>OZ022264.1:137500075-137702575 GCA_963978885.1 Nemotelus pantherinus | reverse complement strand
TCAACTGCTCAGTCAGCAAATGTCCCGTTGATCGTCGAAAGGCACTCATCCCGAGGTCCGATTTTATGATGCGAGACATACTTCGGGTGGAGATGTTCATCTCTCGAGCCATGATTCGTTGTTTACGAAGCGGATTTCGACGAATTCGACTCTCGACCGCTTTGATGGCAGCAGAAGAACGTTCATCACGCGGACGTCCAGAACGAGGTCGATCTTCAATAGTCTGGATCTCGTTATATCTCTGGATCGCACGATACACAAATCTTTGCGTTATTTTTAACGGGCACAACAACTTGAAAATTTCACTCGCGGATTTTCCACACTTATGTAGTGCAATCACTGCAATGCAGTTTTCTATTACACCCCATTCCATCTTCACACGTTAACGAACAAACTTTAAATGACCATCAACTGTCAACAACATTATGACGTTTATAAAACTGGCCAATATTGAAATGTCACTCATAAAATAAAGTTGTTGCCAATGTGAGAAATTATGTGACAGAACTTATGGCAGGACTAAGTATATATATATATATATATATATATATATATATATATATATATATATATATATATATATATATATATATATGTATATATATATATATATATATATATATATATATATATATATGTATATATATATATACACATATATATATGTATATATATATATATATATATATATATATATATATATATATATATACCAGTGGCGTGGCGTTCATGGAAGCAAGGGAAGCATTGCTTCCCTTACATTTGGCTGACATGAGTTTTAAATTAATAGTTTTCACTTCGAAATCGTGAAACAATCGCGTATAAACATTTATAAAAAAAAATCTCAAATCAAATTGTGAACATCTCACATAGTTGATCTGGTAACACCACAGAATGAAAATAATGAACGAACAACCACGACTTGGAAGCAATATAAAAATTGCTTCTACGAGCGTTTGTTTGACCCCATATAGACTAGACTGTGACGTCATTAAAAAAAATGTGTCTATACGGTATGTTTGGAAGCAATGAAGATGTTGCTTCAAAGGGGAAATTATTTTCTCAAGAGAGAGACTCAGAGTGGAGCTGCGAACGCATGACTACTGTGGAACTTATTCCTGCGTTCCCCTCACTAGTAGCAGGGTAAATTGTTATTGTTATCATTTTGCTTTGCTTGTACAGATTTTTTTGTGAATGAAAAATGCTTGCTGTGAGCGAATTTGAATTACAAGATGTGGCAAGCATTGCCAGATGTTGTGGATTCGATAAGTCGTTTTATTTATGATTTATATTATGACATTATTTTTTGTGTGTTCTATTTTGTATAGAAACTTTTATGAAGGTGTTTTCAATTGGCGGGGGATTTTAGTCACTTATAGCATATAGGATTTGGTAATAATATTTCAATATAGTAATAGGTAAAGCTGTAGACTAGAATTGTGTCGAATTAAATGTGTGAAATTACTGTGGAAAATTGCATGATACTTTTGATGGATATTTGAAATAGAGAAAGGTTGAAATAGGTGAATGTGTTCACTTGTTCTGTGGGTGAATATTTTAGAATTCGTCAACTTATCTAATTTTTATATAATTGGATCTCGGTAATTTGCTGAAAAAAAACATCATCAACCAGGATCGATCGAAACCGAATTCGTAAATTGTCTCTATATCAAAGAGATGTATCTACTCGGTAGTTTGATCGGAAAATTAATAAATGAAAAACTCGGAACGGATTATCGGTTGTATTCTTAAACAAAAATAATTTTGCTGGTTATGTGTACTATTTTCGAGCGTTTCAGACATTTGGCGAAATATCGGATTTTGTTATTTAAATTTAGTCTTGTTATTAAATTTATTCTTCTTGTTATTAAATTTAGTCTTGTTATTTAGTCTTGTTATTAAATTTAGTCTTAGCAGAGTCTGGTCGCATGGCTCTTATTGTATCCCCAAGAGGCTCGCGGAGTCCCGATAAAAATGAGTTAAGGCACATTCCCGAGTAAAGGTCCCGTTTGGCATTCGTTTACGTTTTCGTTCGTTTTGTGGATTAGAACATGGTTTATCATGCTCGAAAAAAGCTCAATAATTTCACTTCTGAATTTTTCTTAGCTTTTATCACCTTGCCTGGTGTAATGCATATTCCTAATAAGTGACGTCTCATTCCTTTTGTTACTATCATGAAAAATAAGATGCTTTTTTATACCAACCCAATCAAATGAAGTTACATACATGTTGAGAGCTTCATTAGCAGGACTCTCTATTTTTATAATGAAAATTTCTTCGACATTATTGATGAAATCTCAGAGCATCCTCGGATTGCTCTTAAACTTTGGCAAATCTTTGTCTGCATCAGGGACTCTTAGTTAGTTAAAAATATCGGCGACGGTAGTCATTTCTGAATCAATTCCACTAGAACAATTACAAACAATCGACCGATTTGACAAATTTCCATAATTCTTTCACTATCACTCGAAAATTCACGCGATTTTTCTTCAATTATAACACTGAGAACACTTCGTAAATTATTTAAAGTTTCCGATAAAGGGATTGTTCTTAAACTATCTCTGTTTGTAAATTTTGGGTATGGCTTTAATCTAAGTTTATTTGTAGGATAGGGCATAGGAGAAAAAGGATAAGATAGGCAAATGTGCAAAATATTCGACTTACATGCAAATAACTATCGAGTTTATCATTGCTCCACTTGATAAACCGTCGATAATAATTGTCTCGTGCTTCAGAATTTACTCGGTTCTTTTCTCGTTTTTGTTTAACTTATTTTCTTTCGTTTTCCGCTCACTGGTTCCGGTCTACTGCAACAATCGTTGTTCCTTCGAAAGCACCAAAAGTTTTGCACTACTGGTTGTTTATTTCGCGCAAACCACCGAAATTTTATTTCAACGTGTAGCACTACAAATCGCACGACTGCACCAATTACGAACTAAAATTTTTACCTTTCCAAAAAAAAAACAACCTTTCAATAATTGAACACGTTTATCAACTGGAGCTGATGATCAAAACTGAATACATATTGCAAGAAGCTTCATTTATAATAAATCAAAGGTACTTACAATGAATACAATACAAATTGTGGAATGCAAGTATTGAATATTGAAGTTCGAACAAAAGTACAAATATGCTGATTAAAGGTTAGTACGCTGGCGAGCCTGAATTCCGGACACTCGGTTGTGCTATTTATTTCTACACGGAAACATTTTTGGTGTAGAGAAGTGTAGAATATTACAAAGTGACAGTTAATTGCTCTCAACTTTGGCGGCATGGGATTTAGAAATTAGCTTTCTTTGAAAATAACCTTTACAATCTACCAACTGTATGTGAAATACTATGTTACTATTCCATCAATGCTTCTTTCAGCTCTTCAATTTTAAATTCATTCAGGTTTGCTGCCTCATCATACTGCTATATTATGAACCAAACCAAAGTTTATGAAAGAAACCAAGTTCTAGTAGCAAATTTTAAAAACTACTTTTACTTTAAAATCAATTAGACTGAATGAAAATAGGCGTAGTTTTTCGAAGTAAAACAATTATGTAATCTATTTAATAATTGTTTATTTGATATATATTTCCTTCACACGAATACATAATTTCCATCCATGCATTTCATATCGCGTACACATGCGGTGTTGAAAACTTTAGGTCTGTTCGCGTACCTGAATCTATTATAATATATTCAAATAGATTCGCATAATTGCTTCAAGCCAAATTTTGCAGCAACAAGAAGCCAGCTGCCAAATTATGTTACTGCTGCAGTTTGCTGAAGTACGCGAACAGATCTTTTATAACGTCGCACTAATTCAATTAACCAACCAGCTAATTAAAGTGCTTCCCAGCAAACGTATCTGCCAAAAAAACCAAATGTGCTGGAAAATCATTGCTTCAAGTTCTGCACGAACTATCCTACGCATAAAATTAGAAGACAGAAAGTTCCGACGCACAACAAATTTCAAATTTTCAAACAAAATTCAAATTTGACGCGCGGTCAAAATGGCCAAAACGATTGCTTTCCGTGACCAAATAAATAGCAGACCATTTAATTCAGGCACCTCGTGCATGAAAAAACTCTCCACTTGTGCTGCAGAGCCACCTACGAGCGAAGAGCAACACTGAAATTCTGACACTTTTCAGGCAACGTTTCAGGACGGGCAGCGTACCGATTTTCTCAAGTGACCTGAAAAAAAATTCAGGTCCGGAATTCCGTCACTCTTTTCCCATGCATTTTAAAGGGGGACAGGAATTCAGGCTCGGCAGCGTACTAACCTTAAAATGTGGAAATGTAATGTGCTAAAGTACGAATGCAAAATTGTACAGGTAAACAATAGGTCTGTTCCCGTACCACGATTAATTGCGATTAATCGCGATTAATTGCAATGAAGCTGTTCCCGTACTCCGTTTTACTGAAAACTGAAAATTTCCCCTCTTTCAGTAATTTCAGTAGGGTCTGAGAATAGAGGTATAAGACTTGAGAGTGGCGGTATCCGTGTAAACGCCTGTAGGTGTGTGTCTCGAGCATTCTTCTCCCCCTCGCCTTCACTTCTCAAGCTTTACGGGGTGCTGTCAAGTACCCAGGAGTCAATGTCAAATCGCACACACAAACAAACCAAACAATTTTCAAGTATGCTATTGATTTTGAGAAGAAATTAGCTTGAACAAGCTGTGTTTTCAAACCAAACTTAGTGACGCGAGTGCTGAGAAGTGTAGAAAGTCATTAGAAGCATAAGATACGGTTAAAAGTGGCAGTGACACCTTCAGTTTCTATCAAAACACCGGCAACGAAATGTGAAGTGAAGTGCTGTTAAAAAAATACGGGCTCCTGCCTGCCTGGGTGAACTTTCTACAGGTAAGTACTTACCATTTACCTTATGGTAAAGTGAGTAATCCAAATTAAGTAGATTTGAGTACTTGGCGTGGCTGGAAACCAGTAATTTTAATGCAATTGTGTGATGCTGACTCAAGTGCTCGTCTGCCGGCCCACGTATCTGACACCTGGGTACCTGACAGTTTCTCTTGGATTCCGAAATGGCGGAAATGCCAATGAAGTAGGCTTGAAGCTCATTCACAAGGGCAACTGATTTTAGTTTGAAGAATTCAAAAACATGTCGGTCGACCTAAAGAAAATTCGAACAGGAAAAAAATCTACGATTATTAGTAGCGTACATTTACAAGGAAAAAATTATAATTTTTGGAAAAACTTGTGCTGTTTACTATTTTAACATATGCTAAAATAAGAAACTTATTAAAATGGTATGGTTTCGACTATCATAAATTCAGGTTAATTTTAGAAGACTGAATTCATGTAAATAAAAAGAGCCTAAAAAATCTGCGTTTTACCTTAATTCCGCCGAAGCCGGTCCCAAGCCCAGTTAAAAAGGAAGAGGGAGGTAGTAGAAAATTTGGCACCTCATTTGCATACAAAAGTTCAAATTTATCATTGTAAGCAAACGTAATGAAATGATAATAATTTTCTCATTAACCTGCGCACAGTGGTTAAATAGCGTTAATGCAATTAATGAAAATGTTGCAAGATAATAATATATAGTTCTTCAACAATTCAACAATAAGATTCGTTTCGTTTTACTTTTTAGAATCAAATATTTTAATTTAATGACTAATTTTTACTTGAGAAGCCATAGATTTCAAAACACTGAAAAATTCTAATACTGAAGAACAATGGCCGGCCACAATGTAGAGTGCAGATTACCTTCAAATTTTAAATATACGCATATTGTTCCTTGAATTTTCATATTTTCCTATTTTTTTCAAATATGCGTGCCAAGTTACTGCCCCCAAAACGAGCAACTGATCTACACCCCGAAAGATATATCGTTGTATTGAAATAATTTGTGTATATGGGTGACCTCGAGACAGAATGCTTCTTTACCACCACTCTTAATGTCTTATACCTCTATGGGTCTGAGCTACTGAAAAATACTGAAAAGTGTCAAACGGAGTAAATATTTTCAAATGTGCGCGGCAAGCAACATATTTTTTACGTAATGTTGCTATGAAGGTCGAATATTTTTGTGGCGATAATTTATTACCGCTTAGGATGACTTTATAATCACTATTGTTCTCCCAAAAACTGAAAATTGACACTTTCGGCTGTCAATTTTCAGGAAATACAATGAAAGCGTTCCCGTACTTTTCATGGAATTCCCCACCACATTATTCAGGAAAATTCAGTAAAATTCAGTTACTGAAAGTACGGGAACAGACCTAATATTAACAATTGAAATTTTTGGAATATGTTGATGACCGAGAATTTGCTGCAGCGTATAGGTCGGCACATGCCGTAACTCCTCCCCCTAGGAAAAGCGACAGCTAGATGAACCTCAGGAGCCTCGTTTCTTCAGCTGGAGCAGGGTTTGAATTTACTTGTTGGGCCTGATTACTTTTCTTGCATCGTATTTACACGATAATAATGATGATCACGCTTATGAAGATCCCGGAGATTTGAAGAATGCAATTCATTCCGTAGCTGGATTTTTCCAGTAGATAAAAATTTTCTTTGTCCGAAAATTTGAGTTCGTTGAGTACGTTGAGTCGGATGTCATCTGGGGTATTAGTGCTGTTAGTGTCGATGGTTGTTAGAGGAAATACGTTTATATTGTCTCAAACAATGCTACTTTCGCTGCTGTATGTTATTTCGATTATCGTAACTTTGCATTTTTCGAAGTGTATCAGTGCGGTACCAGATATTGTCGTTTTTGAAAATCCTCAGGTTGACTCTAATTTGGTTTCGAGGATGCTGATAATGAGGGATTAATTCAGCCCAGGTTGCGATATTTCTGGTGTTTCCGACGTAATTTCGAGCTGACATGAAGCTGGGATGCCATTTAGAATGTTTGCTATGCACCTGGAATTGCTTGTCAATTGTTGCTTATTTCTTTTCATACAATGGTATGTTCCCCCGATTTCCGCGCATTCATCATCTAAAAATTGGGTACCCTTAGGTTGTAGGGCGATGTAGAGTTTTGAGATGGAAAAATGGGTTGGATCCATTGGATAGTATTGGTATTTGTATGTTGAATATTATATTAGAATCGTTGTAGTAAGCTTGGAGACTAAGAAGTTCGTAGATATTTTCATCGGATTGAAGGATTCGATAAATTTCTGTACGTTCGGCTGAGCTTAGAATTTGCTTCGAGATTATATTGAGTGGAGCATGTACCACAGATTTAGCGATGTCTGTGAGGTAATTGTTCATTTAGTCAATGTTATAATTAATCTGATTAAGATAAAGCATATGAACTATTGAATCGTGTTCTGTGTTGATTTTGTTCTGGGAAATACTTAAATAGCTATTAATAGTTTGAGTTTGATCATTGACGTGATTTGTTATATTATCAAAACGCTCCATTATCAGATTCTTCAATTTTGTCTGTTTCGCGACTTGAGTTCCTAAATTGGATTAATTCAACATAAGCGTTTCAATATTTTCATTTGACTTTGATGCATCATCCGCATCCATATTTCCAGTGATGCGTTTGATAAAAGAGCTCAGACCTTTAATTAGTCCTCTTTTCAGTCGAAGTCTAGGCTTTAGCGTTTGTAGCTTGTGAGTCAATTCTTTGAGCTTTATTTAAGTGATTACCAATGTGTCTGTGGTCTCGTGAATTTCGTCAAAGCTATTAACTGAGTTTGCAATGTTAGCTATGGCATGTTCGTATTTTTCAAGTTTAACTACGTGCACCAGATTTTCGTGTGTAATTATGGTTCTTACAGTCCCCGGTCGTAGCTGTAGAAGTCCCTGGTCGTTGTTGAACCTCTAAAATTCTATTTTCTGTCCCCGTGTCATGAGTAATAACCTGAAATTTACGTTTTCGTTTCATATTTGTCTTGTGTAATTTTTGATTTTTGCTAGTTATTAATGTAACTTTTTTATCATATATGACTTCCTGCTTACTGAATGTAGGTGCAATTTTTTTCCTTCTACATTCTTTCCGAAATATGATTTCGTTCTCTTTCATTATCGGTGGTTCTATTCAAGTTTCATTTAATTACCGTAAGCTCCTATTCACTATTTCATTCATCCTTTCTTTAATATTTGGATTAATTTCTAATCTGAACTCATGTCATTTTTTAAGGCTATCGTGTTCGTTATTGAACGTGAATTTTTTATTTAATATATGTGTTTTACCCTCAGAGTACTAATCTAGTAGAGATGACATTGACTCTATCTCTGAAGCCGGATAAAAATTTTCTTTAAAAGTATTAGTGCAGTCAACCAGTGGCGCACTATATTCTATTTTCGAAAATGGGGGCACTAATAATAAATGGAACAGCAAAAGGTCATCTGTATATGTATATATATATATATATATATATATATATATATATATATATATATATATATATATATATATATACATTATATATATATATATATATATATATATATATATATATATATATATATATATATATATATATATATATATATTTATATATATGTATATATATATATATATATATATATATATATATATATATTTATATATATATATATATATATATATATATATATATATATATATATATATATATGTATATATATATATATATATATATATATATATATACACGTATATATATATATATATATATATATATATATATATATATGTATATGTATGTATATATATATATTTGCAAATTTCAAAACCTCCAAATTTCTAGAAAATTCTTATTTTATTTAAATTATTCACAAACTGCAAAACTTATCTTGTTCCAACGAAGTTTTTCAGACAAAAAGATCGAGAATCCGTTAGTTTTGCTATTTATACGATGTTTCCGAAAATTTACAGTTTTAAGCAACATTTGATCAATTACAATCCAAAGTTTAACATATTAACAAACTTCAAGTTTTCAATCCAAATTGTAACATTTTAACAAACTTCAAGTTTTACTTTGCGAACTAATACTACAAATTACTTTACAATTGCTGACTAGTAAGAGTAAAAGAGATAACAAGAGTTGTCGAGAACATCAGGCGAATTGACAATTTGACAAGTCTCCATCTGTGGTGACAGCGACGGTGACAGCAAGTAAGTCAATGTGTTTATTTTAAATTTATTTCACTAACAAATTTCCTTTTAGGTTTTAATTCGAACACACTCCCCCCGCTGGTCTGTGCAGATCAGAACTGCATTCACTCGTTACCCATTGTTTGTATGATCCAGTGACAGTACGCAACTTGGTAAGCTGGGAGGCCGATGGGAGCTAGGATCAGGAGAGGACGTGCCTAGATATAAGGATTGAAAGGGGGGGGCTCTGACGATACGTACAACACATTAAGATGAATATTTTTTAAGTACTGTTATTTCCGATTCACGGTTATTCAGTGACCGATTTTATTTCCAATTTGTCTTTAATAGTTTCAAAATTCGTTAAATCGACGTTAAGAAATTAATTCAAAAGTCTCTAAAATACAATGATGTTTAGTAAAGTCTATCTTCGAGTTTCCATTTACGAATATGTGCAAGTACGAAGTAAGTTCAATATCAAATGTTCATTAAAATGCTCGTTGAAATATGCATTCTGAATTCGTTCAAGAGTTTTGTTTAGATATTGGCAACAGTGCAATTTTTGAGATTGGACGTTTATATAATTTCCCGTTAGAAAGTATTGTCACTACTCTGACCAAGGAGTCCTTTCCCGGATGCAATTCTACTATTCTAGCCAGCGGCCATTTATAGGACGATAAACTTTCACCTTTAACTAAACATATATCACCAACGCAAGGTTCAACTTCTTTAGCAAGCCATTTTGAACGAGCCTGCAGACGCGATAGATATTCATCTTTCAATCGTTTCCAAAAAGTTTGGATCATTCGCTGCGTGTATTTCCATCTATTAATATAATCAATTTTTTCGTTTAACAAATCATGTTCTGGTGGCATCAATAAAGGACCACCGATAAGAAAATGTGCCAGAGTGAGAACTTCGACATCCATTGCATCATCTGACAGGGGACACAAAGGTCGAGAATTCAAGCAAGCTTCTACTCTGGTTAATACCGTTGACATTTCTTCAAATGTAAGTGCGGCTTCTCCGACAACTCGACGTAAGTGTGCTTTGATCGACTTTACCCCTGCTTCCCGAGATGCTAAGTCGGCCGGACTCTGTTTTGAAGGAACATACTGCCATGTAGTATTTCCGACAGATTCGAAAATGACCGTAGTTCGATTTGCGACGAACGTTGTCCAGCGGGTTGGATGTCCACGCAACCACGCTAAAACAATTTCAGAGTCCGCCCAAAGCCAGATTTTAACGTTTGGCAAGATGATTGTCGTTTTCACCTTTGCCATCAACTTCGATAATAAAACGGCTGCACACAGTTCTAACCGTGGAATCGATACCGGACGAATAGGAGCAACCTTAGTTTTTGAGACTATGAGATGTGAACACGTACTATTACCATTTCTACAAACTAGATATATTGCCGCAGCATACGCTTTAGTTGACGCATCACTGAAGCCGTGCAATTCAAATTAACATTCTTTTGTGTAATTTATTCAGCGAGGTATTCGCAAATTTTCAATTATAGACAATTTATTTTTAAATTTTGTCCACATTTCGTGAATATTTTTCGGCAAAGGTTCATCCCAACCTAATCCCTGTAGCCATAAAGACTGTATGATAATCTTTGCGGTTATTATTATGGGAGCCAGCCATCCAAGTGGATCAAACAACCTGGCTATGTCCGAGAGCAATTGCCGCTTAGAATGCACATCTTTATTCCCATTCATTTTTATTCGATAACTAAATTGATCCGACAAAGGATGCCACATAATTCCTAGCGATTTATAATTCAAATCTAAGTTTAAATCAAGTGACGTTTGCATCTCAATATCTTCTTGTGATATTCCTTCAAGTATTCTCACATCATTGCTTACCCATTTTCGAAGTGGGAATCCGCCAGCAGCTAATAAGTCATGCATCTCCTTCCTTTTGTCTATAGTTTCCTGTAAACTTTGTCCACCGGAGAGCAAGTCATCAACATTAAATTCATGGTTTATAGAATGAGACGCATTAGAATAATTTTGACGTTCATCTTCAGCTAATTGTTTTAAGGTTCGAATTGCTAAAAAGGGCGCACAAGTCACTCCAAAGGTAACTGTAGTAAGCATGTACTCTTGAATGTCATCCTCCTTATTGAATCTCCATAAGATTCTTTGATATTGAGCGTCTTCATGGTGTATCTTTATTTGCCGATACATCTTCGCGATGTCAGCCATGAAAACAAACCGATAACGTCGCCAATTCATTAAGACTGCTAACAAGTCATTTTGTATGGCCGGTCCTGTTAGCAGTTCATCATTAAGTGAAACTCCTGAGTTTGTTTTTCTTGACGCATCAAACACTATTCTGCAACTGGTTGTGCTGCTCTCTTTAAAGACTGGATGATGCGGCAGATAGTGAGCTAAACACTCAATTTTACCATTCCTTATAATATGCTCTTGCATAACGTCGACAGGATGCATGTGTCCGAGATCTAAATATTCTTTCATGCATTGACTGTATTTTGCCTTTAATTGCTTGTCCCTTTCAAGGCGTTTTTCTAATGATAAAAGGCTTGAAAGAGCAATGGCTTTCGAGCTACCCAATGAATTTTTCAATTCTACACTCTTAAATGGTAACCGCACTGTATATCTTCCTGACTCATCTCGCCGAACATTTTTCGTATATAGCGATTCACACAATTCGTCATCTTGAGATTGGACCACCTGTGGTACAACTTCCTCTAGTTCCCAGAATTTCCGCAACTGTGCGTTGAGTTCCAAATCTTCGCTAATTTCAACCTTGAAGCTTTGTACAGTGTTGCGCGTGTACCCTTCATCCACTTGCCCAAATATAACCCAACCTAACTGAGTGTCCTGAGCTATTGGTCCAGCCGCTAATTGTTTGAACCGTCCAACCACAATTTTAGACACTACATCTGCACCTAACAGGATATCGACCCGACTAGGGCGATCAAAAAATGGGTCAGCCAAATTAAGCTGTTTTAATTCATTCCAATCCCCCGTGTACATTGCACGACATGGAATCATATTTGTCAACCTATCCATAATTAATGAATTAAATTCTAAGATCTTATTTCCTGAAATCCTCATTTGAAGTTGTATTTCACCCTTGACTTTATGGTCACTTGAATGTCCTATACCCGACACTATAACGTTTGTTGACCTTCTCTTTATTCCCAACTGCTGAGCTGCTGCTTCAGTAATCAAGCTAACTTGTGATCCTTGGTCTAACAGCGCACGCAATTGAATAGGACCATTCTGCGAAATCAACGTGACCATAGCAGTGGCTAGTAAAACTTCTCGACGTTGGTCGATGGCAGATGAAACATGCACCTCCAGAATTTGTGAGTAATTTGGTTGCTGACTCAAATTATTTCCGTTTTTCGACCGATCTCTATGCAAGATGGTATTATGGGCCTTTCCACAACGTGCACACTTAAACTTGCTGGGGCAATTGCGGACAAAGTGTCCCGATTTCAAACAATTCAAGCAAAGTCCATTTTTTTACTAGTTCAAATTTACTTGTGTGTGACGCCTGCCGAAATTGATCGCAAGCTGTCAATCTATGTGGTGATTTGCACTGATTACAAAGGATGGGTGTTTGTGTTTCCAACGAATGAACAGTTCGAATTTGTGCACTGTTCTTCACAAACTTTGCCTTCCAAATCCCTGACGCTTCGAGCGCCCGAAAACGTTGATGCAGGAATGTTTTTAGTTCTTCAAAGGCTAACAGATCTTTCCTTAACGCCCGCCCTTGCTCCCACAATTGTCGTGTTTCTTGCGGCAATCTTTGAGCTGTCAAATAAACGATCATCGACTCTCCTAAGTTTCCTAACTTCATAGCTTCTAGGGATTGTACACATTCTACTGTACAATCTAATAATGTTTTCAACTCTGAAGCTGATTCTGAAGCACCTTTTATGTTAAATAAAACCTTAAATTTTGCGTTGAGCAACACACGTGGGTTGTCGTAGCGATCACTTAACAATTTTCACGCTGAATCGTAATTGGTTTCGGATACAGCCACATGTTGCAAAAGATTTCCGGCTTCTCCAGAAAGACTACATTTCAAATAATGCAGTTTTTCCACTTTCGATAAAGTGGTTCTAGAGTGAATGAGAGACACAAACAGATCCCGAAAAGTCACCCATTTTTCATAATCTCCCTTAAATGTAGGAAGAGTGATTCGTGGCAGTCTAAGTTCTGGTTCGTCAACCTTGACTTCAGACTTGCCATCAACCTCTTGAAGACTCGACCCAAGTGCTCCCTGTAACAAATCTTCTAATTCTGACTTAAAATTCAAGTGAGTTGTAATAAATTGATCGTAATCTTGCGCGAAATATGGTGAATTTAACTCCTTTTCATCACTTAATTGATCGGTAATTTTCTCATGATTAGAAATGAATTTACTGTATAGTGTCAGCAGGCTTGATAGCAAGTTTTGCAGATACAATGCAGTTTTTCTTGACTTTGAGTCTTTTATTTTACCCAACTGATCCCGAAGCAGCCTTTGCTGCAAAAACAAATTTGAAATTGCAAGAGCCATTTGACGAGCTCAGAAGTCACCCTGTTGCTCAACGTTGGCCTTGAACGACTTCGAATGAATTTTGATAACGAATGAATTCACTGTCCACGATATGTGCGATATGAATTATAGATATAAGTAATATAAGTAGATATGTGCGATATGAGCAGCCTATTGACGAACAGTTAACCAACTGTCCTCCTACCTATAAATGAACGATAATACCGTAAACTTTGCCGTAACCAACGATTTTAATCACGATGCATGACGCGAATTTATATGTTCATTTGAAGTATGATTGAAAAAATTTAAATTACGAACACACTTAACACACATAGATAACATGCAAATAAGGAACTTACATGTGGACTTGACCAACTTCCAAGAGCGATGAACGATGCTCCTCAATATATCCACCCAGATATACGACAATAGATCCGAAAATCAGAACTTCGATACAAATTGACTCCAACAATATTTCCACCAAGATCCGACAATGAATCCAAAACCAGAACTTCGTTATCAATTGACTCCAACAATATTTCCACAAAGATATACGACAATTTATCCGAAAATCAGAACTCCGATATCAATTGACTCCAACAATATTTCCACCAAGATCCGACAATGAATCCAAAACCAGAACTTCGTTATCAATTGACTCCAACAATATTTCCACCAAGATATACGACAATTTATCCGAAAATCAGAACTTCGATATCAATTGACTCCAACACTATTTCCACCAAGATCCAACAATGAATCCAAAACCAGAACTTCGTTATCAAATGACTCCAACAATATTTCCACCAAGATATACGACAATTCATCCGAAAATCAGAACTTCGATATCAATTGACTTCAACAATATTTCCACCAAGATATACGACAATTCATCCGAAAATCGGAACATCGATATCAATTGACTCCAACAATATTTCCACCAAGATCCGACAATGAATCCAAAACCAGAACTTCGTTATCAAATGACTCCAACAATATTTCCACCAAGATATACGACAATTCATCCGAAAATCAGAACTTCGAAATCACTTGACTCCAACACTATTTCCACGAAGATCCGACAATGAATCCAAAACCAGAACTTCGTTATCAAATGACTCCAACAATATTTCCACCAAGATATACGACAATTTATCCGGTTCGAAGAACCATGTGCAAATTTCAAAACCTCCAAATTTCTAGAAAATTCTTATTTTATTTAAATTATTCACAAACTACAAAACTTATCTTGTTCTAACGAAGTTTTTCAGACAAAGAGAGCGAGAATCCGTTAGTTTTGCTATTTATACGATGTTTCCGAAAATTTACAGTTTTAAGCAACATTTTATAAATTACAATCCAAAGTTTAACATATTAACAAACTTCAGGTTTTACTTTGCGAACTAATACTACAAATTACTTTACAATTGCTGACTAGTAAGAGTAAAAGAGATAACAAGAGTTGTCGAGAACATCAGGCGAATTGACAATTTGACAAGTCTCCATCTGTGGTGACAGCGACGGTGACAGCAGGTAAGTCAATTTGTTTATTTTAAATTTATTTCACTAACAAATTTCCTTTTAGGTTTTAATTCGAACATATATAATATATATATACATATATATACTATATACATATATATATATATATATATATATATATATATATATATATATATATATATATATGTATATATATATATATATATATATATATATATATATATATATATATATATATATAATATACATATATATATATATATATATATATATATATATATATATATAATATACATATATATATATATATATATATATATATATATATATATATATATATATATATATATGTATATATATATATATATATATATATATATATATATATATATATGTATATATATATATATATATATGTATATATATATATATATTTATATATATATATATATATATATATATATATATATATATATATATATATATATATATATATATATATATATTATATATGTATGTATATATATATATATATATATATATATATATATATATATATATATATATATATATATTATATATGTATATATATATATTTATATATATATATATATATATATATATATATATATATATATATATATATATATATATATATATATATATATATATATAATTATATATATATATATATATATATATATATATATATATATATAATTATATATATATATATATATATATATATATATATATATAATTATATATATATATATATATATATATATATATAATTATATATATATATATATATACCTGTATATATATATATATATATATATATATATATATATATATATATGTATATATATATATATATATATATATATGTATATATATATATATATATATATATATATATATATATATATATATATAATTATATAAATATATATATATATATATATATATATATATTTATATATATATATATATAATTATATATATATATATATATATATATATATATATTTATATATATACATATATATGAATATATATATATTTATAAATATATATTTATGTATATATATATATATATATATATATATATATATATATATTTATATATATATATATATATATATATATATATATATATTTATATTTATATATATATATATATATATATATATATATATATATATATATATATATATATATTATATATATATATACGAAGAAGAAAAGGCTAGATAAATATTTTCATTTTTTTTATTGTATAATAACTTGATTATAAATATATTTCAAAAAACCAACTAATCTTAGTAAAAGTAATTAATCTTAGATAAAGTAGAAACTATCCGCTCCAATACTGGGTGATTCCAATCCGTATTAAAAATATGCTCGTGTGCCAACGCATGAAAAATTATGAAGAGAATACGTCTGTTCGCGTACCTGAATCTGTTATAATATATTAAAATAGATTCGCAGAAAGTCGTTTTTGTACTTTTGCTGCAAGCCAAATTTTGCAGCAAAAAGAAGCCAGCTGCCAAATTCTGTTACTGCTGCAGTTTGCTGAAGTACGCGAACAGACCTAATGATTATCATTTCGTTAGTTTTAATCATACTCGTGGCACAGATTTAATGAAATGTGTGTGGGCATAAAATTTTATTAGTATTAAATGGCAATGAATCTGCAGTCGTCCGTTAACCATCTCAAAGTTATGTGGTGAAAAAAACAGGTTCCTTTTTTGGGTTTAATTACGCCATTGCGTTACTGATACTAACAAAAGAACTTGGCGCCCATCTAAAAACCTCAAAATACTAAAAAATACTAGCGAGGCTGCGAAAACATGAACCGTCTCAGGTTTCATTGATCTGTGACTCGCATGAGTCATTTATCTACATAAAAGCAGAATTATGTTATTGTGACGTGTTGCGGTTCTTTATGTTGTGGCGGCAAGTGATTACATTTGCCCGGTATTTTATTAACAGGCATTTATTTATTTAATTTTTTTATTATGAGGGTAAACACCAAGTGATGCTAGACTATTTTTACACATTAATTTGCATGACAGATTTGTCGAACATTTCTCTATGCTAGGATTCGAAAAGCACATTTCAATTCCATGCTGCCAAAACTTATTTTTTTATTCAAACGCATAGCTTTAAAATTGACTACAAGCCCAGCTGCAAAATTTAATTTTCTGGGCACAGAAGTTTAAGATATCAGCTAATCTGTAATGTTATGCATGTAGATAAAAATGATTGTTTTTGTTACATATCATTAATTAATTTTTACAAATTTATGTGTTATGAGAAGTGTTAAGCAGCACATATATATCATTATGGCAAAAAGGTCATAAAAAAACAGTACAATTAATTTTCTTTTATTATGTCTAAGTTGATTTTAGTAGCACTGACTGTATTGCGCCGCGTTACATTGCTCTGACGCAAAGATGAACACATCAACAGTACGTTGTCAGCAGCACACCACAACACAACAGTTTCTAGTGAAATCAGCGGATAAAAAATACACAGTAGGGATCACGACAGCGGCATCCCGGCACAATGTTGGAATTCTAGCTTTAAGCCTACTATACGAAAATAACAATTCCTGCATTTTCGACTGGAAGCCCATTTGCATGGATATGTTGGTTCAATTTTGCTGCCAGTGGCTTGTAAATTTTACTCCATTTACTCTTATAAAGTTATAAACTGATTTATTAATTGTTTTACATCAAAACAAAACATTTGCCTTACTCAGTATTACATACGGGACATTTCTCCATCTAACGTTTATGATCAATTATCTTACATTGGATCATTCATTTTTCATCTGTTGATTCATTTAAGGGGGGAAATACATGTAAAATCGAAAAAAATGCTAATTTCAGATTGAATTAAAATATATATATTGTTCATTCAGAAAATGTTTAATATTAAATCCTTAAAATACATGTCTCACAGTAAATGAAAATATTTTTTAAATAATTTTTCCACACAAAATGGCGGCGGTGCGAGCGAATGAAAAAAACACATCAAAAACTGCCTCGTACAACTTAACGCCTTTTCCGGGGAACTTGCAACATTCAGAGAGAAAAAAATAAGCTAATGAAATATGTAATTCATAGGTGAACCAATAAAATTTATAAAAATATTTTAAACTTTTACATTAATTTTAGATTAAACATAAAAATCGATTATTTTTCAAAAAAATCACACTTTAAACATTAATAAACAAATTATTTTTCTGAAATTACAATAACATTTAGGTTCAACGAGGAGATAATACTCTTTTGTAGATGTGGTATAAATTTCAGCCGGATCGATTCAATATTTTTTGAGATATCTTGTACGGCAGTTGAAAAAGTACTACTTTGAGAAAAACGCGTTTAAAGTTTTAAAGCTCCACCGACCTGGGGAACGCCGCGCTGCCTTTAACTGACTATAACTTGAGAACTAATACGAATATCGCTTCAAAACATTTTTTGGTTTATTTTAAGAGCATTTCAAACATTTTGATGTAATAAAAAAAATCGATTTTATTTTTAGCAGTTACATGTATCTCCCCCCTTAAGTTGTGTAAAACTTGACGCTACGTCTTAATTCAATGCTACCATGCATGCAATAGATCAGCTACATGCCTCAATACAAAGTAATGTAACATGATAGTAAATTAATTATTCGAAAGTATAAAAATAATCACAAAACGTTTTATCGCACTCTTGGCGATTTTCTTAAATATCAGTGATGGTGACGCGATGCTGCATTACTATTTGGATTTTCCAACTCCTCGAAATATTTCCGGGCATTAAGATTATTCACCAGTGTTGCCTCCGAAGGCATACTCGAGTCCGACATGACGACTACTACGTACGTGTTACTCGTGAATGTATCGATAAAGGCAGCGAAAGCACTGTTTCGAACCTCCATTGATTGGAATTTCGCTCCAAGCTTCGAACAGGACAGCTTGAATTGTTTTATTATGTTCGCGACTTTTTCGAATCAGTGGGAATCGCGGTATTGTTTACGTTGGCAATGCGAAATGCCTAGGAATGTTGCACGTTCAAAGAGTAGGACTTCGTCGGCATCAATAATGTTTGCAAAATGATTGAGCGAGTTCTCCAGAGCAGCAACATTTGGTATGAGCATCGTTACAATACTCGACCAGGCCCTGGAACATATCATATTGGATTCTTTTTACATTCAGAAGTTACCGATGTTATATATTGTCCATTTTAATGGAACCAAGAGTTATATGCAAAGAAAATATTTTAAATTTTCCAACGTAAATTCATCTACTGAAAGTGTTTTTTACTCAAGCGAATCCTCACCTGTATAAAGTTTCATCCCAGATACTCTTTCTGAAGCAGGTACATTTCAAAGGCATCGACAAGCGAATTAAATCATCCTCTCGTTCCTTGAAAATAACACCTCGTTGCTCCTCTGCGACCAAGTCCATTTTGTGAATAAGACAGAAAATTTTGGCCTGGCTGGAGTTTTGTAATTAGTTTAAGGCGCGACATTAGATTTATCTTCAAGTTGGAAGAAAAATGTAAAAAAAAAACAAACAATTTTTCCAGTTTTTGGCAGTGGTCGATTTAATGTAAACCGACGTTATGACCACACTGCACAAATTGAATAGTACTCTCGTACTTACCACTAAGATCGCTTCTAAACACGATTGATAATAATGAACATCTTCATCCAGCTTGCGACTCTCAACATCGAAAACATATATCAAGACTTCAACATTTCGGAAAATGTTATCCTTTTGCGATGCGAAATATTGTTCCATAAAGGATTCCTGTCCGCCACAGTCCCACAAATTGAGGACCAAATTGCCGAGAAAACGAACATGCGAATGTTCAACATCAACTGCAATATGAATCATTGTTTTTAATTAATACTAAAGATAGTTAAATAATCTTACTTGTTGCTCCAAGTCTAGTGGTATCGCGAGCTATATAGTTGGCAAATATAATGGACCGCATACTCGTCTTTCCAGAGCCACTTTTACCCATAAGAAGCACCTGCAATCATTTTGTATTGCGATCGCTTATAGAAAATGCTCCAACAACTCTCTCATTTTCTACTGATTCAACAGTGTTCCTGCCTCTTCCTTTAACTAAACTCTTTAACGGCACCTTCATTTGCTTTTCTTTCAGCTTTTTCATGTTTTCTTCATACAGTCTTTCTGCTTTTTTCGTTTGGAACCTGCAATTGTTAAAAATTATTAATTTCACATTGACACTGATCAACACTAAAACTAAACACTATTAATTTTAAATTCCCGCTCCGTTTTCAAATGCTAAATCTGTTTTCGAATCGATCAGATTTCTAGCTCGCGACGCCACTGAATATTTTCGAACATGATATGTTCTCATATCATGCCGCGAATAAATTTTCAGCACTTTTACAAGAAAACTAAATAAAAATATACTACTTTTCGATGCGGAACAGTAGAAGACAAAACGAAAAGCACCATTTTGCATTTTAAACGGAAAATCGCCAAATTTAAACGCACCGACAGCCATTGAAATATCATTTGACGCACTTATGACAACTTTAGACACGAGTTTATAAATAAAAATGTTACTTCTTAACCACTTTGCAATAAAATTCTAAATCGGCACGCACACTTCTTATCAATGAAAGACAATTCTATGTATTTACCGACTTATTTTGACGAAAACTAACAATAAATCTATCACATCAAAACACCATGGCGAACGGTAGCATTCGATTGTTGACCCGATTTCGCGAGCATCATGACGCTTGTTGTGTTTTGGTTTACACACAGATCACGAAACAAAGTAAAATTTCAATTTTTCGGACTTTCACTTCCTAATTTCACCGTTCTTTAACGTCCGCGGCAACTGAACTTACAAAATAAATCTCACCAGTGGAAGCCAACGTTTTCAGCTCCCTTTTCCCACGCTGAAACACAATTTTTCACAACACACTTCTTTCTACACGACACTCGAAACGATTTTGTGCAAAATATTTCGCCGACAAACTTTCGCGTCACAATTTTCACTTTCAAAACTTGCAACTAACGTCCGCCCGCACGATTTGAAAACTTGCAACTAACGTCCGCCCGCACGATTTGTCGACCAAATTCTAGTGGCCATCTTTAAATGTCAAAGTAAAACCGGCAACATATCTTCGAAAAAGTACTGCCAGATTTGAAAATAGCTTGAGGGATGTTTTGGGAAATTATCGTATCGATATCGGATTTTCTGATAACAAATTTGATAGATTTATATATATATATATATATATATATATATATATATATATATATATATATATATATATATATATATATATATATATATACATATATATATATATATATATATATATATATATATATATATCAATATATATATATATATATATATATATATATATATATATTATATATATATATATATATATATATATACATGTAAATATATATATACAAAATATTTATACATGTGTGTATATATACATGTATATATATACATGAAATATATATATACAGCCTTGGCCAAAAGTTTGAGCCCACCCTAGAAAAGTAACAAAAATCAAAGTGCTTTGATGTTGGTTGAAAGAAAATGTCAAATATAATTAGTATTCATATTGTTTTATTAAAATAAGTCAATATTTTCTTGGACCTCGTTTGGCTTTAATAACTGCAGCGATTCTTTGTGGCATAGTAGAAATTAGGTGTTTGCATTCTTCCGAAGCAATTGATTCCCACTCTTCTTTCAAAGCCCAAATTAAACTTGCTTTGAAAGTTATGGGTCAGTCATGGATCCTTCTTTTCAGAGTGCTCCATTAATGCTCGATCGGGTTAAGATCTGGAGACTGAGGAGGCCATTCTAACAAATCAACACCATGCTCACGGAAACAGCTCATCGCAACACGAGACTTGTAGCAGGGTGCGTTGTCTTGCTGGAATCGAACATGATCAAGGTTGGTTTCCCCAAAAATCTTGACGGCCGATTCGAAAAGTACATTTTCAAGTATTGAAATGCATTTTGAAGAATCCATTCGATTTGCACACAAACACAAACTTCCAACTCCGCTTGAAGCCATGCAACCTCAAACCATTATGCTGCCTCCTCCGTGTTTCACAGTTGGTACCACACACTGTGGTTCGTACGCTTCACCAATTCGTCGTCGCACAAAGACCGCATCCAGTATTCCAAAAATCTGCAATAAGTGCAAAAAAACATATTCTTGAAAATAACCCATTACATAAAATGCATCTAACCTTGAGCTTATTAGATGCTTTCAGATAAAAACAAACAACATTTTGAGAACTTACTTTAATATTACATTCGCCTGACCAGATAATATTCGACCAATCTTCTTCGGTGAGATGTTGATGCCTCCGAGCCCAGTCTAGTCGAATTTTCTGATTTTTTGTGACAGCCACGGCTTCTTTCTCGCCTTACAGCCTCTCAGCTCTTTTTCGCACAGGCGTCTCCGTACTGTTCTGGATGACAAATTTTTTCCAAACTCGTCGGACAGCTCAGCAGCTAACTTGGCAGGTGTTTTTTTCCGATCTCTCAAAGATGCACGTACCATCAAACGGTCCTCCTCTACGGTTGTTATTCTCTTTCGACCGCTCCTTGTTAAATCCTTATGCGCACCGGTTTGCTCAAATCGTCGAATAGTCGAGCGAACCGCTCCGCGCGAACATCCAAGGCGTACGGCAATTTTTCTCGAACTGAACCCTTCTGCATGTAGCAATTGAATTTGTGCACGCATATCTGAACTTACCTCCTTTGTTTTGGACATTTTCGAGAACAAAGAATTTTAACTCACTAAATGAATCACTGTTGATTGTTTAAACAGCGTACGCAAACTGTAACAGATCAACAAACTGCAAAGGCTTATGTAGGAAAATTTCGGAATTTTCCAATATTACCCATCCCGTGTCCGGGTTTTTCAAGAAACTTTCTAAAATCATTTTATTGCAGTTAACAAGTAGCCTCGCTGATGAGGAACAACCGATGAATAACGAGCATTTAAGTATTTTTAATCTACAGCCGAAAAATAGGGTGGGCTCAAACTTTTGGCCAAGGCTGTATATATATATATATATATATATATATATATATATATATATATATATATATATATATATATATATATATATATATATATATATATATATATATATATATATATATATATATCTATATTTAAGTAAATACATGTAAAAGTTTGGTGTTAGTTTTTTTGCGGAATGAAACAAAATGTCAAATTTTTCGCAAAATGAGCTTGCGGTATTTCACCTCAGACTCATTTTCATTCTGTACATATACGAGTATATATGTATGTGTATATTAGGTTTGTTCATGTACTTTCAGTCACTGAATTTTCTTGAATTTTATTACATCATGTTGTAATTCATGAAAAGTACGAAAACGCTCTCATTGCATTTCCTGAAAATTGGCAACCAAAAGTGTAACTTTTCGAATTTTGGGAGAACAGTAGGGATTATGAAGTCATTCTAAAGCTAGAGTTACAATCAATGCAACCAACATTTGTTGCACAACAAAATGAGTTTGAACCCATGAGAACGTATGAGAGCAGTTACAATGATGCAACACAACTTTGTTGCGCAGCAGAGTTTGCTCATACCTCAAACTTGGCATGGCAACAAACTATCCAATTCCACCTGTTCCTATGAGCGTTCGGGAAATCGGAACTGTCATATGTAAATGACAATCAGAATTTGTATTTTTTTGTCTCATTTTTGCTTTGCATTATACTCCGCAGCTTTTAGAGGATAAAATATTCACTGATATCTCTTTCCGAGACTTTAAAGGATCCAAATTATCGAACAGCAATTTCTTTAATATAGCCAGTGACAGATGACAGTAAATGCTGTGTTGCATTGATTGTAACTCGTTCCACCAACAAAACTTGGCAGCAAATGTTGGTTGCATTGATTGTAACTCAAGCATAAGCGGCGACAAATATATTCGACGTTCATACCAACATTCCGCAAAAACTATGTTGCTTGTGGCGCACATTTGAAAATATTAGGTCTGTTCCCGTACTTCGATTAATTGCGATTAGTCGCGATTAATTGCAGTGAAGCCTGGCCGTCATATAAAAGGCCGGTCGCGATTTGCATCTGACAGGTACTAATAAACTTTTATTGATTGAATTGGTCGGAAAATATGCGTCGACTGGTCGAAAAAGGTACATTAAGCCCGCCATCTTGGTACGTTGATTGCTTTTGCTACCGACCTTCTATATGACGGCCAGGAATGAAACCGTTCCCTTAAGGAGAGATATACACCTAGAATGGTCGGCAAAATCGATTTATTTTTTATTGCATTTTCGTGAAGATACAGGTCTCAAAAATATCTGGTGAAAACACCAAGTTAATATTTCTATAAATAAGCTTGTTACAGCCGATATAATCAAACGTGTTTTACGAAGTACGATACGATAGTTAATAACATTCATTAGGCTGCTTCAAGTATTGTTCAATTGGTGTTGAAACAAGCTGTAAAAGAAGTACAACGGGAAATAAAAACAAAATTCGAGTGCTGGTATAACCAAACTAACCGTTTTTGGAGATGGTACGGGGCAAAAACGTGGTTTTACCTCATTGTAGGGAGTTGAGGTTCTCATTGGACAGTTTACAGGAAAAGTTTTTGATATTCTTGTAAAATCTTCTTATTGTGCTAAATGTAATTATTGGAATAAACTCGAAAATACTGAGCAATGTGAGGAATGGAAATCGAATCACGATGGAAATTGCCAGGCTAATCATGATGGATCGGCAGGTAAAATGGAAGTAGACGCCATGAAAGAATTGTTTTCACAATCTGCCGAAAAGTATAGAGTTATGTACACTAATTACGCCGGGGATGGTGACTCTAAGACGAACACGGGATTAGTGAATGCGAAACCGTGTGGTAACGAGATTGAAATTACAAAAAAAGAATGAGTGGGCCACGTTCAAAAGCGATTGTGAACCCTTCTTCGCGAATGAAAGAAAAAAGTCCTGGAATCAGCAGCAAAAACAAATTGAGGGCAAAGTTCATAGATATACTGAAGATTTACTAATGAAAAAAGCGACACGGGCAACATTTTACCATTACGGCTCAACAGACAGCAAGCCTCAACAACATTTCTGTCCCGAAGGCCACGAATCGTGGTGCGAGTTGCAACGAGCAAAGGCTAAAGGAGAACTGGAAAATGTTCGTCACAATTATTGAGCATTGCCAAAAATGGTGTTAGATGTCATCAAACCAGTAAACAAAGACTTCAGCAATGAAAAATTGTTGGAACGCTGTGTTGGTCGATATACCCAAAACTGCAACCAACTTATTTGGACAATAGCCCCAAAAACGATGAACAGCGGGGCCAAAATCGTTAGCATTGCAGTATATCTTGCAACATGTACATTCAACAATGGTTTCACCTCATCGCTGAAAGTCATGAATGTGTTAAGAATATCGTTCGGTATCGGGAGCGCACTTGTACGCAGCGCAAGAATACGAAACTTGCATAGCGAAAGCCGAACTGCAAGCGCAAGAACAGACGAAAGAAGGTTGAATACGGCGCCGGCAAGACAATTTAGAAGCCATGAATATTCCGTAAACAGTAAAAGACTTACACTATGGGCCTGGTATCGATGATTCCATGTTAGTTGACAAATTTAATGATTTATTCAGTCCTAAATATTCAAACGCGTTTTTCTTAAAAACACGTTTTTCAAATCGGTACCCAAAATTTATCGAAAACCAAGTAACTGATTACCTTAATTCTTTTTGTGATTATTTTATATAACATTATCTAGTACTTGTCATAGGATTTTTTTTTCGTTACTTAGTTTTTGTTTTATAGCCAAAATAATATCAAATTTTTGGTCTAAAAATCACTATTCATGTTCAAACGTCCGCCATTTTGTCATTAATCGATCTTTTCAAAATCGGCTATGACACGAACTAGATTATAGTATCTAATTTAATAATCTTTTTCCATTTTTTTCTTCAGATAATTTTTGAACAAATGCCAGTGGGTACCGTTAACGCTGTTTTTTTACAGCGCTCCAAGGATCATACAATATCCTTGTATATTTTTTATATTTTTAAATAAAAAAAATTAAGCATACTTTTGAATGTGTATACTTTTAGATAATTAAACTCCCAAGGCGATATTTCAAATAGTTTTCCTTAAAAAAATGCACAAATTTGACCGTTTTATCCGGCTCCTAGGTGTATATCTCCCCTTAAGCCGTTTTACGGATAATTGAAAATTTCCCCTCTTTCAGTAAATTTCAGCAAGGTCTGAGCTACCGAAAAATACTGAAAAGTTTCAAACGCGAGCTCAGAGTGGTGCTAATAAATATTTTCAAATGTGTGCGGCAAGTAACATATTTTTTGCGTAATGTTGCTATGAACGACGAATATTTTTGTGGCGATAATTTATCACCGCTTAGGATGACTTTATAATCACTGTTCTTCCAAAAACCGAAAACTGACACTTTTGGCTGTCAATTTTCCGGAAATGCATTGAGAGCGTTCCCGTATTTTTCATGAATTGCCCCACCACATGATTCAGGAAAATTCAGTAAAATTCAGTGACTGAAAATACGGGAACATACCTATTTACTCGCGTCACAACGTTTGACACTATTCAGTATTTTTCAGTATCTCACACCCTACTGAAATATACTGAAAGAGGGGAAATTTTCAGTTTTCAGTAAAACGTAATACAAAAACGGCTTCATTGTAATTAATTGCAATTAATCATAGTACTGGAACAGACCTATTTACTTCAGAATGCTATCGATTTGTCTGGGAAATTTATAAGCTCATTTGGGACATTTTCGCAACAAAATTCCTCCATTGATTTTAGCTGTGGCAGCACCATGTAATGCTTAAACAGGGTGCTCCACAATGTTTTGTTGAAAAAATGTATTTTATTATGCTTGAGTTACAATCAATGCAACCAACATTCGCTGCCAAGTTTTGTTGGTGGAACGAGTTACAATCAATGCAACACAACATTTACTGTCATCTGTCACTGGCTATATTAAAGAAATTGCTGTTCGATAATTTGGATCCTTTAAAGTCTCGGAAAGAGATATCAGTGAGTATTTGATCCTTTAAAAGCTGCAGCGTATATTGCAGAGCAAAAATGAGCAAAAGAAAAACAAATTTTGATTGTCATTTGCATATGACATTTCCCATTTCCCGGACTCTCATAGGAACAGGTGGAATTGGATATTTTCAAAAATGTTGTTGCCATGCCAGGTTTGAGATATGAGCAAACTCTGCTGCGCAACAAAGTTGTGTTGCATCATTGTAACTGCTCTCATACGTTCTCATGGGTTCAAACTCATTTTGTTGTGCAACAAATGTTGGTTGCATTGGTTGTAACTCTAGCTTTAGGACATATTCTTTAATGTCATTTGACGTATTGTCACCCTGTGCTTTTTTTCGAACATTGATTCGAAAAGTAAGGGATATTTTGAATGACGTCACAGCCAAACGTATACGTACGAGAGATGAGAGGGTGTATTGGTGAGGCTTCACCCAATTCATTAAGAGTCTAATGGGGCATGTCGCCTCTACTATATTAGTACTCTGAGGTTTTACCCGAACATACTTAATAAGGGGTAAGATATGTTGTAGAGTGTATAGCGTTGTTAAAATTAATAATTACTTCATTCAGTATGTCATCGAGGTCTAGGTCAAAGTTTTCCTGTTTTCGTTTTTTCTAAAACGATAAGGTAAGTCTCTGTCAGTGTGGAGTGCCATCTTTCTATGAGGGCATTGCTGCTGGTTTGTTGAAATGATGTATAATGAATCTTGATATTGTATTGTTTACAAAAGTCTTTGAATATGGTAGATGTCATCTCAGTGCCGTGATCGGCAACCAAAATCCTTTGGATACCGTGAATGCTAATAGAATGTCTTTGCAATTTCACAATGTTTAAACTTTTTTTTCTCTCTAAGGGCGCCCCCACACATGAACAAAAATATTTCCGGGAACATATCCGAAAAAGTTCCAGAAACCTTTCTGAAATATTTGTCTCGTCAGTTCGACAAATGACCATAAAGTTCATTCATGGTTAGCGTGAAACATATCGCAAAGTAGAGCTGCCACTTTTGGAGCTGCATATCTCGTCGAAATCAAAAAGCAAGACGGCTCAATATGACCATCTATGCAGTTTCATTTTATTTTTGTCATATGTATCACAGCCATATCTAGCTATTATACTATTCTCGGTCCTTCAAAAGCTACTTTTTTAACGACGTCATACTCTTGTGACTTTCCAAGACTTTCTGACGATCAGTCGGAAAGTTCAACAGCTGATCGCTTTGCTGTGGACTTATTGGACTTTCACGATGTGTCAGAAATATTTCCGCGACTTTCCGCTCGACGATGGGAAAGTCTCGGAAAGTCACAAGGGTGTGACGTAATTTCGGCACTGTGCTGCCGGTTTGAATGCAAGTTTTATGAGACTTGTATTATTTGTGTAAATTGGGAGCTTTTGAAGGGCCGAGACTAGAATTGTAGCTAGGTACAGATGTGATACATATGAATAAAATGAAGCTGCGTAGATGGTTTCATTGAGCCGTTTTGCTTTTTGATATTGATGGGATATGCAGCTTCAAAAGCGGCAGCTCTGATTTGAGCTACATTTCAAGCTAACCATGAATGCACTTTCTTGTCATGTGAAGGGCTGACGAGAGAAATATTGTCGGATATATTTCAGAAAGATTTCTGGAAATGTTTCGGAAATGTTTCCGGAAATATTCCGGTCATGTGTGGGACGGGGGTAACGTGTACGCAGCTGCAAATTTTGAAAAGCAATCAATGATCGCCAGGACTGGTCTATCGTGAATGGTGTAAATGTCTGTGTATTGATATCAATGATATCTAGTGGTTTTTGTGGGCTTTTGGATATCTGGTATTTGATTTTAGGAGAATAATGGAATAATTGATATCGGCTTCTCGCATATGTGTCTCCTTACCGCCATCGCTAAGCATTTGCTTCAAAGGCAATCTCCTGAGCTTAGCCATTATCAACGAAAAAAAAAAAATCTGTCGTTTTTTTTAATTTGGCGGGTTTCACAATTATTTATAATCTTTGTGACCTTTTCTGTCAAGTATGGAAAATAATAGTCCCTTTTTAAATGTTGGACTGTTTCGTTATTGTTCTTGTGGTTGTTATTCGTGTGATAGTCATTAATTAGTTTGTCTTGCTCGTTTAATTCCGTTTCGTTATGTCTTTAATCATGTCCACACAACGGATTAACTTAAAAGTTCGACATTGGGAGAAAAAGTTTGAATAAACATATTAGACTATTTCGAGAAGTTCATCGGTCGTGTAAATGGCATTGAGTTTATTAAATGTAAAAAATTTCTTAAATTGTTCCGTAACATTATGCTCATTAAAGTCATGCATGCGTATAGTTCGTCTTGGCTGTTTTTGGCATTTGAAATGGCATTTCCAAAGTGGTTTGTGGGGTC
This sequence comes from Nemotelus pantherinus, assembly GCA_963978885.1. Taxonomy (NCBI): domain Eukaryota; kingdom Metazoa; phylum Arthropoda; class Insecta; order Diptera; family Stratiomyidae; genus Nemotelus; species Nemotelus pantherinus. The sequence continues at coordinate 137,672,988 of OZ022264.1, read as the reverse complement.
TTAGTGGTTTTTTTCTTGAACAATCTGGATCAAAAATTCGTTTAGTAAACGGGTAGAGATTGGGGCTCCGTCTTCTAAATTTTCCTGTGATGAGTGAACTGTTAATCCGTTTACCGTCTGTCTCGATTGATTTCCCTCTAGAGTTTCGTTAGTATTGAACCCGACCAATTCTTGGGGTGTTGCATCAAGAAGCTTGACTCTACTAAAAGCATCTGCGATTGTATTTTGTAAGCAACTTGGTAGTCAAACTCCTTGAGATTGAAGCACCATGGAACCAGTTTCGAAAAAAAAAACTCATAAGGTAGTTTTGGGATTTTTGATCCGTTACAATCATAAATTTTCATCCTAACAGGTAGGGCCTAAAGTATTTAACTGCCCATACAATTGCTAATAATTCCTTTTCAATGGTAAAATAATTTATCTCAGAATCAGTGAAGGTCCTACTAGCGTAACAGATAGGTTTATCGCTACTAATTGTACCCTGCGACAGTACAGTCCCGATGGGTTAGTTACTTGCATCTGTATTTAAGATGAACGGTTTGTCAAAACCCGGATATTGTGGTATCGGATCGTTCATCAGAATATCTTTACATAACTGAAATGCCTTAATATACTTGTCCATTAGTTGAACCGTCGGATCCTTTTTAAACAGTAAGTGAGAGGTTTTGTAAGCTATGCAAGGTCTCTAATGAATTTACGGTAATACCCCACCAAATCGAGAAAATTTCTTGTTTTCCTCTGAGTCCTAGGAATTGGGAGACCCCTTGTCGCACTTTCTTTGTCAGGATTGGGTGTAACAATATAGCCCAAGAAAGCTATTTCTTTGTGCGGAAATTCCGACTTGTCGAGCTGCACTTTAAAATTAGCTTCTCATAGTTTTTTGAACATTTTCCTGAAGTTTTCTATGTGTTCCTGAAGTGATATTGAGAGCACGATAATATCATCCAAGTAGACCAGACAGATTTTACTTTGGAGATCCTGAATTATGTTGTCCATAACCCTTTGAAATGTGGACCGAATGTTCTTAGGATCTATTTCAATTTGATGGAACCTTTTAACAAGGTCTAAGGTGGAAAAATACTAATTCCTGCCCTACTTTTCGAGTATGTCATTGATATTCGGCAGACCAGAGCGGTCGGTTATCGGTTTTTCATTGAATTTGTTACAGTACACCGTTTCAACGACTCGCAAAATCCCCTGGATACCAATTTTATCCACGGGGGTTGATTTCGGGGGGCTCGCTCACTGGAGGTGGGGTGGTTCGGGCGCCACTCGCTGCAAAACCCCGAAATCACCTCATCAAAGACGCTCCAAAGCGAGAAGTGGACGTCGTCGTTTCTCTTACCCTCGCGACTGGTTATTTAAACACCCTTACGGTTCTCACAACAAAAGTCTTTTCACTAGATTCTAAAAAAAATTCAACCGTTCCCGACGTTTCGCAATTAAAAACTCTCAAAATTCAATTTTACAATTCCGGCTACAATTTTTAATTCACTATGTCTACACTCAATATCGACTTTAAAATAAAGTTATTCACCTGAGCTTCTTAATCTACTTAAGACTAGTGTGCACACTACCTTGACTTTGCTTTTGTCGTGATCCTCCTGATGATATTGTCGCTAAACTGCCCTCGATTTTGCCTGCTGATCGGGTAGCTCTTCGCACCAATATTTCACTGCAAACCACCGGGTCGGAATCGCCAACGTAGTATCTTTTCGGAAACTTGCTTGCTGATCGGGTCGAAAAACTGCTACTATCCGTCGACTTTTATGATTGCTCCTTTTTCTCGATTGATTTCTTTCGACTTTCCCGTTAATTCTCGCTTTCGTCTCCTCCGCCGCCAGTTTACATGAAAAACACAAGAATTTTGTTTCAGGATTTCAGCCTCCACTACTAGATCTTCCGATCACTCACCCGTCTGTCGCCAAAAAAGGGTCTTTTTTCATCATCTCACCCGCAGGAAAACTATTTGGCGGCAGCGGGATTTTCAGAATCCGTTGGGCGTTTTCGCCTTTGCAATTTCACGCGCCAGGGTGTTGAGTTGGCTATTCAACACACGGCCCACAACTCAACTCAACACTGTGACAGCTGTCCGATGACAATTTGTTGACGTTTTCTCTACGTCAAATTCAATCGACGTGAAATATTATTCATTTGATGTTGCGAATGACGTTTTCTCCATGGCAAATTCAATCGACGTGGGATATTATTCACTTGGCGCTGCGAATTCATGGGACAGTTAAGTGTGAATCTTGATATCGAGAGCAGGACGCGGCGTATTGGATGGCGTAGATCGGGCTCAAAACCCTTCAACGATGTTGGTAAGTAGAACGATCGCAGGGAATGAAAAGTCGCGATGTCGGGTATGTGTCCGTTGATGGAACAAAATGCATTGTAGGTTGCCTGCTCCCGTGATTCTGGTGGCGCATTCTGGGTCAGATATTGTCGCAGGTCAAGGATGTTGATCCACGATGGTTGACCCACGCGTCACTTTGCCGTGCGTTCGCCTGCGTTGCCGGCCCTGGCCTTCATCTGGTGCCTCCGTTGCGACTGACGCCAGTACTTCCTTCGCGAACTCGTAGCGATCCATCTTAAAACTAAATTATCTTATCGCTATACTACTGACATTCAATTAACTAGAAAATTTTATTTTAAACTCTCCTTAAATCACAATAATTTGGTTTATTAAGCTTCATGTAAAATTCTGAGAGCCGTGATTTGCGAACCATCTCCATCGTACTCCCTTTTGGAGGACGGTGGAGGATTTTTTTTTAACAAAAGAAAAATCTGTGAACCGTGACACCCCCCTCGCTTCAGAGAATTTCGTCGAAATTCTCGACCATTTTCTTTCCCGATTCAACCACGATTCCAACTCTAATTAGAAAATCGATACTCGGAAACCGATTAAGCCGACTGCTCTTCTAGTTCGGTCGCGTCCGTTCACGAAAACATAAGTATCTCCCGGCTACTTGTATTCTGATTTTACGGACCCAGAATCACACCATACTCATTCCGCATCAACATTCAAACATACTTTCTTTCGCACCGCGCCCCTTTCTTCCTACCCTAACCCTTTCTTGCATAATTTCATGATGTATGTGTTTGTTTGGACTGGTGTTGGCATCCGTTCATTTGTTATCTGCTCTCCTAATGCAAATTGATCTCGATTTTAGGAACCTGCCCGACTCTACATGCGTTTCTAACAGGAATGAAAAGGAAGAACAATGAGAACAAAAAAAAAGAACGCTAAAGAGCGCTAAAAGAACGCTGTTACAAACACTGCACTCTCTATATATCTCTAGTGCAAATCAAAGTACATATAACCGGATGTTGCGGCTCGGAATTCGCGCCCGCCTTAAGGTATTTGACTCCTCTATTTTCTATATCTACCTATAGCAACGCGTCGGACTAGCCCCTTCGATCCTTACTAAAACCCGATACTGGACTTTCTTTTAACTAACCTTTTACCATATGTGTTCCCTTACCACTAACTAACCCTTCACCGTATGTTTTCCTTAATATTTTATTAACCCACCACCGAACTGCTCTAACAACCGTTTGCTCCCCACTATCACCATCATCGTTATCGTAGTCTTACTAACTTAGACTAAATCTAATCCAACCTTCCTGACTTAGACTACCGACTAACGCTACACCCAAAGCCTAACGACCAAGCTAATTTCCTGAACGCATGCCAGTCTACTACGATTTCCTATCCCTTACTCCCAATTCCATGATCCTATCATTGCTAATACTATTCCTTATTATTTTAGCTTACCCATATAAACCACCACCGACAGACCCACATCTAGAGACTACAAGGAAAAAAAAATAAATACATCGAGGAAAATAAAAATAGAGAAGAAAAAGAAACACCCAAGATCAAAAATAAAATCGCAATCCACTGCAGCCACTTGGTAAGCCTGATCCCCTTACGCTTGTTTTTCTTTCTTTTGTTTGGTTCCAGGATCACTAACCCCCAGCTAACCCCTTTCTATTTACAGGTTTTTTCCGATTGTTTATTTAACCACTTACCATAAGCTTAGATTAACCTCACACTAATCTTCCCTAACCCAGTTATGAATATCCATAGCTCTTAAGTAATTTCACCCTCGGTACACCATTCTTATAATCTATTTTATATATACCATTCTTATATTCTATTATATATATATATATATATATATATATATATATATATATATATATATATATATATATATATATATATATATATATGTATATATATATATATATATGTATATATATATATATATATATATGTATATATATATATATATATATATATATATATATATATATATATATATATATATATATATATATATATATACATATATATATACCATTCCTATATATTGATCATATTAATGTCTGAGGTATGGCCCGACGTTCGTCTTCCGATCTGCTAACTATCCTCGCCTTCGATGTACGGTTTGAGGTCCTTCGCGTGCCAGTTCCCCGCGGGCTTCCCCTTCGCGTCAACCAACTCAAAAGTCCACGCCGATGTTTTACTTTTAACCCGGTAGGGTCCTATAAACGTGGGAGCCAATTTCGCCGCAAAATTTTTCGTGGCATCGGACAGGACATAATTTTTCTTCCACACGGAGTCCCCGACCTGGAAAGTATCATCTCTTCGGCGTAAGTCGTAACGTCCCTTGCTCGACTTTGCTGCATTTCGCATTCTTAGCACAACTTCCTTGCGGATCGCCTCCGAGGTCTCCGCGTTCTTCGTTGGAGAGAAATCCGTCTGCCCACCCCCTGGGGGCTCCAACTCTTCGCTGAAGGTCACCATCTCCCTCCCGAAATCCATGAAGTAAGGAGAGTAACCCGTTACTTCATATCGGTAAGTGCGCAGGGCGCACGCAATTTTTGCCAAGTAAAGGTCCCACGAACAGTGGTTGTCGGCAACGTAGCACCGTAGCATACATTTTATGTCCTGGTTACGTCACTCGGCCGGATTAGCCTGAGGGTGATAGAGGGCTGTATAGCTTACCCGCGCTCCATATTCTTCCACCGCTTTCCGAAATTGTTTGCCCGCGAACTGTACTCCATTATCACATACTATAACCTTTGGTACTCCATAGATCAGAAGTACATTCTCCTCTAATAAACGGAAAACAGCCGATACAGTAGCAGTTCGCATCGGTAGTATGACTGAGTACTTCGTCACGTAATCCAAAATTATCAGAATATATGAGTAGCTGCGCGTTGACCTGGGTAACGGCCCTATCAGGTCCATGCAAATCATTTCCCATGGTGACCTCGCCTCGCCAGCCCTACTGGCCATCAAACCCCTCGGTGCTTTCCGCTCCACCTTGCACGACTGACACACCGTGCAGGATCTCACAAACTTGCGGATATCTGCCCGCATTTGCGGCTAATAGCCCGTTCACACTAGGCTCTAAATCAGGCGATTTCGATCAGCTGATCGCTTTAGAGCTAAATCAACTTAAATCTACCTGATTACCCATACATTTTTTTCGGTTTCCGACCGAGTTAATCAAGTAGATTTAGAGTTAATCAAGTACAAATCAGGTACTATTGTGAATTTTTCCGGGCTGAATTGTTCTCAGAGCGTGCTTAATTCCATCCGTGAGAGGGAGAGTAGATTTCAACGAAATGTAACTCGAATTTCGTTCAAATATAGCAAAAATTGGACAAAAAAGGAAAATGTGAGTTGTACAAAATGAAAAGAAAATGCTCTTGCATGTTTTTGCACCATTTTGAACAACTTTCATGCAAAAAAAATTGTACACACAAATTCGAATGACAGTTCGCTCTCTAAATCCCCTCATTCTAAATCACTTCGGGTAGTGTGAACGCTTACCTGATTAACTTTGACAGCTTCTAAATCTACTTGATTTAGAGTGTAGTGTGAACGGCCTATAATAAAAACTTTGCGTGACTCGACCCACCGTTCGGGCAAACCCCATGTGTCCCGCCTTCAGATCATCATGACACCTTTTGAGGATATCTCCACGCTCTGATTTCGGCACAACCCTCTTCCAACCGTTCGCGTTTTCCCCATTTTGCTTGCGACCAGGCGGTTATTTCCACAGCGTGTCTCCTACGACCTTCCAGCACTCGTACTTGTCGGGGTTCTCCCTCATCTTCCCTATCATACCCGAATACCAACGCTCTGAAACTTGAGGGGTATCTACGCTATCGTGAAAGTGCGTCCGGCACCAAATGTTCTTTTCCTTTCCGATGGATCACTTTGAAGTCAAACTGTTGTAACCTCACTGCCCATCTAGCCGATCTGCCCGTAGGGTCCTTGAGGTTATTCAGCCAGACCAGGGAATGGTGGTCAGTTATGACATAGAAGTGTGTCCCCTCTATGTAGGGCCGAAATTTCTCGACCGCCCACAGCACTGCCAAGCATTCTCGTTCGGTCACGGAATATTTGCTTTCCTGATTCGACAATGCCCTGCTCAGATAGCATATGACCTTCTCACCTGTAGCATGAGCTTGGCTCAACACTGCTCCGATGCCTACGTCCGAGGCATCCGTTTGCACCTTGAACGGCAGATCGAAGTCCGGGCATGCCAGTACCGGCGCCGTCGTAAGCTTGCGCTTGCACATTTCGAACGCCTCCTCGCACTCCTTGGACCATACGAACTTGCGACCCTTCTTCAATAAGTCGCTTAATGGAGCCACCATCGTCGCATGACCAGGGATGAAACGACGGTACCAGGATACCATCCCGAGGAGTTGGCGAACCTGTTTTACGGAATTTGGACGAGGAAATACGTTCACCGCTGACAACTTCTCAGGATCTACTCTGAGGGCCTCTACGTCGATAAGGTAGCCCAAATACTTTAGTTGTGCCCTGCAGAACTGGCACTTTTCTTTAGAGAGTCGTAAACCCTCCTCCCTCAGTCTCGAGAAAACTTCTTGGAGGATCTCTATATGTTTTTCAAAAGTCTCTGTCACAACGTTTATGTCGTCAAGGTAGGTGAATAGGAAAGGTTCTAACGTTGGACCGAGAACGGTATCGATGAGACGCTGCCATGTTGCTCCAGAGCTGTGCAGCCCAAAGGGCATTCGCAGAAAATGAAAAAGTCCTCTTCCGGGCACGGTGAACGCCGTAAATTGCCGCGAACCCTCTGCCATCGGGACTTGCCAATATGCCGACTTGACATTTAGTGTGGATAAGTACTTGACATTTCTCAATTTGTCCAAAGTATTCGAAATATATGGAAGAGGATACGCATCTTTTTCCGATACCGCGTTGACCTTACGAAAATCTACGCAAAACCTATACGAGCCGTCCGTTTTGCGTACTAGTAGGATAGGAGATGACCACGGACTAGACGAGGGCTAAACCACCCCCATCTGTATCATGTCATCCAGCTCCTTATTAATCTGCCGCTGTACCACAGATGAGACCGGGTAGTATCGTTGTTTAATAGGGGCCACCGACGTTTTGATAACATGTTCAACGGATTTAGCCCGACCCAGCCCTTCTCCCATCAAACCGAATTGCTCCTCCAACAATTTCGACAAAGTCTCGGCCTCCTCAACAGACAAAAAATCTCGGCCTCGAAGAGCCCCTCCATTAACCAGCTCCGCAGACGCAATGGACGTCCATTGCCTGCCCTTCATATAGAGCACCACTCCAAAACACTTCCAGAAGTCTATCCCTAAGACCACTTCCTGGGGAATCGACGGTACCACCAGAGATTCTAGAGTATGCCCCCGACCGTTCAATGAAAACTTCACCTGTACCGCCCCCAATACCGGGCACATCATGCCATTCGCCAGCCGAACTTTACCAATACCATTTTCGTCCAACTTTACACCTTTCGCTTTCAATCGACACCATACCCTCCCTAAAATGATCGTCCTACTCGCTCCCGAATCTAACAGTCCCTCCATGACGCAATCCTCTATCTCCACCTGCAGGTGCGGACGGCTGTCTTGGCTGATACTGACGAGAGCATAGTCCACGTTCGGCTGTTGACTTTCCCGGCGCGGCCTTTTTATGATGCTCGCTCGACCGCTTAGCGAACACGATGTCCGTTTCCCGAAATCGGTCGATTTAACGGGGGCTGATTTCGGGGGGCTCGCTCACCGGAGGTGGGGTGGTTCGGGCGCCACTCGCTGCAAAACCCCGAAATCACCTCATCAACGACGCTCCGAAGCGAGAAGTGGACGTCGTCGTTTCTCTTACCCTCGCGACTGGTTATTTAAACACCCTTACGGTTCTCACAACAAAAGTCTTTTCACTAGATTCTAAAAAAAATTCAACCGTTCCCGACGTTTCGCAATTAAAAACTCTCAAAATTCAATTTTACAATTCCGGCTACAATTTTTAATTCACTATATCTACACTCAATTTTGACTTTAAAATAAAGCTATTCACCTGAGCTTCTTAATCTACTTAAGACTAGTGTGCACACTACCTTGACTTTGCTTTCGTCGTGATCCTCCTGATGATTTTGTCGCTAAACTGCCCTCGAATTTGCCTGCTGATCGGGTCGCTCTTCGCACCAATATTTCACTGCAAACCGCCGGGTCGGAATCGGTAACGTAGTATCTTTGCGGAAACTTGCTTGCTGATCGGGTCGAAAAACTGCTACTATCCGTCAACTTTTATGATTGCTCCTTTTTCTCGATTGATTTCTTTCGACTTTCCCGTTAATTCTCGCTTTCGTCTCCTCCGCCGCCAGTTTACATGAAAAACACAAGAATTTTGTTTCAGGATTTCAGCCTCCACTACTAGAACTTCCGATCACTCACCCGTCTGTCGCCAAAAAAGGGTCTTTTTTTATCATCTCGCCCGCAGGAAAACTATTTGGCGGCAGCGGGATTTTCAGAATATGTTGGGCGTATTCACCTTTGCAATTGCACGCGCCAGGGTGTTGAGTTGGCTATTCAACACACGGCCCACAACTCAACTCAACACTGTCACAGCTGTCCAATGACAATTTGTTGACGTTTTCTCTACGTCAAATTCAATCGACGTGAAATATTATTCATTTGATGTTGCGAATGACGTTTTCTCTATGGCAAATTCAATCGACGTGGGATATTATTCACTTGGCGCTGCGAATTCATGGGACGGTTAAGTGTGAATCTTGATATCGAGAGCAGGACGCGGCGTATTGGATGGCGTAGATCGGGCTCAAGTCCCTTCAACGATGTTGGTAAGTAGTACGATCGCAGGGAATGAAAAGTCGCGGTGTCGAGTATGTGTCCGTTGATGGAACAAAATGCATTGTAGGTTGCCTGCTCCCGTGATTCTGGGGCGCATTCTGGGAGCCCCGAAAGTTCCGCCATGAGTGTATTTGCATAATTTATCGTCGGCCCGACTATACGTCCGTCACGAACTCAGCCATATCCGTCGCGGCGGTCGCCAACCCAATGAAAGTGGGTCAGATATTGTCGGAGGTCAAGGATGTTGATCCACGATGCCTGACCCACGCGTCACTTTGCCGTGCGTTTGTCTGCGTTGCCGGCCCTGGCCTTCATCTGGTGCCTCCGTTGCGACTGACGCCAGTACTTCCTTCGCGAACTCGTAGCGATTCATCTTAAAACTAAATTATCTTATCGCTATACTACTGACATTCAATTAACTAGAAAACTTTATTTTAAACTCTCCTTAAATCACAATAATTTTGTTTATTACGCTTCATGTAAAATTCTGAGAGCCGTGATCGCGAACCATCTCGACCGCTTAGCGAACACGATGTCCGTTTCCCGAAATCGGAGGATTTGGACGTGACCGATTCTCTCGACTACTAACTCTAGTCTGGCAATTCGGGCATGCCGACCGCATTACCCCCTGGCGACCGCATCCGAAACATCTTCGCAGCTCCGGGCATTCCCTTGACATGTGTCCGTCTCGCTTGCAGTTCCAACATTGGATGCGCGTTCCACTCGACATAGAGGCGACTCTATCAACGTCTTCCGCTCCCACGTACGCCAAATCCGGCTCCAGACAGCGCCTAGTCCGCGTAGTGGGCGGCACGAATGCCGCTACCGATGCTCTGGTAGCATCTAGGGTACGACCCATCCTCACCAAATCCGCAATTGATGTAACCTGCGTAAGAGACAATTGCTGCTGGAAGAACGGAGCTATATTTCGTCGCAACGTGCGCAGCTTTTCTTCCTCTGAGCAACTCGACCTCAGTCGGCTGAACAGGCGCTCCATAACTGCCACATATACTCCAACAGACTCGTTTTCGCCTTGTGTGCGTCTTCGAATTTCGTCCCATAGACGATCCTCATAATCTGAGGGCAGAAATTCCGCTTTGAGCTCAGTAACCAGCTCATCCCAAGACGACACCAAGTTGCGATTTGCGCGAAACCATATTAGAGCCCTTGAGTCGAACAAATCAACAGCTGCTCTAAACAACTGTGGCTTGGTGAGTCCGCTCGCTTGCCGTAGCTCCACGACACGCTTGAGGAACGCGTTTACCGAGGCAGAAGAGGCTCCACTAAACTTTAAACCCTATTTCGCCACCTCTGCTAGACCCGGAGCTCTAACCTCCACTGGGATGACCGACGTACGACCGATATCAACCAGTTCCTCTTCGTCCTCGCTCGCCTCTTCAGTTTTGGACACGAATGTTCCCATCGCCAAAATGAAACGGTTCCGCAGTCCCTTCGCGCCGTCTTTTTGTTCATTGGTGACTGCCTGCATGTTCCCCAGTCGACGGAACGCAAACTCAATTTTCACCTTTGTTTTTAGGAAATCAGAAGCGGCACTCTCTCCCGACACTCTCGCGACCAACTCCTCGACCTCCAATGCCTTGGCCTCCAATTCCGCATAATCGGTCTCGTAGTTGTAAGGATACTCGGCCTGCACGTACGAGGTATCTAACGCGGCCTCCGCTTTCAGGGTCGCCCTCAGCGTTTTCCGCATGTTTTCCACCGTGTCCGGCGGAAAACCACGGAAGGCCAGCTCACAAGTGAGCTCGTCTTTATTCAATCGATCTACCAAAATCTTCATTGCCCTACCCAACTTAGTAAGTACCCGTATATAGAAAAAGAAAAAAAAGTTCTTGCGAAAAAAAAGGCCTAGGGGCTAGATGTTATATGAAAATATTAATACTAAAGAAAACGAATCACTGTGAGACCTGTTCCGAGCCAAAACCTAATAAACCCGATAAAACACTCAATAAAATTCACAAAATACAATAGAACCTGAAAAGAAAATTCCCCCTGGAACTTTACCAATACCGAAGATACTTTATTTTAACAAAGAAACATGCCGTAACTCCACCCCCGCTATACCGTTGGGATCAGCAGCCTCGCAATTCGCACCCTCACAAAATTCGCCTCGAATATTCGTACTTCTATGTACTCTCTAGAACCGACACACGCTACACACTCGTATAAGAATCCGTCATTAAACACAATCACTCCCACTCATTCATTCATCAGAATTCAAGTATATATATATATATATATATATATATATATATATATATATATATATATATATATATATATATATATATATATATATATATATATATATATGTATATATATTTATATATATATATATATATATATATATATATATATATATATATATATAAGTATATATATATATATATATATATATATATATATATATATATATATATATATATATATATATATATATATATATATATATATATATATATATATATATATATGCATATATTTTTACTAATGTTCGAAGAAGAACATTAGTATTAAAATCACTTTGGCCAAAAATTCATATTTCTATATATATATATATATATATATATATATATATATATATATATATATATATATATCATCAAAAAATTCAGTGAAAAAATCTCAGGAACGCGCCATCCGATTGAGCTGAAATTTTCAGGACACATTGATGTATATGCAGAATAGTGCCAGGTCTCACAAAAAGTTAATAATCTTTAACCCTTTGGCGCCGGCGGCTATTTTAGTGATTTTTTTAATATACTTATTATTCCGTACAAAAATAATTTTTGCAAAAATAAAGCTGACGAAATAAATTTCGAACAAATTTTACATGTGAATCGGATAATGTTTTGGAATTTTTTAACCCTATGTGTGCGCTGGGTGCCTAAAAAGAGAACGGGAAAATTTGAAAATTTTTAAATTGCGATAACTTTTGACAGAGCTATTCCATGATTACGAAATTTTCAGGACATGTTTGTTTTAGTTAGTTTTAGATTAATGTACGTTTTAATGATTGTGCTGGCAACCCTGTAGCTAGGGCAGGCACTGAAAGTGAAAACCTCCAAATCATCGTTTCTCTTGAAAAAATGTCGTTTCTTAAAAAAAAAGCCATTCATATGTAAATTTTGTGCTTTGTGTACATAAACAAAGAAAAATATTTGATATGGTATAACGGGCACGCCTGGTAACCCTTGCCCAAGTTACCTATGTTTTTAGCATCAAAAACTTCTGTTCACGGAAACTCACGATCCCATGAGCAGAATTTATTGAAATTTTCAGAATGTATTGGTCTTAAATAGGACCAGGTCTGATAGAAGTGATTTTGAAATCTTGGCGATTCTGTGCCAGTGGTGCCATCTTGAAAAATCACTAAAAAAGGTAACTGCTTTTAGCCCTATAAATTCTGATTAAATCGTTCGATTTTAACGAAATTCACACAGTAGCTGCATCTTACTTCAAGCCACGTTTGATAGAAATTTGGTTGAAAAATTCGGTTGGAGCTGCCAGCTATGAGAATTTTGGTGTTTTAAATTTGAAAAAATAAAAATTTGGAAGTGAAAACATTCAAACCATCGAATATCCTAAAAAATGTCCGTTTCTACAATAAAACCAATCTGTATACAAATCTTATGCTAAATCTACACAGTCAAAGTAAAACTTTGTAAATTTCATGTCGGACAAGAACGGTAACCCTTTCTCAGTTAACCTATATTTTTAGCTTCAAAAACTTCTGTTCACGGTGACTAACGAATCAATAATCAGATAGAATTGAAATTTACAGAATGCGTTGGACTTAAGTAGGGCCAGGTCTGATAGAAGCGATTTTGAATTGTAGGCAACTCTGTTCCAGTGGTGCCATCTTGAAAAATTACAAAGAAAAAAAACTGCTTTTTGCCCTATGAAATGTGAATAAGTTACCAGATTTTCATGAAATTGACACAGTAGCTGAACCTTACTTTAAACTCTGTTTGATAGAAATTTGGTTGAAAAATTCGATTGGTGCTGCCAGCTATGGTAATTTTTGTGTCTTTTTGTGAAAATTCGCTCAGGAAAATAAAACTTTTTGCCCTATAACTTCCAGTGCAGTCATGAAATCAAAACGAATTTCATACAATTACTGGAACTTATTATAAACATTATTCAGGCCAAATTTGGTTGAAAAGCCATGATAGGGTAGCCAGCTATTGTTGGTTTTGTGTTTGCTTGCATTATCTTTATTTAGCGGTTTTATCGTAGAATTTTCAATTGGTAATGATATTGTAGTGACAATAAACAGCAAATATGAAGCTTTCGATTATTTGAAAAAACTCGCTGCAGGTAACCGTAAATTTCTTTATACTCCTATAACTTCAAATGTAATATAACAACGTGAAGCAGATGTGATATATTCTTGGCTTTGATACTGGCGAAAGGTTGCCAGCACGAGTCGGTTGTGCTACTTTTGTATCAATAAATGCTTACAGTTAGTATTCATACCGGAAACATTTACAATGAAAATAAATAACCGATGTTTCAATTCCCAAAGTTCTGCAAATTTTTCGGATCGCAGCCCCAAACTCCAACTTCAGTTACAGTGCTGCAAGCACTGAGCATTTTCTTCATTGATATTATATGAGATGTTGCTTTCAAAATTTTGTGAAATAAGCAACTGATAACGAATATAATTAACCCGTGTTTTGCTCTCATAAACTTTGAAATTCATGCCAGTGGTAATATCTGAAACCTTCTACCATATGAGTTATAATGCATTCTTGAGACAAAAGTAAAACATGGCGTTTGAAACAATTTGGCCGTAATAAGCAGCGCAGGTGGTGGAATATGCACTCAAAACCTGCACGATTCTTCTACTGTTCTTCGAACATTAGTGTTTCTAGCGGTTCAGGTGCGCTAGAGTTTTAAATATTCAATGTAACAGTTTCCCTTTTTTTATATATGCGAAGGAAAACCGTGCAGTAAATCCAATTGCGCTGACTTACGTAGATCAGATATTTTCATATAATTAGCAATTGTCAAAGTAAATAATACCACAGTAATGACGATCTACTCAATCTCGAATAGATACACGATTAATTCAATTTCAAGTCTATTTCCAAAGTTTCGCGATAGATAAGTAGTTTCCAACGATTTCGAACCTCTAGATACGATTTTACTTCGACACGTGCCTTCCCACAATTTGGGACTTGGTAAACGAAAAATTTTCGGAGCACCGTTGTATACCGTATTCCCCGTTATTCACCGTTATAGCCCCACGTTGGGCGCCAATTTGTTACAGTACACCGTTTCAACGACTCGCAAAATCCCCTGGATACCAATTTTATCCACGGGGGTTGATTTCGGGGGGCTCGCTCACCGGAGGTGGGGTGGTTCGGGCGCCACTCGCTGCAAAACCCCGAAATCACCTCATCAACGACGCTCCGAAGCGAGAAGTGGACGTCGTCGTTTCTCTTACCCTCGCGACTGGTTATTTAAACACCCTTACGGTTCTCACAACAAAAGTCTTTTCACTAGATTCTAAAAAAAATTCAACCGTTCCCGACGTTTCGCAATTAAAAACTCTCAAAATTCAATTTTACAATTCCGGCTACAATTTTTAATTCACTATATCTACACTCAATTTTGACTTTAAAATAAAGTTATTCACTTGAGCTTCTTAATCTACTTAAGACTAGTGTGCACACTACCTTGACTTTGCTTTCGTCGTGACCCTCCTGATGATTTTGTCGCTAAACTGCCCTCGAATTTGCCTGCTGATCGGGTCGCTCTTCGCACCAATATTTCACTGCAAACCGCCGGGTTGGAATCGGTAACGTAGTATCTTTGCGGAAACTTGCTTGCTGATCGGGTCGAAAAACTGCTACTATCCGTCAACTTTTATGATTGCTCCTTTTTCTCGATTGATTTCTTTCGACTTTCCCGTTAATTCTCGCTTTCGTCTCCTCCGCCGCCAGTTTACATGAAAAACACAAGAATTTTGTTTCAGGATTTCAGCCTCCACTACTAGAACTTCCGATCACTCACCCGTCTGTCGCCAAAAAAGGGTCTTTTTTTATCATCTCGCCCGCAGGAAAACTATTTGGCGGCAGCGGGATTTTCAGAATCCGTTGGGCGTATTCACCTTTGCAATTGCACGCGCCAGGGTGTTGAGTTGGCTATTCAACACACGGCCCACAACTCAACTCAACACTGTCACAGCTGTCCAATGACAATTTGTTGACGTTTTCTCTACGTCAAATTCAATCGACGTGAAATATTATTCATTTGATGTTGCGAATGACGTTTTCTCTATGGCAAATTCAATCGACGTGGGATATTATTCACTTGGCGCTGCGAATTCATGGGACGGTTAAGTGTGAATCTTGATATCGAGAGCAGGACGCGGCGTATTGGATTGCGTAGATCGGGCTCAAGTCCCTTCAACGATGTTGGTAAGTAGTACGATCGCAGGGAATGAAAAGTCGCGGTGTCGAGTATGTGTCCGTTGATGGAACAAAATGCATTGTAGGTTGCCTGCTCCCGTGATTCTGGGGCGCATTCTGGGAGCCCCGAAAGTTCCGCCATGAGTGTATTTGCATGATTTATCGTCGGCCCGACTATACGTCCGTCACGAACTCAGCCATATCCGTCGCGGCGGTCGCCAACCCAATGAAAGTGGGTCAGATATTGTCGGAGGTCAAGGATGTTGATCCACGATGCCTGACCCACGCGTCACTTTGCCGTGCGTTTGTCTGCGTTGCCGGCCCTGGCCTTCATCTGGTGCCTCCGTTGCGACTGACGCCAGTACTTCCTTCGCGAACTCGTAGCGATTCATCTTAAAACTAAATTATCTTATCGCTATACTACTGACATTCAATTAACTAGAAAATTTTATTTTAAACTCTCCTTAAATCACAATAATTTTGTTTATTACGCTTCATGTAAAATTCTGAGAGCCGTGATTCGCGAACCATCTCCATCGTACTCCCTTTTGGAGGACGGTGGAGGATTTTTTTTTGAACAAAAGAAAAATCTGTGAACCGTGACAAATTTACGATAATCTACAACTAATCTCTATTCTTGCTTCCCACTAGCATCTCGGTTTTTTGGAGCTATCCAAACTGGAGAGCTCCAAGATGAGTAACTAGGTTGGATGATCGCTTGGCTGAGCATGTCCCTAATTTGATTTTTCGCTTCATCTCGGTAAATAAATGGATATCGATATGATTTTGTATAAATAGGTGTATCATCCGTGGTAGATATGCTATACTTGATTTTATTTATGAAACTCAATTTTTGCCCTTCTTTGAAAAATATGTCGTCGTATTCTCAACATACTTTCAGGATAAGTTTGTTTTGATCTTTATGTAAATGAGGCACTCGATTCAACTCAGAAATATCCTAAGATGTTTCTAAATAGTCTGTTTTAGGTGTACAATCAATATTAACGCTATGCATCACGATGAATTTGGAGGGGGAAACCTCGGAGACGTTTTATAGTTGTTCTAGGAAAAGAAGCTTATCGTCGTCAGTTTGATTGGTGACCGAGATAAGACTGTATATATATTTTAACAAAAAGCCCGAGTGCGATTTCAGTGTTCGCTTTATACGCATCTCTTTGACGAGTCTCAACTGGTAGGTTCACGTCATATTTTCATTAAGACGATACCGTTTATTTATTTAAATAATATTGGGTTTGAAATTTAGAGAGATAGTAGCATGGTTAGTGGTCAATGTTTTGTTGTCGTAATCAACCATAGCTTGAAGCTTCGTTAATGCTTCTTAGCCTAGTAACCCATCAAAGTGTTGATGAAATTTAAAAAGCAAAAATTTTATATAGCCCGGTTGCCTGAATTCATAAAAATTTAGAAGAGTTTTGCTGCTTGTCTAAAGCGTGTTAATGATGACATAGTTTGGATGAACGAATTCGGGGCCAACCAATGCTCTCGTGTCGATGAAAAATTTTAAATC
The DNA here is from genome assembly GCA_963978885.1 of Nemotelus pantherinus. Classification (NCBI taxonomy): domain Eukaryota; kingdom Metazoa; phylum Arthropoda; class Insecta; order Diptera; family Stratiomyidae; genus Nemotelus; species Nemotelus pantherinus. The sequence continues at coordinate 137,655,839 of OZ022264.1, read as the reverse complement.
ACGACCAAATGGGGAAGATATGTTTATGTATGGGAGATTATACCCGTGTACATTAATATCTATGCATCCTGTTGGTTTGCTGAGAATGTTACATTAAAATTTTTATCGTTAATCTCGTGATAATTAATATTCACATCGTGAGTGGGGTCAGCCTGATTTTGTTGGTGCTGATATGCTGAGTCCTGTCCGTAATCACCCACAATATCGTGGATATTACCAACGTTGTCAGATTGTCTGTAGTTGTAGTAATTATCAAGTTCTTGTCTGTAAGTTTCATTTGGAGTGGATTGGAAATATGTGGCACCACCAATGTCGGTAGAGGCAGGTTCTATTTTATTTAGGCGAGACGCCGAAATTGTCATGCTTTGCATAAAAGATATTCGGTTCTTGTATATAAACTCAAAAGCAGTTGCCAGAGAGTCTGGTCGCATGGCTCTTATTGTTGCCCCAAGAGGCTCGCGGAGTCCCGATAAAAATGTGTTAAGGCACATTCCCGAGTAAAGGTCCCGTTTGGCATTAATTACGTTTTCGTTCGTTTCGTGGATTAGATCATGGTTTATCATGCTCGGAAAAAGCTCAATAATTTCACTTTAGAATTTTTCTAAGCTTTTATCACCTTGTCTGGTGGTATGCAAATTCCTAATAAGTGACGTCTCATTCCTTTTGTTACTATCATGAAGAGTAAAATGCTTTTTGATCCCAGCCCAATCCAATGAAGTTACATACATGCTGAGAGCTTCATCAGCAGGACTATCTACTTTATTGCGTATAGCACGTAAAACGTTACAAATAATGGACCGAGTTGACAAATTTCCGTAATTCACTTCACGCTCACTTGATAATTCACACGATTTTTCTTCAATTATAACACTGAGATCACTTCGTAAATTATTTAAAGTTTCCGTAAAAGGAATTGTTCTTAAATTATCTCTATTTGTAAATTTTGGGTATTGCATTAATCTAAGTTTATTTGCAGCCTTAATCTAAGTTTTTTGTGGCTTTAATCTAAGTTTATTTTTTTTCGTTTTCCGCTCACTGGTTCCGCTCTGCTGCATCAACTGGTGTTCCTTCGAAAGCACTACAAAGTTGTGCACTACCAATTACGAACTAAAATTATTATCTTTCCAAAAAAAACAACCTTTCAATAATAACACGTTTATTAACCGGAGCTGATGATTAAAACTGAATACATACTCATTTATAATAATCAAAGGTGCTTACGATGAATAAAATACAAATTGTGCAAGGCATTGAATATTGAAGTTATGTGCTAAAGTGCAAATGCAAAATTGTACAGGTAAACAATACTAACAATTGGAATTTTTAGATTGGGTTGATGACCGAAAATGAGTTGCAGCGTATAGGTCAGCACGTGCCGTAACTCGCGTGATTTTTTTTCGAATAAGCGTTTCTGATAATGTATCATGATTACATTATATATTATTTTAATTTATGTATTATTATTGTTGTTTCTTTGCAAAAATATGAGTGTTTCTGACAGTGTGTGTATGTGTTCTTACTAATTTTCGAAGAAAATTAGTATTAAACTCGTTTCGCCGAAAATTCGTATATCTTGATATATATATATATATATATATATATATATATATATATATATATATATATATATATATATATATATATATATATATATATATATATATATATATATATATATGTATATATATATATACATATACAGTACGCCCTCGGTAAAAGCAACCCTCAATAAACGCAATACCTCGGTTAAAACAACACCCAAATTTATACCATAGTGACTCAGTAATTGCAACTTTTCAAAAAAATGTGACTCAGTAAACGCAACTTTCCATCTATGCTCTTATCTCGTTTTGTTTTTGTTTGGTTTTACTGTAACTGGCAGTTATTTTGCAGCTACTTCTCTCAGAACTTTTAACACTCATAGATCGTGGGTGCATTGTATTTGCGTCATAAAGGAATAAGAAGAAACGAAGAGGAAAATAGTTCGTATTTCTTCCAAAACCCATTTGTTATTTTTTTATTTATCAAAAACAAAACAAAGGTGAGCATTAAAATTAGATGAAAGGGTTTGCGTGTGTTTTACCCACATTTTCCCACCTCACCCGAATTGTAGCTTGTGGGCAAAATGAAATTGTGTGACTACACTACACTCCTTCTTTTTTCTCTATGATTTGCTTTTTAATTTACCAGTGCAGCAAATATTCTCGCGGTCGGTAATTTTTTGTTTTAATTTAGAAATCATGGCTATCATAAAAAAAGTTTCCAAACTGTCTATAAAGCAGAAGGCAGAGATTTTAACCAAATTGAATGACGGTGCGTCAGTAAAATCTCTTTGTGAAACATACAAGTGCAGCAAGTCAAGCATTAGCAGAATAAAAAAGAGAAAACATTTGCTTAACAAATTCGTATCAAATTCTGAGTCTGGACCGGGAAAGCGCGTAACTTTAAAAGCCTGCGAGTATCCAATGACGAACAAAGCTTTGTTCAATTGGTTCCGTAGGCAACGCAGGCAAAACGTACCCATTTCCGCACAAATCCTTAAGTCAAAAGCATGCACGCTTCACAAAAAACTTAAAGAAAAACCATTTGCTTTTAATGCTAGCAATGGCTGGTTTTCAAATTTCAAAAAACGGAATGGAATCCGAATGCTTAAAATTTGCGGAGAAAAGCCAAAACTGGTGGAACCATTTTTGATTAAATTCGAAAATATAATTAAAGAGCTTGACTTGTTACCAGATCAAATTTACAATGCGGATGAGTCTGGACTATTTTTTAAGCTTTTGCCAAACAGAACGTTTGTGGGTTCCAAAGAAGCTACTGCTTCTGGTAGGAAAGTAAGCAAGGAGAGAATCATTTTTTTTGCTTGAACTAATGCGTCTGGTACGCACAAAGTCAAATTGTTCGTTATAGGAAAAGCTGTAATTCCTCGAGCATTTAAGCATTTCGAAAATAAGCCCGTCGTTTACAAGGCCAACAAAAATGCGTGGATGACACACGAATTTTTTAAAGATTGATTTCATTCAACTTTCGTGCCAGAGGTCAAATTATTTTCGAATTGATTTCATCGAATTTTCAAATTGTTTTCATATTTTTGCCTTGGTTTAGCTAAGACAATTTCTGAGATCAAAAAATTTGCCAAAAAAGGGTCTACTGCTATTGGACAACGCGACGTGTCATCCAAAAGACGGGGAGATGATAAGTGATGGAAAGATTTTTACAATGTGTTTACCAGCAAACTGCACCGCTATTGTCCAACCAATGGACCAAAATGTCATCGACTTGACAAAACTGTACTACAAAACAGGACTTTTGGCACATTTAGTCGGAAGCCGAGGTTCAGAGTTGGAGAGTAAAATAAAGGCTTTTAATTTGAGGCATGCCATATGTCTCCTGGCTACTGCATGGGACAAGGTTAAGTCTTCGGCTATACAAAAGTGCTGAAAGCCTTTGATGTCTCGTGATAGTGAGTAGGATGAGGAGGATGAGCTGCCGTTGAGGGTCATTAGGGATAAAATCATTAGTGACCGCGAAATGATGACATCCATTAATGACTTGCTTCAAGATTTATTTGCCACTGAAACTTTTGTCACAGAGGGATTAAGCAATTGGATTCCGGAAACGATATCGAGCAGGTGCCTGTTTGCAACAATCTAGACGCCGAAGAAATTGAGAGTGAAGAAAGCACAGGTCCTCCACGGCGAAAAATCAAAACAGAACATGCTATCCAAGCATTTAGCATTTGTCTTCAATGGGCTGAAGAAAAATCGGTCTCACTAGAAGATACCTTGACTCTTCAAAAACTGCAAGAGCTGGTCGTTGACATTAATGTATCCTCCGAGAAAAAGCAAATGAACATTTCCCAATTTTTAAACCAATTTAACCAAATACTGTGTTACATATGTAAATATTTTTTTTTAATGAACTTAATTATATTACTTTTCTTTTACGACGAACAATATTCTATTATTTTTCACACTTTAGTTTTTACGTTAAATTCTAATTCAAGGCAAAACTTTTTTGTGACTCGGTTATTGCAACAACCTCAATTAACGCAACTGCTCGAATTTTCATCGGTTGCTTTTATCGAGGGCGTACTGTATATATATATATCAGCAAAATGATTAATCTCTGGAGTGGCCGATCCGATTGAGCTGAAAATTCCGGAGAACGTAGATATATATAGTAGGTAGGTCCATGACTTTCTCAAATTCAAATATTATCAACCTTTTAGCGGCGGCGAGCGTTTTAGTGAATTTTGAGGTATTCCTATATTTCCAAGCAGTGTAAATTTTTGGTAAAAAAAAGTATTGGAAATGAAAACTTTTTGTGTTTTAAGCTTGTTTATGATAAAGAATTGAAAATTTTGAGCCGTGTGTGGGTGCTTAGTGCCTAAATGTAGGCAAGAATTCTATTTCCAATTTTAATTTGTCATTACTTTTGATGGTGTAGGTAACCCTGTAGCTACGGCAGGCTCCTGAAAAACAATCCTTCAAATCATTGACCTTCCTCAAAAATTTTTGATTTTTGACAAAAAATTCAAATCATTGATAAATTTTCCCTTTAGTCATCATGTCAAATTGAAATTTTTAAAATTCCGATTTGCACAAGAACGGCAACCCATCCCCAAATTACCTCTATTTTCAGCACTCGAAAGTTCTGTTCACGAGAACTGACGACCGGATTATCTGATCATAATGATATTTACAGGACATGTTAGCATTAGCTAGGACCAGGTCTGATAGAAGTGATTTTGAAATGCGGACAACCCTGTGGCAGTGGTACCATCTTGAAAAATCACTGAGAAAAAAAACCGGTTTTTGTCCTTCTAACATCCGATTCAGCCATCAGATTTCAACGAAATTCACATAATATTTGGATCTTATTTAAGGTAACATTTGATGAAAATTTGGCTGAAAAATTGGAATAGAGTTGCCAGCTATGGTGATTTTTGTCTCCCAAATCTTGCAAATTTGCTCAGCAAAATAAAGCTTTTTCCCTATAACTTCCAGCCCAGTGTAAAAAACAAAACGAAGTTCATGCAGTAAATGGACCTTAGTATGAAGTTAATATCGTAGGAATTTCGTACAAAAATCATGAAAGGGCTGCCAGCTGTGACCAGTTTTATAATTGTGTGGAATTTCTTTACTGAGCGATTATGTCATTAGATTTGCAAATGAGAATCATCCTGCAATGAAAATTAACATTAAATATTAACGCTTTAAAAATTTGAAAAGTTTTGAGGGTAGTAACCCTAACATTCTTTCCACTCGTTTACCTTCCCGCGCAGTGATTCAATCGAAATGAAATTTACTGGTTGGGTTTAGCTCAACGTGAAGCAGATTTGGTATATATTTTGCTTTGCTGCTGACACAGGGTAACCAGCATTAGCTATTTTCGTAAATATTGCACCAACAGATGCTTCAAATTACGTACTCATATGCAAAGCATTGGCGATAAAAATAAGAAACCAATTTTTAAATTTTCCGAGTTTTGAACATTTAACCGCTGAAACTTTCGATGAAATCCTCCGATGAGAACGAAATTCAAAGGATTAGTTGATTTAAATATGAGCTTGTTATGGTAAACTTATTCCTGCTTCGTCGGGAAAGTGTTGCCAGCACTTTTTTGAATGTTTGCATTATTATAGCTATTGTTACATAATGTACTGTTATATAATGCGTTTATTATTATGGCTATTACAAAGGCATATCTATTTGTGCAGTATACTGTTTAGGGATATCTTAACAGCTACGTTATGCTACTTAAAAACTCAAGTATTGTTTCTAGTATCTAAGTTGTTTGATACGGAAGTATTACTTAGGTGAAACTAGTATGAAACCTTTAACAGAGATTTTAAGGGAACCAGAATCGTACTTTTTAAAATTGTTTTTTTGAGTTTTGGCATTGGCCAATGAATTTGGCATATCTTTTGCTAGAATTCAGGATAATTGGTTTAAAGATTGTTTATTTGTTGGAGAGACTAGTTGAAGCTATGGAAGAGGCTTATCTAGAATTATATTAAGGAATATGTTCTGAATAAACTTAATTTTGTTCTTTTTGTCGTTAAGAACAATGATGCCATACCAGAAAGGCATATAATATAAATGATTGTTTTAACATCTTATAAATCAGCAGTTTGCTACTAACTAATAAGTCTATATTTTCTTTTGATTGATGGATAAATAACGTGAATACTGCCCAAGACTTTTGAGCCTAACGCTTCTACAATGTTTCTATTTATTTATTAATTTTAATTATGTTGGCCACAGAATAGTTGCACCTATATATTTATTTGGGAAACAGCAAAGTGTTTATAATATAGTTTTCTAATAAAGAAACAGGTTTGCAATTTTTTAGGGTAAATTTGCACTTGTTGAAAAAGCTTTTAACGGACACTAGTTGCTGATTGATGCGATTCGGATTGACATTCTTTGAGGATATATCAGTACCAACTGCGAGGATTGTAATGTCGCAATTAGGGTGTGGATTCAAGAGAGGCGTATAGCAGTTGAACTTAGTCAGGCCCAGGGATACTCTTGTTGGAATATTAATGGATGTGTTCTATATAGGATTTAATAAAGGTCCAATCATTATTATTTGTAGTAATCCATAGTGGGTGGATATTAGTTATATGTGACAAAGCGACATATACTAATAACATGTAAGTATATAATAATAATAATATATACTAACAATATACAAGTGTCAGGGCAGTGCGGCAATTGTTTAAAGTTTTTCCGACATTGAAATGTCTGTGTTTTAAAAAAAACTCTGCACTGCTACTGCAAAATCAGATATAACGCTTGTATTCGGCATGAAGCTCATGAGCTGGACAACAATATGGAGCCAGGTGGTTTCTTCTCCTCTTTCTATGATAATGGGAAGGAACTTAAGTGCCTGGTATGTCATCGTTCCCGTCTAGATGGTGAGTTTATTGTTGCGGGGAGCTACGGAGCTATTTATATAGTGATTCTTCAAGGCAGACAAACTAAAATAAAATATAAACAGTTTGCTTGTGATTTTGTATATTTTAAGAAAAATAATCATAAGCAATACAGATAATCTATATTTTCGCGTAGTGTCTCCATATCCTTTCTGCATGTGCAAATTCTGTTTCTCATTCAATCAGGTCAACAAATAAAATTCATTTGCTCTTTCTCTCTGTCCCATATGCTAAATACCGATTTGGTTTTTGTTGCAAGCATAGCTTCTTATCGTGATACGGTTTTATATTTCTATTATCAGTGCAGCCAAAAAAGGTTCATTTCAAATTTATTGTAGTATTTAACATAAAATTTGTGGGGAAGTAGAAAAACATCCTGAGTTGTACAACTATATAACTCAGGAGTATTCCAGAAATGATTACATTGAAAGAGCGCTGGATGGAGTGGCGAAAGAATTCAACTTAACTTAAGAGACCGATATTGTCTCCTTTATACAGCCCCTGTTCATCGAGTTAGAACCACTCACAATTTTTAATAATCCTTAGAAACTTTTACACGTAGCGCAATAAAAATGTGGGCTTTCCAAATAAAACTATCTTATCTTGTTCTTAGTGACGGCACCAACATAATGCGAGCGCAGTTACGACACCATAATCCTTTTATAACTTTTTCGGGGTAATTGTTGACCTGTCCTTCTTAATGCACGTGTTTACTGAAATTTGTGTTACTATATAAATCAGCGGAAAAAACCTAAAATTCATCATTATTCGGAATTTGTTAGGCAATTGAATATCTGTGAGCGAAAAGAGTGTTTTGTTTACCTATTTTCAAAAAGCAAGAGCAATAAATAATTGTGGTAAGAGCTGAAAATATTGGACATTTTAAATATCGGGGTCGGTAGCTTAGCTGGCTAACGCGTCAGTCCGAAGCAGCGATCTACTGGCCGCGGGATCGAATCCCGCCGTGCCCATGGCTGTATTTGTTCGTCTTGTGTTGCCTTAACAGTCGGTGACTGGGCATAATACCAGCGCTCCATTAATTAAGTGTCACATTAAAGCTTTAGTAGCGACTAGGCATAACACTAGCGCTTTAGAAAATAAGAAAGTGGCACTTAAAAGAATAATGGAATAATTGATATCGGCTTCTCCCATATGTGTCTCCCTAAGCATTCACTTGAAAGAACAATCCCCTAAGCTGTGGCATTATCATAGAAAAAAAAAATATGCAGTGAATTTTGGTGTATATAATTGCTCTGTTGAAGATTTGAGTACTGTGATGAGAATATTGAAATCGCTGGAGGAAAAGCAAGGACAATCGAGTAATAAGCGTCAAAATTGTCGCGGTCAAAGGAAGACAACGCCTCGAACTGACCGAAGAATTGTCCTTAAGGCTACCGAACATAGTTTCGCATCTTTGAATACGTTACATCAAGAGTTACAAGGCAGAGGGTTTGAAATATCTCCAATAACGCTAAGAAGACGCTTGTACGAAGCCAACCTTAAAGCAATACGACCAGTGACCAGTATCACCACTATACTGTAGCAGATTTAAAAAAAGTTTTTGACATTTTTAAACCACATTTATCTGCTTGATTCTCATTCAAAAATGAAATATCATCGATCTTTTAAACTAGTTATCCAAATAAAAGGCTTCTGGTCTGTAAGAATTTTGAATCTCCTACGAAACAAATAAAGAAGGGAAATATTTGGTTGCCCACACAATTGCCAAAAGCTCTTTTTCGGTGGTGGAGTAGTTGATTTCACTATTAGTTAGTGTCTAACTTGCAAAGCATATGGGTTTGTCACTACCAATAGGTCTTTGAGAAAGTACTGCCCCGATAACGTATTTGCCAGCGTCTGTAGTAAGCACAAAAGGTTTTAAAAAATTCTGATTTATCGGGTTGAATTTTGAAATTGGCCGGGACACTTTTAAGCCAGAAAGGCATTCGAACATATTCAAAGTGTCCTCCATCTAGGGTAAATACCGTCTTTTGAATATCTTTCGGATCCATCTCAATTTGGCAAGAGCCGTTTGCAAGATCTAGTGTGAAAAAATACATACACTTTTTTAATTTATTTAGGATCTCATTAATGTTAGGAAGAGGATATTTGTCACTTATTATCTTTTCATTAAGTTTTCTATAATCGATCACCAGTCGCCACTTCTGTTTACCGCTTTGGAACTGTTCAAACTGAAGAGCTCCAAAGAGAGTAATTTGGACGAATTATTTCTTGTTCAAGCATACTGCTGATTTGCTGTCGTACTTCATCTTTATGGATGTACGATTTTGTATAGATAGGTAAATCATCTATAGTTTTTATCTTATGTTTTATTTCATTTGTAAAGGACAATCTATCACCTTCTTTGAAGAATACGTCTACGTATTCTCTACAAATTTCCAAAAGACCTTTCTTCTCTTTAGAGTTTAAGTGGTTGACTCGTAAAGAATCTATATCACTCTTGGTGTCGAAGTTTTCTTGGTCTTGGTAGTGTATGTTAAAGATATTGATCTCAGTATAGATTTCATCTGAGAATTTTTCAACTTTTAAGGCTTGATCTAAATTGAAGCATTTCTCAATATTGAACTAGTTTATTACTCCTGCCCAACTATACCAATCCTGGGCTCAGTATACTCCTTCTGGAATATAAAATTTGCGTTCAATTTCCGTTATTTTAATACAGATATCTCCATTTTGAATATCAACTGGGATTTCTGGATTAACCCCACTATGTTCGCGGGAAAGTTTAAATTGCTAATTCAAAAGGTTAAACCATCTCCAACAATCCATCACAGTCGTACAAAGCCTTTCATTTTCAGGGATTTAAACACATGCAACCACATATTTCTTAGAGTCAATTCCACGAAAAAAAAACCCTGTCAGCAGCCTTACGACGGACCTTTCGAAATAGAGCAACATTTATCTGATTGCGTTTTCCGAGTTAAAATAAATGGAAAATCGAATCAAGCCAGCTTATATCGAAAAATTTGCGGAAACGTCAGGAGAAAACCAATCGACAAAAACTAACGAGTAATTGAAAACTTGCACACGCATCCACCAGTGAAAAAAGTCAGTTTCGTAGCTCAATGACAATCATATCAAACTAATACAATAACTGAGTTACTAGGGGGAGGATACTGTGGCGACTAAGATTGCACATCACAGCCATTTTTTCAAGCAGCAGTGTTACACATGTGAACAGCACTCTTTCAGCGAACGTCGTCGTGGCCGAACATTCATAATATAACAAATACTTATTGTTAGTTATTGTTTCAATATATGATTTAAATATATAATAAGCCGTTCACACTACACTTCTAAATCAGGTAGATTTAAAATCTGTCAAGTTAATCAGGTAAACGTTCACACTACCCGACGTGATTTAGAATGAGGAGATTTAGAGAGAGAGATATGTCATTCGAATTTAAGTGTACAATTTTTTTTGCGTGAAAGTTGTTGAAAATGGTGCAGAAACATGCAAGAGCATGATCTATTCATTTTGTACAACTCAAATTTTCCGTTTTTGTTCAGTTTTCTTTATTTTAGACCGAAATTCGAATGACATTTCCTTCAAATCTACCGTGCCTCTCACGGATGGAATTCAGCGCGCTCTGAGAACAATTCAGCCGGGAAAAATTCACAATAGTACCTGATTTGTATTTGATTAACTCTAAATCTACTTGATTAACTCGGTCGGAAACCGAAAAAAATGTATGGGTAATCAGGTAGATTTAAGTTGATTTAGCTCTAAAGCGATCAGCTGATCGAAATCGCCTGATTTAGAGTCTAGTGTGAACGGGCTATAACGTAGAGCCACTTCCGTGTTTGATTAGAAGCAGAAAGTTTCTACAGTAGAGAGTGTCCTCCGTCACCTAGTGACGGCATTAAATGGTCTGCTATGTATTTCGTCACGGAAAGCGACCATTTTGCTCATTAAATTTAATATTTTTCTAACATTTTTTTTCTGTTTTATAACGTCGCAACTTTCTGCCGATAAATTAACTAATTTTATATATAAAACAGTTCAAACCGAACAAGAGACAATGATTTTTCAGGAAAAATACTATTTGTCCTTGTTCGGTAGATTAGAAAAACCAAAATGTAGGAAAAAAATTAAGTGGGGTAAATTTACTGTTCCCCAGAGAGTTAGTGCATATTTTAACTTTAGTTCGTGTATTACTAATTAGAAGCTTTATATTTAGTTTATATACAAATGTATTATTAAATGAACTATTCCTCAGAGAATTAGTGCATATTTCAACTTTAGTTCGGGTATTACTAATCAGAAGCTTAATATTTAGTTGTTCATACAATTGGGATTGGTTGTGTCTTATGTGTCAATTTTAAATTCAAAGAAATAATTATGCTGATATTACAAATAAATTAATTAGAGTCAAATTCGGCCAGTCTCCGTACACCATAAGTCAGTGTTCGGACAGTACACATTTCATTTGCAATTTAGTCACATGAATGAAAAACCTAAGTTTAAGTTTAAACAATGGGCTTTTCATAAATTGGACGTGGTTTTGAGTATTTTGTTGGAATTTTTATTACAATAAAATGTATAAGAATGCTGATATTTTAAGTAAAGGAACCAAAGTCACATTGTGCCAGAGCTCGGATATCACAAGTCAATGTTCGGAAAAAGCTCCGATTTCTTAATAAAATAGCTGTTATTCCATTTTACTAGAATTTAGAAATGAAATCTTCAAACACTCAAATCTATAATATTCAGACAGGTGGTAAATTTTGTTTTAAAGGGTGTGAATAGCTATCATTCTTCATAATTTTCGTTTAAGAGTTTAGTAGAGTTAATACGGAATTGTTTTTGCGGGTTAGTTAAAATTTGAAAAAAATTTAACTAACTTAGTAGTTTCGAAAGTATGCATTAATGCTCATCAGACATCAGCTCACAGTGCATACCTGACTGATGTAACCACTTGCAATGCGATGTCATTAATTTTTATTTATGTGACTTATATTTAACGAAATTATTTACTCATCAAATAACCAATATGTGCAATAGCATATTTGACAAAAATTTTTACAAATATTTCTCAAAAACAGTTCCAGTCTTCGGACATTAAAAATTTCTAATAATATTTCCATAAAATATACTTTCGAAGTCAGTAAATTTTATTAACAATGGTCTATTTGCATGCAAAACAAAGTATGTCAGATTGGAATTGTTTTCGCGGGATGAGTAAAATTGAAACATTTTTTATTTACATTGAAAATTTTATTTGAGAAAGTGGTTAGATATTTTACTACATAAGAAAATAACTTATGTTTAGAAATTTCATGTACCGCTAAACAAAAATTACGCGTGAAACATTTTCTCAAAGAGTGTGAGCGCTGTAGACTGACTGGTTTTCTTAAATTGGAAGGTGTTCCGGCACAGCAGCGACCTCTCTAACTCAGGAACCTGAAATTAAAAAAAAAGCAACAAAGAATCGGGTTTTAAAATAAAAAATATACTATTTATGTAAATTTAGCTTCTATTATTGTCCATCAGCATGATATCTTGATGACAATTGTCACTTGACATTTGTCATTTGACATTAAATTTATAAATGTCTATTCACAATTGTTTTTTTCACTTAATATTCACCATGAGTAAGAATACTGGTAAAACTGGAATTATAACAAGTGAATTAGGATAAAAACTTGTATAACAGAAAAGAAAGTACCGAAACTTTCACTTAACAGTTGTCGCTTGAATATAGATGGTGTGTAATGAAATCGGTTGTTAGAAAAATTTGTACATTTGATTGAAAATTGAAATTCGTTGTTAAAATCTAATTAAAGTAGAATAAAGAATTTTTCAAAGCATAGTCCGTGACGGTTTTTAATTGTATAGTGGTTTTAATTAGAACATTTAATGGTCCTTCGAACCGGATCGAAATATAGTTCGATAGAAATATAATGCAATCGAAATATAATGCAATCGAAATATAGTGCGTTTGAATAATAGTGCAACGGCACTATTGCTCCATCCTTTCATTATATCCCATTATATTTACCTTTTTTCCACTATTGCTCCATCCTTGCTCCATCCTTTCATTATATCCCATTACATTTACCTTTTTATATATATTCCAATATACATCATCCCGGATTTCATTTGCAAGCACTGTAACATTAGTCTTACCTAAGTAGTGAGCGAAAATTGCGAAGGGGCTGAATATATTGGTTTGTTGATTAGTGCGAATAGTACGGGATTGACTGACACTAAATATACGATTGAAAATATACTAGCGCTATTTAGGTGAATTGATGGTGGCAAATTATATAGTATAGATTTGTAGCGATTTGAGCTGTGATATCAGCAAAGCAGCAGATAGATCGGAAGATTTTCACCATCATTCATCCAGCGCTGATTGTGTCAGTCATTGATCTTAGTGTACAATATTTATGCTAATAGTGTAAATCTTTGCGTCGTGATACTCGAAAAATTATAATCCAACGCAATGAACCGATTATTGGCTCAGCAAAAATTAATACACGAACAACTGCAAAAAAATAACTTCCGAAAAGATTCGAAAATACAGAAAACTCTTGCAAATGCCACGAAATTGCTACAGCGAGTACAAGAGATTTGGAATCTTTTCTTGAAACGCATCAAAAGATACTCGCATTAGTCAAAAAGCAAACTGATCTTGACTTGGAGTATTTTAAAGATAAATTGTATTTGTCTTTTGAAGAACTCAATTTGAGTTTTGAAACAGATTTAGAAGAAGCACAGGCAGCACAGGCTGCTAATGAGGTACAAAGTCATTCTTATTGATCAAACGATGACATGGACGTTCGACTTCCAAGTATAAATTTGCCGAGGTTTAATGGAAATTATGAGGAATGGACCTCTTTCAAATATTTATTACTAATGTTCGAAGAAGAACATTAGTATTAAAATCACTTTGGCCAAAAATTCATATTTCTATATATATATATATATATATATATATATATATATATATATATATATATATATATATATATATATATATATATATATATATATATATATATATATATATATATATATATATATATATATATATATATATATATATACATATATATATATATATATATATATATATATATATATATATATATATATATATATATATATATATATATATATATATATATATATATATATATATCTCAGCAACGCGCTATCCGATTGAACTGAAATTTTTAAAACACATTGGTGTATATGCAGAATAGTGCCCAGTCTCAGAAAAAGTTAAAAATCTTTAACCCTTTGGCGCCGGCGGCCATTTTAGTGATATTTTTAATATACCTATTATTCCGTACACAAATAAGTTTTGCAAAACTAAAGTTAACAAAATAAATTTCGAATGTGTTTTACATGTGAATCGGATAATGTTTTGGAATTTTTTAACCCCATGTGTGCGCTGGGTGCCTAAAAAGACAAAGGGAAAAATTGAAAATTTTTAAATTGCGATAACTTTTGACAAAGCTATTCAATCATTACCAAATTTTCAGGACATATTGGTATTATTTAGTTGTAAATTCGTGTAGCTTTTGATGAGCGTGCTGGCAACTCTAAAGCTAGGGCAAGCACTGAAAGTGAGGACCTCGAAATTATCGTCTCTCTTGAATAAATGCCGTTTCTTCAAAACAAAGCCACTCATATGTAAATTTCGTGCTTTTTTTACATAGACCAAAAAAAAATTTGATATGGTATAACGGGCACGCCTGGTAACCCTTGCCCAATTTACCTATATTTTTTGCATCAAAAACTTCTGTTCACGGAAACTCACGATCCGATGAGCAGAATTAATTGAAATTTGCAGACTGTATTGGTCTTGAATAGGACCAGGTCTGATAGAAGTGATTTTGAAATGCGGGCGATTCTGTGCCAGTGGTGCCATCTTGAAAAATCACTAAAAAAGATAACTGCTTTTAGCCCTATAAATTCTGATTGAATCGTTCGATTTTGACGAAATTCACACAGTAGCTGGACCTTATTTTGGTAGAAATTTGGTTGAAAAATTCGGTTGAAGCAGCCAGCTGTGATAATTTTGGTGTCTTAAATTTGAAAAAATAAAAATTTGGAAGTGAAAACATTCAAATCATCGAATATCCTAAAAATGTCCGTTTCTTACAATGAGCTCAATCTGTATACAAATCTTATGCTTTATCTACACGTTCAAAGTAAAACTTTGGAAATTTCATGTCGGACAAGAACGGTAACCCTTTCTCAGTTAACCTATATTTTTAGCATCAAAAACTTCTGTTCACGGGAATTCACGAACCAATAATCAGATAGAATTGAAATTTACAGAATGCATTGGACTTAAGTAGAACCAGGTCTGATAAAAGCGATTTTGAATTGTGGGCAACTCTGTGCCAGTGGTGCCATCTTGAAAAATCACAAAGAAAAAAAAACTGCTTTTTGCCCCATGAAATGTGAATTAGTGACCAGATTTTCATGAAATTGACACAGTAGCTGCACCTTACTCTAATCTCTGTTTGACAGAAGTTTGGTTGAAAAATTCGATTGGTCCTGCCAGCTATGGTAATTTTTGTGTCTTTGGTTTTAAACATTCTCTCAGGAAAATACAACTTTTTGCCCTATAACTTCCAGTGCAGTCATGAAATCAATACGAATTTCATACAATTAATGGAACCTATTATAAGCATTATTCAGGCCAAATTTGGTTGAAAAGCCTCGATAGGGTTGCCAGCTATTGTTGGTTTTGTGTTTGTTTGCAATATCTTTATTAAACGGTTTTATCGTAGAATTTTCAATTGGTAATGATATTGTAGTGACAGTAAACAGCAAATATTCAGCTTTCGATTATTTGAAAAAACTCGCTGCAGGTAACCCTAAATTTCTTTATACTCCTATAACTTCGAATGTAATATAACAACGTGAAGCAGATGTGATATATTCTTAGCTTTGATACTGGCGAAAGGTTGCCAGCACGAGTCAGTTGTGCTACTTTTGTATCAATAAATGCTTACAGTTAGTATTCATACCGGAAACAACAATGAAAATAAATAACCGATGTTTCAATTCCCTAAATTCTGCAAATTTTTCGGATCGCAGCCCCAAACACCAACTTCAGTTACAGTGCTGCAGGCACTGAGCATTTTTTTCATTGATGTTATATGAGGTGCTGCTTTCAAAGTTTGGTGAAATAAGCAACTGATAACGAATATAATTAGCAAGTGTTTTTCTTTCATAAACTTTGAAACCCATGCCAGTGGTAATATCTGAAACCTTCTACCATATGAGTTATAATGCATTCTTGAGACCAAAGTAAAACGTGGCATTTGAAACAGTTTGGCCGTAATAAGCAGCGCATGTGGTGGAATATGCACTCAAAACCTGCACGATTCTTCTACTGTTCTTCGAACATTAGTGTTTCTAGCGGTTCAGGTGCGCTAGAGTTTTTGTATCTTTAATCCATAACAAACCTAATTTATCTCGGGTAGAGAAGCCAGACTACCTAAAATGCAGGCTTTCGGGGGAAGCTGAGCAACTTCTCAAACAATACTCGATCACCGAATCCAATTATGATTCAGCGTGGAGATTGCTCATAGAACGTTATGATGATAAGCGCGTTCTATTGAATACTCAATTTAAAAGGTTGCTAGCCATCAATAACGCAAATGAATCCGCTTTGTCTATTAAAATATTACTCGATAAAACTATCGACAGCGTTCAGGCAATCGTCAATTTAGAGGTAGTGAATATTTGGGATGCAATGTTAGTGCATTTGACAACTCAACGACTACGAACTGAAACGCGTCAAATTTGGGAACAACAGCAAGCTTCGCATACAGAAACATCATCGTTTAAAGACCTCAAAGATTCCTTGCAGCGTCCTTTTAGAGCATTAGAAGCTGTTGGGGTAGAAAAACATAAATCCACTCGATCTTCGCATAATGTGTTTTTGACAAAACACGAGCAGCATACTATGTGTATTTCGTGTAAGGGGCCACATCATTTAAGACAATGTACCACCTTTCTTCAATCAGATCATGCGACGAGATTCGATATGGTAAAAAGAAATGGTTTGTGCCTCAATTGCTTGAATAAAGGACACTTAGTGGGAAAATGTCCCAGCACGTCAAGATGTTTCAAGTGTAAAAAGGCACATCACACACTTCTGCATAACCCAGATGTATCTACAACTGGAGTCCTTCCGCACCAAACGCAATCTTCATCTTGGCATAGAAACCAGACGTCGGATTCATTAATTCAAAATCATCTGCCTCCCACCTTAAAATTCAATCAAGAACCGTCAACCTCGTTCTCGCACAATGTTCGACCATCGACTTTCACTCCTTTGAAATATAGACCTTTGACTTCAATGACTACAGTCACGAAGATAAACTCTTCAACTAGCAATGCTACAAAAACGGTATTGCTAGCAACAGCACTAGTAACGATTGAGTCTTTGACTGAATTTGAGTCTGAATTTGAATTTGAGTCTTTGCCTGAACACTACGAGCTTTGCTGGATCAAGGTTCACAGGCCTCAATCATTACAGAGGGTGCTGTTCAAAGAATTGGTAGTAAAAGGCGATCGACAAATATCACTATAGCTGGTATTGGAGAGACAAAGGTATTTCGACGAATGGAAATTTAGAAATTAAACTTCGCACCAAAACAAACGAATATTTGAAAGTAGATGCTCCCGTTTTGAGAAAGTTGACAAATTTTATCCCATCGCAAACAATTTCCACATCAATTCGAGAGCAGATTGGAAATTTAGATTTGGCTGATCCTCACTTTGACCAACCGAGTAAAATTGATATTTTATTGGGAGCTGAAGCTTACGCTCAGTTGTTACTTGGAAAAATTCAAAAATTGACTCTAGGTCCAGTGCTACAACTTACTAAGCTAGGCTGGATAATATCAGGTAGATTCAGCGAAAACAACTCGCAAGTAGTGCACACACTTAATGTGCAAATAGAGGAGGACGTGAAAATTGGTGAACAACTTAAACATTTTCAGGAGATTGAGGAAGTTGGAAAGGAAAAGAATATTACTCAAGAAGAAGAAGCATGTGAAGAACACTGTAAGTTAAATTCCAAGAGGAAGCAATCAACAATGTCATTCGAAATTGGTCGACATCAATGTCATTCGAGATTGAAATTATGTTTTTCGATTTTATCGGAGGTTGCACGTCTCTACCATTAGGTTGGATTGCACCTATTATGGTATCAGCTAAAATTTTATTACAAGGACTATGGTTACCTGGGCAAGATTGGGATGAACCAATACCAACTGCACTAAACACGCTCTCAACACGTAGGAACAATTGAGCAAAAGGTTGCTTAATAAGCATGCCACTTTTCTGGCTGTTTGAAAAGCTATGTTTGAGTGCAGCATATGCTTTGTGTGGTTTACCTCGGCGCATATGTATCGCCGCGTACGCAGAATCATCACTGGCTTGACTTTTAAATTCCTTCACTCAATTTTGCTTTTTATTTGTACAGAAAAATATTTTCGTGCAGAGTATTAGAAAGTATATGAAATATTTTCAGCCACTTAACTTTGCGCTATGATTATTAGTTTTAAAGATATAAAGATTTAAGTGAGTCAGGGTACAGGTCCGAAAAACTTTTCTTGACCACCCTGTAACCCCGCAGATTTTGGAAACCGGACCACCCTGTAGAACGAGTTTTTGCTCAAAATATATCTGAGAATTGCGTCCTTACAAAAGTGTCCACCGAGTACCAAACACCCTATATATATATATATATATATATATATATATATATATATATATATATATATATAGGGTGTTATATATATATATATATATATATATATATATATATATATATATATATATATATATATATATATATATATATATATATATATATATATATATTTATATATATATATATCAGTGGCGGTTCCTCAGAGGAGGCAAGGGAGGCAGTGCCTCCTCGGTAAAATTTACAAAATACATATTCTAAATTAATCAATATATAATATTTAAATTCATAGCAAAATCAGCATTTTGCTCCCAAGTCTCCACTATTTTGGAAGTTATGCATATGTAAACATTTACACCGTTTGAGACCAGTGCTTCTACACAAGCAGCCGAAAAAAACGCGAAATCAATCCTGAACCCAGTCCAGAGCTTTGCATCAGCGCAAAAAAAGTAAAAAAAAATGCACCAAAAAAGAACACCGAAATCAATTTTGTACCCAGAGCACTGCCTCAGTGTAAAAAATAAAAAAAAATTATCCATCAGTCCTAGCCGCCATATACCACGTCGATTTCGAGCACAACGAAAACGAAGGTAGAGAAATGAAAATGAGGCAGTTTCACATCTGCCTCATCTATTGCATTTTTATCAATGAAAACGTTGTAGTTTGTATTTTCCCGTCATTCATGAATGATCAAATTTTTGATTATTCAATATGGCAATAGTGAATTCAAAGAGGCAAGCCTCAAAAGCAGCAATGTATGTGCTTTGTTGTTGTTTAGCGAAAGGTAATTATTTTAGGGCAAAGGAGGAAAGTAGTGGACAAATTAAGAGCTATCGAAATTCGTCTATTTGGTTAATGAAACATTTACAAACTACCTAATAGAACGAGAAAGAATTGATGTATGAAAAGAATGAACAATTATTTCATACATGTTTCCGAAAGAACCCTTGGACATTATTTGTTTGTGCTTTGAGAAAACAGTATTTTTTTTTTGTATGTATGCGCTAAATTTAGATTTGGTAACATAGGTGATCTGTGAAATTTAGTTCACCACCAGTGTAAAAATAGTATGTACATGTAAAAGTGTTCGAAGTATTTTATCGTGCATTTTAAGTAGCATTGAAGAATTTTTCTTAAAAGCTACAACTATTTTCTTATTATTGGTTTCAATTATTGTCATATAAATTAATTGTATATATAATAATAAACTCAAAATTAATTTAATGATGTCTTACAAGCTATCCTATTTAATCAATAAACTTATCCGGAACATTAAAATTTAAAGAAAATAGAAAGCCTACCGCAGAGTTAAAAATCATTAGAGCGATAGGAATGTTGAGCTTTCATTTAATGTAGAGTAGTATAATGAAATTTTCTGGTAGCTTGACCGATTAGAAACTTCTCATGTGGCTCGAATCCCAGTAACAATGTGTGGTCAAAGCAACGTTTCAATGATTTAGAAAATCTAAATAGCACCCTGTTAAACGTAATTAAGCTCACTCAACGAATCGAAAACCAGGTGAATGAAGGATGTGATATAAAAAATAAAAAAAAATGGTTTATTGACTTAACGTTACTTTAACCACGTCTGGACTTGCCATTTAGAGGTCACAATGAAGCAGCGGCGTGTAATGTTTACGGCTAGATGAAAAAAGTCGGTTAGATGAATTTCACAAAATGACACAAACTTTTGAGCCTCATGGACATAACTCAGTCTCACACTATTCAAAATATGCTTCATCAACTCTCGTTTGAGTATGTGCTGTCCATTTATGGTCTATTTTTCAACCGAAAAACCTTAAAAGTAAGTTCTTTGTTCTGTACGCTACTAAAAGTTACTATAATAGATAAGTTAACCATAAATAATAAAGTCAAATTTTAACATTCCGGCCACTTCAGTAATTTTTGAGATGCCATTTCATGATTTAATGCGTTGAAAAGAATTAAGACTAGTGTTTGAAATATCGTGAGTCTACACGATTATTGGAGCTATCGCTGCGAAATATTGAAAAACATTTGTTCAAGAAATTGGAGGATTAACACAGCTGTATGACAATTTCGTTCAACATTTTGTCAAAATAAAGCCAAATATAAATTGCTCTCAAATAAAATGTTTCTATGGTGTAGTCTACATCGTATTTCATTACCTCACCACAAAGTGCCACAATATGAATTTGATATATATATATATATATATATATATATATATATATATATATATATATATATATATATATATATATATATATATATATATATATATATATATATATATATATATATATATATATATATATATATATATATATATATATATATATATATATATATTGAAAAATAGTAAGACAACTTTTTTGAAACGTCAGATTAAATACGGCCATACCACACTGGAACGACCGGTTCTCGTCAGATCACCGAAGTTAAGCAGTGTTTTGCGCGGTTAGTACTTAGATGGGGGACCGCTTGTCATTTTCGCTGTCGGATACCAAAAAACTAGTTGTCTAGGAATAACTATACAAAAAATTTCAAAATATTTACACAATTTTAATGTAGTTTTTGCCCGGTTTCTATTTCAACTTTATTAATTAGCACATAAGAGAGGCAACATACATTTAAAACATATATATATTTATATATATATATATACATATATATATATATATATATATATATATATATACATTTAAAACTTATATATATATATATATATATATATATATATATATATATATATATATATATATATATATAAATATATATATATATATATATATATATATATATATATATATATATATATATATATATATCAGCAAAATGATTGAGGGAGATCATCTCTGGAGTGGCCAATCCGATTGAGATGAAATTTTCAGAGGACATAGATGTGTATAGTATGTAGGTCTATAATTTGCTAGAACTTAGATGTCTTTAACCTTTTGGTGGCAGCGGGCGTATTGGTGAACTTTCGGGTACTCCTATATTTCCAAGCAGTGTGAATTTTTGTTAAAAAAAGTATTGGAATTGAAAATTTATTATGTTTTAAACTTATTTATGATAAAAAATTGGGAATTTTGAGCCCTGTGCCTAAAAGTAGGCAAGGATTTTTTCAAATTTCAATTTGTCATAAGTTAAACAACCAATCATCGTAAAATTTGCAAAACGTATTGATGCAGATAAAAATTTAACACACATTAAATTTCAAAACTGTGCAAGCAGTTCTGTAGCTACAGCAGGCTCCTGAAAAAAAATCCTTCCAATCATCGACCCTCCTGAACATTTTTTGATTTTTGAAAATAAATTCCAATTATTGATAAAGTTTGGTTTTTGTCCACCAAGTCAAATAAAAATTTTTGTAATTCCGCGGTAATCAAAAACGGCAGCCCATGATCAAATTACCTCTATTTTCAACACTCGAAACTTCTGTTCACGAGAACTAACGATCATTATTTTTTATTTTATTAATTAATGCGATCAAAACGAAATTTACAGGAAATGTTAGAATTCGCTAGGACAAGGTCTGACAGAAGCGGTTTTGAAATACGGGAAATACTGTGGCAGTGGTGCCATGTGGAAAAATTGCTGCGAAAAAAAATGGGCTTTGGCATATAGCTTCCGATTAAGCAACCAGATTTTAACAAAATTCACGCAGTAGATGAACCTTACTTTAAAATAGATTTCATAGAAAGTTGGTTGGAAAAATAGTATAGAGCTGCCAGCTATGGCAATTTTGCCTCCTTTATATTGTAAATTTGCTCAGGAAAATAAAGCTTTTTTCCCTTTAACTTCCGACGCAGTAACGAAATCAAAACGAAATTCATGTTATAAGTGAATGTTGTTGGAATTTCGTTGAAAAATCATGAAAGGGTTGCCAGCTATGATGAATTTCATAATTTATTGACATTTCTTTATCGAGCGATGTTGTCATAAAATTTCCAAATGGAAATGATTCTGTAATGACAGTGAACAACAAATATAAAGGTTTCTAAAATTTGAAAAGTTTGGAAGATGGTTACCATAAAACTCTACTCACTCCTATAACTTCCAGCGCAGCCATCCAATCGAAAGATAATTCACAGGGTGGATTTAACTCACAATTGCCAGCACCAGACAATTTTGTAAATATTGCAGCAACAGATGCTTCCATTTCGTATTCATAAGCAAAGCATTTACAATAAAATAAGCAACCGATATTGAAATTTTCCGAGTTTTGGAAATTTTTCGGATGGCAGTCCCAGGCATTGTTTAATCGCTGAAACTTTCGATGATATCCTTGGATGAAAACGAAATTCAAAGGATAGGTTGATTAAACACGAGCATGTTATAGCCCGTTCACACTAGACTCTAAATCAAGCGATTTCGATCAGCTGATCGCTTTAGAGCTAAATCAACTTAAATCTACCTGATTACCCATACATTTTTTTCGGCTTCCGACCGAGTTAATCAAGTAGATTTAGAGTTAATCAAGTACAAATCAGGTACTATTGTGAATTTTTCCCGGCTGAATTGTTCTCACAGCGCGCTGAATTCCATCCGTGAGAGGCACGGTAGATTTGAAGGAAATGTCATTCGAATTTCGGTCTAAAATAAAGAAAACTGAACAAAAACGGAAAATTTGAGTTGTACAAAATGAATAAATCATGCTCTTGCATGTTTCTGCACGATTTTCAACAACTTTCACGCAAAAAAAAATTGTACATTTAAATTCGAATGACATTTCTCTCTCTAAATCTCCTCATTCTAAATCACGTCGGGTAGTGTGAACGCTTACCTGATTAACTTGACAGATTCTAAATCTACCTGATTTAGAAGTGTAGTGTGAACGGCTTATTATGGTAGATTCATTGCTGCTGTGTTCGACAAATGTTGCCAGCACTGAGCATTTTCATCATTTGTGCTATAGCAAATGCTGTCAGAAAATGATATTTGTTCCTTTGAGTAAGAAATCGTTGATATGAAGCTACAAAGAAGTGTATTACGTCTTCACACACTTTTAAGTCCCATTAAGATAATTTCTTCGAAAATTTGTTTGCTAGTTGTGATTAGTTTGATGCGCTAGACTTTTTTTTTATCATTCCGGAATCGATACCTATAACTTGCATTGGAAATGGCTGAAATATTCGTTTTTCGTGACGGAATAAATAGCAGACCATTTAATTCCGTCACCTTTTGCCGGAAAAACTCTCCACTTCTGCTGCAGAGCCACCTATAAGCAAAGAGCAACACTGATATTTTGACACTATTTCGGCATCGTTCCGGCACGAGCTGCGTACTGATTTTTTCAAGTGACACGAAAAAATTTACCGAGACGAAATATCGTCAATTTTTTTCCCAGACATTTTAAATGGGTGACGAAATTCCATCACAGCTGTGTAACAGCCTTAAAGTCAAGTACGAAGCCGTGACAAAATTTTGTCACTCGATTTTGCTATTTATTTCTACACAAAAATACTTTCGTGTAGAGAAGTGTAGATTATTAAAAACTGACAATTAATATTTATTGATGTATTTCGAATTTTCAGTAAACAGAGTCATGGATAGTAATTGCGCGAGTTTGTGGTTTACGAACGTCCCATTTGTAGTTGCTGAGCCGTAAGAAAATAATAATAAGAAGAAATCACCCATAAGGGTCAGCCCATATCTTGTTGAGAGGAAAACTAAAGGAAAAATTCACACAGACGTAAGTTTTGGATGATAGCCCAAATATACAAGTATTTATCTGCAAAAAATTGTGTTTTTTTTTCCTGTTCGAAGATTTTAGGAAACGTCCACATGCTTTTAAGAAACCTTTTTATTTTCGGTCTTGAGCCCTGCATTCAGATGAAGATTGACGGAATGCGATTTGAAAATCGGATTTCATTCATGAAGACATTAAGATTTTATCAACTGCACGATAAATTCTATATCTTACCCTTATATCAATTTTCTTTCACATGTTCAATCTTAACATCATGGAAACTTGGTAGTTCGTCCTTACTACTATATTCCGAATCAGATCGAAGTTTACGCTACAAAGCAACTTAATACAACTATTGTGTAATCAATTGTCACGGTGTTGGCAATTTTCGCGTGCTAATCAACAAAAAAAAATAATAAAAAAAAAAAAAAATCTCCACCGTCCTCGGAAGGAGAGAACGATGGAGATTGAGCCGCGCTATCGATGCACTAAATGACCGGATATTAGGTTTTGTGTGTAACAAAGTTTAGATTTTAATTCATATAAGTTAGGGGGAAGTACAGCCGACACAAAATCGACGACATTGTAATTTGAAGAAGCGGGGCGCGATTACTTCGACTCAGACCCACAACCAGGACACGATTGGACAACAGACAGTAACAACCCGCAGAATTAAAGCGCGATATAGATATACATACGCATGTCAGATCAGTGTATGGGCCGTGCTGTTCGGATCGGTGAACCCGGACCTAGGCCAATGTTTGACCCAATTATAACTGCCATGAGACAGTCGTCACAGACATGGGTCGTGTTCGATAT
Organism: Nemotelus pantherinus; assembly: GCA_963978885.1. Classification (NCBI taxonomy): domain Eukaryota; kingdom Metazoa; phylum Arthropoda; class Insecta; order Diptera; family Stratiomyidae; genus Nemotelus; species Nemotelus pantherinus. Next base: position 137,630,689 of record OZ022264.1, on the reverse strand, counting down.
CGGCGAACAGACCTGAGGCGGCGGCAATGAATACTGGGGCTTGCACACCGCAGTAGCAATAATTACATTTGCAATAGATCCTAAAAACGCGGAAAAGACGGTTCGCGGAACGTAGCAATGACGACGATCATTTTGTTTGGAGCATAACATATCATCTCCCGAATTAAACCAGACCGGCGCGGATTTTCGGAGGAAGAGTGCGACACGACACAAGAACCATAACTTACCTTCATCCTCAGCAAGAATCGAACAGATCCACTAAAAATAGAGCGTGAGTTAACGCCTGGAATATTTATTTAGTTTGTTGTTTATGTCGCCACCGAGAACTGTCACGAGATGTCAGCTGACAGTTGAAACGTGTGGTGAGATCTCAGTGCCCGAAAAGTGGATCTCGTGGTGGAATTGAAACTCAACACCCGGTTAGAGGAGAATGAACTCTGTTGAGTTCGATCAACGGGGTTTGAAAATCCCGCTGCCGCCAAAAATCTTCCTGGGCCCCGGGAAGTGAAAAATCGGGTCTCTTGCGATTCATCTGGGTAAGTGGACGGAAGTCCCAAAAGCTGAAGCGATCGACCGGTATTGAAATTTCACTTCTATCTTTTTTTGGTTTTCGGATTCAACTGGACCTGGGACCGTGCTAGATAAGAATCCAATAATCAACCAGGAGACGGAGGAACGAATTTATGAAGGATTTGGCAGACTTTTCTTTTGAGTGACGAGTAAACGTACGAGCCAGAGCTACAATTCGATAAGTGGGCAGAATCAGTTCGAAGGTACCTGGGTGATAAAATCGAGTAAACGTACGAGCCAGAGCTACAATTCGATAAGTGAACAGAATCAGATCGAAGATACCCGGGTGATAAAATTAGAAAATTGGAGCGACGAATGTTATACAACGATCGGAGGCGTTAAATCGACGAGCAAGGGCCCCAGCGAGGGAAAATTTCGATCCAGGCGATTCAAGAAGGAAAAGTCAAGGTTAGGTAGATTGTAAGTTCAATATTAATTACTATAGTCATATTCTTTTGAAAAGATCGATAATGAATTTAGATGTTGTGAATTTACGTATAACTTTGTTTAGAGCATAAGTGGAATTACCATAAATGGTAACGCGTATAATCTATCTTCGAAGTGTAACGAACTAGAATGAATAAATTTGCGATAGTGTGAATCCGGTATAGTTTGGTGCTAAAGATTCGGTGTCGTTGTTTGAAAACCGTCGCCCACTTCTCGCTTCGGGGCAACGGATGAAAGGCGAGTTTTCAGTTTTTCGAAGCGAGTGGCGCTCTACCCACCCCCTTCTCGCGAGCAAAGGCCGCCTGAAAACCGCCGCCCGGGTGTTCCACCAGGGTTGTGAATACCTAGATTGCGATACTCATAAAATAACGGTAACAAATTTGGCGCCCAACGTGGGGCCGTAAAATAGCGGAAATAACGGTAATAACGGTTCGAAAAGGCTTTGTCGGATTTAACGTTCATATCGGGGTTAACGGGACGCGGAAAATTTGAGAGTCCCTTTATCGGAATTCGCGGCTTAATAAGGCGTTGAAAAGCAAATTTTGGTGCATGACCGATTGAATATTTTGCTTAATTATTATTTACTTGAGTTTTCTTGATTTATTTGAATTTTGGTTTGTTGTGTGACAGGAAGATTGAGAGTGAGTGGTTTCTTTAAGTGAATTTTGTTGGGTGAAATAAAATCAGAACTTGGAGTGCGTGTGTTATAGGTACTAGCTTGTAAGAGGCCATTTCTTTCAGGTTTAGTTAGTAAGTTCCGGGGATAAATTTTATCGCGTCGAGTCACAGGGGAGGTGTTTTTAGTGAAATAGGTGATTTTGAACAGTGAAAATATCGTCATTAGCTATTCTTATTTCTGCTGGGGGGTGCATTTGTTAATCGGTGATTAAAGTTTTCCACTCCTGCGTGATTTAGAAGTCGGTATTTTAGTGATGAAGATTATAGTGGATCGACTTAGCAAGGATGAGCTCACGTATGAGCTTGCGATCCGAGGTTTCCCGGCGGATACAGTTGATAATATGCGGAAGACCCTGAGGGCGACGCTAAAATCAGAAGCAGCGTTGGATACATCACACGTCGAAACGGAGTACCCGTTCGATTATGCGACGGATTATGCGGAGCTTACGGCAAAAGCGTCAGAGGTCGAGGAGCTTATAGCTAGGGTGACAGGGGATAGAGCGGCATCGGACTATGTCAAAGCGAAGGTTAAGGTCGAGTTTGGTTTCCGGCGTTTGGCAAACATGCAGGCAGTGACCATCGAGCAAAAGAAGGGAGCGAGGTCCCCCCGGAATAGGTTTATCCTGGCGATGGGTTCTTTGGAGGAGAGAGTAGGTGACTCGAGTGGCGATGAGGCGGAGCACCCGAACGAAGACCAAGTGACAAACGTAATACCAACAGCACGGAGCACAAGTCTTGCAGAAGTGGCGAAATGGGGCCTTAAGTTTAGTGGCGACTCGTCAGGCTCTATCAATGCCTTTTTAGAGCGGGTCGAAGAGCTACGCCAGGCACGAGGGCTTACCAAATCTCAGCTTTTCCGGGCAGCAGTCGATCTCTTCGATGGGCGGGCGTTGATTTGGTTTAGGGCCAACCGCAACCTTGTGGAAAGCTGGGACGCGTTAGTAGAAGAGCTGAAGGCAGAATTCTTGCCCTCTGACTATGAAGATCGCCTTTGGGAGGAAATCCGAAGACGGACTCAAGGGGAAAACGAGTCGATGGGGGTTTATGTGGCGATAATGGAGCGCCTTTTTAGTAGGTTAAAGAAGAGTTGCTCCGAAGAAAAAAAACTTCGGACCTTGAGAAGGAATATCGCCCCCTTCTATCAGCAGCAGCTATGTCTGAAACCAGTCGGGTCAATATCCGAATTGGTAAGTATGGGGCGCACATTAGGTGCAACGAGGGCTTCAGTAGCGGCGTTCGTACCCCCGACTACACGATCGAGGAGGTGTTTAGAGCCAGATTTGGCATATGTGAGTGCGGAAACTACAGCGCAGGTGGCGGTGGTGTCCGGGGGCAGTCGCGTGCGGTGTTGGAACTGCCGCAAAGAAGGTCACGTATCCAGGGAGTGCTCTGAGCCCAGGCGATGTTTTGGCTGCGGTCGTCAGGGGGTCATGCGTGCTTCATGCCCATCATGCCAAGGGAGAGTTAGTGGGACGGAAAACCGGGCTCGACAAGATACGCAGGGATCGGGAAACGATCGTCGTGCTCGTTAAGCGGCCGAGCGAACACGATATCAAGGCCGGAACGGAGTAGTCATCAGCCGATCGTAGACTATGCGTTAGTGGAAGATAATCCCGACAGTCGACCGCACTTACAAGTGGAGATTGAAGGTACGATTTTGGAGGGATTATTGGATTCAGGAGCGAGTCGTACGATTCTGGGATGGAAAGGGTGGTCTCGGTTGGCAGGTAGGGGGTTGACATTGAGACAGGATGGAATCGAGGAAGTGCGGCTCGCAAATGGCGTAACGTGTGCAGTAGATGGAGTTGTTGGACTGGAGTTTGCCTTGAATGGACGAAAGCATACTCTCGAAACATTGGTAATTTCAGCAATCCCGCAAGAAGCGATTTTAGGTATAGACTTCTGGCAGCGTTTCGGCGTCGTGTTAGATATGAAAGGCCGGCAGTGGACTTCGATCGCTTCAGTCGAGGTGGAGACGAGTAAGGCGCTGCGAAGTCGATCCCATTTATCGACAAGGGAAGCAGATACTTTGGCGAGTTTATTGGAAGAAGAATTTGGGTTAATGGGTGATGGACTAGGGTGCGCGATTTCCGTGAAGCACGTAATCAAAACCACGGCTTCCCCAATCAAGCAAAGGTACTACCCAGTCTCACCAGCGGTGCAAAAACAAATTAATGCGGAGTTAGACGAGATGCTACGGATGGGAGTAGTTGAGCCGTCATCTAGTCCGTGGTCTTCGCCGATATTACTAGTTCGGAAGAAAGATGGGTCATTCCGGTTTTGTGTGGACTTCCGAAAAGTGAATGCGGTGTCGGAAAAAGACGCCTATCCCCTGCCGTACATTTCAGCTACGTTAGACAAGTTAAGAAATGCGAAGTACTTGTCGACGCTGGACGTCAAATCCGCGTACTGGCAAGTACCGGTGGCAGAGGAATCTAAGCAGTACACCGCATTCACCGTGCCAGGAAGAGGTTTGTATCAGTTCCGTAGGATGCCTTTCGGACTTCACAATGCGGGGGCCACATGGCAACGACTGATAGACAAGGTGCTTGGACCTGCACTAGAGCCTTTTGTGTTTACGTATCTCGATGACGTGATAGTTGTGACCGAAACTTTTGACCGGCATCTTGAGGTATTGCGTGAAGTTTTCGTTCGGTTAAGAGAAGCTGGTTTACGGGTTTCAAGGGAGAAATGCCAATTTTGTAGAGCACAACTGAAGTATCTGGGCTACTTGGTTGATGTGGAGGGACTGCACGTAGATCCCGAGAAGGTGAGGGCGGTAAGCGAGTTTCCCCGTCCTACCTCGGTCAAGCAAGTGAGGCAGCTCTTGGGCATGGTGTCCTGGTACAGACGCTTCATACCAGATCACGCAACAATGGTGGCGCCGTTGACCGACTTAATCAAGAAGGGTCGTAAGTTTGTATGGACTGAGGAATGTGATCGCGCGTTTGTGTTCTGCAAACAAAAGCTTACAACTGCACCCGTACTATCTTGTCCGAACTTCGAACTTCCTTTCAAGGTGCAGACTGATGCCTCCGATGTTGGAATAGGGGCTGTGTTGAGCCAGGCGCACCCGACTGGAGAGAAGGTCGTGTGCTATCTCAGCCGAGCGTTGTCTCAACAAGAAAGGAAGTATTCTACAACGGAGAAAGAGTGTTTGGGAGTTCTATGGGCCATCGAAAAGCTTCGACCCTACATCGAAGGGACGCATTTTGTTGTAATCACTGACCATCATTCACTCGTCTGGCTAAACAGATTGAAAGACCCGACGGGTAGGTAAGCTAGATGGGCAGTACGGTTGCAGCAATTTGATTTTGAGGTGGTCCATAGGAAGGGAAAAGAAAATCTGGTTCCGGACGCACTTTCGCGGGCAATGATAGACGTAGGCGACGTATCCACGCCCCAAGTCACGGAGCGTTGGTATAAAAGCATGTTGGACAAGGTTGGAAAAAACCCAGATAGGTTTTCGGACTGGAAGGCGATCGGAGATACATTGTGGAAACGGCTCACAGTTCGAGCGACAGGCGGTGGGACTACTCAAGTCTGGAAACGAGTTGTCAGCAAAGGTGAGAGACCAGCAATACTGGAGCGCTATCACGATGACCCAAAAGCAGGCCATATGGGAGCGACGCGAACGATAGCTCGTATTACGCAGAGCTACTACTGGCCGCGGATGAATATGGATATCCGGGACTATGTGAGAAGGTGTAAGGTGTGCCAGACATGCAAAGTGGAACGAAAAGCCCCTATTGGTTTAATGTCAACTCGAGCGGGTGAAGCGAAAGTCCCATGGGAGATGATCTGTGTTGACCTGATAGGACCGCTACCACGCTCGTCGCGAGGGTACTCATATATACTGACAATCTTAGACTACGTGACCAAGTATACTGTGATATTGCCAGTACGAACAGCGACGGCTTCTGCTGTTTTCCGTTTACTCGAGGAGAATGTGTTTTTAGTCTATGGGGTACCGAAAATCGTCGTATGCGATAACGGGGTGCAATTTGTCGGCAAGCAATTTCGGAGTGAAGTAGAAGAGTACGGGGCACGAGTGAGTTATACCGCTTTATATCATCCACAGGCTAACCCAGCGGAAAGGAGGAATCAGGATATAAAGTGTATGCTGCGATGCTACGCTTCTAGTAATCATCGGACTTGGGACCAATATCTACCCAAAATCGCATGTGCCCTGCGTACTTATAGACATGAGGTTACAGGGTTTTCTCCGTACTTCCTGAATTTCGGTCGGGAAATGGTTAGTTTCCGGGAAAGTGTGGAACCACCGGGCAATAGTCAGGCAGACTTCTCCCCGATGAGAAATGCGAAGGATCTAGAGAGAATCCGTGAGGAAGTGGTCGAGAAGATGAAAGAAGCCTCGGTGTCCAATAAAAAAAGGTATGATATGCGTCGAAGGCCGGAAATCTTAAACGTGGGCGACTGGGTATGGCGGAAGAACTATGCTCTGTCTGATGCTAGTAAGAACTTTACTGCAAAACTTGCCCCGGCGTTCGTTGGGCCTTTCGCGATACAAAAAAAGGTGTCGTCGTGGACTTATGAGCTAGTTGATATGAAGGGTAAAGGCGCAGGAATTTGGAACGCGAAAGATCTCAAGCGGTACATAGGGACTGAAAATCATTCGGGTGATTAACGCGGATATAACGGGGAGAATGGTGGGGAACCTAACACATGATGCGGGGAAAAGTGAGTTATGTCTTGATAAACCTTTAGCTCTAACGTCCGTGAAGGAATTAATTTTCAGAGCCATCGTAAGCATAGTAACAAGTATCAGTGGTGGCGGGATATGTTTCGGTGGTGGTGGTGAGTAGTATCTAAGTTAGGCAGAGAAAGGTACATAAGCTACAAATAATGAGTTGAATGGGTAGCAAGGTTTTGGTGGTGGGTTATATTGTATATGATGAGTTGAGGGTTAGTGTCATATTTCATAATATATTCTAGGGTTAGTTTTAATGATAATGAAAGTTTATTTTAATAAAAATGAAAGAAATACCGATAGCTGGGTGGTGTTTCCGTGTGGGGGCTGTATGATTTTACTTTTTCTTCTCCTTTCCCTTTTGTTTTTTTTGGCTCATAGCTTAGTCTTTTCAGTTTTTTTAGGTCATTTATTTCTTTTCCTCCTTGTCTTCCTTCTCCATCATGTGCCCATGGTGTCCTAAAAACGGGTTCAGTTTGCATTAGTTTCTCATAGAGTAAGGAAAGAGACACCAACACCATACTAGCTACTAGACGACACATACAATCATACATTAGGAAGTTATATAGTTGTCATTTTTGTTATGCTTAGAAAGTAGGCAGCGCACCATAGTGATCGCGTGGATGAGTGGCGTGTGAGTGACGATGTTTGTCTTTCAGTTGATTGAGTTGTAGAACAAACCAAAATTCAAACAAGAATCAAGCCGTTCGTGAATCCGAGATACAAAGGCATGTGGATTATATATGAATTGAAACTTAGTGCGGCGTTAAATCCGGCAAAGAAGGAAAGTCGAGAATTTCTACGTAATTCTCTGTGGAGAGGGGGGTGTCACGGTGTTGGCAATTTTCGCGTGCTAATCAACAAAAAAAAATAATAAAAAAAAAAAAAAATCTCCACCGTCCTCGGAAGGAGAGAACGATGGAGATTGAGCCGCGCTATCGATGCACTAAATGACCGGATATTAGGTTTTGTGTGTAACAAAGTTTAGATTTTAATTCATATAAGTTAGGGGGAAGTACAGCCGACACAAAATCGACGACATTGTAATTTGAAGAAGCGGGGCGCGATTACTTCGACTCAGACCCACAACCAGGACACGATTGGACAACAGACAGTAACAACCCGCAGAATTAAAGCGCGATATAGATATACATACGCATGTCAGATCAGTGTATGGGCCGTGCTGTTCGGATCGGTGAACCCGGACCTAGGCCAATGTTTGACCCAATTATAACTGCCATGAGACAGTCGTCACAGACATGGGTCGTGTTCGATATCGGCGAACAGACCTGAGGCGGCGGCAATGAATACTGGGGCTTGCACACCGCAGTAGCAATAATTACATTTGCAATAGATCCTAAAAACGCGGAAAAGACGGTTCGCGGAACGTAGCAATGACGACGATCATTTTGTTTGGAGCATAACATATCATCTCCCGAATTAAACCAGACCGGCGCGGATTTTCGGAGGAAGAGTGCGACACGACACAAGAACCATAACTTACCTTCATCCTCAGCAAGAATCGAACAGATCCACTAAAAATAGAGCGTGAGTTAACGCCTGGAATATTTATTTAGTTTGTTGTTTATGTCGCCACCGAGAACTGTCACGAGATGTCAGCTGACAGTTGAAACGTGTGGTGAGATCTCAGTGCCCGAAAAGTGGATCTCGTGGTGGAATTGAAACTCAACACCCGGTTAGAGGAGAATGAACTCTGTTGAGTTCGATCAACGGGGTTTGAAAATCCCGCTGCCGCCAAAAATCTTCCTGGGCCCCGGGAAGTGAAAAATCGGGTCTCTTGCGATTCATCTGGGTAAGTGGACGGAAGTCCCAAAAGCTGAAGCGATCGACCGGTATTGGAATTTCACTTCTATCTTTTTTTGGTTTTCGGATTCAACTGGACCTGGGACCGTGCTAGATAAGAATCCAATAATCAACCAGGAGACGGAGGAACGAATTTATGAAGGATTTGGCGGACTTTTCTTTTGAGTGACGAGTAAACGTACGAGCCAGAGCTACAATTCGATAAGTGGGCAGAATCAGTTCGAAGGTACCTGGGTGATAAAATCGAGTAAACGTACGAGCCAGAGCTACAATTCGATAAGTGAACAGAATCAGATCGAAGATACCCGGGTGATAAAATTAGAAAATTGGAGCGACGAATGTTATACAACGATCGGAGGCGTTAAATCGACGAGCAAGGGCCCCAGCGAGGGAAAATTTCGATCCAGGCGATTCAAGAAGGAAAAGTCAAGGTTAGGTAGATTGTAAGTTCAATATTAATTACTATAGTCATATTCTTTTGAAAAGATCGATAATGAATTTAGATGTTGTGAATTTACGTATAACTTTGTTTAGAGCATAAGTGGAATTACCATAAATGGTAACGCGTATAATCTATCTTCGAAGTGTAACGAACTAGAATGAATAAATTTGCGATAGTGTGAATCCGGTATAGTTTGGTGCTAAAGATTCGGTGTCGTTGTTTGAAAACCGTCGCCCACTTCTCGCTTCGGGGCAACGGATGAAAGGCGAGTTTTCAGTTTTTCGAAGCGAGTGGCGCTCTACCCACCCCCTTCTCGCGAGCAAAGGCCGCCTGAAAACCGCCGCCCGGGTGTTCCACCAGGGTTGTGAATACCTAGATTGCGATACTCATAAAATAACGGTAACACAATATAATAATTGTTTATTGAAAATATATTTTCTTTACACCAATATTACAGAGATGCCACCTTTTAGAATTTGACTAAAACACAATTTCAAATCAATGACAATAAAGCAGGAAAAGGCTTAAATCATTATTTTCATCCATCCATTTCATATTTCGTACAATTTCGAAAACAGATGCGTTGCTTAAAGCTTCCCTAAGATGAGCTAATTCAATCAACCAACCAGCAAATTAAACTGTATCCAAGTAAAACCATCTATAAAAACTCTAGCACACCTGAACCGCTAGAAACACTATTGTTCGAAGAACAATAGAAGAATCGTGCAGGTTTTGAGTGCATATTCCACCACATGCGCTGCTTATTACGGCCAAATTGTTTCAAATGCCACGTTTTACTTTTGTCTCAAGAATGCATTATAACTCATATGGTAGAAGGTTTCAGATATTACCACTGGCATGCATTTCAACGTTTCTGAGAGCAAAACACGGGTTAATTATATTCGTTATCAGTTGGTTATATCACAAAATTTTGAAAGCAGCATCTCATATAACATCAATGAAGAAAATGCTCAGTGCCTGCAGCACTGTAACTGAAGTTGGAGTTTGGCGCTGCGATCCGAAAAATTCGCTGAACTTTGGGAATTGAAACATCGGCTATTTATTTTCATTTTAAATGCTTCTGGTATGAATACTAACTGTATGCATTTATTGTATTACGCGGGTCTTTTTCCGACCCGGTCGAAACCCTTCATTCCCCAACTGGGATGCAAGGGCAGCAGATTCCGGCGGCTTTAGCTCACGAGACGGGTCGTGAGTGGGCACCACTCGCTTCGTTATCGGAACCTGCCTCAGTGTCGTCGCTTCGAAGCGAGAAGGCCGCGACGACTGCCACTTCAACTCGCGAATGAAGAAAAATCACACCAGTGTTACACGGTTTTACACTTGTATTGACTCAATCTTACACATTAACAACTAAAAATCCCTATCACCGGCGCCGCGATTCGCTAATCTTAAGTTTTCACAAATTATCGAGAGACTACCGAACCAACCTTGAAAATAGATTACTAGCAGCAGCGAGCCGAATCGCTACGAGCGTATTCCGTATTCCTGTCAGAATCAAAAGGCTGCTACATTCGCGCATAGTTTTATTTTATAACAAGACATGTAGGTAAGTTAGATCGCTCAGTGATATTCGGCTGGGAATGGCTGTCGGCTGCCGTGATTTCCGCTTGGCCCCTTAGCTGCGCTGTGGGTTGCTCGCTTCCGGGTCAGGTGCTCGCCGATCGTCTCTTATACATCGACGGCGAGGGCTTGGCTTGGCGGGGAGTGCTCGGCTTCATCACCGGGGAGTTCAAGTCCGTCGCGACACCAACACCCTTATAATTACAATTTTCCTACAATCTTATTACAATTCATTCCCTACAATTATATTCACAATTCATTCATATAGTTACATTCAATTCAATTTCAATTTCTATTACCGTTAAAAAAAACTTGTCCATTGTACAAATTGATCTGCCCTACGCACTGGCGTAACAATTGATAAAAAAGTAGCACAACCGACTCGTGCTGGCAACCTTTCGCCAGTATCAACGCCAAGAATATATCACATCTGCTTCACGTTGTTATATAACATTTGAAGTTATAGGAGTATAAAGAAATTTAGGGTTGCCTGCAGCTAGTTTTTTCAAATAATCGAAAGCTTAATATTTGCTGTTTATTGTCACTACAATATCATTACCAATTGAAAATTCTACGATAAAACCGCTTAATAAAGATATTGCAAACAAACACAAAACCAACAATAGCTGGCTACCCTATCATGGCTTTTCAACCAAATTTGGCTTGAATAATGTTTATAATAGGTTCCAGTAATTGTATGAAATTCGTATTGATTTCATGACTGCACTGGAAGTTATAGGGTAAAAAGTTTTATTTTCCTGAGTGAATGTTTAAAACCAAAGACACAAAAATTACCATAGCTGGCAGCACCAATCGAATTTTTCAACCAAATTTCTATCAAACAGAGTTTAGAGTAAGGTTCAGCTACTGTATCAATTTCATGAATATCTGGTAACTAATTCACATTTCATAGGGAAAAAAGCATTTTTTTCTTTGTAATTTTTCAAGATGGCACCACTGGACCAGAGTTGCCTACAATTCAAAATCGCTTCTATCAGACCTGGCCCTACTTAAGTCCAATGCATTCTGTAAATTTCAATTCTATCTGATTATTGATTCGTGAGTTCCCGTGAACAGAAGTTTTTGAAGCTAAAAATATAGGTTAACTGAGAAAGGGTTACCGTTCTTGTCCGACATGAAATTTCCAAAGTTTTACTTTGACTGTGTAGATTAAGCAGAAGATTTGTATGCAGATTGGTTTTATTGTAGAAACGGACATTTTTTAGGAAATTCGATGGTATTAATGTTTTCACTTCCAAATTTTTATTTTTTCAAATTTAAGACACCAAAATTATCATAGCTGGCAGCTTCAACCAAATTTTTCAACCAAATTTCTACCAAACGTGGTTTGAAGTAAGGTGCAGCTACGGTGTGAATTTTGTCAAAATCGCACAATTCAATCAGAATTTATAGGACTAAAAGCAGTTATCTTTTTTAGTGATTTTTCAAGATGGCACCACTGGCACAGAATCACCCGCATTTCAAAATCACTTCTATCAGACTTGGTCCTATTTAAGACCAATACATTCTGCAAATTTCATTAAATTCTGTTCATCGGATCGTGAGTTTCTGTGAACAGAATTTTTTGATGCTAAAAATATAGGTTAATTGGGCAAGGGTTACCAGGCGTGCCCGTTATACCATATCAAATTTTTTTTTTTGTTTATGTAAACAAAGCACAAAGTTTACATATGAGTGGCTTTTTTTTTAAGAAATGACATTTTTCAAGAGAAACGATGATTTGGAGGTTTTCACTTTCAGTGCCTGCCCTAGCTACAGGGTTGCCAGCACGCTCATTAAAACGTACACTGATCTACAACTAAATAAAACAAACAAGTCCTGAAAATTTCGTAATGATGGAATAGCTTTGTCAAAAGTAATCGCAATTTAAAAATTTTCAAATTTTTCCGGTCTCTTTTTAGGCACCCAGCGCACACAAGGGGTTAAAAAATTCCAAAACATTATCTGATTCACATGTAAAACTTGTTCGAAATTTATGTCATCAACTTTATTTTCGCAAAACTTATTTGTGTACGGAATAATAGGTATATTAAAAAAAATCACTAAAATGGCCGCCGGCGCCAAAGGGTTAAAGATTATTAGCTTTTTGTGAGACCTGGCACTATTTTGCATATACACCAATGTGTCCTGAAAATTTCAGCTCAATCGGATGGCGCGTTCCTGAGATTTTTTCACTGAAATTTTTTGATGATATATATATATATATATATATATATATATATATATATATATATATATATATATATATATATATAAATGTATATATATATATATATATATATATATATATATAAATATATATATATATATATATATATATATATATATATATATATATATATATATATATATATATATATATATATATATATATATATATATATATATATATATATATATATATATATATATATAGAAATATGAATTTTTGGCCAAAGTGATTTTAATACTAATGTTCTTCTTCGAACTTTAGTAAAAATATAACATTTCCTGGAAAATTATTGTTTCTTGTTCGGTAAGAATTATCCTATGCATAAAATTAGTAAATTTTCCGGCAGAAAGTGCCGACGTAACTATTGAAAAAATTAAATAAATTCAAACCCGACGGGCGTTTAAAATCGCCAAAGTGATCACTTTTTGTGAGGAAATAATTTGCAAACCATTTAATTCCGTCACCTTGTGCCGGAAAAAAACTCTCCGCTTGTGCTATAGAACCACCTGCGAGCAAACAGCAAAACTGAAATTCCGACATTTTTTCGGCCATTAAGACTTATGCCTGAACTACTGTCGACGCAGCGAAGCATAGCCATCAGTGACCAAGCGCAGCCAACGAAATCGCCTGTTTACACTGCAACGCGTCTAAGTGTCAGTGAATAAGAAGAATTTTCAGTTGATGTTTGAATTCCACAGCGACATTTCTGTATCCGCCTGTAGCCTTCTCATGAATAATCGGATACTCCTTTACTTGGGTCATCAGCATCTCTATTGACACCTCGCAGCCAACACTGCATCTTTAATTGACTGCATTTTGAAAAAAATGCTATGTATTATTTGATTTATTCCAAGGTGCTATTTTTTCTGCACTGTAAAAGAGTTTAATCCTAAGGTTAACACAACCTTATATTTATGCCGAATGCTTTAAAAGTCTCTTTTACTACTTGCTTTTTACCCCAGTCAACTTTGATATCTGGATTGGCTCTTAAAAATTTTCTAATGTTATTTAAGTTAAATCAAATGTCCGTATACTATTAGCATAATATTACAATTTTGAGGAGGAAGCCAAATAGCCCTCGTAATAAATATATAAACACATTTCAATAGATCTGGCTTGTAGGAGAAAAAAACTTGTCTTTAAACCATATTTGAATTAAAAGTAATCCCACGACAACCCTCGTACGGGTCTAGGAGTTGAAGCTGGTAGAGAGCTTCGTTGCAATTTTTTCAATCAATGTGAACACGAGTGTGGAGGTATTAATTCGACAACTCACTTTACCCGTGATTTTAAATCACGTACCTTATCAGAGCTAGGTGAACTCAAAGCTTGGTGTGCGGGCCTTCGTCCGAACCTGAATTCGAATCAGGGATCCGACACGCAAAAAGGCAGTTATCTACCCTCTAGGCTACTCAAGTGTTTTAAATTACTATGATCAATTTGCTATTAACTGTCTTTCAAATTTGCTATTAACTATCTTTTTATTTTGCTATTAACTATCTAAACTATTAACCATAAAATTTGTTTTCGAATCCTAGAAAACAAAATAATATTAAATCAACTCTATTTACATTTTCGCATACATTTCAAATCGCGCGAGTTAGGAGTGCGGTAGTCTCCTTGTAGAAAAAAAATTAAAGATGTTTCGTTAAGATCAAAAAGTATTCTTTATTATTCCTCTGTTCACAATTGACTGACTGCATTTTTAATCTAAATTACATTTGTTGCCTCTTAACCAAATGTGCAATGCTGACTATACAAATTGTGCATGTGCACTTCTTCGAAATGTGCATGAGAGTTCATTATGCACTTGCGATGTCACGTTGGAGTATCAGGTTACTATTTCGTCTAGCTGATGGTGGCATGTGCATTAGTGGGTTACCATGTGAACCCGTAACTCGCGCGTTTCTCAAGCAATTGCAGCTGATTGCAACTCTTCGCTACGACAAAAGTCGAATCCATTTCGACCTGAGCTGCGCTTGGCTGCGCATAGCTGCGACATGTCGACGTAAGGTGTGGTCGCTGCTATGGAAAATCCATGTAGTCAACTCAACTGACAGCTTGGCTGCGGTAGACGACTTAAGCACAGCGTAAGAAGTTAGTTCCTAATAGCCCGTTCACACTACACTCTAAATCAGGCGATTTCGATCAGCTGATCGCTTTAGAGCTAAATCAATTTAAATCTACCTGATTACCCATACATTTTTTTCTGCTTCTGACAGAGTTAATCAAGTAGATTTAGAGTTAATCAAGTACAAATCAGGTACTATTGTGAATTTTGTCCCTGGCGAATTTTCCTCAGAGCGCGGCGAATTCCATCCGTGAGAGCGAGAGTAGATTTGAATGAAATGTCATTCGAATTTCGTCCTAAAATAGCAAAAATTTAATAAAACAGGAAAATGTGAGTTGTACTGTAATATGTAGCTGAATTCGTGGACACTGGTATTTAGTTATAATTTTTGCTCCTCGAGCCAGAATATAATTTTCGATCGCTATTTACTTTTGCTCTGGCGAGCCTGTCGCCGCTTACGCAAAAGCAAATTAAAAACTTTGCCTTGGCGAGCCTGTTGCCGCTTTTAAGCAAAGAGAGACTAAAGACTTTGCCTTGGCGAGCCTGTCGCCGCTTAGCTAGTCTATCTCAGTCCTTTTCTTTTGTACAAAGAATAAAACAAATTATTTTCTTGTACACCTGGTCGCCGCTATGGTTTTGGCTTACCAATCCTCAATAATCTTTATTGATTCCAATCCTGAGCTTTTATAGCAATAGTATTACAGTTAAATTTTTCAAAAAAAATCTGCGCGAATCAAAAATAATTACCTAGTTCCAGGTATTTACCACCGCGTGCAATTAGGGCGCTCTAGTCGCCATCTATGTGATATTTGACATTTCGACCAGTGTCGAAACGTCAAGTGTCAAGTGTACACAACACCCTCTCTCTTTGGGAAAAAAAAATTTTCTTTTGTGTAAAAAGAAAATTTTTTGAATTTTAATTTTTTGATTCGCACATTACATTTTCATATAATTTGAGGTTTTTATTAATTTTGTTCTGACTTAATTCTATTTAATTCATTTTTCGTTAATCGAAATTTTATATACATTACAATTTCATATAACTTGATGCTATTCTTAATTTTGTTCTGACTCAATTCTATTTAATTCGTGATTTCATATATGTATTTCTTTTCTTGATGTTTTCTGGAGTTTAATTTTAACTTATAGTGTACATATTGTTTGATTCTATTTTTTTTGTGGAAATATCTATTTGTAAGTTTATAGTTTATTACATTATGATTCTTGTCTGTGGCTTGTATAACTTTAACAAATTGTTGTGATATCTTTTACATTTGTTGTTTATTAAGATATCTGGACAATTTACGCCATCTCTGAATTTTATTTCGTATGGTCCGTGGTATGTGTTTTGTAATTTCTTTCTATTCATATTTCGTACTAGTACTAAATCTCCTACTTTCAAATTCGATGGTTTTGCAAAATTGTCTAATTTAAGTTTTCTTTCGTGTTTTACTCTATCGATTATTTTTCGTGCTAGACTGATACTATTTTTTAACCTGAGTTTTAGTTCATTAGCATAATTATCTATATTGTTTATTGGTTCATCTTTTTCTATTATGTCTTTAGGTAGATGAGGTAATCTGCCATATACTAGTTCGTATGGAGAATATAGTGTATCTACATGGGGGCTAGTGTTGTATGCAAAAGTATAGTAAGGTACCCATTTATCCCATTCGTAATCATTGGTAAAGTTCAATAAATATTCGTTTAATACTCTGTGATTACGTTCCACTGTCCCGAGTGTTTCATGGTGATAGGGTGTCGAGAATACTTGTTCTATTTTTAACATACTACAAATGTTTGCCATTAGCTCATTGGTGAATTCAGTTCCATTATCTGACTTCAGTTTTTTGAAAAGGCCGTGTTTTAATATTAATTGTTCAACCATTGTTTTCGCGATAGTTTTAGCGTCTTTTGATTCTATTGGATAGGCAATAACATATTTTGATAATTCGCACTGCATTGTGAGTATATATCTATAATTGTTGCTCAACCTAAGTGGCCCTACTGTGTCTATGACGATTGTTTCGAATGTGTTAGCAGGTGTGTCTGTTATAATTTGGTTTTCTTTTATGTGTTTTGTCTGTTTATTTTTAGCACAAGTTTCACAGTTGTTAATAAAGGATTTTATCATTTTGTTCATATTTTTCCATATGTATTTCTGTTTGAGTTTTAATGTCGTTTTTCTCACACCTAAATGTCCTCCTATGGGTGTTGTATGGTAATCATTTATCAATTTAAATTGTATTATTTTATCTGTTATTCTTTTGGGGGGTTTGTATATTATAATTTTCAGAGTTTTTTTGCCTTTTGATTGAGTACACTGTTGTAATTTATTGAATATGTTTTTGAATTCGTTTTTCCCTATTATGGTAAATATTTCATCAGTTTCTTTTAAGTATATCATTGTTATATTTCTCCTTGTCATTATTGACGTCAGCTTCTCCAGTAACGAAACTAATTCCGATGGATTATCACTGCATTCAATTTTAACTTGGTTATTTTCAATGTTTATCTTTGTATTTTTCCCCGTTTCAAATTTTAGGTTTATTAAATTTTTTATGTCAGCCATCAATTCGCTGTTCCATATATACGTTTCATTTAACTTTGTGTTTTGGTTTGGTTCATGTGCTTCTATCGTTGGTGTGTTGTATTTCTCTCTGGTCATGTTTCTTGTGACTGCTAATATATTTTTGTTCTTAACGTTATGGTCTTGTTTCGGGATCATTTCTTTTAATGTATCTGAGCTTAATTTCATGCGTGATAGTGCATCTGCATTGACGTTCATTTTTCCTTTTCGGTATATTATGTCGAAGTCGTAATCACATAAATCGACTCTTATGCGTGTCATTTTTGATGATGGGTTTTTGTGTGTGAATAACGATATCAGTGGTCTATGGTCAGTGACCACCGTAAATTTATTTCCAAAAAGATATGGTTTGAAGAAATTTATTGCCCAATGAATCGCCAATAATTCTTTTTCTATCGTAGATTTGTTTACTTCATGTTTGACGAGAGTTCTACTCGCGTAAGTTATGGGTAAGTCCTGTCCTATGTCGCCTTGTGACAGTACTGCGCCTAATGCATAGTCTGATGCATCCGTTGTGACTATGAATGGTTTGCTAAAGTCCGGGTATTGTAGAATTGGTGCATTCATTAGTTTGCTTTTAAGTAATTCGAATGTAGTTTGGCATTGCTGTGTCCACTTGAATTCAACTTTCTTTTTTAGTAGATCGTTTAGACATTTCGTTATTTTAGCAAAGTCGGGGATGAATCGACGGTAATAATTGGCGAATGCGACGAATCTTCTGACTTCGTCTGGATTTGTTGGTACTGGGTACTTTTTGATTGTATCTAGTTTTCCGGGGTCAGTGCGAACTCCATCCTTGGTTATCAGATGTCCCAGGTAAACCACTTCGCTTCTCAGGAAATTGCATTTTTTAGGGTTCAATTTAAGATTGTATTTTTTCAATCTTTCAAGTACTCGTATTAAATTTGAATTATGGTGTGCTAAACTGCAGCCGAAAACAATTATATCATCTACATATAGAAAAGCTGCTGAGTCCAGTCCACTCAGAGCTATGGTTAGCATGCGTTGAAAACTGTTTGAGGAAATTGTCAAACCGAATGGTAGTCGTTTAAACTGGTAGTGCCCTTTGTTTGTTGAGAAGGCTGTCAATGGTCGTGACTCTTTCGTAAGCTCTATTTGATGGAATGAACTTGTCATGTCTAAAGTAGAGAAATATTTAGCTCTCCCCAGACTATCTAGAACATCTTCTAGTCTTGTTAGAGGGAATTTATCGTTGACTATTTTCTTATTGAGTGCTCTAAAATCAACTACTAGTCTCCATTTATTTGCGCCTAGTTCACTCTTCTTCGGTGTTAGAAGTAGTGGTGAGTTGTAGGGGCTGGTTGAGTCCTCGATGACATTGCTGTCTAACAATTCCTGTACTTGTTTGTTTATTTCGTTAATATGTGTATGAGGTAACCTGTAATTCTTTATGTATGTCGGTGTGGTATCTGTAACCTGTATTTTTTGAGTGTAAAAGTTGTTTGTGGATAAAGGTTCACCTTCTAAGTGGAATATATGTTGGTATGTTTTAAGAATTTCTAACAGAGACTTCTGGTCTTTCGCATTCAGATGATTTATTTTAACGTGTTTTAATATGTCTTTAAATCTTTGTTCGTCTCTGATGTTTCGAGCTACTGATTTACTTGTTTCACAAGGTTTGAAATTTCTTAACGGTTCGGTTTCAATTTTAAAATTTTCGAGTATTACCTCTTCTTCATTTGTGTTTAATATCTTAATGTGTTTTACGCCTTTTACTGGGATTATTGAACTGGCTATATAGACTCCTGGTTTAATCTCTTTGTTAGTGGTTACACTATCTTCTTCTATATTAATATCGATGGGACATACGTATTCACACCTTGGTGGTACTGCAACTCTTTGTTTTCTTGTAGCGATAGGTATGGTATGGTCTTCATAATTTATATTCATTGTTATTGTGTATGTTTCATAGTTTATTCTCGCTAATTTTTGGGTAAGAAAATCCCTTCCTAATATTCCGTCCGTAAGAATAGGAAAATCAGATTCCACTATTTGAAATGGAAAATTGATGTTATTTCCATCAATACTCAAATTTAAATTAGTCGTTCCAATCGACTGTATTTGTTCGTCAGTTATTCCGGAAAATTTACATCTTTTGTCTTCATTTATGATTTGATAATCCGGAATCGCACTTGCTTTACATAGTGACACATCTGCTCCAGTGTCAACCAATAATTTTAAATATTTTCTGTTATCCTTGCAGTAAATCGAGACGTAATTCTCGAGCTGTCTATTAAGTAATAATATTTTTTCTGTCTTGGTCCCGGGGTCAACTTTTATTGTTCGTTGTCGCTGGCCACCGGGCTCGTCGCGTTTCCCTGGACTATATTTATTCGTTGTCTCCTCTCGTTGAAATTTCTGTTATTAGTTCTGCTGTTATCATAGTTTCTGTGATTTCGATTTACTTCATTACTCCTTGAGTTGTGATTGTTTCTATTATTATTGTTATTTCTATAATTATTATTTCTATTAGTATTATTTTGATTCCACTCGTTATTTCTATTATTATAAGTGTTTCTGTTATTTCTGTAATTATTTGCATTGTTCATTTCACCTGATCTTGAATTATAATTGTCTCTATAATTTCTATTCTGGTTGGTGCCGTAATTTCTGTTATTGGTATAGCCATGAGACGTGTTATTACTATTAAATGTGTTTCTACTATTATGGTTATATTGTTGGTTATAATTCGGTCTTCTATTAATATACATTACATTTTCCGGTGTTCTATTACTCGTTTCAAATTCAGTTGCGATCTGTATCGCTTCTATAAATGTCTTAGGTTGCGCAGCAAAAATAGTAGGCTTAAGGGTTTCATTTAATCCGTTTTTGAAAATTGTAAGCGCGTAAGAATCATTAGACTTTACTATCACCGCCTTTTCTTGTGCAGTTGTATTTTGTCCTAGGCTATTTATTTGGATATCACTCAATTCACTAATGAGCTCAGACAATTTTTCTCCATATTTTTCTACAGTTCCGCGTTGTTGTAGCTGAGCCAATTGCGTGTGTATTTGCTGTAATGTTTTCTTACTTTTGTACCTATCTTTTAAGTATTTTTCTAGCGCTGAATAATTGTTGATTTCTAATGTTGTAGTATTTCTAATTGTTGATTTCTAGTTGTACCTTCACGCTTGCTCCTAACTTTACATTTTTAACGAAATTCAATTTTCCTTCTTCATTCAGACTTTCATTTAGTAACCCAACTATGGTTAAAAATGCATCCACCTCTTTTGGGTTTCCATTGAAAGTTGGTATTGATTTTAAAGCTATTTCTATATTGAAAGTTCCCATTTTATTTTCTACTGCTTGCTCTAATTTTTCCTCTAACAACTCTTTCGCTACAATGTATTTATCTAAGAATGTTTTTCGCAATTCTGAACTATCTTCTGTATCTAGTACTCTTTTCTTCAAATCTTCGATATCACTTAATTTTTCTATTATGGTATCGCTTTTGTATACCCTTCCCGGAGTTTTTTTTAAATTTATTATAATTTTCGAAATGGCATTTATCTGCTCTTCCATTTAAAAAATAATGTTCATACCATGGACCATAGGTTTTTGTTTAAAAAAAAATTTTTTTTTGTATTCTAATAAAAATATATTGTTTTTTGTTTAGTTTTCATTTATTATTATTATTTTTTTTTTTTTTTTTTTTTTTTTAACAACAATAATTCATTTTATTTAATATATTATTCATTCTACTGTCTTTGATTTTACATTTATGTATGTACATTTTTGTTTTTACAATTCTTCTTTATATATTTTTTTTTTTAGTTCGTTTGTTATTTCTTCGATACGTTCGAATAACTTCCCTTGTATTTCCCAGGGTGGTGGGTCATCTTCATTCGTCGCTATTCTTCTAAGCGCCGCTCGGAGTCTCCTCAAATACACCTTTTTGCCTCCGCGTTTCTTCTGTTTTCGTCTCGTGTCCTGGTATGGTATCGTAGTTAATTTCGCTTCGTCCTTCCGCGCCTGGATGATCCGCGGGTCCTCCCTTGGTTGAGGTCCTCCTTCTTTAGGAAGGTCGGATTTTAAATTTATTTGGTCCGCCGTTGGCACGGTCGCCATGTAATATGTAGCTGAATTCGTGGACACTGGTATTTAGTTATAATTTTTGCTCCTCGAGCCAGAATATAATTTTCGATCGCTATTTACTTTTGCTCTGGCGAGCCTGTCGCCGCTTACGCAAAAGCAAATTAAAAACTTTGCCTTGGCGAGCCTGTCGCCGCTTTTAAGCAAAGAGAGACTAAAGACTTTGCCTTGGCGAGCCTGTCGCCGCTTAGCTAGTCTATCTCAGTCCTTTTCTTTTGTACAAAGAATAAAACAAATTATTTTCTTGTACACCTGGTCGCCGCTATGGTTTTGGCTTACCAATCCTCAATAATCTTTATTGATTCCAATCCTGAGCTTTTATAGCAATAGTATTACAGTTAAGTTTTTCAAAAAAAATCTGCGCGAATCAAAAATAATTACCTAGTTCCAGGTATTTACCACCGCGTGCAATTAGGGCGCTCTAGTCGCCATCTATGTGATATTTGACATTTCGACCAGTGTCGAAACCTCAAGTGTCAAGTGTACACAACAGTACAAAGTGAAAAGAAAACGTTCTTGCATGTTCCTGCACCATTTTCAACAACTTTCACGCAAAAAAGATTGTACACATAAATTCAAATGACATATTTTTTTCTCTAAATCTCCTCATTCTAAATCACTTCGGGTAGTGTGAACGCTTACCTGATTAACTTTGACAGCTTCTAAATCTACTTGATTTAGAGTGTAGTGTGAACAGCTTATAACCAGCGTGCGGACTCCGTATATGTATACGGACCAAAAAACCAGTGAACTGGCCTGAGATTGTATTGCTGATTAACCTGGAAAATTGGAAGAAATCGCATGGAACAGAAAAAAGTGCAAGATAAGATTCGACAACTACATACTCACGCTAGATTTTTCGTTGCTCACATACGGCTCACTCTCGCAAAAAAATACCAGCACACTTTCAGGTTCCTTTGACAGATAATGCTTTGCGTAAATGGAACCGCTTCTGTCAGACCTTGTCCTAGCTAATTCTAACACTCCTGTAAATTTCGTTTTGATCGCATTATTTGATCGTCAGTTCTCGTGAACAGAAGTTTCGAGTGTTGAAAATAGAGGTAATTTGATCATGGGCTGCCGTTTTTGTTTACCGCGGAATTTAAAAAATTTTTATTTGACTTGGTGGACAAAAGCCAAACTTTATCAATAATTGGAATTTATTTTCAAAATCAAAAATTGTTCAGGAGGGCCGATGATTGGAAGGATTTTTTTTCAGGAGCCTGCTGTAGCTACAGAACTGCTTGCACAGCTTTGAAAGTCAATGTGTGTTAAATTTTTATCTACATCAATACGTTCTGCTAATTTCACGATGATTGACTGTTTAACTTAGAAGTTATGACAAATCGAAATTTGAAACAAATCTTTGCCTACTTTTAGGCACAAGGCTCAAAATTCCCAATTTTTTATCATAAACAAGTGTAAAACATAATAAATTTTCATTTCCAGTACTTTTTTTAACAAAAATTCACACTGCTTGGAAATATAGGAGTACCCGAAAATTCACCAATACGCCCGCTGCCACCAAAAGGTTAAAGATATCTAAGTTCTAGTTAATCATAGACCTACATACAATGCACATCTATGTCCTCTGAAAATTTCATCTCAATCGGATCGGCCACTCCAGAGATTATCTCCCTCAATCATTTTGCTGATATACATATATATATATATATATATATATATATATATATATATATATATATATATATATATATATATATATATATATATATATATATATATATATATATATATATATATATATATATATATATATAAATATAAATATATAAATATATATATATATATATATATATATATATATATATATATATATATATATATATATATATATATATATATATACATATATATACATATATATATATACATACATATATATATATATATATATATATATATATATATATATATATATATATATATATATATATATATTTACATATATGACGAATTTTCGGCGAAGTGAGTTAAATACAAATTTTTTTCGAATATTAGTAAAAACAATTTTAAGCGTTAGAGCCTAGACCGACAGCGCAGCCTAAATGATCATTTGCCGTTAATCATCATTTAAGTGCCGTGTGTCATATGGTAATTTAGACTAATCACCACTTAATGACAAATTATCAATCATTTAGCAAATCGCTAATGATCATCAGACTTTCGTAATTTAATCTTTAATGAAGTAGAGTTGCCCGATATAATACAAATTTCCCTTTTAAAAAGTCGCTTTTCCCATTGAAAAATAATAAGACAACTTTTTTGAAACGTCAGATTAAATACGACCATACCACACTGGAACGACCGGTTCTCGTCAGATCCAGTGAGATAGTAGAAATGGAGTGGACATGCCCATAAGATTTACATTGAAGGGGATGGTAGTAATTTTTTGTCTACTCATTGTCAAATCGGGTCAAATCCAAGTAGTTCCCCTCCAATTTGACAATGAGAGCGAAATGGCGTAAAGGCAGCTTTAACATGCTTTGTGCGCGAGGGGATTGAAGGGGTTAATGGTGGAAAGTTCTACCGTCCGTGTCCAGGGGCTGGTCAGATCACCGAAGCTAAGCAGTGTTTTGCGTGGTTAGTACTTAGATGGGGGACCGCTTGTAATTTTTGCTGTCGGATACCAAAAAACTAGTTGTCTAGGAAACACTATACAAAAAATTTCAAAATATTTACACAATTTTAATGTAGTTTTTGCCCGGTTTCTATTTCAACTTAATTAATTAGCACATAAGAGAGGCAACATACATTTAAAACTTCTTCAATTTCTCCATTTTACAAAAACTTGTTTCTTTGAGTGACAGATAGTCAGTGACAGTATTCATCATTAACGCAAGGGCTGTCTGTCAGGTACTCTTAAATTACTAATTTAGGTATAAATGATCATTAGTAAATTAGTAATTTAAGTGCCTGTCTGTCTAGGCTCCTACAGTTAAATTTTATTCAATCGCACGATTAGTATGAGGCTACAACTGAACTTTATTTCACGTGTGTCGATTAAATTTATAGCTAAAGAATGATAACATTGCATTTCAGGAATTTGGAAAAATTGAATATGGAATTGATGAGTTGATTGTACAGAATTGATGAGTTGATTGCTCGTGGCGGCTGTCTCAGGTATCATCGAGGCAATTGATGAAATATTGGTGTCAGCATCAGCGTTGAATGGTCGTTGTTGGATCGTTAGTTGGGTCGTAGACGAAAGCGATGACCTGGCCAGATGAAACGAAATCCGTGAGGTTCATTGGCAGGAGCTTTCGCAGAATTTGAAAAGTAGAACTGTTTTTGTTTGAAGTCCTTTATCAGGATTAATGTAGCCAGAAATAAGATAATTGCCAGAGTAGTGCCCAATAAGATTACTGTAATGTATAATTTTTCCGGTTCAATAAGGATTTTAAGTCGTTCGGCGGAGTAATCTTCAAAAAATGTTTAGTCTTTTAGTGTTCTGAAATTGATACCAGTCGTATAATTGTTTTCGTGCTTCTTGAGGATTGCAGGAGAGATGCTTATTTCGTCCCAATGTATACTTTCAACGGCTGTATACTCGATGTCATCAATGTTGACTTCGCAATTCTCGAAGTGGAGAAGTTTTATACCCTGGAGTTTTTGTGGGTTGGGTCCACATGATGAGGTCATATTGCTATATCCTGATTACCAGCAAAATCGATGCTGGTAATCAGGAATAGCTGGGCTCAGGTTGCCAGGTTTCGCAATTTATCTGGAGTGTTTGAAGCTCGCAAATAGCCGATATATTTCTGAAGATATTCCCAACGTATTCGTCATGTTTTTGGTTACGATGTACAGCCGTTTGTTTGCAGTAGTACGTTTGCTCGATGTTCGGGCATCTTGTATCGCAGTATTGAATATCATTTTGGGATGTTATTAGGAGTGGTTGGGTATGGTTAGCTTTGGTTTGATTTATTGGTAGAGGGATAATATGGAAAAAGGAGTAGCTGACATTTGACATAGTAGGTATTGAAAATTATATTAATGTAACTCGAAATTAATTTAATATTTTGATTTTTAAAACTAGAATGGATTTCGTTTAGTTCATTAGAGCTTAAAATTTGTTTTGAAACTATATTTAATTTAGCAAGGATTCGTTGTTGTTCGTCAGGTAGTGTATTTCCATCTTCTGTCCTATTGTCATCATTAGTAGCAAAAGCCTGGAATTTACGTTTTTTCTTAACTTTTGATATATGGAGTTTTCTATTCTTAGGGTACGGACAAGACGGAGCGACGAGAGCATTGAGTCGAGCAACGCGCTCAAATAGTTCAGAAATGTGATAGTAGCGACGAGATCGATTCAGACCGATTTCGTTGCTCGACGCTCTCTTCGCTCCGTCTTGTCCGTACCCTTAGTCGTACTTACCGTTACATTTTTATTCTTCTTAACCTTATGTTTACTAAACCTAGGTGTAAGTTTATTTCGTATGCATTCTTTTCTGAATATAATTGTACTTTCTGAGTATTGTTCGGGGTCTTCCCTATCTGGGTTCAATTTTTCAATATTCTTCTCAACATTTTGTGCAAATCGGTCTTTAATTAAAGGATATATTTGCGATTGGAATTCATTAAGTTTCCTCACTGTTGCGTTGAAGCTCGTTATTAAATTTGAAAATGCGTCCATACAAAATCTCGTAGGGAGTGAATTTTATATTTATATTTATTTCTTCACCAAAACAAGGTAAAAAATCACATAAAATAACAAACTAAAAATAAAATGGAAAAGTAAAGTAAAGTAAAAAGTAAAGACAAACAAGTTAAATAAGTAACAAACAAATGAAAAAAGTAACAAATAGATTATTAAATAACAATTAATAAATAAAATCATTGACATATAAGCTATAGCTTAAGGTCTAGGGGTATGGATGGAGGTAAGAGGTAAGGATGATTTGGAAATCGTAGGGAAATATAAATTACTTATGCTGTTGAATATTCTGCAGCATCTATTTATTGGCTCATTAGCTGCATAAGTCGTCGAATGTGAATATTCTTTTAGGAAACGATTGGACCTGGTGCTCCTCACAGGGATATTTATCAAAATTTTACTATTCGGGAACTCTACATTAATAGCGCCTCTAATGACGTCGAATGTGAAGCAGGCCGATATCATCATTCTTCTGAAGGCTAGTGTCGATAGGTTTAAATGACCCAGTCGAAATTCATAAGGGAGTAGGCTAATAAGGGTTGTACAGTTCTCTCAAGGCGAAAAGTAAAAATTGTTTTTGTATTGACTCGAGTCTGTCACTGTGGGTTTCAAAAGCGGGATTCCAGCGTTTCAAAAGCGGGATTCCAATGCAAGCGTATTCGAGAATAGGACGTACAAGTGAAGTGTATAAGGATCTTGTGACCCATTGACTACGAAATTCTTTGGCACATCTTTTGATGAAACCTAGCTGTTTGTTCGCACGAGAAAGTTTTTTATCAAAGTGTAAGGTGAAGCGGAGTTTTTCATCTAAGACAATGTTGCGGAATGAATTGAGTTATTGTAGGTTATAATAGTTTCGCTAAGAACTTCACCATGATCTTCTTCTCTAGGTTCTTTATGTATGATCCTGTAAATTTAAGTTAAAGTGGAATGCAATCTTTCTACTGTGGCGTTACTCGTACTTTGTAGATATGATGTTATATGATGATTAATACTATATTGTTTACAAAAGTCTTTGAAAATTTATGCAGTGAATTCCGGGCCAGAATTGGATACTAGTTGCTTGGGGATTCCGTGTAAACTAATGTAGTGTTTTAGGGATTTTATGATTGTAAGACTGTTAGTGATTGGAAGAGTGTAAGCTGCAATAAATTTAGAAAACTTATCTACAATAGTTAGAATTTTTTGATTGTTTATTGAGTAAATATCGGTATGAACTATATCAAGTGGCTTATTTGGAGTAGCAGGAGTCATGAACTTTACTTTTGGAAGATTTCGGTCGTATTTCATCGTTTGGCAGGTTTCGCAACTTTTTATGATGTTTGTTATATTTTGCTTCATAAAAGGGAAATAAAATTTTCGTTGGAGGTGTGAGGTAGTTTCATGGATACCCCTGTGATTATTGTTTGTATGATAGCTATGGATAATTTGGTCCTGCTTGTCATTATCAGTAATATCTTTAGGAGTTTGTGTGCATCTAATGAGTTTAAATACGCATGATTCGGAAAAAAATTTTGAATACACATCTTGAACGGTTCTAAAAATATGATGGTCATAATAAATAGCATTTAGTCGATTAGGTGCCAAACAATTATTTAAAACATTGATGACTTCTGATTCTGAATTACTTGATATTTGTACCGTTCTTTTTTGTTTGTTCCTGAAAAGCATTTGCAGTGAAGTTGAAGGAGGCCTGTCAGATTGCTTTAAGATTAACTGCAAGGAGAACTCGTTTATGGGTTTTCCAGAAATGGGTATGCCGCAGAATGGACAGTTGCTCTGGTAGATGATGTCACGGATTCTTTTTGGGGACTCGTTTGCTCTGAGGCGTTTATTTCTGTGGTGTGGGACTATGTAATTTGATTCGGTTCAAAGCATTGTCGTTGCTATTAAATGTCCCTTTTTTGCTAACAACTTCGTAATTATTTGGATCTTTTAAACTAATTATCCGAGTAAGAGGCTTTTGGTCTGTAGCTATTTTTAATCTCTTTCTAAACAAATAAGGACGGAAATATTTGGTTGCCCATACAATTGCCAAAAGTTCTTTTTCGATGGTGGAGTAGTTGATTACATTATTAGCTAGTGTTTTACTTGCAAAGCATATGGGTTTGTCACTACCAATAGGTTTTTGAGAAAGTACTGCCCCAATAGCGTACTTGCTAGCGTCTGTAGTAAGCACAAAAGGTTTTGAAAAATCCGGGTATTGGAGAATTGAGTCATTAGTTAAGAAATCTTTACAGATATTGAAATTGTATTTAATGTGTACCAATTTTTTCCTAGCTCAAAAAAATATTTGAATAAAAAAACCAATTTTTCCTTTCGAAGCTAGATATATTGAATTTTGTGACAAATATCGATATTTCGAGGGTAATTTGCCCTCTTCTTCAGTGTCTAGACTGATAAAACCGCACACAACTGAAAAACATAAAGGCGTCGTAATTATTCTATTTACGAGTTGGAGGGTGATAGTAAGGTTGCAAAAGTAACATGCCGATGTATTTCCAAATTGAAATCATAAATATATCCTTAAAACTATATCTAAAAGATTGTTTTCCAAATTATACATACAAATGGCAGCGCGAAGTACACTAAATATTTGATGTTACTACTTTTGAAGATGCATTTTTTTTTTAGTGCGGATGAATATTTCGCGGTTTCAGTGATGTATCCACGACCGTAAAAGATTTAAAAATGATGCAATTACGGAATCCAAGACAGTTAAGGCTACGATTTTGAAATTACCTACAGATTTTGCACACAAGAATTGCAAAACATTCATACATATATAGATACATATATATATATATATATATATATATATATATATATATATATATATATATATATATATATATATATATATATATATATATATATATATATATATATATATATATATATATATATATATATATATATATATATATATATATATATATATATATATATATATATATATATATATATATATATATATATATATATATATATATATTTGTACACATTTGCGATAGAGGCGCTAAAACTCAACGATGGTCACAGCTTCGTACCTCCCTCCTCTTTTCTCAACCGAGCTTGGGACCGGCTATGGCAGATTTACAGTGCACGTTACATAATTAACTGTAATTTTTTTAGTTACCATTTTACTTTTTCATTTTTATATACCTGGGCATATGCTGAAAATTGCCCCCTTTCAATACTAAGTTTAGTACTCGCTTTGACCATTTAAAAATTCAAAATGTCACACTGCCTAAAATGTAAACAAACCGGGTGACGTTTTCGTTCTCGCGACGATTGTCAAGCTTCTATTCACGCAAACGAAATATACAGGCGTTGACTTCTGATTCTGGCGATGACTTCTGATTCTGAATTACTTGATATTTGTACCGTTCTTTTTTGTTTGTTCCTGAAAAGCATTTGCAGTGAAGTTGAAGGAGGTCTGTCAGATTGCTTTAAGATTAACTGCAAGGAGAACTCGTTTATGGGTTTTCCAGAAATGGGTATGCCGCAGAATAGACAGTTGCTCTGGTAGATGATGTCACGGATTCTTTTTGGGGACTCGTTTGCTCTGAGGCGTTTATTTCTGTGGTGTGGGACTATGTAATTTGATTCGGTTCAAAGCATTGTCGTTGCTATTAAATGTCCCTTTTTTGCTAACAACTTCGTAATTATTTGGATCTTTTAAACTAATTATCCGAGTAAGAGGCTTTTGGTCTGTAGCTATTTTTAATCTCTTTCTAAACAAATAAGGACGGAAATATTTGGTTGCCCATACAATTGCCAAAAGTTCTTTTTCGATGGTGGAGTAGTTGATTACATTATTAGCTAGTGTTTTACTTGCAAAGCATATGGGTTTGTCACTACCAATAGGTTTTTGAGAAAGTACTGCCCCAATAGCGTACTTGCTAGCGTCTGTAGTAAGCACAAAAGGTTTTGAAAAATCCGGGTATTGGAGAATTGAGTCATTAGTTAAGAAATCTTTACAGATATTGAAATTGTATTTAATGTGTACCAATTTTTTCCTAGCTCAAAAAAATATTTGAATAAAAAAACCAATTTTTCCTTTCGAAGCTAGATATATTGAATTTTGTGACAAATATCGATATTTCGAGGGTAATTTGCCCTCTTCTTCAGTGTCTAGACTGATAAAACCGCACACAACTGAAAAACACAAAGGCGTCGTAATTATTCTATTTACGAGTTGGAGGGTGATAGTAAGGTTGCAAAAGTAACATGCCGATGTATTTCCAAATTGAAATCATAAATATATCCTTAAAACTATATCTAAAAGATTGTTTTCCAAATTATACATACAAATGGCAGCGCGAAGTACACTAAATATTTGATGTTACTACTTTTGAAGATGCATTTTTTTTTTTAGTGCGGATGAATATTTCGCGGTTTCAGTGATGTATCCACGACCGTAAAAGATTTAAAAATGATGCAATTACGGAATCCAAGACAGTTAAGGCTACGATTTTGAAATTACCTACAGATTTTGCACACAACAATTGCAAAACATTCATACATATATAGATACATATATATATATATATATATATATATATATATATATATATATATATATATATATATATATATATATATATATATATATATATATATATATATATATATATATATTGTACACATTTGCGATAGAGGCGCTAAAACTCAACGATGGTCACAGCTTCGTACCTCCCTCCTCTTTTCTCAACCGAGCTTGGGACCGGCTATGGCAGATTTACAGTGCACGTTACATAATTAACTGTAATTTTTTTTAGTTACCATTTTACTTTTTCATTTTTATATACCTGGGCATATGCTGAAAATGCCCCCTTTCAATACTAAGTTTAGTACCCGCTTTGACCATTTAAAAATTCAAAATGTCACACTGCCTAAAATGTAAACAAACCGGGTGACGTTTTCGTTCTCGCGACGATTGTCAAGCTTCTATTCACGCAAACGAAATAAACAGGCGTATTTGGAATTAAAACACTTCACGCATTCTCTAATAATAGCTATATTTAAACAATGTTAAACTGTTCACTCATAAACTATATTTTCTTTCACCACAACCAAACCGCACAACTTAAAACCTGCTCTATCTAATTATGTATGCACATTAACTTAATGAAATAATCACTCGACACTGCCACTCATACGCAAAACGCACTAAATGGAAAAATTCTTTGAACGCAGCTCCCGATTACGAATTATAAACCGTTTTATGAATGCGCGGCTTGAAGACGCTCGATTTTATGAAACTCAAATTGACAGTCCCAGTTACTGGGACGATGTTGGAACAACTGGGAATATCAGAACACTGCGTTCGCACTCATATTTATACATTTGTTTCTGGCAACAGTCACGTACAGTATACGTATATGCTATTCGCATATCCTCTATACTTATATATCAATGATTTCATGTTCCACTACTTGAGGATATTCAATATTATGTTGTTGATTGTTGTCATGGTTATCGAAAATATATTCATTCTCATTTTGATGCTGATTATAATAATTGTTGAGATTCAAAACATGTGGAGGGTCTAGATAGGGATTTAAAACAGCGTAGTCATGAGTATTATGATCAGTACTATCATTTTCACTTAAATGGAACAACTCTTTACTAACAAAGTTTGGTAGACCAGTAGACCTGAAAAAGTTATTAGAATTTGGGCAAATTTGTGTATATAGTTTGAGATGACAAGATGAAATGTTCATTGGTTCAGTTTAAGCTTTATTTTGCTTTTTGGTCTGACCGAAATACGGAGTTTTCTGTTAATTGGTTCTAAATGGCTGGGATCCAAATGGTACATTAGTTTATTGTTATTGAAAATTAAATGGTCTCACATTTTGCTGGAAAGGATTATTTTGTGAACTGAATTGTCGTTGAGGGTTATAAGACGAACCAAATGTTGGTCGTGAGACGTTAAACGGTAGGTTGAAAGTTGGTTGAGAAAATCCAAAAAACAAGTTATATTGTTGGGGATAAGAGAAACGTTTCTGAGGGTTGTAACTCTTCTGTGTTGGCAATCGACCACTTAAGCCACTTTGTGGGAGGCTAAATGGCTTTCTTTCTTCGAACAGAAAATATTTTGTTCCTTGATGCAAAAAGAGAACGCTTCCGCTATGGTTTGTGGTTTCATTGCCCGGATTGTTGAGCCTAGAGGTTCCCTGATGCCTGATAGAAAAGAACTAAGACAAATTTCCGAGAACAAAACCTTTTCCGCAACTGATAACTTTAACATCTTTTTCGTGATGCTTACATGGTTTGTTAAACTCACGAATATTTCAACTATTTCACTATAAAAATTTTCGATAGTTTCTGTCGTCTGTCTCATTTTATGAAGGTCCCGTATAAGTGACGTCTCGTTACGTTTGTCAGCGTAATGTAGTTTGAAATGCTCCTTAATTGTGTTCTAATTAAGAGGTGTCCTATACATATTCAAAACCTTGTTTGCCGGTCCAACGATTTTATTTCTGATGGCCCGTAAAAGTAACTGGCTATAGCCTGTACCGTTTTTTAAGGCTATCATCCCGAGTATTTTGAGAACATTGTTAAGAAAGTCGTATAAAAGTCGAGGATTCCCGTCGAATTTTGGAGATCCTATATCGCATCCGGGATTTGGAGCGAGTTGAATATGTCTACGGATGTCACGTTAACTTCAGTACCGGTACCACTCGATGTTATACTGT
Organism: Nemotelus pantherinus; assembly: GCA_963978885.1. Taxonomy (NCBI): domain Eukaryota; kingdom Metazoa; phylum Arthropoda; class Insecta; order Diptera; family Stratiomyidae; genus Nemotelus; species Nemotelus pantherinus. The sequence goes on along the minus strand of OZ022264.1, from coordinate 137,598,044 downwards.
CTGTAATTCTTTCTTCTCTTATTGTAATTCTTTCTTCACCACTTGAAGCACTCGCGATCAAAAATTTAAAAATCGTTTGCTTAACCTATTTCTTATGTTGTTGAATTCTGGATAATGTTTTTTCGTTGGGGAGGATTTTTTATAAAAGAGCATGTAAAAGGAATGAATATATTCACTTTTTTATTTAATATGTACTCACATGGAAACCATAGGAAGTTCAGTTCATGGCTGACAAATTTTATGCGTATGAAAATATTCTAACCGAACAAAAAACAATTACTTTCCAGGAAATATAGTATTTTTACTAATTTTCGAAAAAAATTAATAAATAAAATATTAAACTCGCTTCGCGAAAATTCGTCATATATATATATATATATATATATATATATATATATATATATATATATATATATATCAGCCAAATGATTAAGGGAGATAATCTCTGGAGTGGCCAATCCGATTGAGCTGAAATTTTCGGGGAACATAGATATATATAACAGGTATACGAGTAACATATGTCTCAAACTTTTTGGCGGTGGTGGGCATTTTAGTGAATTTTCAGGTACATCTTTATTTCCAAGCAGTGTAAATTTTTGTTAGAAAAAAGTATAAGAATGAAAACTTATTATGTTTGTAGTTTGTCTAAGATAAAGAATTGAAAATTGTGAGCCTGTTGTAGGTGCTGAGTACCTAAAAGTAGGCAAAGATTTTTTTTCTAATTTCGATTTGTCATAACTTCTAAGAAAAACAATGAATTATCGTGAAATTTGCAGAGCGTACTGATGTAGACAAGAACTTAGTACACATAGACTTTCAAGATTGTGTAGGAAACTCTGTATTTAAAGCAGGCTTCTGAAGAAAAATCATTCAAATCATCGAGTCTCCTGAAAGATTTTTGATTTTTGAAAATAAATTCTAATAATTAATAAATTTTTGACCACCTTTTGACCACCAAGTCAAATAAAAATTTCCAAAACTCCGCGGTAAACAAGAACGGCAGCCCGTGATTAAATTACATAAAGTTTCCAAATGGGAATGAAAACGAAATTCAAAGGATAGGTTGATTAAGCATGAGCATGTTATGGTAGATTTATTGCTGCTGTGTTGGACAAATGGTGCCAAAACTGAACATTTTCATAATTTGTGTTATAAGAAATGCTGTCAGAAAATAATATTTGTTTCCTTGAGTATAAAATGGTTGATATGATACAACAAAGAAGTGAATAACGTCTTCACACATTTTTAAATCCCTCAAAGATAATTTGTTCGAAAATTAGTTTTCTAGCGGTTCTGAGGCGCTAGACTTTTTTATAGATGATTTTACTTAGATACAGTTTAGTTTGTTGGTTGGTTGATTGAATTAGTACATCTTAGGGAAGTTTTGAGCACCGCATGTATACGAAGTATGAAATGGATGGATGAAAATAATGTATTGGTGTAATAAAAATATATTTTCAATAAACAATTATGAAATTGATTACATAATTGGCAAAATTGGCCTAATTGGCAATGGAAAACATCAACACACGCAACTGTCACTTTGTAATACTTTACACTTCTCTACACAAAAATGTTTTCGTGTAGAAATAAATAGCATAATCGAGTAACGGAATTTCGTCACGGCTGAAAAAATGAACTGCACATACTAAATTGCCGTGAAATGAGTGGAGACATATGTCGATGCCATCTTTAGTTGAATGGCGTAAGTAACTTTGAAGCAGCTTTTCATGCTGAAAAGTGAGTACAACTCTTGCTTATTTTCAAGCTAAATTTTCGCCGAAACAAATTTCACGTGAAATTTTGTACGCAAATTTAATGTGAAATTGAAGGTAGTACTAAGCTTAATATGGGGAGGTTCGTATCAGAGACTTGCACAGCGGCCCGAGCCCGTGGGCTGCGGCCGCACTGAACCGCACTCGCACAAGACAGCACGGGTTTGATGAGTGCGGTGACGTCATCGGGCTGACCGGGCGGGCTTGGGTGAGGTCGGTTCAGTGCGGCGGGCTCAAGGCTCAGTTGAATTTCATAGTTTCCATATATTTTGCAATGGAAGACTGAGTGATAGTTATCCAACCGGTGCGTCAGACGGAACGGAGCGGAAGAGATAATCAAATTACATCTTTGAAAAGTTGAGTTTAGAATGTGTGATGAGTATTTTGCAAGGCATTCTGTCAGTTTAGTATTTTTGAAGGTGAATATGTTTTCAAAATTTTTTGTGGAATTGATAATTCCTTTTCCTTATTTCTTAGTGTACTTTACGAATTCGGCTCCTGATGAAATAATGTTAATTTATCGATGGTTAAAAACATCGTCAATATTTATTGAACCGATTTAATTGATGTCTGCATTAAATTAGTTTATCTTTCATTTATCTTCGCAACTGTTGCGCTTAAAACATCATTGAGAAATTTTCAGAAATAGCATGTTTGAAAATAATGTGACATAAATAATAGTAGCTGTAATATATTATAGTTCGGAAGTTTGATTAATTTTTATAAAACGAATCATTTTTCGTTTTTTTAAAACGAACCGTTTTTACTTTGTTAAAATGAACTGTTTGGTATGGGAAAACTGTTTAGCGGCGGAAAACAGATTTATGTATGTATATATATATAATACGAGCTTGTCAGACTTTTAAGGTGCGTATTTTTGCATCTCGATCAAGAGCAGATTAAAGTAGGTAGTATTGAAAACAACAACAGTTTCTGTTGTTTTGAATGCTGCATACCAGAACCAGCTCTCGATGGCATACGACCATACTTGATAGTTCTTTACAACCATGTGTACTGATTGGTGTATTATTAAACTATTAATGGGCAGCACCTGTGTGTGCTAAGCACAGTCTGCTAGCACAATTCGGTGTGTTGGGCGAGTGCGACACTTTATAAGTGTGGACTGGCTACACACTTTCGGTAACAAGGTGTTGTTTGCATTGCACAGTGTACACATTTTGCGGTTTCAAAAGCATTCGCTATTGAATGCATTAGCTAATGAATGAGATAATTAGTGGATGAAACAGGGAGATAAGATTTATTATTCGTAAGTTTTCTGTGTCAAAGTTTTAATTTTGAGTATACTAGCGTCCTTCTATCTGCATTTCAGTAACTTTTGAGATATTCAAAGATTGTATTTTTGTAAATGCTGCGGACGTTTTCAAACGGAATGAAAGTTTAAACACGGATTCAAATACGTTTATTTGCGGTACATATGAGAGAAATGCTTTCTCATTGAAAATATTTGTGGAAAATAGGTTTTGCGCAGATACAAGGGTTTTGTCGTAACATGCAACGAAAAAATGATAGCATTATTAAGCATAAACCTTTCTACTACACATTGCTTAGCATAAACCTTCTATCTGCTGCCGATAGAAGGTTTATGCTAACTAGTGCTACGTTTTTTGTAGATGGGGCGAATCTGGCGGTAACACAAAAATGAAAACAATGTCCGATAGAAGGGTTATGTTAACGATGGCCGTATAGGATAGTATAGTTTATATCGATACCATAGTGTGTTCAAAAAACTGTGTAGTTGATGCAGAGACTTGCACAGTGGTTGATGCAGAGACTCGCACAAGACAGCACGGGCTTGATGAGAGCGATGACGTCACCGGGCTGACCGGGCGGGCTTGGTTGAGTTCGGTTCAGTGCGGCGGGCTCAAGGCTCAGTTGAATTTCATAGTTTCCATATACTTTGTAATGGAAGACGGAGTGATAGCTATCCAACCGGTGCGTCAGACGGAACGGAGCGGAAGAGATAATCAAATTTCATCTGTAGACGCATCGAGAGAGAGAGGAAAAGTTTTTCTAAAACGAACAATTTTTCTAAAAGGAAGAGTTTTTCTAATACCAATCATGTTTCTAAAACAAACCGTTTTTCTATAACGAATAGTTAAAGAAAGGTTTCAGGTACCCAGAAAGGTGCCCGAATTAACTTTCCCTAACAACAATTTTTTTTGTTCTTAAAATAACTATTGTACTCCCCGACTACTTTCAATCATCGAATCAAAAAACCCTTGACTCCCCTACAAAACCGAAATGTTTGTAACACAGCAATTGGTCTTGGCCCGTTATGTCCGAAACCACTCTAACCCAAAATTGGCCGATTTCAGCTACTTTTGCCCTAAAAGCCTTTTGAATATTTCAATAAAATACTTGCAAGTACAAAAATACTCGCAAGTACGAAAATCTCGATACTCGATATGCTTTCATCTAAAAGCAGATTTTATTTTAACATACTTGAAAGCATGACAAAACTCAACTTTATAAAATATTTGATCATACACTTTGATCAGACTTAATAGTAAAAAAAACAGTTCGTTTTCGTTGATTGAAAACAACTGTTTGATTTCTTTATCAGCTACAGTAGACATACCACATATATACAATAAAAAATTTCATTCTTATTAGCAATGCTACACACATTATCACTGCATAGCCTGCCTAACAAACAGTATGGGTCAATAACACTCTATTAAAAGTAATTTGATTTGCATTTTTTGTGTATATAAATAGATATGCAGGAAATAAAAATTCATTCTCAGACAACACATTACAGACACTAACGGACATAATCAACGGGACGCTCCATCAAAAGAGATATCCAAAGGCGTAGAAATCAGCCATCATCATAGTTTTGCAAAAAACAGGTAAAGACCTAAAATTTCCCCAAAATTGGAGACCCATAAGCCTCCTAACATCTCTAGCTAAATTGGCTGAACGAGTTCTCCTTTCTCGCCTAAGAGAAAAAGTCTATGAGAACAACATTATCCCAGAAGAGCAGTTTGGCTTCAGGCCACAACACTCCACGGAACTCCAGTTAGCAAGGGTAGTGCAATATATCCGAACAGGACTCAACCAAACAAAGTCAACCGGAACTGGTGATGTTCGATATAGCAAAAGCCTTCAACAAAGTCTGGCATGCAGGACTAATTTTTAAAATGCTTGAATTCAAAATACCTCTCCCACTCATAAAGATCATTGGATCATTCCTTAAGGGCAGGACATTCAGAGTGAGAATCGAGGGTCTCTTTCAATAAAACGTATAATTGCAGCTGGAGTACCACAAGGCTCCCCGCTATCACCACTTTTGTATAATCTATACACAGCAGATATCCCCAAACTGCCCGTAGCAAAAATATCACTCTTCGCCGATGATACGTTCATCTTCCACACGTCCAGGCTAGCAGAAGCCATTACTTCAACTCTGCAGTCCTCCATAAACACGCTAATGGAATATTTCCAAAGATGGTAAATCAAAATCAACTCGGACAAAACCCAGGCAATTTTCATCACGAGAAAAAGGCGACAGACACCACACAAACTGACCGTGGACGATCAACAGATACAATGGCAACGGAGCACAAAATACCTAGGACTAACATTCGACGACAAGTTAACCTGGACGGAACATATACAAAACAAAAGAAAAGGGTACAAAAACCTCCTCCAATCCCTGCTCCCACTTATAAAGACCAAAAGACTACACATAAAAAAACAGAACACTTTTATACAAACAAATAATTAGACCGACTATTTTATATGGGAGCCTATCGTTTGCACAAACCACAAAAACCACTCAACATAAACTTCAGACATGTCAAAACATCGCACTGCGGCGAATTTTCAGGATACCATGGTATGTTAGAAATAAAGACATAAGCCCTAACCAAGGATGAGTCTGCGGCCGGAATCGTCTGAAACCGACCGGTTTTAGAGCAAAAAAGGCACTTTTTGACGTACGCAAACATGAGTGAATTTAAGTGCCCATACAACGCATAAGCGAACGTATGTCGAGTCGTATCTCATTACCAATTTACGTACGGACAGCTCATAGTAAAAATTGAGCAAAAGGTTGCTTAAGGAGCATGCCACTTTTCTGGCTGTTCGGTAAGTTATGTTTGGGTGCAACATATGCTTTGCGTGGTTTACCTCGGCGCATACGTCAACGTACGGACGCAGACTCATTACTAGTTGGACCTATACATAAGGACCTACGAATAGAGACAATCGAACTGTGCTTACGAGACAAAGCCCTTAAACTCTTTGACAAAATAGACCGACACGATAACAGTACCATGAAATCCTGAAATTTCCGAGCAGACGAGACGAGAAGTATCCACACTTGAGAAGTCTCGCAAATATTTAACAAATAACTGAACCCAGAAAAATGCACTTATTGAGGCTATGAAAGGAAGCTGAGCGCAAGACCGCTCACTGACAGGAATGGAGTAAGAGTGAGTTATTCACTAGCTCCAAACCAACACACAGTTCCAAAAATTCATTCAGTTTCGTATACTTGAATCAAGCGTTTCATTCTTCAAAGTAGTATTGTTACTGCTGTTCGTGAAACACGATTATCAACTTAACTTCCAACAAGTGCAATCGCTTGGTGGAATTCATATTCGATAGAAGGTTCTCTAAGTTTCAAGTGCTTAGTGAACCACTATTGAATCAATAAAAACAACAACAGAAACGCCCATCCGGTACAATTTCCAAATGCTTGATTCCTTCAAAGTTAAAATATTCAATCTTGATGTTAATTCTACCATTTGTTTCATTCAAAAGCCATTTTGATTAAGGCAATACATCCGATGCAATTAACACATATCATAAATTTCAGCATTCTGTCTGTACCATTACCTGCGATATCATACCATCCTCGTTCTCGCCTAGCACGAAGATCAGCTTGCCTATGCATTCGGCTCGTATTTTTCACCCCTCGGTTTGACTCTTCAGTGCTGCCGCAATCCGCGGGCCAAAGCTAGCCCGGTGCGGTGCGGGCCGTGACGTCAGGGGTCGGGCCGAATAATGCTCAGTGCTGTGCTGTGCTGCGCGGCGGGCCGCTCTGCACGACTCTGGTTCGTATGTTGTGAAGAATTCTCTGACTCAACATATGTTCGATGGAGTGAGTTAAAGAAGTTAAGAAAATGTGGTGCAAAGAGACTACACAAAGAAGATCCATCGGAGAACACTGTTCCATTCAAGTACATTGTCGCAGGATTATTAGTACCATTTCCACGAAGATGTTTGATGTGAGACCAAAATAACTTATAATTGCGTCAAATATTATTTCAAAGGCCCAGCAAGTTCTTCTTATGGTAGCTTTTTATCAGCTTCCCATAAAAAAGTTTTGAGCAAATCAAAAGACAGTTTATCAAAAGGGTTCTCATATATTTAGTATCTGAGCCTGTAATTATTTTTTTCAGCCAGCCACTTGATAAGTTTGGATATCTAGTAGGATCTACATGCCTTTTGAGTACGTATTTATTTATCAGATCACAAAAAGTTTGGTAAAAAAATATCCGTCACAACATTTTTATTAGTGCAGTATTGAAAATTTTCCACCGAGTCAATTTTTTGTAGCACTGAGTTGATAGCATCAAAATCAGCCTTGAAAAGGTTTGACTTAGCACGTGACATTGTAGTTAAAGACAAATTTGCAGAAAGCTATACTGTTATATTTATAAGCGGGTGATACTCGTCGATTTAACTCAAGACATTTACGCTTTTTTTGACTTCAACAGCCGATAAGTTTGTGGATACACTTACAAAAATACACATTTTTCCACAAGCATTCCAAAAACACTGGACACACACACATCAAAATTTTAATAACAAGTAGGCTTAGAAAAAAATGTAACAAAATCAAAAATTAAAAAATGAATTAACATTAGGAACTGAATCAAAAACATCAATAAAATATACATACTGACTAAAAATAATAGTTTTTTATTTATATAAGAAACTATATCTGGTGACCCCAAGCTACCGTATACCGTAAAATACGCAGGTGAAATCCTTCTGACCCCGTCAGGGACAAAAGGGGATAAATCAGGGTGGTTTTCGCTCACGAAAAACGGGGTGGATCGGGTGCCACTTGCTTCAAGACCGGAATCTATCACTGTGCCGTAAACTCGACGCGAGAAGAATGCTGCGGGTCCATCAATTTTCCTTAGCAAAAGCTGAAAAATTGCTGCGAGCTATTAATCCCAAAGAAATTTTTAAAATCATAAAATGCTACCCTTTATTCAATCCAATCAAAATTTAATTTTTGTTATTTCTTTCTTAATTGTATCGCACTACCATGAATGGTAGATTTCTTTAACTCGGATCATAGGTTCAACTCTCAACAAAATTCCTACTTCTACGAAATTTAACTTGCCCTCAATAATGCTGTTCTACGTGCTCCATGATTCGGCGCGTTCGAGTCATCGATCCCACGCTGAGGCCCTTCACCAACAAAAACTGTTCGGCTGCTCTTCTGGCTGTAAGATCTCCAAATGAATAGTTTCGTGAATACCAGGAAAGAAAACGCCTTCCGAGTTGTTGCTTTGCTCGCGCAAACAATCTTGACTTCCCCGAAAATGGATTGGGCCCGAATCGCGATGAAAGAAAAAAAGTCTAGCGCATCAGAACCGCTAGAAAACTAATTTTGGAAGAAATTGTCTTTGAGTAACAATGTGGAAAGATGTAATACACTTTTTTGTAGAATCATATCAACCATTCCTTATCCAAAGCAACAAAACTCAACTATAACACAAATGATGAAAATGTTCAGTGCTGGCAACACTTTTCCAACGAAACAGCAATAAGTTTACCTTAACAAGCTCATACTTAAATCAACTTATCCTTTGAATTTCGTTCCCATCGGAGGATTTCATCGAAAGTTTCAGCGGTTTAACGTTGTTTGAGGCTGTCATCCGAAAAATGTTCAAAACTCGGAAAATTTATAAATTGGTTTCTTATTTTTATTACAAATGCTTTGCATATGAGTATGTAATTTGGAGAATCTGCTGGTGCAATAATTTCGAAAATGGCTAAAGCTGGTTATCCTGTTATTACGGTTTTTTAAGCGTCTACGCACCTTTTTTAACAGAAAAAATACAAGCGGGTTAGTTTCGGGGGCCTGAACTCACCGGAGATCAGGTGGGTGGGCGCCACTCGCTTCCAACCCCGAAACCAACTCTTGACCGTCGCCCTGAAGCGAGAAGAAACGCGACGGTTTCGCGCACTAATAAAGAAATACCACTATTAGACACACCAGTGTTCACAATAATTAAGAATTCTTTTCTTTCTACTGCTAGATATCGACCGTGTCACAAAATTATTCGCGTATCTAAAAACTTCCAAAAACAACGAAGCGGCGCCGCGATTTTTCAATTAAACTTTTTTAATTGCTACACTAGCCCGTATCTTACTTAACTTAATTATTTTTACAATCGTAATGCTTAATTAACTTACTCAGCCTATTAATTGCTTGTTGCTCGCCGGTCTGTTTATTCGAATATTTCGTTTATCCAACTATCTCCTCAGCCAATATCGTGACACACAAACCTCCGCCGGTTGGTCGAAATTTTCCTTGTCTCGGTCAGATTTTCTCGAAAATATTCCGTCAAAACTCCTTCACACCTTCTTAATTCAAATGACCAGTCCGCTGCTGCCAATCTTCGATCGTTGAGCTTTTCCCTTTTCTTCTTGGATTCGCTCCCGTACATGTAGATTAGATGGACTTTGATTTTTTTTAACTTAGTCACCTTCAACAGCTAAACTCGCCAACTTGTTCTTACCCTGTTCATTAATCAAGAGAGTGATCCATGCCATGATCGCCTCGCAGGAAACCTCGGGCTCCATTTGATGATCCCGTTTAGACGGGATCCTAGAAAATCCGTTTGTTAAGTGATTAAACCAATGCACTTCAAATGCATTTCGGCCGTTGCACTATGTTCAGGTCGTTGCGAGTATTGGAGCCTGTCAATGCCATACGATGGTCTATACATACGATGGTGCTCCAACCGTAAGTCGTGATTTGTGCGCTCCTCACGAAAATGTTTACTTTATATGTGTGTGCCTTCCTCACCAAACAGGGTCCACTACAATGCGTGATACTCTGCATCCTGGAGTCACGAACGCCCTGTTACCCGAATGAATGATGGGACTCTTTCGACAGGACCCGACGGAATACGGCGGCAACTTCATCATCTTCTTAATCAGGTGTGACGTATGATTTTCTTTTCTCCTAATTTATTTGTGCGAGCACATTGCATTTTCTAACCGGTACAACCTCCAACACTGCGATTTACCTATCTCTGATTTTGGTCCTAGTTTCGTGTAACATTATCCTGCTACATTGGTGTGTCCTTTTCTGACGTGCCAATAGCTAGCCGTTAGGTCTAAATTATCCATAAACCGTGACATCCCCCTCGCCTCAGAGGATTCCGTGGGAATTCTCGATCATTTCCCTTCGCATTATAACCGACGAATAAGCACAACCCACACCCACATCCATTAATCTGAACTGCTCCTCCAACAAACTTTGCAGGATCCCTGACTCACGTTCTGATAAGCGGGACTGACTCCACAGCGCTCTCTCTGGCACCACTTCAGCCGACGCAACTGATGTCCACTGCTGTCCCTGCATGTTCCGGACGACCTCAAAGCGCTGTTAAAAGGTAATTCCGAGGATCACTTCCTGAGGGATGGATGGTATGGCCAACGTCTCTAAATCATGCACCCTGCCGTTCAAGGTGAACGTTAACTGGACTACTCCAGCCACCGACCAAGTTTCACCATTCGCCAGCCGCACCTCTTCATTTTTCCCCCAAAATTTTGCGACTCGCCCCAGAATCTAACAGCCCTTCCATATCGATGCCCTCTATATCCACTCTCAAGTGTGGGCGGTTGTCCTGGTTCCCTTGCACTAGTACAAAGTCCAATATCGGCTGGCTATCTTCTTGTTGCGGCCTTGTCGTTGTGCCTACCTGACCGCCTAGTGGGCACGACGCTCGTTTCCCGAAGAACTGGGATTTGGTTGAGATCCTGATCTTTGCCTCTGGCTTTGAGTCCGGTAATTTGGACAGGTGGACTGCATTACACATAGCTTTCCCGTTGGAGTCTTCCAGCTCATACGTCCAACCGGACACCTTTCTTTTCACCATGAACGGACCTACATACTCTAGAGTTAGTTTGGCGGAGAAGTACCTTGCCGCGTCTGACAGGATGTTATTTCGACGCCACACCAGATCCTTTGGTAGAAATCGCTCGTCCCGATGACGCAGACCATAGCGTGATTTTGATTTCCGAGTGGCCGTCTTCAACCGTTCGCGAACCTCTTCACGGACTTTCTGCAAGAATATCGCTTTTTTAATTCCGTCACCCTGCTCGACTCTCATTCCTTGCGCCTCTGAGCCTTGGGGACCCTTAGGGAGAATCGGCATTTCTCTCCCGAAATTCAAAAAGTACGGGGTGACTTTCATGTTTTCATGCGTTGAGATTCTCAAAGCACAACCTATCTTTGCCAGTTCTTTGCTCCATTCTCGATAATTTTCAGACGCATAAGTTTGGAGAAGGCGCTTGACGTTCTGGTTCACGCGTTCTGCCGGATTTGCTTGAGGATGGTACAGTGCAGTGAATCTTAACTCCGTGGGTCTCTGCGATTCATGTGAGTTCTTTAGAATGAAATTGTACTCCGTTGTCGCACACGATGACCCGTGGCACTCCGCACAGAAATATGACGTGCTCCTCTGCAGCACCTGTTGCCTTTCGTAAGGAAAACAGCAGTGGCATCTTGGTGGCATAGTCCACAACTGTCAGGATGTAGGCGTCACCGCGCGCAGATCGTGGTAAAGGTCCCACTAAATCCACGCAGATCATTTTCCATGGGGAAGTCGCCTCTTCGCTCCTTGACACCATCTGCCCCATAGGAGACCTCCGCTCTGCTTTGACCGCTTGGCAGACTTTGCAGCTCCGGACATACTTCTCCACATTCCTTGCCATCTTTGGCCAATAGAAATGTTGTGTCAGTCGATCTAAAGTCTTCTTTATTCCCATGTGTCCAGCAGTGGGTTCGTCATGGCACCGAACCAAAAGCTCTGTTCTCTCGGATGCAAGAACGACTCTCTTCCACCTATCGGCTTTCTGGAGCTCGGGATATCGACCCTCCACCTGCTTCCATAGCACATCTCCAACAACTTTCCATTTCGAATATTGGTCAGGGTTTCCCCGTACCTTCTCCCTCATGTTCCCATACATACCACTTATCCTTCTCTGGGTTAAGCCTAGTACTATACTTGAGCGAAACGAATTGTCGCGAAAAGTACCCTTTCAGCAGCAGCGAAATAGCATGCCGATATTGATAATAGATGGCATTATTTTGTGAGTCAAATGCGAGCACTAGTCAAGTTTGAGGCCGGATGTAGGTGATTGTCGAATATGTCTGCTCGAAAGTAGTTCAAACGTATATTATGCGAACTTGCTTTAATCAGTTTAAAGCTTTTTTTTAGCGAGGAACATTAATGAAATGAGTAAACAAATTTATTGAAAAGTAAAAGTAGATTCAACTTGAAACGGCATTGCATTTGGAATTTCATCGAAAGTCTCAGTTTTTTGCATCACAGTTGAAGCGTTGGTTTCTAAACTCAAGAGTGAGGGAACAATTTGAAAGTGTTTGATCAAAATCTCTTGTTCGTTATTGCGATTATGTGTTATAACAGGAATATATTGGTAGTAAATATATTTGGGAATAAGAAACCAAGTGACATTTTTTCTCTTATAAGATACTACAAGAGTCTTAAAAGAGAAAAACTTAGAGGACAGTGCTAGTGATATCAGCCTTTTAGGTAATTAGTGTGCTACTAGTATTAAATGGCTATTTTAGGCTTCTAAAAATATTTCACTTTTCATAAAGACACTAATAAAGCTCTTATTGTTTAACTTTTACAATGCTTACAAGTGTACGCAAGTACTTTTGTGAAGGTGTAATTTTGAGATCAAAAGTATTTTTATAAAAGTTGCACTCTCCGTACAAGAGTCGCTTGAAAGAGAGAAGAAATAATAACACATAGTCCAGATACTCACATTTCAAAAAAAGGTTAATATAAAATTATAATTTTTATAAAAAGTTTAATATGAGATTATAATTCTTCTCATATGGGTGTAAATTTACCTTGTCATTACATAGCACCTCTAAAAGCTTTACAGTCTCACACTGAGAGTGTTATGAAAGTCATCTGAAATTTCCTTACAAATACTTTGGTCTGGAGAGTCTCAAGTGGCTTCGTAGAGTCTTGTTACACATCCTAACAGCTGAACTCTGGAGGTTGGGATTTCAGTTAAATTTTTTAGTCCTTAACTACAAAAATGTCTGAACACGATTAATTATTGTACACTTTGAAAAGCGGATGCATTTTCATATACATATAGTCCCAAACAACAGAAACAAGAGATCTATGTTGGCGCCAAAACGCGCATTTAGCCTCACTTGAATAGTTTCCGTATTTTGTCATCTAATTAAGTGTCCTGACTATCTACATACAATTCAGCATACCAATGAATCAAAATTAATTATATATGATGGTTCATCCCTTCATAAATCATCATAGCGTAATGTGCTACTTAACCAGCGTATCAGCTCAGTAAAAATATACGGCTCAAGTCTCCCAGGAAACCGGCCTAGTTTTCTATGTTTATACTATGTCGAAATGAACCTTTTGTCCTCAACAATAAATGTAACACCCTCAAAAATATTTAAGAAAATTTTCATCGGCATGCAATAGTATATATTTAAAATTTTATCTGTCGCACAGACTAGAGGTACACTTTCTTTAACTCCCACACATTTTGTGTCGACGAATCGATCATCTATGTTTGAAAACTTTTATAGCTTTCAGTGATTATTAGTCAATTCAGCTTATTATACGTAGTGTTAAATAGGGATACATTTGTAGCAAATCTACCACCGGCATTTCAATAGGGAATAAATACACGCAAGACAGAGGACATATAATAAAAGTTCAAAATAACAGCAATAAATATCTTCAACTAGGCATCACTAATTGCATATGATCCGTAAACGAATACATTTCAATAAATATAACATAACTATAAATATCGGCAGCCAAATATTCGATTTGCACTATAGCATTGAGGGAGAAAATTGATGATCGCCGTACATATTTCAAGATACATACGTATACACCTAGGATATTAAGTGCAATAATGTTTTCTCATCACAAAAAGAATGCAGCAAATACAGGCTAACACACAGTGAAACGTTACACATTTTCACTTTCAACTGGCAACCAACAAACATTACTTATTTCGCTGAATTAAAAGGGATCCAACCCATTAAAAAGCTGCGAAATATTACTTACCAACACCTATTAGCATTTTCAATGTGCGGTTTGCGCCTTCGATCTCGTTCATTAGAGTATAGTACTTGTCCGTCAGCAAATTGTTCACTGACGAATTGAAAAGCTCTTTTTGTATGGGATTTGACCGTTGAATTCGTTTCGCAAAGAGTATAGTACTAGGCATTAGTAGAAACACAGTCCACGTTAACAACAGCCCGTGAGAGTGCGTCTGGAACCAAATGGTCCTTCCCCTTTCGATGTACCACTTTGAAATCCAACTGCTGGAGACAAACGGCCCATCTTGCCAATCTCCCGGTTGGATCTTTCAACTTATGTAGCCAAACCAAGGAATGGTGATCGGTAATCACTACAAAGCGGGTGCCTTCAATATACGGAACGGAGTTTCTCAAAAGACCACAACACCCCTAAGCACTCTTTTTCAGTGGTTGAATACTGCCTTTTGAGTTTGGATAGCGACCGACTTAGGTAGCACACTACCTTCTCCCTCGCTGGATGTGCCTGGCTCAAGATCCCCCCGATCCCCACGTCAGATGCATCCGTCTGCACTTTAAACGGCAGTTCGAAATCGGGACATGCCAAAATTGGTGCGGTAGTCAATTTCGTTCGGCAATCAACAAACGCCTGTTCGCTTTCCTTCGTCCAAACAAACTTCCTGCCTTTCTTCAAAAGATCGTTAAGAGGTGCCACTAACGTCGCATGGTTGTGTATAAATTTTCGGTACCAAGATATCATACCCAGACATTGCCTGACCTGCTAGAACGAAGTTGGTCGCGGGAAGTAACTCACCGCCTGCACCTTCTCTGGGTCCACATGGAGGCCCTTTTCGTCCACCAGATACCCTAAATACCAAAGCTTAACCCGGCAGAAATGGCATTTATCTTTCGACACCCGAAGACTCACCCCCCTCAGACGACAGAAAACCTCACGCAGAATCTCGATATGTTGCTGAAATGTTTGAGTTACCACAATAATGTCTTCGAGGAAAGTGAAAACGAACGGTTTTAATGCGGGACCCAGCACCGTGTCGATCAGACGTTGTCGCGTCCCATCCGAGCTGTGCAAACCAAAGGGCATTCTCAGGAAGTGAAAAAGACCCCTTCCCAGCACGGTGAACGCGGTATATTGTCGGGACTCTTCCGCCATTGGTACCTGCCAGTACGCTGACTTGACGTCTAACGTTGACAGGTACTTCGCATTCCGCAATTTATCCAAGGTCGTCGAGATATATGTCAAAGGGTAGGCATCTTTTTTTGATACCGCTTTTACTTTCCTGAAGTCTACGCAGAACCGGTACGACCCGTCCTTCTTCCGCACCAGCAAAATCGGTGACGACCACGGGCTGGACGATGGCTCGACCACTCCCATCCTCAACATCTCGTCCAACTCAACGTTGATTTGTTTCTGCACTGCTGGGGAGATAGGATAGTACCTCTGCTTAATAGGACTAGCTGTTGTCTTAATGGTATGTTTGACAAATTTAGTGCAATCCAGACCCTCATCCATTAATCAGAACTGCTCCTCCAACAAACTTTGCAGGATCCCTGACTCACGTTCTGATAAGCGGGACTGACTCCACAGCGCTTTCCCTGGCACCACTTCAGCCGACGCAATTCATGTCCACTGCTGTCCCTGCATGTCCAGGACCACCCCAAAGCGCTGCTAAAAGTCAATTCCGAGGATCGCTTCCTGAGGGATGGATGGTATGACCAACGTCTCTAAATCATGCACCCTGCCGTTCAACTGGACTACCCCAGCCACCGAGCAGGCTTCACCATTCGCCAGCCACACCTCATCAATTTTCTCCCGATTCAGTCTTAATCCCTTGTTGGCCAGGCGTAACCATCCTTTTTCCCCCAAAATTGTGCGACTCACCCCAGAATCTAACAGCCCTTCCATATCGATGCCTTCTATATCCACTCTCAAGTGTGGGCGGCTGTCCTGGTTCCCTTGCACTAGTGCATAGTCCAACTTCGGCTGGCTATCTTCTTGTTGCGGCCTTGTCGTAGTGCCTACCCGACCGCCTGGTGGGCACGACGCTCGTTTCCCGAAGAACTGGGATTTGGTTGAGATCCTGATCTTTGCCTCTGGCTTCGAGTCTGGCAATTTGGACAGGCAGACCGCATTACATCTCGACGCCCACATCCAAAACAGCGACGAGGCTCTGGACAATCCCTTGCCATATGCCCGTCCTTCCTGCAGTTCCAGCACTGGACCCTACTCGACTCTGCCAATGCTGAAACTCATTCCACGCCTCCTATGCTAACATATGCTAGATCTGGTTCGAGACAGCGCCTCGCCCGTGTGCTGGGAGGCACTTGTGGCATCCAGCGTCCGGCCTATCTTCACCAGCTCCGCAATGGACGTCACTGACGTCAAGCACAGTTGCTGTTGATAAAATGGAGCTAAGTTCCTCTGCAACAGGCGCCATTTATTTCCCTCTGAGCAGCTTGTTTCTAAACGGCTGAACAGGCGTTCCATAACAGCCACACAGATCCCTTTTGATTCGCTTTCGCCCTGATTCGACCGCCGAATTTCTTCCCATAGCCAGTCCTCATAATCGGATGGCAGGACCTCCGCTTTCAACTCTTTCACCAACTCGTCCCAGCAACTGACCAGGCCCCGGTTGGCCCGGAACCAAATTAGCACTCGCAAGTTGAAGATATCTACCGCTGCTCTAAACAGTCGAGCTTTAATAAGTCGCCTTGCCAGTCGCAGCTCTTCTACTTGCTCTGGGAAAGCATTAACTGATCCTGACGAGTCACCGCTAAATTTTAATCCCCATTTGGCTACTTCTGCGGAACTTCCAGATTTGGGGGAATGTGGCGTGGCTGCATCTTGAATTGCGTTAGACTGATCCTCCTCATCCTCACTGGGCCCCTCGACTTTTTCCACTAGAGCACCCATTGCTTAAATAAATCTATTACGCAAAGCCTTCGCTCCTTCCTTTTGCTCCCTCGATACCACCTGCAAATTTCCTAAACGTCGAAAGCCAAACTCAATCCTGACTTTTACATTCGAAAATTCCAACGACGCTTTGCCGCCTGTCTACCGCTCTACGAGTTCCTCAGATTCTGTTGCTTTTGTCTCAAGCTCCCTGTAGTCCGTCTCAAAGTCGAACGGATAGTCGGCCTCGACATAGGAAGTATCCATAGCTGATTCCGCCCTGAACATCGCCCTCAGCGTCTTCCGCATGTTGTCTACGGTATCTAACGGACACCCTTTGAGAGCAAGCTCGTAGATGAGCTCGTCTTTGAACAGTCGATCTACTGAAAATGTCCATTGTGAACTGCACTGACCTGGATGTCTTCAATAAAACTAAAATAAAAATCGTCTAAGAGACATGCTATGAAACTGCTAGCACAATTTTCTATGTTTTCCAATTCAAAAAAAAATCGAGCGTTAGACCACCAGAAGTACCCAGTCACTACGTACCTCTACCCCGAAGAGTTCAATTAGCGAAATGCCACCCTTCAAAGAAAACCGAATCACACTCCACAACCTCTTCACCAACGAATTCCCGCAACTGTACTTTATCACTCCGAACCTGTCTATTTTCTCCACTAACGTGATCCTATCACACACACTGAATTAAATGTATTTCCCCTACTCACACTCCCAATTCAAATTTTATTATACGCTGTAAATACCACACTCACTTGTTAGAAAATATGACTTGCAAACGATAACCACGATTCTCAGCCTCAACAATAAATTCTATTGAGTATGCAATGCCCTAAAAGATAGCCACTTAAGTTGCATTATTCCATAAGCTATCGTTCATGTATAAAATTTCTGTTCCTACCGATCTTCCCACAATTTGGGACCATACAAATATAATTGCACACACACACTGGCGCACCAGAATTCAAATGTTTAAATAGGTAATAATCATAAAAATAGGTATTAATATATATTAATAATAAGCGGGTTCTATTTTGTATATATTCAAAATATTCATGCAAAAATGGTATGAAATGCTTGCAAAACCTAAACCGACCACTTGAGTTTAGCTGTTGTAGTAACTTGCCACCGATTTTCCTTTTCTACGCAAGAAAAATTACACCGCGTTATGAATCTACTAAAGCGTCGTATTTTCGGTCCCGCAAGTACGAAACAAAGAAGCTCGAACATTTTCACCTGTACCGTTACGACCGTTAGCCCCACGTTGGGCGCCAATTTACTACTGTTTTTTTAAGCGTCTACGCACCTTTTTTAACAGAAAAAATACAAGCGGGTTAGTTTCGGGGGCCTGATCTCACCGGAGATCAGGTGGGTGGGCGCCACTCGCTTCCAACCCCGAAACCAACTCTTGACCGTCGCCCTGAAGCGAGAAGAAACGCGACGGCTTCGCGCACTAATAAAGAAATACCACTATTAGACACACCAGTCTTCACAATTATTAACAATCCTTTTATTTCTACTGCTAGATATAAACCATGTCACAAAACTATTCGCGTATCTAAAAACTTCCAAAAACAACGAAACGGCGCCGCGATTTTTCTTTAAATTTTTCTTTTAATTAAACTTTTTTAATTGCTACACTAGCCCGTATCTTACTTAACTTAATTATTTTTACAATCGTAATGCTTGAATAACTTACTCAGCCTATAAACTGCTTGTAACTCGCCGGTCTGCTTATTCGAATATTTCGTTTATCCAACTATCTCCTCAGCCAATATCGTGACACACACACCTCCGCCGGTTGGTCGAAATTTTCCTTGCCTCGGTCAGATTTTCTCGAAAATATTCCGTCAAAACTCCTTCACGCCTTCTTAATTCAAATGACCAGTCCGCTGCTGCCAATCTTCGATCGTCGACCTTTTCCCTTTTCTTCTTCGATTCGCTCCCGTACATGCAAATTAGATGGTTTTTGATTTTTTTAACTAAGTCACCTTCAACAGCTAAACTCGCCAACTTATTTTTACCCTGTTCGTTAATCAAGAGAGCGATCCATGTCATGATCGCCTCGCAGGAAACTTCGGGCTCCACTTGATGATCCCGCTTAGACGGGATCCTGGATAATCCGTTTGCTAAGTGATTAAACCAATGCACTTCAAATGCATTTCGGCCGTTGCACTATGTTTAGGTCGTTGCACTCGCTCAGGGTCACAGGATCAACTGCACAGGATTAACTGCAATGCTTGACGCTGGGGCTCTGCATCCTGGAGTCACGAACGCCCTGTTACCCAAATGGCTGATGGGACTCCTTCGACAGGAACCAACGGAATACGGCGGCAAATTCATCATCTTCTTATTCAGGTGTGACGTATGATTTTCTTGTCTCCTAATTTACTTGTGCGAGTACATTGCATTTTCTAACCTGTACAACCTCCAACATTGCGATGAACCTATCTCTGATTTTGGTCCTAGTTTCGTGTAACATTATCCTGCTACATTGGTGTGTCCTTTTCTGACGTGCCAATAGCTGGCCGTAAGGTCTTAATCTTTATTAATAATAAACCGTGACACTGTGTTAACAGCAAAGCAAAATATATACCAAATCTGCTTCACGCAAAGTTAAGCCCAACCAGAAAATTTCGTTTCGATTGAATCACTGCGCTGGAAGGTATACGGGTGAAACAAATTTTAAAGTCACCACCCTCAAAACTTTTCAAACATTTAAAGTATCAATCATCATTGCAGGATCATTCTCATTTGCAAATCTAGCGACATAATCGCTCAGTAAGGAATTTCACAAAATTACGAAAATTTTCATAGCTGGTAGCCCTTTCATGTTTTTTGTACGAAATTCCTACGACATTTGGTTCACATCAAAGCCTTTTTATTGCATGAATTTCAGTTTGATTTCATGACTGGATCGAAAGTTATAGGGGAAAAGCTTTACTTCGCTGAGCAAATTTGCAAGATTTAGGAGACAAAATCCATCATAACTGGCAACTCTATTTAAATTTTTCAACCAAACTTTCTTCAAATGTTATTTAAAGTAAGATCCAAACACTGTGTGAATTTCGTTTAAAAGTGATGCTTGAATCGGAAGTGAGAGGCCAAAACGCTGTTTTTCTTTCTCAGTGATTTTTCAAGATTGTAATAATTGCTCAATTATTATAAATGAAAAAACTTTACTGTGATTGCCGAATATTAATGCGTTCTTTATTATAATGTTTTCGACCTTTTTACATTGGTTGTTGATGCTCAACAACTCTAACAATCTACGTTGATAAATACATTAATTGGTGCGTTCACACTAATGCCTAGAATTAGCAGTGACATCTGCTGGCTAACACTATTATTACACGCTTTTTTGTTTTAAATGAGATTTACTTGACATGTTCATGTTTGATTACATATCCTCAAATAATTGAACAGCAATGGTTGTTACATTAACTACATCCAACCATATCTTTGAGGTGGCCGACTGATCCGACCACTACGAGTTCTCCTAACATCTGGTTCGTTTACAATCACCAGTTCAGGTGTTTCTTGATCACTTACCGACTCTGTTTCTGAATCAGAACTACCAGCGGTTTGATATTCGTCTGATTATGCATTACTTTCGTTCAATTCTGGTAGAAACGGTTCATCCACATTACAAATAATTAATTCATTGCCATCGTTAACACCATCTTGTATGTTGCGCCCAAGTGGCGTTACAATTTCAATTGGTTTCAATTTATCAGGACTCGCTACATTACATCTAACATTTTCTTCAAATAACAACTCTCCCCCATTCACCTCGTTGTTCTTAGTCTTGGCAATGAACCGTCGGTTTCGTCTAAAATAATTCTCAAAATTATCTCTGATAACATACGATCGATTGTTAACATTACCCACAATAGTTCCATAGTTCCACTCGCTTCCATTTTTCTTAAAAATAACGAGATCACCCAAATTTAATACTGGCAGTGCTTTTGCATTCCGGTCATAATAATACTTTTGCTTTTCTCGTTTTTCTTTAATTTTATTTTTAACCGTTTCTTCACTTAAGTTGTTTCGATACAACAATGAATCCGAAATTGGCATTTTCGTCTTGACCACCCGACCAAAAAACAGCTGAACTGGTGTCAATCGCATACTTGCCGCTGGGGTTGTGTTATATTCCAAAATTCGATACTGATACCCTTCCGTGTCTCTCTCTTCAACACAACGTTTCAAAATATTTTTAGCAATCGCAACACCCTTCTCGGCTAATCCATTGCTTTGTGGGTACCGAGGGCTTCAAAATTTCATGACAATATTATAATCGTTGGCGAATTCTCCAAAATCTCGTGAGTTAAATGGTACGTTATCCGATTTAATTACCGTTGGGTATCCCAGTTTGTCAAAACTAACCTTCAACTTTGAGATAATATGACGCGCTGTTTTGTCTTTTAAATGTTCAACAATTATATAACCCGAATACGCATCAATCACAGACAAGAAGTCCCGTTCCGTATACTCAAACAAATCCATTGACACTATATGAAACGGATACTTCGGTAGCTCTTCTTGAACCAGCTCTTCTTTTTGATTGTTACGCGTGAACTTTTCACAAATGGCACAAGATGTAACAATTTCTTTTATCTGACCGTTCATGTTCGGCCAGTAATAGTGCATTCTTGCACGTGCTAGTGTTTTCTCGATACCCAAATGTGATGCATGCAACCACTTACTAAGTTTTCCTTGTAATTCTTTTGGAATTACTAGTCGATGATCACTAAATAGCAAGCCATTCTCAAAATGAAGTTCATTTTTGAATTTATGGAAGACGTGGCTCAGATCATCCAGTAGATGGTAATTTGGCCAACCCTTCTCAACATATCGGCAAATTCGCAAAAAAAATGCATCACGTTCAATGATTGAACGATACAAATCATAATTTCGTTCCGATAAACACGCTGATTTAGTTACTGTATGTATTACCCCCGTTAAATCCGTGTCTTCATGACATTCTGATAATTGAGCCCGTGAAAGCAGTCAGCTACGAGCATTTCTTTGCCCGGTTTACAAACAACAGGCATCTTTGGATATTTCAAAAGTGACATGAGCATTCGCTGAAGCCGCATTGTCACATCATCAATATCCCGCTTGACTAGGGTTTCCAACGGTTTATGATCACTTTCCACCGTAAATTGAGGCCCATACAAAAAATAGTGAAATCGCTGACATGTGAAAACAATTGCCAACAACTCCTTTTCGATCTGAGCCCACTTTTGTTCACTTTTGCTTAACGTGCGGGACGCATATGCTACTGGGTGTCCGTTCTGAACGATTACGCAACCCAATCCATCCTTGAAAGCATCCGTTTGCACAATGACTGGCAACTTCGGATCATAAATCGCCAACACCGGTTCTGATGTTATGACATTACGCAATTCCCCGAATTCCCGATCATGATTTT
The DNA here is from genome assembly GCA_963978885.1 of Nemotelus pantherinus. Classification (NCBI taxonomy): domain Eukaryota; kingdom Metazoa; phylum Arthropoda; class Insecta; order Diptera; family Stratiomyidae; genus Nemotelus; species Nemotelus pantherinus. The sequence continues at coordinate 137,575,557 of OZ022264.1, read as the reverse complement.
CCGTCCATTCAAATTTTACATCGTTTCGCGTGAGATCACGCAAATGCGCCGACTGCTTTGACAAATTCGGAATAAATTTCGCTAAATATTTCAAAATGCCCAAAAATCTTGACACGGCAGCTTTATCCTCCGGCCTTTTCATCTTTAAAATCGCGTCCCGATTCTTTAAATTTGCCTTAAATTTGCCATCAAATAAAATATGACCCATAAACTTAACTTCGTATTTACGATACTGAATTTTATCCGGGTTAAATTTAATATTGTATTTACGCGCTCTTTCCATTACTTTATCCATTATCCGATCGTGTTCTTCTTCCGTTTCCGCACAAATAGCAACATCATCGAAATAAATTATCACTCCCTCAATGTCTCCTAACATTTTGAACATTTCTCGTTGAAACAATTCCGGTACAAAATTAAGCCCAAATGGCACACGATTAAATTTATATCGACCAAACGGAGTCATAAATGTTGTTAGATCAGAGCTTACATCGTCCAACTCCATTTGCCAATAACCACTTTTCAAATCTAAAACCGAAAAAACGCGCTTATTTGCCAACCCAGACGTTAAATCATCGATTGTTGGAATTAAAAAATGTTCACGCTTGATGCATTCATTGAGTGGTTTTGGATCTAAACAAATACGAAGTTCATTCGAGTTAGGCTTTTCTACTATTTGCAAATTATTAACCCAATCCGTTGGGTACTCGACAGGTGAAATGATTCCATCCTGTACCATCTTTTCCAATTGTAACTTCAATCGATCCAACAATGAGTTTGGTATCCGTTTCTTATAATGAAGGACTGACTTTGAGTTTTCCTTCATATTTATCGCAAATTTCCCCGGAAATTTACCCAAACCTTCAAAAACTTCATGATTGCTTTTTAAAAATTCCTCCCGTGTTTGTGACAAACATGCAACAGAGCTTACATCTGTTCGTTTAACCAATCCAAATCGTTCGCTTGATTCAAGACCCAATATCGGTTCACACACATCATCGACAACAATAAAGTGAGAGACATGTTCCACTTTTAACTCAGTATCAATGCATTTTAATTTCACCGTACCAAAAACATTAACATTATTTCCATTATAATCAATGACCGAATAATTTTCATTTTCCAATTCGATCCCCAACTTCTTGAATATTTTGGCCGGAATGCAGTCCACATCAGATCCAGTATCTAACTTAAACCTAACTAACTGATTTCCCACTTGATACTCCTTATACCACCGCTTCGTATGGTTTGGCACGTTGCTTGAATTTATTCTATAAATACGATTCACTCTTATGTCCCTATTCGCACTTCCATCAATTATTTTCACAAAGTTACCTGATTTACCCCAGCTGATTGAGTGTTGTTGTTGTTTTCCATTTTGATTGTTTTCCGATTTTGATCCACTGTAACCCGTTTGCTTGCTCTTCGATTTACAAAAACGCTGGAAATGGCCCTTACGACCACATGACCGGCAATGGATATCCTTGGCTTTACATGATTGTAAATGATTTGCATTGAAATCATTCCAACAATTGTAACAACGACGTGTTACAACATCAATTGTTTCCTTTGGCTGTTCAGCAACGGTGTTGATACTTAATTGGTTATTTGTGTTCAACATAACCCTATTTTCTCTCGCAGCTTCGTATGTTTTACACTTTTCAATTACTTTGCTTAATGGCTCATTCTGGCCATCCAACAGCTTCAATTGCAATTTTTTATCTTCCACGCCAACGATGATTCGATCTTTTAACATGCGCTCTTCATATTTAAATTCTTTTCCGCATTCACATTTGCTATTGAAATCGCAAAACTGAACTTGCTTGCGAAGTTCAGTTTCAAACTCAGCAAACGGTTGCTTTTCCTTTTGCAAAATTTTGTTGAATTTGAACGATTCCATAGTTGTGTTTTTCTTGGGACTACAATATTCCTCGAAAACCTTCAGAACATCATTTAACGTGCGCTGGTTGACAACTGCGATAGCAGCATTTTCACCCTCGGCTGTAGCAACAACAATATCCTCTCCGAGAATACCATTTTCCGTTCCATCATTTGGGAACAATGTGTTATAAATTTCTCGCGCTTGACGGCCAATTAACCACAAAAATGTTGCAATTTTGGTTGATTCAGTTCCATTTGCTTTACCTGTTGCTCGCATATACATCAAAAATTCACTTTTCCATGCGCGCCATTCCTTTGCCACGTTTGTGCAATCCAATTCTTTTGGTAGACGATCGTTCGACATTATTATTGCTCAGTATTTAACCAGAATTTGCAATATTGCACGCTATTTTACTACTATTTCACAACGTGACATCACCCTTGTACACTGAATTCCTTTGTTCGGTACCGAACACGATTTGTTTTGCTAAAATTCCCCGAAAAAATTCACTAATTGTTCTCTGATCCCACTTTTCTGACACCATGTAATAATTGCTCAATTATTATAAATGAAAAAACTTTACTGTGATTGCCGAATATTAATGCGTTCTTTATTATAATGTTTTCGACCTTTTTACATTGGTTGTTGATGCTCAACAACTCTATCACTCTACGTTGATAAATACATTAATTAGTGCGTTCACACTAATGCCTAGAATAAGCAGTGACATCTGCTGGCTAACACTATTATTACAAAGATGGTACTTCTGCCACAGGGTTGCCCGCTTTTCAAAATCACTTCTATCAGACCTGGTCCTAGTTGATACCAACATATTCCAGAAATTTCGTTATGATCGGATAACCCGGTCGTCAGTTCTCGTGTACAGAACTTTCGAGTGCTGAAAATAGAGGTAATTTGGTGATGGGTTGCCGTTCTTGTGCACATCGGAATTTCAAAAAGTCTAGCGCATCAGAACCGCTAGAAAACTAATTTTCGAAGAAATTGTCTTTGGGTGACAAAAAAGTGTGGAAAGACGTAATACACTGTTTTGTAGAATCATATCAACCATTCCTTATCCCAAGCAACAAAACTCAACTATAACACAATTTATGAAAATGTTCAGTGCTGGCAACACTTTCCGAACGAAGTAGCGATAAGTTTACCATAACAAGCTCGTAATCAAATCAACTTATCCTTTGAATTTCGTACTTATCCTAGGATTTCATCGAAAGTTCCAGCGGTTAAACGTCGTTTTAGGCTGCCATCCGAAAAATGTTCAAAACTCGGAAAATTTAAAAATTGATTCCTTATTTTTATTGCAAATGCTTTGCATATAAGATCGTTATTTGAAGCATCTGTTGGTGCAATATTTACGGAAATGGCTAATGCTGGTTAGCCTGTGTCAGCAGCAAAGCAAAATACATACCAAATCTGCTTCACGTTAAGTTAAGCCCAACCAGTAAATTTCGTTTCCATTGAATCACTGCGCTGGAAGTTATACGGGTGAAAAGAATTTTAGGGTAACCACCCTCAAAACTTTTCAAATTTTTAAAGCGTTAATATTTTATGTTAATTTTCATTGCAGGATCATTTCCATTTGCAAATCTAATGACATAATCGCTCAGTAAAGAAATTAAACAAAATTACAAAAATGGTCATAGCTGGCAGCCCTTTCATGATTTTTGTCGGAAATTTCTACGACATTGGCTCACATTAAGGTCCATTTACTGCGTGAACTTCGTTCTGATTTCTATACTGGACCGGAAGTTATGGGAAAAAACTTTACTTTGCTGACTAAATTTGCAAGATTTAGGAGACAACATAGCTGGCAACACTATTCTAATTTTTCAGCCAAATTTTCACCAAATATTACCAAAAGTAAGATCCAAGTACTGTATGAATCTTGTCAAAATCTGATGGCTGAATCCGAAGTTATAGGCCGAAACCCGGTTTTTTTTTCTCAGTGATTTTTCAAGATGGTACCACTGGCACTCGCATTTCAAAATCACTCCTATCAGACTTGGTCCTAGCTAATACCAACATGTCCTGTGAATTTGATTTTGATCGGATAATCTGGTCGTCAGTTCTCGTGAACAGAACTTTCGAGTGCTGAAAATAGATGTAATTTGGTGATGGGTTGCCGTTCTTGTGCAAATCGGAATTTTGAAAATTTCAATTTGACACGATGGGCAAATGTTAAAATTTACCAATGATTTTATTTTTTTGTCAAAATTCAAAAAATTTTCAGGAAGGTCAATGATTTGAAGGTTTTTTTTCAGGGACCTGCCGTAGCTATAGGGTTATCCGCACTATCTTGACAATCCACGTGTGCTAAATTTTAGTCAACATCAATACGCTCTGCAAATTTCAAGATGATCCATTGGTTTTATACGCCAATACGCTCTGCGAATTTCACGATGATCCAATGTTTTTGTCAGAAGTAATGACATATCAAAATTTGAAAAAAATTCTTGCCTACTTTTAGGCACGCTGCACCCACACACGGCTCAGAATTGCCAATTCTTTATCATAGACAAGCTAAGAACATCCTTAGTTTTGATCCTCAATCCTTCTTTTTAACAAAAATTTACTCTGCTTGGAAATCTAGAAGTACCTCAAAAGTCAGCAAAACGCTCGCCGGCGCCAAAAAGTTTAAGACATCTGAATTTTAGCAAGTCATGGACCTACCTACTATATACATCTATATTACGTCCTCCGAAAATTTCAGCTCAATCAAATCGGCCACCCCAAGAGATTATCTCTCTTAATCATTTTGCTTGGCATATATATATATATATATATATATATATATATATATATATATATATATATATATATATATATATATATATATATATATATATATATGTATATATATATATATATATATATATATATATATATATATATATATATATATATATATGTATATATATATATATATATATATATATATATATATATATATATATATATATATATATATATATATATATATATATATGTATATATATATATATATATATATATATATATATATATATATATATATGTATATATATATATATATATATATATATATATATATATATATATATATATATATATATATATATATATATATATATATATATATATATATGTATATATATATATATATATATATATATATATATATATATATATATATATATATATATATATATATATATATATATATATATATAGACCCAAACACGTGGATTGTAGCTACGGCAGGTATATTAAGAAAGAATAAAGAATTGGCATTTCTGAGCCGTGTGTGTGGGGTGGAGCGTGCCTAAAAGTAGGCAAGGATTTTTTTTCAAATTTTGATATGTCATTACTTCTGACAAAAACATTGGATCATCGTGAAATTCGCAAAGCGTATTGGTCTTGGCTAAAATTTACCACGCATTGTTTTCCAAGGTAGTGCAGGTAATCCTGCAGCTGCGGCAGGCTCCTGAAAAAAAATTCTTCAAATCATTGGCCCTCAACAAAAATTTTTGATTTTTGACAAAAAGTTCAAACCATTGATAAATTTTAACTTTCGTGCTTCTTGTCAAATTAATATTTTTACCAATTTTCGAAGAAAATTAGTATTAAATTCGTTTCGCCGAAAATTCATATTTCTTTATATACATATATATATATATATATATATATATATATATATATACATATATATATATATATATATATATATATATATATATATATATATTTATACATATATATATATATATATATATATATATATATATATATATATATATATATATATATATATATATATATATATATATATATATATATATGTATATATATATATATATATATATATATATATATATATATATATATATTTATATATATATATATATATATATATATATATATATATATATATATATATATATATATATATAAATAAATATATATCTATATATATAAATATATATATATATATATATATATATATATATATATATATATATATATATATATATATATATATATATATATATATATATATATTTATATATATATATATATATATATATATATACATATATATATATACATATATATATATATATATATATATATATATATATATATATACATATATATATATATATATATATATATATATATATATATATATATATATATATATATATATATATATATATATATATATATATATATATCAGCAAAATGTTTTTCCGAGATAATCTCTGGAGTGGCCGATCCGATTGAGCTGAAATTTTCTTCGGAGGACGTAGATGTATATAGTAGGTAGGTCCACGACTTACTAAAATTCAGATATCCTAAACCTTTTGGCGGCGGCGAGCGTTTTAGTGAATTTTTAGGTACTCCTATATTTCCAAGCAGTGTAAATTTTAGTTTTGTGTTTTAAGCATGTATATGATAAAGAATTGGAAATTTTGAGCCGTGTGTGGGTGCAGCATGCCTAAAAGTAGGCAAGGATTTTTTTTCAAAATTTGATTTGTCATTACTTCTAAGAAAACCAATGGATCATCGTGAAATTTGCAGAGCGTATTGATGTTGACTAAAATTTAGCATACGTGGATTGTCAAGATAGTGCGGATAACCCTGTAGCTACGGCAGGTCCCTGAAAAAAAACCTTCAAATCATTGACCTTCCTGAAAAATTTTTGAATTTTGACAAAAAAAATAAAATCATTGGTAAATTTTAACATTTGCCCATCGTGTCAAATTGAAATTTTCAAAATTCCGATTTGCACAAGAACTCGAAAGTTCTGTACACGAGAACTGACGACCGGGTTATCCGATCATAACGAAATTTCTGGAACATGTTGGTACCAACTAGGACCAGGTCTGATAGAAGTGATTTTGAAAAGCGGGCAACCCTGTGGCAGAAGTACCATCTTGAAAAATCACTGAGAAAGAAAAACAGCGTTTTGGCCTCTCACTTCCGATTCAAGCATCACTTTTAAACGAAATTCACACAGTGTTTGGATCTTACTTTAAATAACATTTGAGGAAAGTTTGGTTGAAAAATTTAAATAGAGTTGCCAGTTATGATGGATTTTGTCTCCTAAATCTTGCAAATATGCTCAGCGAAGTAAAGCTTTTCCGTTATAACTTCCGGTCCAGTCATGAAATCAAACTGAAATTCATGCAGTAAATAGGCTTTGATGTGAACCAAATGTCGTAGGAATTTCGTACAAAAAACATGAAAAGGCTGCCAGCTATGAACATTTTCGTAATTTTGTGAAATTTCTTACTGAGCGATTATGTCGCTAGATTTGCAAATGAGAATGATCCTGCAATGAAAATAATCAATAAATATTGATGCTTTAAAAATTTGAAAAGTTTTGAGGGTAGTGACCCTAAAATTTGTTTCACCCGTATACCTTCCAGCGCAGTCATTCAATCGAAACGAAATTTACTGGTTGGGCTTAACTTTACGTGAAGCAGATTTGGTATATATTTTGCTTTGCTGTTGACACAGTGTCACGGTTTATCGATAATTAAGACCTTACGGCTAGCTATTGGCACGTCAGAAAAGGACACACCAATGTAGCAGGATAATGTTACACGAAACTAGGACCAAAATCAGAGATAGGTTCATCGCAATATTGGAGGTTGTACAGGCTAGAAAATGCAATGTACTCGCACAAGTAAATTAGGAGACAAGAAAATCATACGTCACACCTGAATAAGAAGATGATGAATTTGCCGCCGTATTCCGTTGGTTCCTGTCGAAGGAGTCCCATCAGCCATTCGGGTAACAGGGCGTTCGTGACTCCAGGATGCAGAGCCCCAGCGTCACGCATTGCAGTTGATCCTGTGACCCTGAGCGAGTGCAACGACCTAAACATAGTGCAACGGCCGAAATGCATTTGAAGTGCATTGGTTTAATCACTTAGCAAACGTATTATCCAGGATCCCGTCTAAGCGCGATCATCAAGTGGAGCCCAAGGTTTCCTGCGAGGCGATCATGACATGGATCGCTCTCTTGATTAACGAACAGGGTAAAAACAAGTTGGCGAGTTTAGCTTGTTGTGGGTAGATGATTTCTTATCTAAATCTAAAAACTTGAATACATTGTGTTGGGCTATTCGATCGATATCAGTAGCCTTCTGCGAAGAAGATGAAAAACGTTTTCTGGTGACTGTCATCAAGGATTTGCTCGGTTGGTGCGAACAGAAGAAAGGAAAAGATAATAAGGCTATTATTGCATCGAATATTATGTACGTAGTAGGACAGTATCCGCGTTTCTTACGGACACATTGGAAATTCCTGAAAACTGTTGTTAATAAACTATTCGAACTCATGCACGAAACACACGATGGTGTACAGGATATGGCTTGTGACACATTCATAAAAATCGCGATAAAATGTCGTCGCCATTTCGTCACCATTCAACCGAATAAAGTTTGTACGTTCATTGATGAAATTCTAAGCACGATGAGTAGTATAATTTGTGATCTACAGCCGCAACAGGTTCATACATTCTATAAAGCTGTCGGCTATATGATATCAGCTCAAGTAGATCAAGTACAATAGGACGCTCTGATCGAAAAGTATATGTTCTTACCGAATCAGGTATGGGATGAGATCATTTCGCGAGCATCGAAAAACGTTGATTTCCTGAAAAATATGGCAACCGTTAAACAATTAGGCAGTATACTTTAAACAAATGTGAGTGCGTGCAAGGCTTTAGGACATTCGTATGTCATACAATTGGGACGAATCTATTTAGATATGTTGAATGTCTATAAATAATGTCAGAGAATATAATTCAAGCGATCGCTGTGAATGCAATGAATGTTAACAATCAGCCACTGATTAAGGTTATGCATGTTGTTAAAAAAGAAACATTAACGTTAATATCTGATGGGTGTCGCGATCGAATGACAATCAAATGGTTATGGATAATTTTATACCGCCACCTTTGGATGCCGTCTTATTGGATTATCAGCGTGGCAAATCCCATCTGCTCGTGAGGCCAGAGTGCTAAGCACTATGGCAACCATTGTTAATAAATTAAGAGGTCACATCACAAACGAAATACCGAAGATTTTCGTTGCGGTTTTCGAATATACATTGGATATGATCAATAAGAATTTCGAAGACTATCCGCAACATCGAACCAGCTTCTACGAGCTGTTACAAGCTGTAAACGTTCATTGTTTTAAGGCTTTCCTTTAATATACCGCCAGCACACTTAATTGAATTGTCATAGTCTCGTATCCCAATTCGCGAAATATACTAAGTACTTCTGTACCGCATCTTGTTTTAATGAGAGAAGCGAGTTTTGTTGTCGAACTACAGTCGAAAATGTAGTTGATGTAGAACTGGTGAACTGACAGTTGTGACTCGATCTTTCCACATCTGTCATTATTGGCAGATGAACTGACCAGATTCAGCTATTCAGCGAAAGCTCTTGGAAATTCCCACCAATTTATGGCCGCAAAGATGGCGTCGCATGCTTATACGAACAGGCCTGGTGATGCCCTAATAGTTCGGAAAATAGCGTTCAAAAGGGGAATTTTGGAAAGGAACCGCTCTTGCGGTTCACTGAAAAATTTCTGAAAAAAGAAACGAGGGCTTTTGGGTTCTCTTTGGTTTGGAGATCTGAAAAGTGAGGGTCGTGCTCGTGGTTGAGAGGCAATAACATTTGAAATTAAGTTTGAAAAATTATTTGAACCTAAAATTGGAAAAAATATATGAAAGTTAATTTGAAAAAGTACTTGAAAGTGAATTTCAAAAGATTGTTTGAAATCAAAGCAAAATTGTGGCTGAAAAAACTGAATTGGGGGAAAAAAAAGAAGAAAAACGACCTGTTATCGAACGAGGGGTGGATAGCTTCAAATTAGTTATTTTTGAAAGAAAAGTGAGGAACGTCGAAAATTAAAGAGGCAACGAAGATGTCTTTGGGGCGTATAATGCAACGAAAAGTGAAATTGTAAAAACTACTCAGGAGTTGGCGAACAAGGAAATTTTCTTCTAGTCGTGAATGTTCGTTAATTTGTGTCGGAGGCAAAAGATGTTGAAGCAGCCAAGTATGCAGATGATCGAGCTTGCGAACGTTTAAAGAAATACACATAATATTGGGAAAAATTCAGCTAAGTACCTTTTGATTATAAATTGTAAAATTGTAAAAACTACTCAGGAGTTGGCGAACAAGGAAATTTTCTTCTAGTCGTGAATGTTCGTTAGTTGGTGTCGGAGGCAAAAGATGTTGAAGCAGCCAAGTATGCAGATGATCGAGCTTGCGAACGTTTAAAGAAATACACATAATATTGGGAAAAATTCAGCTAAGTACCTTTTGATTATATGAGTAAATTTTTCAATCGACAAGCAACAGAATTATTATTCGAATACTTCCGTATCATACCTAACGTATAGAAGCATGAGAAGATGAAAATATAACTAATTGAATTCGAAACTATTTGAATTTATGCATCAGAATAATTTATTACAATTTTCTTCTTATTATTTAAAATATTCTCATCTATGTATCGTTATTGTTACTATTGGTGTGGACTATTGAATTACTTTAATCAGTTGGAATAAATATCGTATTTCTAGTTTGGATTGGTAAAGAAAAAAAAAACCAATTTTTTGTCATGATTGGTGTAGACCGATCCCGGCCGGGTTTGGGGAATTAAAAGAAAAGAATTTATATTAACTATGTTATTTACTTCTGAATTACTCAACTATTCAATTGCCTTTCTTCCGTTTCTTTCTTTGTAAGGATCATTAAGTTTTATAACATATATATACAGATACCTTTATCTCATAATTGTGGGTTAGATATTTTCTTATCCTGTTTTTTCTTCATCTACTTTTATTGCATGTTCTTGAATATTATGATGCTTAAATAAATTTGTTAAAAAAAAAAAAAAATAATGATTTCACCTCACCATTGTCTGTCCTTGCATGTTTTGTGGTGTAAAGTGTGATGTCCGCGTGCCGTAGCACCAAAAGACTCCTTCTTTGCCAAAGAAATAAACTAAAGGACCCACGCCAGACTGCGTTAGCCGGCAAAATAAGGCACGCTGGGCAAGGTAAAATGGAGTGCTTTAAAGAATAAAAAAATATGCTGCATTGACGGCGGCTCGGCTGAGAGGCCGCGGTGCAACAAATGGCGCCCAAACTATCGGCAATATGGTTGGATCGTTCTTATCTGCTTTCGCGAATAGCTTTGCTTTTACTCTTGCTTTATCAAGCTATGTTACAAGTAGTTCATTGATTATCAATCAGGTCGAGCGGTCGTCAATGCAGCATTGGCGCCCCTCTTGTGCTGCTGTGTCTACTTTAAATGTAAAATAAAACTTGTTTTTACAACAGTTAATAAATACAGATTGCGGTGGTTGTCGAGATGATTAGTCAGAGAGAATCACAAAATATCTCCTAATGATAGGATAGTTTTATGTATATATGAAAACTGTACTGATTTCGTTTGATGATTATCGCGAATAAATTCCTTGCTGGCATGTCTTAACAGCTTAGTTTCGGTCTGTGTCCACCCATTGAGGTGTTGTTCGGCTAGAACTCGTTGAGCCAGACTTGACGCAAATAGTTGTGTGATCATCTCGGAGACAATCATAACAATCTGAAGTCCTATATATTTCCTTTCCCATATAATCATTTTGTGTTGAACCTTTAATCCTACTCCCGTCCTATCTCATGTCCCACTCCTGATGGTGAAGGGTAGAAATCATTATTTTTATTTTTTTTGTTTATGCTGAAACTTTTCATTTGTTAAGAAAAGAGAATTTTTCAAGTGATTGATACAAGTTTTCATTTTATTTTCCTTGCTAATATACATTAAGTTTATTCAAATTTTTTATTTTTTTTTTTCCTCTCGAACTGTTGAGATTCTCACATTTGCTCTGCGAAATATTAAGTTTCATTTTTGCAGCTGGATTGGTCCCATTACTGTGTAGAATCTCGTGTTACTTTTTCAAGCAAGTATTTTCCTGTTTGAATTTTGGTTTAATCAACATCAGGCGTAATGCGGCGTAGAACTAATAGCTGGGATCCCAGCTATACGCCCTTCCAACACCAACTGGAACGCCTGAGCTTATCTCCTTCGGTCGCACAAGCCACTCAAATGGTCAATTCTGATCGTCTAGAAAAAAGACAAAAACAAGAAAAAAGATCCATCAATCAACCGCACTTGGTGGATCATATAGTTGACCCTGGTAGTCAGGAACCTCCAAGGGTAGCGTTTCGGGAACCTACCGTAAACAATAATGGTTTAGGGGCAAATTTGCCGATGTCCAAATGGAACCTTACCTTTGATGGCTCAAATTCTGGGTTGCCTGCTAGACAATTTATGTTTAGAGTTTTGTCGCTGGCTGAAGACTATCATGTTGCGTTTGAGACTTTGGCAACAGATTTCCATTTATTATTGAGGGGGCCGGCAGCTGATTGGTACTGGCGATTTCGGGAGTTGAATTACCCTCTTTTATGGGGCCACTTGCGCCAGGAGTTTCTGGAACGGTTTAGCTCGTGTCACTCAGATGTAGATGTTCGGCGAATGTTGGATGCACGAAAACAAGAAACCTGGGGAAGTGTTTCAGGATTATTATGATGCACTGGAAGGCATTTCCTTACAATTAACTGTGCCACTGTCTGATCTAGATTTTCAATGTGTAGTATTTCGCAATATGGCGCCAGCACTCAGAGCTCATTTAGCTGGAGTTGATTTTTGGTCTACGAGGGATTTAGTTAAACGTTGCTGCATAGTGGAGGCTGAGTGGGAACTCCCATGCAGATCGAATGCAGATCGCGATACTCATCGTCGACCCCGTGCGGTACATGAGCTACGTGTACAGGAGGATTCAGAGGACCGTGGTTACTCAGACTTTCGAACCATACCATCTCGGCATCCCATTTGGTACCAAGGTCTAGCAGCAACAGAGGCACCCACCAGAACGAGAATCGAAGCATTGCAGACCAGTTCCAACCCCGTTCTAGCTAGGAGTCAACGAGCTGATGAACAAGCAAGTTATCGAGTATGTTGGAACTGCAAAGATTTGGGGCATGGATTTCCTGACTGTCAAGAGCCAGTACAGCGAGTTTTCTGTTTCGGTTGTGGTAGAGAGGGAGTAGTAAAACCCAAATGTCCTAGATGCCAGTCGGGAAACTTCGGCAGGAATGCGGTTCCAGCGGAGAGGTCGCGCATTCCTGGCATCTCTCCGGCAACCCGACCAGTTATGACCGAGGCCGCTACCAACGTGGACCCGGAGTTGAGACGGCGACCGTAAATAAAGAAACAAATCGACCAAGTTCATCAAATACAACAGATTCGCAACCCTCTTTATCATCAACTAACTGTAAATTTGAGGGAACCTTCAGGAGGCGTAGGCGTTCGGCAGGGCGGTTCGTACGGTCGTGGCGTTACTTTACCCAGAGGCAGTTTTTGAAACGAGCTTGTGTGGAGTCGATCGTGTCCACACCTGGCGACAATCGGCCTTTTGCGGATATTTATATTAAGGGGCGAAGACTCACAGGCCTACTAGATAGCGGGGCCAGTGTTAGTATTCTGGGTGCAGGAGCACTTGAACTAGTCAATGAGCTGGGTTTGTATGTACACTGCATGCAGACTGCAGTTCGAACTGCTTCAGGTCAGAAGGCGTCCGTACTTGGATATATTAGCACGTTGGTACAGTTCAATAATAAAACTAGAATGATACGCTTCTTGTTATGCCCCAGTTTGACCAACCAAGTCTATCTTGGCATAGACTTCTGGGATGCATTTAAAATTGTTCCACATTGTTCCGCTATTGAAACTCAAGTTGCAGACTCATGTTTCCACCAATTGTCTCCAGCAGATAAGCAGAAGCTAGAGCTCGTCATACATCAGTTTCCGTCCTTTAATAAAATAGGTTTGGGCAGAACAAATATTCTGTCGCACGCCATCGACACAGGAGAAGTCATTACGCAGTTTCACCTGTCGTGCAGAAACTGATGTATGATGAGTTAGATCGCATGTTGTCTCTGGGGGTAATTGAAGAAAGCAGAAGTGCTTGGAGTTCGCCAGTCACCATCGTCAGGAAGCCAGGTAAAGTGCGGTTATGTTTAGACGCCAGGAGACTAAATGAGGTCACCGTCAAAGATGCTTATCCCTTGCCACTAATTGAAGGGCTATTGGCTCGTCTTCAGTCCACACGATTTATAACAAGCCTTGACCTGAAAGATGCATTTTGGCAAATTCCGCTAGAGGAGAAATCGCGAGAAAAAATCGCTTTTTGCGTCCCAGGTCGTCCCCTGTATCATTTCACCGTTATGCCGTTTGGGCTGTGCAATGCCCCTCAAACAATGTGCAGGCTGATGCATAAGGTAATTCCACATGAGTTGCATGATCGGGTGTTCGTCTATCTGGATGATTTGCTCGTAACCAGTACAACGTTTGATGAGCACTTGGCGCTACTTACCAAAGTGGCCAGGTTGTTAACATCAGCAAATCTGACGATTAACGTTGAAAAAAGCAAATTCATCCAAAAGGAGATTAAATACCTCGGTTATGTAATCGGTGATGGTGTCCTTAAAACCGACCCAGAGAAAGTGTCAAGCATCATAGCCTACCCACAGCCCAAATCGGTTAAGGACGTGAGACGATTCATGGGGATGGCAGGCTGGTATCGACGGTTTATACCCAATTTCGCGGCAATAACTTCTTCGCTTACGGATTTGCTAAAGGGCAAACGTAAGTTCACGTGGACGAAGGCAGCTGATGATGCCTTCAATCAAACGAAACAACTTCTAGTGTCTGCGCCAGTGCTGGTAAATCCGGACTTCTCGCGGCACTTTTACATTCAATGCGACGCGAGTGCCACTGGCATTGGCAGTGTCTTTTTCCAAAAGGATGATGATGGTGGGGAACATCCCATTGCATTTATGTCTACGAAGCTGAATGCCGCGCAACGCAATTACAGTGTAACGGAATTGGAGTGCTTGGCGGCAGTGCACAATGTGAAGCGTTTTCGGGCATACATCGAGGGGCTACCTTTCACCGTTATCACGGATCATGCCAGCTTGAAGTGGTTGATGAATCAAAGAGACCTGTCTGGCAGGCTACCGCGGTGGAGCCTAAAATTACAGCGATTCAATTTCACCATCGAGCATCGGATAGGTTCTCAGAATGTGGTACCGGATACACTGTCGAGGGCGTGCGCTTCTGAGAATGAACCAGTCTGTGCGGTAGTATGCCTGCCCGAGCATCAGCATTGGGGAAGCAATATTCCAAAAAGTTTTTTCGAAGACCCTGAGTATAAACGTTTAATTGCAAAAGTTAGAGAGAATCCTGATAAATTTGAAAACCTGATTATTGACGACGAGGTTATATACATATCGTGTGGTTCAAAGAGGAACGAAGACCTGGATATTCCAAGCGTAAAGATATGGGTGCCTGATGCTTACAAACAGGTCCTTTTGGAGCGCGTGCACGACAGTCCGTTGGGATCTCATTGTGGTATCCGTAAAACTGTAGAACTGTTACAAAGATACTATTATTGGCCGAGGCTGCGCCAAGACGTGGCGAACTATATTTCAGGCTGCGAAGTATGCAAACATATGAAGAGCTCCAACACTATTATGAGACCTCCGATGGGCGCGGCTAGGGTCACAGATCGTTCCGTGCAGCGCTTGTTTATAGATTTTATGGGCCCGTATCCAAGGTCCAAGTCTGGAAATACCCAACTACTGGTCGTCCTGGACCATTACACAAAGTTTGTATGGCTTCAGGCTTTACCCAAAGCCACTACTGAGAATGTGGTTAAGTTTTTAACCCAACATATTTTCCTCAAGTTTGGTGTTCCTGAGACAGTTCACTCTGACAATGGAGTCTAATTCACCTCAAAAGCTTTCTCGGACTTCCTGGTACACTATGGAGTCGAACATGTCCGCAATCCTCTATATTCGCCACAGGCTAATGCATCCGAGAGAGTAAATCAGTCGATACTCACAGCAATACGAGCCTATATAGGAGAAGACCATCGAAAGTGGGATGAATGTTTGGCGGAGTCGTGTGCAGCATTCCGCAATGTTGTACATGAGGCCACTGGGTTTTCACCTCATTTTTTTATGTTTGGATATCATCCTATCCGGCATGGCTCCGAATACGCTTTATTAAAGAGCCTGAATGCTTTTGAGGATGGTGAGGTGTTACTCCGCTCCAATAATGACAGGCTACGAAAAGCACACGATCGAGTCAGGAGTAAACTTGCTGAGGCATACGCTAAGGGAGCAAATCGATACAATTTGAGGTCTCGGGTAAAGAAACTTGAATTGGGACAGGTTGTTTGGGTGCGGAACTATACTCTGAGTCGTGCAGCTGATCGGTTCTCTGCTAAACTTGCTCCGAAGTTTGTCAGGGCTACCGTCAAACGCAAAGTGGGTCAAGTGTCCTATGAGCTGAGCAATACGGAAGGAAAATCTTTGGGAGTGTATCACGTACAAGATATCAAGTCGTGAAAAAAAAAGGAACCAAGACTGCACAAACCCATTATTGCCCGGCTTGGAGTTCTCAGGGTCTGGGTCGTCCCCACGATTGTTGTAGGTAGATGATTTCTTATCTAAATCTAAAAACTTGAATACATTGTGTTGGGCTATTCGATCGATATCAGTAGCCTTCTGCGAAGAAGATGAAAAACGTTTTCTGGTAACTGTCATCAAGGATTTGCTCGGTTGGTGCGAACAGAAGAAAGGAAAAGATAATAAGGCTATTATTGCATCGAATATTATGTACGTAGTAGGACAGTAACCGCGTTTCTTACGGGCACATTGAAAATTCCTGAAAACTGTTGTTAATAAACTATTCGAACTCATGCACGAAACACACGATAGTGTACAGGATATGGCTTGTGACACATTCATAAAAATCGCGATAAAATGTCGTCGCCATTTCGTCACCATTCAACCGAATAAAGTTTGTACGTTCATTGATGAAATTCTAAGCACGATGAGTAGTATAATTTGTGATCTACAGCCGCAACAGGTTCATACATTCTATAAAGCTGTCGGCTATATGATATCAGCTCAAGTAGATCAAGTACAATAGGACGCTCTGATCGAAAAGCATATGTTCTTACCGAATCAGGTATGGGATGCGATCATTTCGCGAGCATCGAAAAACGTTGATTTCTTGAAAAATATGGCAACCGTTAAACAATTAGGCAGTATACTTTAAACAAATGTGAGTGCGTGCAAGGCTTTAGGACATTCGTATGTCATACAATTGGGACGAATCTATTTAGATATGTTGAATGTCTATAAATAATGTCAGAGAATATAATTCAAGTGATCGCTGTGAATGGAATGAATGTTAACAATCAGCCACTGATTAAAGTTATGCATGTTGTTAAAAAAGAAACAACGTTAATATCTGAATGGGTGTCGCGATCGAATGACAATCAAATGGCTATGGATAATTTTATACCGCCACCTTTGGATGCCGTCTTATTGGATTATCAGCGTGGCAAATCCCATCTGCTCGTGAGGCCAGAGTGCTAAGCACTATGGCAACCATTGTTAATAAATTAAGAGGTCACATCACAAACGAAATACCGAAGATTTTCGATGCGGTTTTCGAATATACATTGGATATGATCAATAAGAATTTCGAAGACTATCCGCAACATCGAACCAGCTTCTACGAGCTGTTACAAGCTGTAAACGTTCATTGTTTTAAGGCTTTCCTTTAATATACCGCCAGCACACTTAATTGAATTGTCATAGTCTCGTATCCCAATTCGCGAAATATACTAAGTACTTCTGTACCGCATCTTGTTTTAATGAGAGAAGCGAGTTTTGTTGTCGAACTACAGTCGAAAATGTAGTTGATGTAGAACTGGTGAACTGACAGTTGTGACCCAATCTTTCCACATCTGTCATTATTGGCAGATGAGCTGACCAGATTCAGCTGTTCAGCGAAAGCTCTTGGAATTTCCCACCAATTTATGGCCGCAAAGATGGCGTCGCATGCTTATACGAACAGGCCTGGTGATGCCCTAATAGTTCGGAAAATAGCGTTCAAAAGGGGAATTTTGGAAAGGAACCGCTCTTGCGGTTCACTGAAAAATTTCTGAACAAAGAAACGAGGGCTTTTGGGTTCTCTTTGGTTTGGAGATCTGAAAAGTGAGGGTCGTGCTCGTGGTTGAGAGGCAATAACATTTGAAATTAAGTTTGAAAAATTATTTGAACCTAAAATTGGAAAAAATATTTGAAAGTAAATTTGAAAAAGTACTTGAAAGAGAATTTCAAAAGATTGTTTGAAATCAAAGCAAAATTGTGGCTGAAAAAACTGAATTGGGGAAAAAAAAGAAGAAAAACGACCTGTTATCGAACGAGGGGTGGATAGCTTCAAATTAGTTATTTTTGAAAGAAAAGTGAGGAACGTCGAAAATTAAAGAGGCAACGAAGATGTCTTTGGGGCGTATAATGCAACGAAAAGTGAAATTGTAAAAACTACTCAGGAGTTGGCAAACAAGGAAATTTTCTTCTAGTCGTGAATGTTCGTTAGTTGGTGTCGGAGGCAAAAGATGTTGAAGCAGCCAAGTATGCAGATGATCGAGCTTGCGAACGTTTAAAGAAATACACATAATATTGGGAAAAATTCAGCTAAGTACCTTTTGATTATATGAGTAAATTTTTCAATCGACAAGCAACAGAATTATTATTCGAATACTTCCGTATCATACCTAACGTATAGAAGCATGAGAAGATGAAAATATAACTAATTGAATTCGAAACTATTTGAATTTATGCATCAGAATAATTTATTACAATTTTCTTCTTATTATTTAAAATATTCTCATCTATGTATCGTTATTGTTACTATTGGTGTGGACTATTGAATTACTTTAATCAGTTGGAATAAATATCGTATTTCTAGTTTGGATTGGTAAAGAAAAAAAAAACCAATTTTTTGTCATGATTGGTGTAGACCGATCCCGGCCGGGTTTGGGGAATTAAAAGAAAAGAATTTATATTAACTATGTTAGTTACTTCTGAATTACTCAACTATTCAATTGCCTTTTTTTCCGTTTCTTTCTTTGTAAGGATCATTAAGTTTTATAACATATATATACAGATACCTTTATCTCATAATTGTGGGTTAGATATTTTCTTATCCTGTTTTTTCTTCATCTACTTTTATTGCATGTTCTTGAATATTATGATGCTTAAATAAATTTGTTAAAAAAAAAAAAAAATTATGATTTCACCTCACCATTGTCTGTCCTTGCATGTTTTGTGGTGTAAAGTGTGATGTCCGCGTGCCGTAGCACCAAAAGACTCCTTCTTTGCCAAAGAAATAAACTAAAGGACCCACGCCAGACTGCGTTAGCCGGCAAAATAAGGCACGCTGGGCAAGGTAAAAAGGAGTGCTTTAAAGAATAAAAAAATATGCTGCATTGACGGCGGCTCGGCTGAGAGGCCGCGGTGCAACAAGCTGTTGAAGGCGACTAAGTTAAAAAAATCAAAAACCATCTAATTTGCATGTACGGGAGCGAATCGAAGAAGAAAAGGGAAAAGGTCGACGGTCAAAGATTGGCAGCAGCGGACTGGTTATTTGAATTAAGAAGTCGTGAAGGAGTTTTGACGTAATATTTTCGAGAAAATCTGACCGAGGCAAGGAAAATTTCGACCAACCGGCGGAGGTGTGTGTGTCACGATATTGGCTGAAGAGATAGTTGGATAAACGAAATATTCGAATAAGCAGACCGGCGAGCTACAAGCAGTTAATAGGCTGAGTAAGTTATTCAAGCATTACGATTGTAAAAATAATTAAGTTAAGTAAGATACGGGCTAGTGTAGCAATTAAAAAAGTTTAATTGAAAAATCGCGGCGCCGTTTCGTTGTTTTTGGAAGTTTTTAGATACGCGAATAGTTTTGTGACATGGTTTATATCTAGCAGTAGAAATAAAAGGAATGTTAATAATTGTGAAGACTGGTGTGTCTAATAGTGGTATTTCTTTATTAGTGCGCGAAGCCGTCGCGTTTCTTCTCGCTTCAGGGCGACGGTCAAGAGTTGGTTTCGGGGTTGGAAGCGAGTGGCGCCCACCCACCTGATCTCCGGTGAGTTCAGGCCCCCGAAACTAACCCGCTTGTATTTTTTCTGTTAAAACAGGTGCGTAGACGCTTAAAAAAACAGTAGTAAATTGGCGCCCAACGTGGGGCTAACGGTCGTAACGGTACAGGTGAAAATGTTCGAGCTTCTTTGTTTCGTACTTGCGGGACCGAAAATACGACGCTTTAGTAGATTCATAACGCGGTGTAATTTTTCTTGCGTAGAAAAGGAAAATCGGTGGCAAGTTACTACAACAGCTAAACTCAAGTGGTCGGTTTAGGTTTTGCAAGCATTTCATACCATTTTTGCATGAATATTTTGAATATATACAAAATAGAACCCGCTTATTATTAATATATATTAATACCTATTTTTATGATTATTACCTATTTAAACATTTGAATTCTGGTGCGCCAGTGTGTGTGTGCAATTATATTTGTATGGTCCCAAATTGTGGGAAGATCGGTAGGAACAGAAATTTTATACATGAACGATAGCTTATGGAATAATGCAACTTAAGTGGCTATCTTTTAGGGCATTGCATACTCAATAGAATTTATTGTTGAGGCTGAGAATCGTGGTTATCGTTTGCAAGTCATATTTTCTAACAAGTGAGTGTGGTATTTACAGCGTATAATAAAATTTGAATTGGGAGTGTGAGTAGGGGAAATACATTTAATTCAGTGTGTGTGATAGGATCACGTTAGTGGAGAAAATAAACAGGTTCGGAGTGATTAAGTACAGTTGCGGGAATTCGTTGGTGAAGAGGTTGTGGAGTGTGATTCGGTTTTCTTTGAAGGGTGGCATTTCGCTAATCGAACTCTTCAAGGTAGAGGTACGTAGTGACTGGGTACTTCTGGTGGTCTAACGCTCGATTTTTTTTTGAATTGGAAAACATAGAAAATTGTGCTAGCAGTTTCATAGCATGTCTCTTAGACGATTTTTATTTTAGTTTTATTGAAGACATCCAGGTCAGTGCAGTTCACAATGGACATTTTCAGTAGATCGACTGTTCAAAGACGAGCTCATCTACGAGCTTGCTCTCAAAGGGTGTCCGTTAGATACCGTAGACAACATGCGGAAGACGCTGAGGGCGACGCTCAGGGCGGAATCAGCTACGGATACTTCCTATGTCGAGGCCGACTATCCGTTCGACTTTGAGACGGACTACAGGGAGCTTGAGACAAAAGCAACAGAATCTGAGGAACTCGTAGAGCGGTAGACAGGCGGCAAAGCGTCGTTGGAATTTTCGAATGTAAAAGTCAGGATAAAGTTTGGCTTTAGACGTTTAAGAAATTTGCAGGTGGTATCGAGGGAGCAAAAGGAAGGAGCGAAGGCTTTGCGTAATAGATTTATTTAAGCAATGGGTGCTCTAGTGGAAAAAGTCAAGGGGCCCAGTGAGGATGAGGAGGATCAGTCTAACGCAATTCAAGATGCAGCCACGCCACAATCCCCCAAATCTGGAAGTTCCGCAGAAGTAGCCAAATGGGGATTAAAATTTAGCGGTGACTCGTCAGGATCGGTTAATGCTTTCCCAGAGCAAGTAGAAGAGCTGCGACTGGCAAGGGGACTTACTAAAGCTTACTAAAGCTAAAGTTTTAGGCACGCTGCACCCACACACGGCTCAGAATTGCCAATTCTTTACCATAGACAAGCTAAGAACATCCTTAATTTTGATCCTCAATCCTTTTTTTTAACAAAAATTTACTCTGCTTGGAAATCTAGAAGTACCTCAAAAGTCAGCAAAACGCTCGCCGGCGCCAAAAAGTTTAAGACAGCTGAATTTTAGCAAGTCATGGACCTACCTACTATATACATATATATTTCGTCCTCCGAAAATTTCAGCTCAATCAAATCGGCCACCCCAAGAGATAATCTCTCTTAATCATTTTGCTTGGCATATATATATATATATATATATATGTATATATATATATATATATATATATATATATATATATATATATATATATATATATATATATATATATATATATATACATATATATGTATATATATATATATATATATATATATATATATATATATATATATATATATATATATATATATATATATATATATATATATATATATATATATATATATATATATATATATATATATATATATATATATATATATATATATATATATATATATATATATATATGTAAAGAAATATTATTTTTCGGCGAAGTGAGTTTAATACTAATTTGCTTAGTTAAAATATAGCTATTAAGTTTTTACTAATATTCGTAGAACATTAGTTAAAATATAGCTATTAAGTTTTTATTAATATTCGTAGAACATTAGTATGAAAATCAATTCGACCGAAAATGCATATTTCCGTATATATTGCTATTACATATTTCGGGGGATTCCAAGTAAGACATCATTTTATTTTACTAACTATGACTTACGGAGTCTGCTTTTAGAATTTTGAGTTATAAGCCGTTCACACTACACTCTAAATCAAGTAGATTTAGAAGCTGTCAAAGTTAATCAGGTAAGCGTTCACACTACCCGAAGTGATTTAGAATGAGGAGATTTAGAGAGCGAACTGTCATTCGAATTTGTGTGTACAATTTTTTTTTCATGAAAGTTGTTCAAAATGGTGCAGAAACATGCAAGAGCATTTTCTTTTCATTTTGTACAACTACAACTCACATTTTCCTTTTTTGTCCAATTTTTACTATTTTTGAACGAAATTCGAATGACATTTCGTTGAAATCTACTCTCCCTCTCACGGATGGAATTAAGCACGCTCTGAGAACAATTCAGCCGGGAAAAATTCAAACTCTAAATCTACTTGATTAACTCGGTCGCAAACCGAAAAAAATGTATGGGTAATCAGGTAGATTTAAGTTGATTTGGCTCTAAAGCGATCAGCTGATCGAAATCGCCTGATTTAGAGTCTAGTGTGAACGGGCTATTATAGTGTATAAACATGTATTATCAATACTGAAGGTTAGTACGCTGCCGAGCCTGAATTCCTGTCCCCCTTTAAAATGCATGGGAAAAGAGTGACGGAATTCCGGACCTGAATTTTTTTTCAGGTGACTTGAGAAAATCGGTACGCTGCCCGTCCTGAAACGTTGCCTGAAAAGTGTCAGAATTTCAGTGTTGCTCTTCGCTCGTAGGTGGCTCTTCAGCACAAGTGGAGAGTTTTTTCAGGCACGAGGTGCCTGAATTAAATGGTCTGCTATTTATTTGGTCACGGAAAGCAATCATTTTGGCCATTTTGACCGCGCGTCAAATTTGAATTTTGTTTGAAAATTTGAAATTTGTTGTACGTCGGAACTTTCTGTCTTCTAATTTTATGCGTAGGATAGTTCGTGCAGAACTTGAAGCAATGATATTCCAGCACATTTGGTTTTTTTGGCAGATACGTTTGCTAGGAAGCACTTCAATTAGCTGGTTGGTTAATTGAATTAGTGCGACGTTATAAAAGATCTGTTCGCGTACTTCAGCAAACTGCAGCAGTAACATAATTTGGCAGCTGGCTTCTTTTTGCTGCCAAATTTGGCTTGAAGCAATTATGCGAATCTATTTGAATATATTATAATAGATTCAGGTACGCGAACAGACCTAAAGTTTTCAACACCGCATGTGTACGCGATATGAAATGCATGGATGGAAATTATGTATTCGTGTGAAGGAAATATATATCAAATAAACAATTATTAAATAGATTACATAATTGTTTTACTTCGAAAAACTACGCCTATTTTCATTCAGTCTAATTGAATTTAAAGTGAAAGTAGTTTTTAAAATTTGCTACTAGAACTTGGTTTCTTTGATAAACTTTGGTTTGGTTCATAATATAGCAGTATGATGGGGCAGCAAACCTGAATGAATTTAAAATTGAAGAGCTGAAAGAAGCATTGATGGAACAGTAACATAGTATTTCACATACAGTTGGTAGATTGTAAAGGTTATTTTCAAAGAAAGCTAATTTCTAAATCCCATGCCGCCAAAGTTGAGAGCAATTAACTGTCACTTTGTAATATTCTACACTTCTCTACACGAAAATTTTTCCGTGTAGAAATAAATAGCACAACCGAGTGTCCGGAATTCAGGCTCGCCAGCGTACTAACCTTTAGTAGGGAAATAACATTTTGTTCTAGTTACAAAGTCTCAATAATTCGATATACCGCGTATTTAGGGGTTTAGCAGAAGGGTATGGAATTTTTTCCATTTATTGAGGATTTTGACTTAACGAGGTTTGAGTTATAGAGATTCCACTGAATATATATATATATATATATATATATATATATATATATATATATATATATATATATATATATATATATATATATATATATATATATATATATATATATATATATATATATATATATATATATATATATATATATATATGTACACAATATATATATATATATATATATATATATATATATATATATATATATATATATATATATTTATATATATATACCATATATATATATATATATATATATATATATATATATATATATATATATATATATATATATATATATATATAAAGATATATATATATATATATATATATATATATATATATATATATATATATATATATATATATATCTATATATATATATATATATATATATATATATATATATATATATATAATTATATATACATATATATGTATATATATATATATATATATATATATATATATATATATATATATATATATACATATATATTTATATATATATATATATATATATATATATATATATATACATATATATTTATATATATATATATATATATATATATATATATATATATACATATATATTTATATATATATATATATATATATATATATATATATATATACATATATATTTATATATATATGTATATATATATATATATATATATACATATATATTCATATATATATATATATATATATATATATATATATATATATATATACATGTTATTCATCTGTCATGAAATAATACTAGCCGCAATCTTCAACAAAATAAGGAACAGGGCTTGTATATCACAATGTCCTTAGCCAAAAAATAGATAATAAGTTAATGCCTAGATTCTTAGTACTTGATGTTCAGTTAATTTAAATATAGCGCAACAAAATGTATTCACATAAATTTGCAAATACGATCTGTGATCTTACAAAATTCGAAAATTGGTTTTATAAATATTGTAGTTGCAAATTTAAGCTGATTCTAGGATTTATCGTTTATGCATCGAAAAAATTATGGATGTGTATATTTGTTGACATACCATTTGCTTATTTTTCCATCAAAAATGAACAAAATGTAGAATAAATACTGGGTCGTTTGATACCAACATTAAACAGCATCGCGGCATACTTTCACATTTCAATCGTCGTATGCAAATAACAGCATAAGAGACCACTTGGACAGCAAAGAATAGTTCACCAGATTACACAGCAGATAATTGACCTGCTTTTGGTTCTCACCCGACCAACAGGACTTCAATTTCAGGCAGCCACATCATATAGAATGACCTTGACTTTGGTGTCTTATCATCAAAAATCGCGCAATCCAAACTGCTTGCAGGAAATCTGCGCATGTGCTAGTTGTTCCTCGTTCACGTACGGTGTGGAGATATTGTACACCGACATAATAACGAGTATACCGATTCCACCACACGTCTCAACCAATGTAAGTACTCAAAAAGGGCGCACCGGTACTCTTCACAATCCAACTAATGCTTCGCTTTCAGCCTGTCGCATCCAAACATAATCCTTCTTCCATTTTTGAAAGTAATTTGATCACGCGCTTTTGCTGATCTGATATACGGGCGATATCAATCATGCCGAAAAGCTTCTTGATAACAATGAATATTTGTTTTCCGCGTATTTTCTTCGCAATCGTTTGTAGTTCAATCTTGTTGAACAGATCTGTATCTTTCAGCACGGCAAAAACTTTGACACTTTTATTTAATCCCGTTTTCGAAAATCAACGCACAGGAACAACAAACATACGCTGATTCACAAGACAAACTGCACGACATTGCGGGATCTATAACGATTCCTTCGTCTTCCTATGCCTTTCCTTGCCCAGCAATATGCTCTCTCTCTCTCTGCATAACGCGCGAGAATGAGATGTCCTTAATCTGATCTTGGGCAAATAGGCAACGATCGCACTCAGTGTTGCCAACTTTTTTCCAGCCGTTGTAGCTAGATTTGAAGGGAAAAATAGCTAAAAATAGCTAAAATGTTTACTTTGTAGCTAAAAAGTGTAGCTATATTCAACAATAAAAAACTCAAGGTTCTGGAAAACAGTTTTATTAAGCTAATCTTTATAGTTCATGTAGAAAAATATTAAATGTACATCGGATAATGAGCAGTTAATTAATTTAATGCTATGAACTATGACTAATATTAAACTCATTCATTTGTTGTTAACCGTAACTCATGCTTGCAATTGAAATATTTCACAAAACCATTTTTAAATTATATTTATGTCAAAAAAATGTTCTTCAAGCTGGGGTAATATATCAAAATTTATACTCATTTTCGTTCTCTACATATGCGTCTAAAGTGCCGACTTTCGCCAATACTTTCTGAGGGAACTCAAAATCTTTACAACATTTTTGCGACCGTTTCAACCCATATTTAATAGTAAGTATTGAGTGCAAAGTTTTTAAGTTGAGTTTATTTCTATGTTTGGTTTCCACAATCGAAAGTTGACTAAAAATACGTTCAATTTCTGCATTGGACCAAGGAAGAACTAGTAACCTAAAGGCAATCGCACAGAGATCGGTAAACGGGTTGAATTTTGCTGCGTCTTTGTTTATAATTATACACCTCTAGCCAAAATTTTCTGTTATCAGCTTTTTTTCTCTCCAGTTAACGATTAATAATTGTTTTTTCTGTACCAGTATATTCTGAATAGATGTTTTATCAGCCGTAAACAACTTTATAATTTTTATAAAGTCTTCTTCATCGACTAAATTTATATTTTCCACAGAAAATTGGAAACTATTTCAGATTATCACGTAATTAATATTTCAGCTCTTCTATTAGGTTTTTTATAAATGCTATACAAGTCTGCCTTATATTTTCTTCATCTTACCTTGAAATTGCATTATTACTTCGAAGTTCAACTATTTTTTGCTCAAAGTTATATCCTAAATAGGCATTATTGTGAACGTAGTCATTTGATTCCACATTTTCTGACAAAACGTTAATTGTACAATCTGGATACACAATTTTTTTTAGCCAAACCTTCAATAAATAAACAAAAATCGTTAAGGAACTTAGTCGGCTGAACAGAATTGCTTTCAAATTTTTTGTTCATTATTTAAGCATCTTTTAAAATGGGTTGAAGAAATAAGAGATATAAAAGGTTTATATCATTGTTATACTCCCTATAAATTATTTTAGCATTTAGGGTTTTTAGCTCTATCCATTGGCTAATGATCCTTGATACTGATCCCTCTATTGAAGAACGTGTAAGAACGATAATAGAAAGTGATATCGTAAATTCACATCATTGCACCATTTATTGCATTAGACTTTAGCAACATTTTGGCAGTGAACCGCCTATATTTCAATGAGTTGACTTTGAAGGTTATATATGTATGTATTCTGAAGTTTCTGAAAAATTGCCGCCTTTACAGAGATAAACTTGCTTTGACTTTGCCAGCTCATCGGGAGAAAAAAATTGCCTCGTGTAAATATTTTGCGGTATTTTGAACAGCAGAGGCTTGCCGAGAAAATTGAAAGCAACTGCTATTGTATCTACCTAAAACTTTAGCGTTTACCTTAGAATTTGAGGAGATTGTTTTCAAGCACTGAGTGTTTTAAGGGGTTACCCCCACTTGTAACTTTTAAGTTTTTCGTTTGTTTTTTGTTGCATTTTTTTTTTAGTATAACTATCTGAGAATACGTCCTTCAAATTTCAAGTCGATCCAAACATAATTAACCGAGATATGAGCGTTGAAAGAGAAGAAACTGTTGCTTATACAACCGTTACTTATACTTATAAACGCGTTTTTCTCGAAATGAGATCTTTGAAGTCGGTGACCAAAATTACTTGAAAACTACTGAACCGATCTTTTTGAAACTTAGCAGGCTTATTTAATACATAAAAATGTAGTGTTTGATCGTTCGATTTTTTTTTAAATAAAAAATGGCCGTTTTATAGCCAAAAGACGACCATTTTTTTAAATGAAAATCGAAATATTAATTTTGACTGTCCGCCGTTTTGTGAAAAATAGATATTGTTTCAAATCCTTCGATCAAACACTAGTTTATACTGTTATTTAACTAAGTCCATCGCTATTTTTTGTTTCAGATGATCCAGTTCGACACAATTTCGGTCCCCGCAAAAGGTGAAAATTAAAATTCCATTGTTTTGACGGCCATTTGTAATTAAATCATGTTATATTTTTCAATAAAAAAATTACTGAAAAGTGTCTAAAGTATTTACTTTAAGAAAATATAACAGTCGTTTAAAAACATTTCGTAGTTTTGTCAAAAAAAATTCATGAAAATGACCTATTTTATTGCGCTACACGTGGGGGTAACCCCTTAAATATCAATAAACTAGTGAAAATTAATGCAATTAAAGCGAAAACTTAGATTATTTATAATCTATAAATTAGTAGCTAAATTTGTAGCCAATAACTAAATGAAAAATTGTGTAGCTAAACAGGTTCTTTTTGTAGCTAAATCTAGCTACAAAATAGCTAAATTGGCATCACTGATCGCACTAGATGCTAGTTAGGGACGGCGAATTCACACTTACAATGCACAAAGAGAAGCAGCTGCACTTGTGGCATGCCGAAAAAAACTCGTGGCACTGTGCAATACGGGTAGGGACACGATATCGAAAGAAAGTATCGATACTTTTACTTTAAAGTAGTATCAGAACCAAGTATTGATATAAGTCCCGTACTCATTGCGACAGTACTGATATGAGTAAATATCAAATGATACTTACTATAGTCAGTCAGTTCAGACTTCCAACGAAGCCAGAGATTTCAATTATAATGATAGGGCCGGGAACTGGTCTGGTGCCGTTCCGCGACTTTGTTCTCGGGATCAAGCACACAAAATTTACGTCACACATTCAGATCCAATTCGGAAGGTTATTTATTGGTGAGAACACATGGGCGGGTACGTTTGCTGCACTTGATTATCCCTTTCCATTATTCATTTATTCCGTTCTCACAGCGGCGCCAAAAATATGGCAATCCATGTAAGAATTATTCTGCTCAAAGTCAGCATCCAGCGAAGGAAATAAGTCAGAGACCCAAGCACAACGGTTTATCAAGAAAATGGAGGCTCAAAAGCGCAACTCAGCCGACGTGTGGAGCTAATCGCAACTATTCTATCAGATTTCGTTTTGTTTGCTCGCTCAAGACGGGACCAAGCAAACAGCATCCCTTGAGTCGGATTAGAAACATTAAAATAATAAATTTATTAAACTAAATTAAACTAGATAAAAGTTAATTTTGAAGAAGAGATAATCGATGATAAAAAACAGTGATATGATGAGGATGCGTACAGAAGACCAGATATTGTTCACGAGGACTGTTGCACTCTCTCAATATGTCTTTTTACACATACATATATCACTTTTGAAACTAATTTAATATCGTTGTTATTCGTCTATTGAGAGAACATTAGGATATGAAAGTCGATACTAATTACAGTGTACCAATAATCTCTCCGTACAGCAGCTGTTTGAAACGCAAGTAATAAAAAACAATAAATTGTTGAAAGAAATTTGAAAAAGTTTTAATGCAGATTTATTCATTAAACATTTTGATTTAATTTAGAAACAAAAACTAATCCATTTAAATTATTCCAAAACCTAAGTTGAAACAGGCGCTTTAGCAGGAATGGGCGAAAATAGAGCCAAGCTATGCAAAAATACTTGTAGAATTGATGCCACTCTGCCTTAAAACCGTGGTTAAAAATAAAGGCTACCCAACTAACTATTATCAAAAAAAGTATCTCTAGTTTTTAAGATTTTTCATAAACTGTTTCGTAAGTGTACGAAGTCTTTATTGGAGGCAAATTGTCGACTTTGTTTTATTTTTAGTTAATAACTTTGTAATGAATAATTTAAATGGATTAGTTTTTATTTCTAAATTAAATAAAAATGTTTAATGAATAAATCTGTATTAAAGCTTTTTTAAATTTCTAGCAACATTTTATTGTTTTTTATCACTTGAGTTTCAAATAGCTACTGTACGAAGACATAATTCGTAGCTCAGTTTAGAAAGATGGGTCGATTTCCATGTAAAAATTTTTCAGTCACATGTCGATACGATACTACCATCAAAGTATTGATATCAGTAAAATATCGAACAGTTTCGATTCAAGTAAAATTTTACTTGGTATCAAACGAAAGTATCGATACCGTACTAATATCAGTACTTTCATCGTGTCCCTAAATACGGGTGGCCTAGGATTCTCTTAACACGCGACGAATACCGCAGAGTACACGATATGCAACTCAAATGCAATCTCAGTGAACCAAGCAATCCAGGTGATAGTTCTGAATCAAAGAGAGATGCATGTGAATCACACGTGTCGGGCGACGAACTGTCTAATCAAATCCTGAAGTCAGTGAGACGATTTTGCCACACCGCATTCTATTCGGCGTGCACTCAAATTTCCCGAACACACATCTAGTCAAAGGAATGAAAGCAACCAATTTTCGGCGAATAGCACTCAAAAGCCATGAAAAGCTGACAGAAAGACAACTATATGCATCAATTCCGAGCGACCTGAGCCGCGCACTCACTTCACGTATGGGTATCACCTTATGCCTGTTGTTTTTCAATTGCATTGGCACTGCTACTTTCAATTCATTGCGTGAAATTTTCCATGTTTACCGTTGGATTAGCACTCATGATTACTTTTAGCGAGAGTAACTTTGTAAAGGTAGAACTATAATGCAATTAAGTGAACTTTAAGTAGCTTAAGTGACAGTAAGGTTGCATAGAAAACAAGCGGCATACCCATAATGTACTTATCTGCCGTTTCGTTAAGTTTCGTTCAATTCGGGCCACTTAAGTGGCGTACGACTGGGACCGTACATCACTTAAGTAAATTTGACAGGAGGTATGTGTAACGACTACGACCTATAGAAGGCACGTAAAATATTTGAATATGTTTTCGTGGATCGCTCGCTATTTTCGCTTGCAGTAGCTCAGACCTTACTGATATTTACTGAAAGAGGGGAAATTTTCAGTTTTCAGTAAAACGGAGTACAAAAACGGTCTCATTGCAATTAATTGCAATTAATCGTCCTACGCGAACAGACCTTTTATTTGTAAAGGTTATTTAATTGTGATCATGGTTCCCTTCTGGTCTATAAATCAGCATAGACAACGTATATCGTCCCTAAAGCTTATCAAAGCGGAGAATATTGATACGGGAAACTCGATCGTTTTGCGGCCTCCGAAGCCAAATCATATTGGAATTGTTTTTGCGGGATGATTGCGGGATGATTAAAATTGAAATATTTATTTTTTATTTACATTGAACATTTTTATTTGACAAAGTGGTTTCGGAAGTATGCACCGATTCTCATCAGACACCAGCACACAGTGCATACTTGACTGATGTGACTACTTGCAGTTGGAAATCATTAACGTTTATTTACGCTTGATTCGGCTTCGGAGGCTTATTCCGCAAAACGATCGAGTTTCCCGTATCAATATTCTGTGCTTTGATAAGCTTTAGAGACGATATACGTTGTATATGCTGATTTATAGACAAGAAGGGAACCATGATCACAATTAAATAACCTTTACAAGTAAATTATATCGATGGATACAACTAGCGTAAATAAAAGTTAATGATTTCGAACTGCAAGTGGTCATTTCAGTCAAGTATGCACTGTGTGCTGGTGTCTGATGAGAATCAGTGCATACTTTCAAAACCACTTTGTCAAATAAAGACTTTCAATGTAAATAAAAAAAAATTTCAATTTTAATCAGCCCGCAAAAACAATTCCAATTAGACCTTTTATTGTTAAAAGACCTTATATATCCTGCGCGGCATTGTAAATAGAATAACAGGCATCTTAAATATTGTTTCGTCGATCATTTAAACGCTATTTTTACAGGAAGTAGGAATAATGAGTATCAAACATAATTTCAAAGAGAAAACGCGTTGAATAACATACGAAATAATAAATGAACTTACATACGAAATAGTAAATTATATAGTATTTTATTTACTTGTATCTTTAAATTACTTACTTTTAAAAAACAAGTGCATAAACTACTTAATACGCCATCACACACCTTTTTTCATTCAAAGAATAACCACACACCATGCTTCAGCTGTCCACTATTGAATTTTAATCTTCAGCAGCAAAGACCTTGTTGATTAAATATATTCCGGTCGCATACCAATATTGCTTAAAAAGCATTTCTTTCGTACACTTATTTGAATATAAGTACAAATTAAGATCCTGCACCAAGCCCATCTTTATAGATCTAATAATCTACAGCAAAGTGCCGAGTTTCAGCTCAGCAACAATTTTCTACGATTTCTTGCAACAGAGCTATCAAGCTATAAAGACAACTATATTTCAATTGCAGTAAAATCCTACTCAAATATATTGCACAAATGCTCATATCAGTTGATCTCATATGGCTGCAAATTCAAACTTATATTCGCCACTCTGGCGGCTGCTTCATGAAGCTTCACTTAATTCTATTATGGGCAAATTAACCGATCGACTTCAATTGAGTGAATTTTCGTTCAGTTTCAGCGCTCACTTAAGTTCACTTAATTGCATTATAGTTCTACACTAATAAAGCGCCAATTTAAAACGGACTATGATCACGACCTGTTCGAACTAGACGAAAAACGTTGAAAAACAGTCACGAACTTGGGGCCT
Source organism: Nemotelus pantherinus (assembly GCA_963978885.1). Taxonomy (NCBI): domain Eukaryota; kingdom Metazoa; phylum Arthropoda; class Insecta; order Diptera; family Stratiomyidae; genus Nemotelus; species Nemotelus pantherinus. The sequence goes on along the minus strand of OZ022264.1, from coordinate 137,542,674 downwards.
CTCTTGTGCCTATGTGTGTCGTTCAGTAAACCTTTGTGAACAGGCGGCTACTTTAAAGGTAAGTACGCAGCCGTGCCTGAATTTCGGTCACTCGGTTTTGCTATTTATTTCTACACGAAAAAATTTTCGTGTAGAGAAGTGTAGAATATTACAAAGTGACAGTTAATTGCGCTCAACTTTGGCGGCATGGGATTTAGAAATTAGCTTTCTTTGAAAATAACCTTTACAATCTACCAACTGTATGCGAAATACTATATGTTACTATTCCATCAATGCTTCTTTCAGCTCTTCAATTTTAAATTCATTCAAGTTTGCTGCCTCATCATACTGCTATATTATGAACCAAACCGAAGTTTATGAAAGAAACCAAGTTATAGTAGCAAATTTTAATAACTACTCTCACGTTAAATTTACTTAGACTGAAAGAAAATAGGCGTAGTTTTTCGAAGAAAAACAATTATGTAATCTATTTAATAATTGTTTATTTGATATATATTTCCTTCACACGAATACATAATTTTCATCCATGCATTTCATATCGCGTACACATGCGGTGTTGAAAACTTTAGGTCTGTTCGCGTACCTGAATCTATTATAATATATTCAAATAGATTCGCATAATTGCTTCAGGCCAAATTTTGCAGCAAAAAGAAGCCAGCTGCCAAATTATGTTACTGCTGCAGTTTGCTGAAGTACGCGAACTGACCTTTTATAACGTCGCACTAATTCAATTAACCAACCAGCTAATTAAAGTGCTTCCTAGTTAACTTATCTGCCAAAAAAACCAAATGTGCTGGAAAATCATTGCTTCAAGTTCTGCACGAACTATCCTACGCATAAAATTAGTTCATTTGTCCACAGAAAGTTCCGACGTACAACAAATTTCAAATTTTCAAACAAAATTCAAATTTGACGCGCGTACTTACCTTAAAGGTAAGTACGCAGCCGTGCCTGAATTTCGGTTTCGGTTTCGGTGTCGCTTGGAAAAATCGGTAAGCAGCCCGTCCTGAAACGTTGCCTGAAAAGTGTCAGAATTTCAGTGATGCTCTTTGCTCGTAGGTGGCTCTGCAGCACAAGTGGAGAGTTTTTTCAGGCACGAGTTGACAAATTAACTAATTTTATGCGTAGGATAGTTCGTGCAGAATTTGAAGCAATAATTTTCCAGCACATGTGGTTTTTTTGGCAGATACGTTTACTAGGAAGCACTTTAATTAGCTGGTTGTTTAATTGAATTAGTGCGACGTTATAAAAGGTCTGTTCACGTACTTCAGCAAACTGCAGCAGTAACATACGGCCTTTTCGAATTCATGTCTCCGACTTGATCTTGATCTCCGTATAACAGATTATGACGTCAGCGTTTTAGCTGAGCTATTATAACAGTTATAGGAGATCAAGATAGACTGTCCGGATTCTCTGTCTTGTCTTGTTTTGACATTTTGGCAAATATGGTCACTGGTGGGTGACTGAAAGATTGTGCTCTTGTACCTGACAGTATGAAACTGATTGTGGGTGGAATATGACCCCAATGTAAATTAGCTTTGAGACATATTGCACGCATAGCGAAAACAATGAATGCCAACGGTTAGCTACGAGATATAGTACAGGGAATCTGCTTCACAACACATACGAATTAAATTTCCGAAGCTCGTTGGCAATGGGAACGTTGTACGACAAATGCAATAATCGATTACATTGTCGTTCCTGCTTTACCACGCGAAGCGCTCGTCGAATGGCAAGTCTGGGCTCACATGCATTACGACCGTTTCGATTGTAAGTTTAGATTTTCTTGCATAATTGTGATTTGCTCTTGAAATGATGTACACTCGTAGATGAGAAAACCGGATGTTCCGTAAATGACTATACGATCTCCATAAGACGGCGATGGAACTATGAAAATAATTGTGCTGCTATTGTTTGGTATGTGTCTTCAGCTAATAGCCAATTTAGATAATAGCCATTCTCCGGATCGAAACCTACCCTTTTTTGAATAAGTTTAGCCTCATCTACAACCCAACTGCCCCAGTGGTCGGATGATACTCTCCATCGTCACAAACAACTTGCCGAAAATATTACCAGGGAAAATTTGGATGAAATTTTGAAATATGTTCTCGGGATATTGCCCAAGGATTATCTGAGGCAGAGCTACGATCGCCAAACATCTGCGGACAGTTCATACTTATAAAACAGCAGCAACAAACCACCAACAACATTACCTTCGCCAGTGCTACCAGCTATACATTTAAAAATTTTCTATCAAGTCTCGTGCATGTGTCGGTTGAATGAACTCTTTGTAGCACTGAACGATTTCAAACCGAAAATCAGTAATGCTGCAAACATTTGGTACGCTGTCTTACCAGCATGTAGTCTTCATAATTTCAGCACGTTTCTTTCGATTTGTGGCATTAGACATGAGTAAATGTTCATACTAAATGTGACAAAATTTTACTCAGTACGTTTTCTATGTTATCTATTTTCAAAAAAAAAATCTCGTTCGTTTACACTTTACTATCTCTAGTAGTTCTCTAGAGCAGAAACAAATAGTGTATTGATACAAAAGACAAGTCAAGAACTTTGATACTGAACACGATGATTGAAAATATGTAATAGTGAAATTACCTATGATTGTAAAGTTTCCAGTTGTGACTAATAAAACAGAAATCAACCTCAATTAAGATCAACAAATTTTTGATACACGTTTTGTGTATTAAGTTGTTCATATTCTAACAAACGTTAAATTCAAAGGCATGTATTTACAATTTATGTTGAAATATAATGTTGATTTGCAAAATCGACGACCGTTGTCACTAAATAAATTCTCGCAAAATATTGAAGAGAATTTAAAAGGGTGTTGTTCCAGAAGCAGAAAACACAAAATTTTAAAAATTCGCCGGCCGGAGTAATCGAAATTTTGTTACATGAAGATTGTTAATATTCACAGAAAGTATATGAATATTGTCTATAAGTCTCGAAATATCGTAATTTAATTTCAAAGATCCTCGAGAAAACATGCGAAAGTAAAGCATGGAATAATCTACTAAACGTCTTTATGTACGCTTAGCATATTTTTGAGTAATTATGTACGAATACGAGATCATTGTAATTGCAAATAAATTAGATATATTTTTTAAAGTTGTTAATTATCAATGCAGAGTTTTGAAGATGATTCAGTCTACTTCGAAACCGGTGGAAATAGGGACAACTAACTTAAGGCCAAGTCTATATGCTCACGATTACTGTTTACGATCATTCAAAAATATTTTATTACTGAGAAATCATGCTTTACAATCTTATGACTCTTTTAATTCTTCAAAACAAATAACTACAAATAGTATCAAGACAAAAATTGCTTTTGATAGCAACATCGAACATAATTAACGCATAGAGCACGTTCGTAGAGACCTTGCATCATGTTGAAACTTTTTCGCCATCAAATCAACAGCTTCATCCCTATCGGAATGGCGTGGGACTTTAGTCATTAATTTTCTAATGGTGCCTAGTCAAAGCTATAGAAGAAATGGATGGGCGGTATACACGTACATGAGCGTACGTGTATAGGTCCAACTAGTGATGAGTCTGCGTCCGTACGTTGACGTATGCGCCGAGGTAAACCACGCAAAGCATATGTTGCACCCAAACATAACTTACCGAACAGCCAGAAAAGTAGCATGCTCCTTAAGCAACCTTTTGCTCAATTTTTATTATGAGCTGTCCGTACGTTAAGTGGTAATGAGATACGACTTGACATACGTTCGCTTATGCGTTGTATGGGCACTTAAATTCACTCATGTTTGCGTACGTCAAAAAGTGTCTTTTTTGCTCTAAAACCGGTTGGTTTTGACAGACGATTCCGGCCGCAGACTCATCTTTGGTTAGGGCTTATAGCACCAGCTCTTCTTGCAGAATGATATCCCCTCTCCCCTCTGACAAAACACATGTTGTCAAATAAATGTAAACAAAGTCCGATTACATATGATTGCCGAATGGATATATTCGAATTGCAGCCCATTAACAACATTCTTAGGCCTTAAAAGTGGTTTATGATAAAGTTTGAACATGATTACTTACTTTATTGGCCAAGAAGTAAAACGGCATCGATAAAATTTAACCAAAACTGAGAAATGAACTGCATGGTAGAGAGTTGTGCAACTACAATCGGCTCTCATACCATCGAATTTGCGATTTTCGGTCGAAAAACGAATTCACAACACTAAAAATTAAACTAAGAATAGGACTAGTGAGACAGTAAATCCATAGATTCAAATTACCGCCGCAATTGGTAATCTTTTGCGGATACCGTACTACGCGCGCGATCATTTACAACCTAATTTGACAACCTGAGTTTTCTTAAATTTTTATAAGTTCGGAGCGTCAAAGGCGTACCAATTAGTTTGGTTGTTGGGAGTCACAAATATTTTTGAATATGTTTTTCCAATTTAAGATGAATACATGTTTGTGGGTGAAAATGAAAACAGATTACGATAATATAATTATGAAATATAATTTGAACGCAGAGTGTGGAAGGAAGGAGGTGAATTAATATATGTATTATTATATGAAAATAATGATAGCACCTCTACTTGTATATCTTTGCGTCTCTATGACCCCAAGCAATACGATGGGTTTTCAAGTTAGAGCTTTTATTCGACCGAAACCAGTCCCAAGCCCGGTTTTTATGGAAGCGGTTTTTAAGAAAACACTTGCAAAACGCTCTCTTGTGATACCTAAACACAAATTTTAAGAAACTTCAATAATTACTTGTTTTTCTCAAATATTACAAATTTTAGAAGAATAAAATACGCAAGATTGCAAAAAGTACAAATTTCAAATAAGCATATCAACAATTAGTTTCATTCCTATTCGCACGGCGAAAATGTGCCTCTCCACGATTAACGTGTTTAATCTACCTCCACCATGCTTGTTTCATTTTTCGGCTGTTGACAACATTCATGTTGTCCAAATTATACAAGCTATCTGTGCAAGTGACTGCGTACTCTATTTCACTAAGTTTAGCGCTATTCGTAGCAATTTTGTACGAAAAGACAGTATAACCATTCAATTGATGTGGTATTTAAATTAATTGTAATCATTATGTATGAAATACTTATTATACATTCTAATTTTTTTATCCTCGTTATTTAGTCCTGTTTAAACCACGTGAGCTTAGAGATGGTATTATACATTTAAGAGCGCTAGTAATTGTGACTATAAGACAAATATTTAAAAACTAGACATGAAGTATGCAGTAAAGTGTTGTCCACACAACAGATTTTTGCACCTGGCTTCTTTTTGTGGCAAAATTTGGCTTGCAGCAAAAGTACAAAAACGACTTGCTGCGAATTTTTTTTAAATATATTATAATAGATTCAGGTACGCGAACATAAGGTCTGTTCCCGTACTTTCAGCAAACTGCAGCAGTAACAGAATATGGCAGCTGGCTTGTTTTTGTGACAAAATTTGGCTTGCATTTGGCTTGCAGCAAAAGTACGAAAACGACTTGCTGCGAATCTATTTTAATATGTTATAATAGATTCAAGTACGGGAACAGACCTATACCTATTATATATCAAATTAATTCATCATAAAAATGGCGATTCAAACTTGCGAGCCAATTGCCTGCCCCCATATTTATTACAAATTTTAAATCACCTACGACCTTTGCTATATATGTTTGTGTGAGAGAATGTCGCATACTAATATAAACTGGTGCCACCCAGAAATCTACAGTTCCAATCCACTTCTTCTATATCTTTGTGCCTAGTATTTCCTCACGTTCATTGTCAAAATCGTCGTCACCATCGGACCATTTCCCGAACTTAGACTAATTATCTAAAGGCAGGCCTCGTCGAAGACCAACTTCGTTTTCAATCGCTCGCGATAGCATTTTCGCTTGAGGATTTCGAAAAGATCGGCAAATGAATGCTTTTGATACACACTAATAGTGATGTGCAGTGAATGATGACCGGGTTCTGTGCACGCATGGTGAATCGTTCCTCGAGGAAAGTACAATACATCACCGGGTTTCATACTTTATCTAGAATAGGTTCGCCGATTTCTTCTTGAGAAAAATTTAAGGATGAAACTCGTGCAAGCTTCTCATTCTCAGATCTGCATAAAATACTCATAGAATTATCTCATGAGAATCTAGCGAAATTACCTATAATTGCAAAGCTTCCAGCATTTCTCACCTTCAATTTGAAGAATGAACGCTTCGATGACGTCGTAATGAGGCGCAAATCCTTGACTATTCGGAGGCGGAAAATAGGCATTAGTACCAACCATACAGTGGAAAACTCTTGGAGCGCTGCAATCATTACATAAATGGATTGAAAGAATGTTTGTGGGCTCAATAGTCGAATGTTGCAGCCATCCTCGTAGAACGGCCAGATGGTAGAGGTTATGGCTCACCCATCCGGGTTGAGAATCTTTCGAACACCTAAAATGCAAATAATTCACCAAGCTAGGGCTCAATACTTTCATGGAATAAAAATATAGCTATTTCAAATCAATTACTTACCATTTTCATAAGAAGTCACATCAATGTTTTTCGTGAATTCGACGTGATTTTTCGAAAGCATTTGATCAACAGCGGCACAACATATTAGTATAGCAAAATATGTGTTATTATTTCTCTGGATCAAACACGATATCATGATGTCTAAACAAACGTGAGATGAGATTATCATGAACTGTTATACAGGGGAGAAATGTCAAGCCGAAGATAAACTATTCGGACAAGCTAAACTTTATGTGACGTCACATTATGTTATAACAAGCTGAAGACCAAGGTGAAGACGACAATTCGGAAAGGCCCATAATTTGGCAGCTGGCTTCTTTTTGCTGCAAAATTTGACTTGAAGCAATGATGCGAATCTATTTGAATATGTTATAATAGATTCAGGTACGCGAGCAGATCTAAAGTTTTCAACACCGCATGTGTACGCGATATGAAATGCATGGATGAAAATTATGTATTCGTGTGAAGGAAATATATTTCAAATAAAGCATTATCAAATACATTACATAATAGTTTTACTTAAAAATATTACGCCTATTTTCTTTCAGCCTAATGGAATTTAACGTGCAAGTAGTTTTTAACATTTCCTACTATAACTTCATTTCTACCGTAAAATTCGGTCTGATTCATAATATTGCAGAATGATGAGCATGTGGATACTTCTTCAAATCATCAAACTGGAAAAAACAAATTGGTTGCAGCTAATTACTTGCACATTTGGACTAACTTGCAAAATTTACATCTTTCTTAAATCTTCCTTTTGTTTTCCTTTCAATGAGGTAAGAGTTGACCCTCACTGATGCTTTCTTCTTTTTATCATTTTCTAACGACTCAGCCACTACAAATGCGCTGTACATCAACATCAAACTCGCAAAAGCACTATCCATTATTATGTTTGCTGAAAATTCAAAATACAAATGATCTGTGGTGCACTTGCCTGATGATCAAGTGGAACACAATAAATAAAACAGTTGTGTGAAACTCAATATTCATATATTAAAGTACACAATAAAGGCACTAGAATCTAAGACTTCCAAAGATGGTGGTCTCTCCCTTCCAACTGAAGTTGTTTCCGACAACCCGCCTTCACTCTGACCGCAGCGCTCGTGGTGGTGAATCTTTGAACGAACTGAAGCGCCACAGTACCCCTTTCCTAGTGACACAATCGGCGATGAAGCAACTGTAGATGAGGAATTGCTTATGTCACGATGCTGTTTAATTGTTGTTGGCTGTCAACATTTGACTTTTTTTTCGGCTGTACGTTCTTGTTGGGTAATTCCAAAAACGAGGGGCATCAAATGTATTTGGCTGGTTTGCAGAAGTTTAATGGAATGTACCTTGCTGTCTTTGACGACCATTCAATGTTGGCTGCTGACCGAGATCTCTGACTGAAATGGTTGTGTTTTGAGGTGGATTCGAGAACGTAGGATTCGATACTAGTTGAGATAAATGTTGTGTTGGTTGTTGGCTGGCCTCCGGTGGATTTGCGACAAACGAATGTTGAAGTTTTTGGTGTTGGAATGGTGTTGGACTTGACGGCATGTTGGTTGGACGGCATATTTTGGTTGCGAGTAAAGTTTCTTTCAGGTGTAACATTGCTGTGAAATCCTTGGCTAGAGTCATCATCTGCTATGTAAGCCGGCTTAAGTCTTTCAGTCGAGACGTTTACTTGATTGCTTTTAATTTTGATGGTCATGACACGGTCTGTGGGTCTGTTGATGACTTCGAATGGTCCAGTATATGGAGGCTCTAAAGGTCTGCGAACCGAGCCCGTTCGGAGGCAAACATGCGAACAGGTAGCGAGACTGTGTGAAACAATCAGATTCCTCTTAATGTGATGAGCAGTTGTTTGCAGCCGAAGGTTGCGCATATGTGTTTTGAGGTCCTCGACAAATGTGGTGGTTTCTGCTGCAGAGGTTCCATTTGAGAAGACTTCACCTGGTAGTCTTATTGAGGTTCCATATAGGAGCTCCGCAGGTGATGCACCTATGTCTGGTTTGAGTGCTACTCGTAAGCCTAACAGGACTGTCAGAAGAAGCTCGATCCATGGAGTCGACTGTTCACAAAGGTGGGCCATCAGTGCAGTTTTGAATGTCCGGTGCCATCTTTCAATCATTCCGTTTGAGGCCGGATGGTACGGAGTGCTTCGTATCCTTTTTGCACCAATTAGATTCGTTAAGGCGCGAAATAGAGACGATTCAAATTGAGTACCCTGATCCGTTGATATGGTCTTTGGTGTACCGAATCTAGCTATCCAATTTGAATAAAACGCCTTAGCTATCGTATCTGCAGAGATGTTTTGCAGTGGTATTGCCTCTAGCCATCGCGAGAATCTGTCAATGATGGTGAGACAGCACCTATAATTGTTTACTGCCGGTAGTATGATGATGTCCAAGTTAATATGCTCGAATCGTGCGCTTGGAATGTCAATGTGATCCGGTATATTACTGACATGGCGTTGAATCTTACTCCTTTGGCAACTGTTGCAAGTACGGGTCCATTCTGATGCGTCTCTTCTTAGATTAGGCCAAATAAACTTACTATTCAGTAGCTGTAACGTTGCTTTGACCCCTGGGTGAGAAAGTCAATGAACTGCAGCGAATGCTTGACGTCGCATAAAAACTGGGACGTAGGGTCTGGTATGTCCGCTGGATACGTCACAATAAACTGATGACTTGTTAATAATAATTTTCTTCAGTCGTAAGGACGTAGCCCCGTGTAGAATATTTTTCAGTTCTTGATCTGCGTTTTTCTAGCGTTCAAGCTCTTCTGGTAATCTCGGTGGTAAATTGCGAAATATAATCTAGTTGGCGCAATTGTCTTGGCGATGCTTTTTCAAGTTTTTGTGCGAATGCATAAATCAAAGGCTTGTGATCAGTTTTTACCACGAAAACGCGTGATTCTAAAATATGTCGAAAGAATTGAATAGCTGCGTCGATAGCGAGCAGCTCACGGTCGTATGTGCTGTATTTTGATTCAGTTTCGCTGAGTTTCCGTGAAAAAAAAACCAAGTGGTTGCCACTCATTTTGAATATGTTGTTCTAAAACCGCACCTATTGCCGTGTCCGAGGCATCAGTTGTTAGAGCTAATGGGATGTTCATAGACGGATGCGCCAGTAAAGTTGACTGAATTACGCTGTTTTTGCAGTCCTCGAATGCCGTTTCTAGAATTGACGTCCAAATAATTTTTCTTTTGTCGTTCTTCCGAGAGTCTTTCAGGAGCATGGTCAAAGGAGCCTGAACAAGTGCTGCATTATGTATTGATCGGCAATAATAATTTACAATGCCGAGAAAACGACGCAATTCCAATATGGTTTCTGGGCGCTTGTAATTTGCGATTGCTAGTATTCTGTCTTTTGGAGGTCTGCAACCGTCAGCGTTGATGGTAAATCCCAAATATAATACCTCCGCTTGGTTAAAACAGCATTTGCTTTTATTTATGGACAGTCCGTTTACATGGAGGCGTTCGAGAACTATCTGCAGGTGTTTTTGGTGCTCTTCGGCTGAACTCGACATAATTATTATATCGTCGATGTAACAAAAAACGAAGTCAATGTCTCGCAAGATATTATCCATTTGACGTTGGAACGTCTGTGTGGCGTTGCGTAGTCCGAATGGCATCTGTGTGAATTCAAATAACCCGAAGGGTGTACAGATGGCAGTTTTCGGTATGTCTGCTGGAGCTACGGGAATTTGATAATACGCTATCTAAATCTAAGGTGGAGAATATCGTTTTTCCATGCATACGATCCGTCACGTCGTATATGTTTGCGATAGGGTACCGGTCTGGAACTGTTTGTGCGTTCAGTTTTCGGTAATCACCGCAAAGTCTCCATTTGCCAGTTTTTTTCTGGACTAGTTGAATGGCCGAGGCCCATGGACTGGAAGAAGGGCGGCATATACCTTGTTTTAACATCACTTCGATTTCGGCTTTTGCCGCTGACAGCCTTTCTCCTGCTAATCGGCGAGGCCTTTCCGCAACCGGTGGTCCTGTCGTGATGATGTGATGTTGAAACTTATTGTGTGCGTTGGTGGTAACCGGACTGTTTAATCGGTTTGTACTGCAGTCGATGTCATTCTGGTTGCTTACAGAGGATAGGTATTTTTTGGTAGGATGGAGAGTTTCTCCAGTTGTCGTACGGAGTGTGCCTTGATGAACTAGTCGCTTGTTTTTCAGGTCGATTAACAGATTGAAATGAGAAAGAAAGTCTGCACCCAGAATTGCAATATTGACGTCAGCAACAAAGAATTTCCAATTGAAGGTGCTGCCGATTCCGAAGTCCAATTGCAAATTCGTCTCACCATATGTCTTAATGACAGTGTTATTGGCTGCGTACAGCGTGGCGTCGCCTTTGGTTCGTGATAAACTAACTGTTGTGACAGGTAGGACAGATGTCACCGACCCGGAGTCAATTAAAAATTTGATTTGTGTTAATCGGTCTTTGATGTGGAGTCGGGGCTCCGTCGCCTGAATGTTGCATAAGAGTCTAAGTGCGTGTCTAAGAGTCTAAGTGCGTGTAAAGGGCGTGTTCTTAGGCGACGCCATATTTAGTTTTTTGAACTTTGTGATGTTGTAACGAAACTGCATGGCTGTGTGCAGCGTTTAGCATTAATGCCATATCTTCGGTGGTAATAGCAGGTGGTGGGGTTTTGTTCTTCTTCTGATGTTTTCGTTTTACGTTTTAAGTGTCAGAACAAATTTCGTTCCGAATCTCTTTCATTATGGAAGTAAGTTCTCCAAATTGTTTTTCTAGCTTACACGGAATTGGAGAGAATCACTAGACGCAGTTTGCTGTGTGGTCGCCATGATTAGTGCTGTGGGGCTGCTTTCATGGATTTTATCTGATATGTCAGCTTGTTCGTAGAGCGAAAGGTTATCGTTGGCGGCCAAAATGTTGCGAATATTGACAGGTAATCGAGCAACCCATAAAGTTCGTAAAATATTGTCTGCTAAACCTTCCGGTGCAAGAGCTTGCATATCTCTCAAAAGTTGTGACGGCCGTTTATCCTCGAGGTCCAGTCCACTAAGCAATCGGTTGATTTTATACTCGTTAGAAGAGTCGAAACGCTTGATGAGATTAGCTTTTAGATATTCGTATTTGTTCGTAGTGGGTGGCGCCCGCGCAATGTCACGTATTTGCTGGAACGGTTCTCTGTCCAACGCGGACAAAATGGTGTAAAATTTGAGATTATCGCTTGTGGTACGATTTGCGTAAAATTGAGCCTCTGCTTGCATGAACCAAGTACTGGGATCATTTTGCCAAAAAGGCGGTAGCTTAACATTGTGCATTGTAGCCACGTTGTCCTGATTTATGTCAGTGCTTCTGGCTCTTGGGGTCTCGGTCTGTTCAATAATCATGGTTATACGCACAGATCCATCTGCTGTTTCGTAAGACACATGCAACAACGTATTGTCCGTGTCTTTTTGAGGTGTGCTGTGATGCGCCATGTTGAAAAAAAACTGTTGCGCGTGAGTGACATAAATCGTGGTGCAGTGGCGAAACGTAGTTGCCGAACCGAATACTGTTCACTCTTGATTAGTGAATTGATCACGAGAGTGTTTTTAAGCTCAGGACACTACACTGTCGTGGCATTCTTATTCGGACAAAAATTTTTGGGCACGAAATGTTTGTTTAATTTTTTTTTGCTCTAACTCGGGGTCACCAGTTGTGGTGCACTTGCCTGATGATCAAGTGCAACACAATAAATAAAACAGTTGTGTGAAACTCAATATTCATATACTAAAGTACACAGTAAAGGCACTAGAATCTAAGACTTCCAAAGATGGTGGTATCTCCCTTCCAACTGAAGTTGTTTCCGACAACCCGCCTTCACTCTGACCGCAGCGCTCGTGGTGGTGAATCTTTGAACGAACTGAAGCGCCACAGATCTACACAGCTAACTGTCACTTTGCAATATTCTACACTTCTCTACACGAAAATTTTTTCGTGTAGAAATAAATAGCAAAACCGAGTGACCGAAATTCAGGCAAGCCTGCGTACTTACCTTAAAGGTTAGTACGCTGGCGAGCCTGAATTCCGGACACTCGTTGTGCTATTTATTTCTACACGGAAAAATTTTCGTGTAGAGAAGTGTAGAATATTACAAAGTGACAGTTAATTGCTCTCAACTTTGGCGGCATGGAATTTAGAAATTAGCTTTCTTTGAAAATAACCTTTACAATCTACCAACTGTATGTGAAATACTATGTTACTATTGCATCAATGCTTCTTTCAGCTCTTCAATTTTAAATTCATTCAGGTTTGCTGCTTCATCATACTGCTATATTATGAACCAAACCAAAGTTTATGAAAGAAACCAAGTTCTAGTAGCAAAAATTAAAAACTACTTTCACTTTAAATTCAATTAGACTGAATGAAAATAGGCGTAGTTTTTCGAAGTAAAACAATTATGTAATCTATTTAATAATTGTTTATTTGATATATATTTCCTTCACACGAATACATAATTTCCATCCATGCATTTCATATCGCGTACACATGCGGTGTTGAAAACTTTAGGTCTGTTCGCGTACCTGAAACTATTATAATATATTCAAATAGATTCGCATAATTGCTTCAAGCCAAATTTTGCAGCAAAAAGAAGCCAGCTGTCAAATTATGTTACTGCTGCAGTTTGCTGAAGTACGCGAATAGATCTTTTATAACGTCGCACTAATTCAATTAACCAACCAGCTAATTAAAGTGCTTCCTAGCAAACGTATCTGCCAAAAAAACCAAATGTGCTGGAAAATCATTGCTTCAAGTTCTGCACGAACTATCCTACGCATAAAATTAGAAGACAGAAAGTTCCGACGTACAACAAATTTCAAATTTTCAAACAAAATTCAAATTTGACGCGCGGTCAAAATGGCCAAATGATTGCTTTCGGTGACCAAATAAATAGCAGACCATTTAATTCAGGCACCTCGTGCCTGAAAAAACTCTCCACTTGTGTTGCAGAGCCACCTACGAGCGAAAAGCAACACTGAAATTCTGACACTTTTCAGGCAACGTTTCAGGACGGGCAGCGTACCGATTTTCTCAAGTGACCTGAAAAAAAATTCAGGTCCGGAATTCCGTCACTCTTTTCCCATGCATTTTAAAGGGGGACAGGAATTCAGGCTCGGCAGCGTACTAACCTTAATACGGTAAATTGTTTTTGGGAAGCGACGTAGCTTGTATGTCATTTCTGGAAAACAAGGATATCGCTATAAAGTCATACAGAGGACTTTCGATACACTGGGTATCAAAAGTTTTATGCCGTGAATTTGAATAAAAATTCACATTGGAAATTGCTACAACACAGGTCTTTCCACAAGGGTAAGTGCGTAGAAAGAGCTGAAGGGTGGATGTAGTACATGAAGGATAATGACGTGAACGAGTGGTCATGTGTTTTACTAACCAAATACTTTACAAGAGAAAGCTTGAACTTGGTGACCAGGGTAATGAAGAGAAATAGTAAAGAGGAATATCGTGAACAAATGTGTGCAAGATGGATAGTTAAAGTATTTTCTGAAGAAGGAATGGTGAGTTCTGTGAACGTTCTTCTGATACTTCTACAATATGGAATGAGTGACACCTGAAATAGGCGTGATGGGCGATCTACAAATACGACTTTGGCATCTGAGGGTGAACAAGTGAACCTAGTGGGTTTATCATTTCGTGATGTCTTTCGCGTGAAAGACGCTCACTGATCGTCCATTTTGATCGGCAAGCTGGTAGAATGCTCCTCCGATCTTCTTCATTACCTTACTAGGTAAAAATTTTCGGGTCAGCATTGCATTATAGTTCGTGGCTGCGTCACTTTGCCGGAAATGGCGCCTGCAATCTGCCGCACCAGGCTAGTGTGAGACCAACCTGGAGCGAAGATTGTAGGTCTTGGCGTTGCAATGCTGAGCCTGGGTGGTGAGATCGCGGATTTGTTGGCGGATAAAAGCCAGGTGGTCAGGGGTAGGAAGCGTGTTTTTGGGCTCCTCCAGCAGGTGTAATCGGCGGAGGAGGTCATTTGTTTCGCCATGAGTCACCATGGGCTGCCCGAAAACGACTGCATAAGGGGACGTTTCTATGGTTGAATGTGGTGCTGATCGTAAAGAGCAGGTGATGTCAGAGAGTTTGATATCCCACTCTTTTTTTGCGAGGTCCACGTATGCGTGAATCACGGCAAGGATGGACCTATTTAACCTTTCGTTTGCCTGGGGAGAATACATGGTGGTAAAGTTATGGCAGATACCGAAATCGTCTTGTAGCAACTTGAAGGTCAAAGATCGAAACTGCACACCATTATCCGATACAATGGTTTCAAGCACTCCAATAAGGTGGAATACTCTCTTCCTCAAAATGTCCACCACTGCCTGCGCAGCGAACTTTCAGAGGGGCTTGATAATTGGGAAGCGAGAAAGATGGTCAAGAACGATGAGTGCTCCAATGTGACCAGACTTGGACGTATGGTAAGGACGTATGGACGTTGGAGTATGCGCTCGGGCACGGACTTAAGCGTCATTGGTGGACGAAGGGGATGCGAGGGGGCTTTGGTAATCTTGCAGGTGATGCATGATCCTACACAGTCCTTAACTTGAGCGGTCCTTTTTGGGACAGTCAAACCATTACCGTAGTCGGCCGAGGGTTTTGGCCACGCCACCATGCGCGTTCAAGGGAGGATCATGCATCCCCTTCACTTACTCTGACGCCATTTCTGAGGGCACTAACAACTTCTAAGCCAACTGGTCTGGAAGTTCGTTTCCGGTCGCATAATCGGTCAGCTTTTACACGAACCCGTCTATGACTTTAAGGTCAGGCAAGAGGTGTTCTGCCTCGATCTTCTCAGCCAATTCCATGTAGGAGGCACTTTTGAAGTGGGACGAGCTCAGATCTAGTTCCAACGGAGTCTCATTGCTAGGCGCAATGAATAAAATTTTGCATAAAATTCATATCTTCGGTGGTAATAGCAGGTGGTGGGGTTTTGTTCTTCTTCTGATGTTTTCGTTTTACGTTTTAAGTGTCAGAACAAATTTCGTTCCGAATCTCTTTCATTATGGAAGTAAGTTCTCCAAATTGTTTTTCTAGCTTACACGGAATTGGAGAGAATCACTAGACGCAGTTTGCTGTGTGGTCGCCATGATTAGTGCTGTGGGGCTGCTTTCATGGATTTTATCTGATATGTCAGCTTGTTCGTAGAGCGAAAGGTTATCGTTGGCGGCCAAAATGTTGCGAATATTGACAGGTAATCGAGCAACCCATAAAGTTCGTAAAATATTGTCTGCTAAACCTTCCGGTGCAAGAGCTTGCATATCTCTCAAAAGTTGTGACGGCCGTTTATCCTCGAGGTCCAGTCCACTAAGCAATCGGTTGATTTTATACTCGTTAGAAGAGTCGAAACGCTTGATGAGATTAGCTTTTAGATATTCGTATTTGTTCGTAGTGGGTGGCGCCCGCGCAATGTCACGTATTTGCTGGAACGGTTCTCTGTCCAACGCGGACAAAATGGTGTAAAATTTGAGATTATCGCTTGTGGTACGATTTGCGTAAAATTGAGCCTCTGCTTGCATGAACCAAGTACTGGGATCATTTTGCCAAAAAGGCGGTAGCTTAACATTGTGCATTGTAGCCACGTTGTCCTGATTTATGTCAGTGCTTCTGGCTCTTGGGGTCTCGGTCTGTTCAATAATCATGGTTATACGCACAGATCCATCTGCTGTTTCGTAAGACACATGCAACAACGTATTGTCCGTGTCTTTTTGAGGTGTGCTGTGATGCGCCATGTTGAAAAAAAACTGTTGCGCGTGAGTGACATAAATCGTGGTGCAGTGGCGAAACGTAGTTGCCGAACCGAATACTGTTCACTCTTGATTAGTGAATTGATCACGAGAGTGTTTTTAAGCTCAGGACACTACACTGTCGTGGCATTCTTATTCGGACAAAAATTTTTGGGCACGAAATGTTTGTTTAATTTTTTTTTGCTCTAACTCGGGGTCACCAGTTGTGGTGCACTTGCCTGATGATCAAGTGCAACACAATAAATAAAACAGTTGTGTGAAACTCAATATTCATATACTAAAGTACACAGTAAAGGCACTAGAATCTAAGACTTCCAAAGATGGTGGTATCTCCCTTCCAACTGAAGTTGTTTCCGACAACCCGCCTTCACTCTGACCGCAGCGCTCGTGGTGGTGAATCTTTGAACGAACTGAAGCGCCACAGATCTACACAGCTAACTGTCACTTTGCAATATTCTACACTTCTCTACACGAAAATTTTTTCGTGTAGAAATAAATAGCAAAACCGAGTGACCGAAATTCAGGCAAGCCTGCGTACTTACCTTAAAGGTTAGTACGCTGGCGAGCCTGAATTCCGGACACTCGTTGTGCTATTTATTTCTACACGGAAAAATTTTCGTGTAGAGAAGTGTAGAATATTACAAAGTGACAGTTAATTGCTCTCAACTTTGGCGGCATGGAATTTAGAAATTAGCTTTCTTTGAAAATAACCTTTACAATCTACCAACTGTATGTGAAATACTATGTTACTATTGCATCAATGCTTCTTTCAGCTCTTCAATTTTAAATTCATTCAGGTTTGCTGCTTCATCATACTGCTATATTATGAACCAAACCAAAGTTTATGAAAGAAACCAAGTTCTAGTAGCAAAAATTAAAAACTACTTTCACTTTAAATTCAATTAGACTGAATGAAAATAGGCGTAGTTTTTCGAAGTAAAACAATTATGTAATCTATTTAATAATTGTTTATTTGATATATATTTCCTTCACACGAATACATAATTTCCATCCATGCATTTCATATCGCGTACACATGCGGTGTTGAAAACTTTAGGTCTGTTCGCGTACCTGAAACTATTATAATATATTCAAATAGATTCGCATAATTGCTTCAAGCCAAATTTTGCAGCAAAAAGAAGCCAGCTGTCAAATTATGTTACTGCTGCAGTTTGCTGAAGTACGCGAATAGATCTTTTATAACGTCGCACTAATTCAATTAACCAACCAGCTAATTAAAGTGCTTCCTAGCAAACGTATCTGCCAAAAAAACCAAATGTGCTGGAAAATCATTGCTTCAAGTTCTGCACGAACTATCCTACGCATAAAATTAGAAGACAGAAAGTTCCGACGTACAACAAATTTCAAATTTTCAAACAAAATTCAAATTTGACGCGCGGTCAAAATGGCCAAATGATTGCTTTCGGTGACCAAATAAATAGCAGACCATTTAATTCAGGCACCTCGTGCCTGAAAAAACTCTCCACTTGTGTTGCAGAGCCACCTACGAGCGAAAAGCAACACTGAAATTCTGACACTTTTCAGGCAACGTTTCAGGACGGGCAGCGTACCGATTTTCTCAAGTGACCTGAAAAAAAATTCAGGTCCGGAATTCCGTCACTCTTTTCCCATGCATTTTAAAGGGGGACAGGAATTCAGGCTCGGCAGCGTACTAACCTTAATACGGTAAATTGTTTTTGGGAAGCGACGTAGCTTGTATGTCATTTCTGGAAAACAAGGATATCGCTATAAAGTCATACAGAGGACTTTCGATACACTGGGTATCAAAAGTTTTATGCCGTGAATTTGAATAAAAATTCACATTGGAAATTGCTACAACACAGGTCTTTCCACAAGGGTAAGTGCGTAGAAAGAGCTGAAGGGTGGATGTAGTACATGAAGGATAATGACGTGAACGAGTGGTCATGTGTTTTACTAACCAAATACTTTACAAGAGAAAGCTTGAACTTGGTGACCAGGGTAATGAAGAGAAATAGTAAAGAGGAATATCGTGAACAAATGTGTGCAAGATGGATAGTTAAAGTATTTTCTGAAGAAGGAATGGTGAGTTCTGTGAACGTTCTTCTGATACTTCTACAATATGGAATGAGTGACACCTGAAATAGGCGTGATGGGCGATCTACAAATACGACTTTGGCATCTGAGGGTGAACAAGTGAACCTAGTGGGTTTATCATTTCGTGATGTCTTTCGCGTGAAAGACGCTCACTGATCGTCCATTTTGATCGGCAAGCTGGTAGAATGCTCCTCCGATCTTCTTCATTACCTTACTAGGTAAAAATTTTCGGGTCAGCATTGCATTATAGTTCGTGGCTGCGTCACTTTGCCGGAAATGGCGCCTGCAATCTGCCGCACCAGGCTAGTGTGAGACCAACCTGGAGCGAAGATTGTAGGTCTTGGCGTTGCAATGCTGAGCCTGGGTGGTGAGATCGCGGATTTGTTGGCGGATAAAAGCCAGGTGGTCAGGGGTAGGAAGCGTGTTTTTGGGCTCCTCCAGCAGGTGTAATCGGCGGAGGAGGTCATTTGTTTCGCCATGAGTCACCATGGGCTGCCCGAAAACGACTGCATAAGGGGACGTTTCTATGGTTGAATGTGGTGCTGATCGTAAAGAGCAGGTGATGTCAGAGAGTTTGATATCCCACTCTTTTTTTGCGAGGTCCACGTATGCGTGAATCACGGCAAGGATGGACCTATTTAACCTTTCGTTTGCCTGGGGAGAATACATGGTGGTAAAGTTATGGCAGATACCGAAATCGTCTTGTAGCAACTTGAAGGTCAAAGATCGAAACTGCACACCATTATCCGATACAATAGTTTCAAGCACTCCAATAAGGTGGAATACTCTCTTCCTCAAAATGTCCACCACTGCCTGCGCAGCGAACTTTCAGAGGGGCTTGATAATTGGGAAGCGAGAAAGATGGTCAAGAACGATGAGTGCTCCAATGTGACCAGACTTGGACGTATGGTAAGGACGTATGGACGTTGGAGTATGCGCTCGGGCACGGACTTAAGCGTCATTGGTGGACGAAGGGGATGCGAGGGGGCTTTGGTAATCTTGCAGGTGATGCATGATCCTACACAGTCCTTAACTTGAGCGGTCCTTTTTGGGACAGTCAAACCATTACCGTAGTCGGCCGAGGGTTTTGGCCACGCCACCATGCGCGTTCAAGGGAGGATCATGCATCCCCTTCACTTACTCTGACGCCATTTCTGAGGGCACTAACAACTTCTAAGCCAACTGGTCTGGAAGTTCGTTTCCGGTCGCATAATCGGTCAGCTTTTACACGAACCCGTCTATGACTTTAAGGTCAGGCAAGAGGTGTTCTGCCTCGATCTTCTCAGCCAATTCCATGTAGGAGGCACTTTTGAAGTGGGACGAGCTCAGATCTAGTTCCAACGGAGTCTCATTGCTAGGCGCAATGAATAAAATTTTGCATAAAATTCATATCTTCGGTGGTAATAGCAGGTGGTGGGGTTTTGTTCTTCTTCTGATGTTTTCGTTTTACGTTTTAAGTGTCAGAACAAATTTCGTTCCGAATCTCTTTCATTATGGAAGTAAGTTCTCCAAATTGTTTTTCTAGCTTACACGGAATTGGAGAGAATCACTAGACGCAGTTTGCTGTGTGGTCGCCATGATTAGTGCTGTGGGGCTGCTTTCATGGATTTTATCTGATATGTCAGCTTGTTCGTAGAGCGAAAGGTTATCGTTGGCGGCCAAAATGTTGCGAATATTGACAGGTAATCGAGCAACCCATAAAGTTCGTAAAATATTGTCTGCTAAACCTTCCGGTGCAAGAGCTTGCATATCTCTCAAAAGTTGTGACGGCCGTTTATCCTCGAGGTCCAGTCCACTAAGCAATCGGTTGATTTTATACTCGTTAGAAGAGTCGAAACGCTTGATGAGATTAGCTTTTAGATATTCGTATTTGTTCGTAGTGGGTGGCGCCCGCGCAATGTCACGTATTTGCTGGAACGGTTCTCTGTCCAACGCGGACAAAATGGTGTAAAATTTGAGATTATCGCTTGTGGTACGATTTGCGTAAAATTGAGCCTCTGCTTGCATGAACCAAGTACTGGGATCATTTTGCCAAAAAGGCGGTAGCTTAACATTGTGCATTGTAGCCACGTTGTCCTGATTTATGTCAGTGCTTCTGGCTCTTGGGGTCTCGGTCTGTTCAATAATCATGGTTATACGCACAGATCCATCTGCTGTTTCGTAAGACACATGCAACAACGTATTGTCCGTGTCTTTTTGAGGTGTGCTGTGATGCGCCATGTTGAAAAAAAACTGTTGCGCGTGAGTGACATAAATCGTGGTGCAGTGGCGAAACGTAGTTGCCGAACCGAATACTGTTCACTCTTGATTAGTGAATTGATCACGAGAGTGTTTTTAAGCTCAGGACACTACACTGTCGTGGCATTCTTATTCGGACAAAAATTTTTGGGCACGAAATGTTTGTTTAATTTTTTTTTGCTCTAACTCGGGGTCACCAGTTGTGGTGCACTTGCCTGATGATCAAGTGCAACACAATAAATAAAACAGTTGTGTGAAACTCAATATTCATATACTAAAGTACACAGTAAAGGCACTAGAATCTAAGACTTCCAAAGATGGTGGTATCTCCCTTCCAACTGAAGTTGTTTCCGACAACCCGCCTTCACTCTGACCGCAGCGCTCGTGGTGGTGAATCTTTGAACGAACTGAAGCGCCACAGATCTACACAGCTAACTGTCACTTTGCAATATTCTACACTTCTCTACACGAAAATTTTTTCGTGTAGAAATAAATAGCAAAACCGAGTGACCGAAATTCAGGCAAGCCTGCGTACTTACCTTAAAGGTTAGTACGCTGGCGAGCCTGAATTCCGGACACTCGTTGTGCTATTTATTTCTACACGGAAAAATTTTCGTGTAGAGAAGTGTAGAATATTACAAAGTGACAGTTAATTGCTCTCAACTTTGGCGGCATGGAATTTAGAAATTAGCTTTCTTTGAAAATAACCTTTACAATCTACCAACTGTATGTGAAATACTATGTTACTATTGCATCAATGCTTCTTTCAGCTCTTCAATTTTAAATTCATTCAGGTTTGCTGCTTCATCATACTGCTATATTATGAACCAAACCAAAGTTTATGAAAGAAACCAAGTTCTAGTAGCAAAAATTAAAAACTACTTTCACTTTAAATTTGTGGATACACAAATACCTACACTTATCTCACTTACATTCCACAACTCACCACACTACTTGACATCATACACAACACATAAAAATTCACACATCAAGTAGGCTAAGTTTACAAAATGAAAAAATTGTAAAAAAGAGAATAAAATATGAAATGTCAATTGAGTTAAGAAACTAGGCTGATTATTAATATTAACGGAGTTTAATATGTTATAAATAATTGAAAACTGTTAAAAACAAACATTGATTAGAACTTATATTAAAACTGTTTAAATCAACATTTATTGAAGTTTGTTTCAATAGAAAGATTAAATGAATATTTTATTATAGATAAAAATATAAGGAAGTTTCTGCTTCCCATATTGGTGACCCCGATAGGAACACGCCGAAGCCTGGATCGCTGAGACTTGACAGACGAAAACAGAAAAATATCGAATCATTCTGCCGGAAATCACATTTCTTCGCTTTATCGAAGAACTTCAACAATCAACAATTCAAAAAAACAACTTCAAGGCGTTGACGCAGACGGTCCATTGCAGCACGTCCAATTGCCACTTGCTCGTCTACGATTCTAATCATTGCAAAATAGCAACAAGTCAAACGAGACTACGCGGAAGTCAGCGGCAACAAGCAACAGCGAAATCCGCACGGAGCAGGAAATAGCACAAGCACTCGCAATACTATGAGGTATGTGATAATTAGCAATTAAAACGAAAAAAGCGCTTGAATTTCGGGATAAATATCGTCTTGAAATTATTCTATGACAAAATTCTGTCCTTCTGTGGTTCGAATCCTCCGCATCAGCTCAGGCAAAATCGCGTTTTGTAGCAGCACTCGAAAATAAATCGACGAACTATGGTTAAAGCAATCGCACTCTAAAATTTTAGATTGCTTACAGGACGCATTGAATCTAGTCCCGAACGATCAGGATGTCTATAAATCACTAGACTCAACAGATAATACAAGCAGAAAATTTTTTTATTAAATGATTTTGCACTGAAATTCACGCAAACTTATCAAAAATTAAAAAGCCTCGTGCCTTTTAAAACTGAAATAGCTCATTGGCAAATCCGAGCTTCACTACTTGTCAAAATACCTCCAAAAAGAATTTCAACGCTGCTACATCTATCACCGACGTCGAAAAAAATTAAAAAATTCCATAAATAAATTAAAAAAAATTCCATAAATAAATTAACTCCATAAATTAAATTTGGATATATTGTTATAATTATAATTATACAAGATTCTTAGCTATAATTACACATATTACACCTTCCTATATTTACACACTTTTCAGCCATAATATTTTTCTGCCGCGTTTCGTTCGTTTCGTCGCGTAACTCCGTATAATGTCGTTGGACAATGAGGATGCGGTTCCCTCAGGCGCGTCATTCGGTGCTGAAATTTTCGCGACATCCGTCAAACCACCCGTTTTTTGGCAAGAAGAGCCAGCTTTGTGGTTCTCCCAACTGGAGAGCCAGTTCGCAAAAGCTGGTATTAAGAGCTCGGAGACCAAATACCACTACGTGATCTCCTCGCTGGGTTCGGCGGAGCTGAAGGTGGTCAGGGACGTGGTTGCGAGCCCGGATCCTGATTCGCCTTACGAGGTCCTCAAGAGGGCGCTTGTATCGCGGCTTTCAGCCAGCGATTCTGTGAATCTCAAGCACCTCTTGGGGAACCTCTCGTTAGGTGACAGACAGCCTTCCCAGCTGCTTCGGGATATGAAGCAGTTGGGAGGTGCTAAGGTCGGAGACGACCTGTTGAGGACCCTCTGGCTGCAGCGGCTTCCGGAACAGACGCAAGCCATTTTAGCCTGCTCTCCGGAAGCCAGCCTCAACAAGTTGGCGGAAACAGCCGACAAAATTGCTGAGGTATTCGTTCACCCACAAATAAATTCAGTCGCTGTTTCCCACCAGCAGTCAGAGGTGGCCGAATTAACGAAACAGGTCGCTGCGCTGACGAAACTCGTACATCAACAACTAAGATCGCGTTCGAGGTCCCAAGGAAGATCTCGCTCGCAGCCGCGTCGCCGAAGCCGGTCACGAGGGACTGGTGTTTGTTGGTACCACAACAAATATGGCCCAAACGCTATTAAATGCGTCTCTCCATGCGCCTTCAAGGCTGGTTCATCAGAACCAAAAAACTAAGTCGCTGTTCTCTTCAGACGGTAAGAAAACGCGACTTGTCACCTAGCCGTCGTCTAATTCTTCACGACAACTTGTCTAAACGACACTACTTGATTGACACAGGCGCAGATATTTCGGTGCTTCCAGCACCTACTACCGGAAAACTTCCACCTTCTGGTATGCGACTTGCCGCGGCAAACCAGTCGACCATCAACACCTATGGACGAAAGGTGATCAAACTAGATCTGGGACTCCGTCGTGAGTTTTCATGGGATTTTATAATTGCCGATGTCTCTAGACCCATATTAGGCGCAGACTTTCTTTGCCACTATGGGCTAGTCGTCGACTTGGCGAATGCTATCCTTGTGGATCCTCTTACTTCGCTTTCATCGAAAGGCACATTCACATCATACAAGTGTCCAAAACTTAGTGTTTTGATTGAGAAAACCTCTGATCCACGGATGCATGCCCTTCTCATCAAATACCATGCCATCACGGTCAACACAGGGTTCTCACAACCCTGTAAACATAAGGTGACACACCACATTTTGACCACAGGCCCTCCGATAGTATCGAGACCACGTCGACTTGCACCAGATAAGCTCGCGGCGGCCAAAAAGGAATTCGATTTCCTGCTACAACAGGGAATTTGCCGCCCCTCAAATAGCAGCTGGTCTTCTCCGCTACACATGGTACGCAAGGCTAATGGGGAATGGCGTCCTTGCGGCGATTACAGACGCCTTAACGCCATAACCGTCCCGGATAGATATCCGATCCCCATTATTCAAGACTTCTGTCATGAATTACATGGCAAAAATATATTTTCCACCATAGACCTGACTAAGGCCTACCATCAAATTCCAGTCGAGCCGAACGATATTCCAAAGACCGCCATCTGCACACCTTTCGGACTCTTTGAGTTCACCCGAATGACTTTCGGACTTTGCAATGCGGCACAATCGTTCCAACGCTTCATACATGAAGTCCTACACGGATTAAAATTCTGTTTTATCTACCTCGACGACATTTTGGTAGCTTCGACTTCCGAAGAAGAGCATCTTGTTCACTTAGAACAAATTTTCAAAAGATTAACGGACCATGGTCTTATTATCAACATGGAGAAATGCCATTTCCTTCGACCTTCAATCAAATTCTTAGGTCATGAGGTTTCGCCGAAAGGTATTAAGCCCTCCCCAGATCGGGTTGAGGCAATTTCAACAGCTAAACTCCCCAAGACGGTTAAAGACCTAAGAAGATTTTTGGGGATGGTCAACTTTTATCGTCGCTTTCTTCCTCACACAGCTGAGATGCAGCAACCACTCAACGCCTATCTTTGTGGCTCTAAGAAAGATGGTGCTAAGACAATCGACTGGTCAATGGAAGCTAGCAAGGCTTTTGACCAAGTCAAGACTGGTTTAACAGAAGCCACTCTATTGTCCTTTCCGGACTCAAACGCCGAGCTTGGTCTATTCGTAGACGCTTCCGATTCCGCCATCGGGGCTGCTCTGCAGCAAAAATGTCAAGGCTCTTGGCAACCCCTTGGTTTTTACTCGGCCAAATTAAGCGACGCACAAAGAAAGTATAGTGCATACGACCGCGAACTCTTAGCGGCTTATCAGGGCATTCGTTATTTCCGATACTTTTTGGAAGCCCAAAGGTTCACTCTATACACTGACCACAAACCACTGACTTTTGCTTTTAAACAAAAGCCAGAAAAGGCCACACCTCGTCAACTTAGACATCTAAGTTATATAAGTGAGTTCACTTCTGACATTCGGCATGTCTCTGGTTGCAACAACGTTGTTGCTGACGCACTCTCTCGTCTAGAAGAAATCATTCTTCCCAGTACTCTCGACTTTGCCGCAATCGCCTCGTCCCAAGCATCGGACGCAGAGTTTCAGAAGGTTCTAAAGGACTCTAAATTTGTTTTAAAAAAACAACCAATATTTGGCACCAACGTCGATATTTTTTGTGAAGTGTCTGGCCCAACCATACGACCTTATATTCCTCACACGTTCAGGAAACAGGTGTTCAACTCAGAACATAATATCGCTCACCCTGGTATTCGTGCTACAAGAAAGCACATTGCAACTAAATTCTTCTGGCCTTCGATGAACAAGGACATTGCCACTTGGGCCCGAGAATGTCTATCTTGTCAAAAATGCAAGATAACCAGGCATGTGAGCAAACCTGTATCGACCTTTCCTACGGTCTCCGAACGTTTTAAGGTCATTCACATCGACATAGTTGGTCCCCTAACACACTCGCAGGGATACACTTACTGTCTCACCATAATCGACCGTTTCACACGTTGGCCTGAAGCAATTCCTTTAGCCAGCATTACTGCCAATGACTGTGCTACTGCTTTATTAAGCACCTGGATTGCTAGATTTGGAGTTCCCCAATACATTGTCACCGACCAGGGCAGACAATTCGAGTCAGCGCTCCATGCTGAGCTTGGTCGACTCTTGGGCTTCGAACGCAATCGTACCACAGCGTACCACCCTCAGGCCAACGGTTTCTTAGAAAGATGGCATCGTACTCTTAAATCGGCTATCATGGCTCACAACGATGTTTCTTGGACTAGAACACTTCCCCTAATTCTTCTTGGATTACGATCTCTAATCCGAGAAGAATTCACAGCATCACCGGCACAACTCCTGTACGGAGAAAACCTGCGTCTTCCTAGTGATTTTCTTCAAGAAAATCCTAGGAAGATTAGCCAAACAGACTTTGCCTCCGAACTAACGGCTACAATGGCAAAACTTCGACCGGTTGATGCTCAACATCACACAACACCGAAGATATTTATCTTCAAGCAACTCGACTCTTGCTCACACGTCTTCGTCAGAGTCGATTCTGTTCGTCCACCACTCATTCCACCGTACGACGGTCCTTTCAAAGTCCTAGCCAGACATATTAATTATTACACTCTGGAAATCAGAAACAAATCCGTCAATGTTTCCATTAACAGGCTCAAGCCTTGTTACTCGTCATCCTCTACGGAACCTGTTGACAATTCTTCCAGTAACCAGCAAGCATCAGCAACCTCGACTGCACCATTACTGCCTCCAGCTCCCGAAAAGAGACCAGCGAGGAAAGTTACATTCGCTCCGTACGTCTCTCTAGCTGGGAGAACCACAAAGGTGCCACTCTCCTACGCCTCGCGATAACGCGTAAAACGCTGGCAGGGGAGTATTGTGGATACACAAATACCTACACTTATCTCACTTACATTCCACAACTCACCACACTACTTGACATCATACACAACACATAAAAATTCACACATCAAGTAGGCTAAGTTTACAAAATGAAAAAATTGTAAAAAAGAGAATAAAATATGAAATGTCAATTGAGTTAAGAAACTAGGCTGATTATTAATATTAACGGAGTTTAATATGTTATAAATAATTGAAAACTGTTAAAAACAAACATTGATTAGAACTTATATTAAAACTGTTTAAATCAACATTTATTGAAGTTTGTTTCAATAGAAAGATTAAATGAATATTTTATTATAGATAAAAATATAAGGAAGTTTCTGCTTCCCATAAATTCAATTAGACTGAATGAAAATAGGCGTAGTTTTTCGAAGTAAAACAATAATGTAATCTATTTAATAATTGTTTATTTGATATATATTTCCTTCACACGAATACATAATTTCCATCCATGCATTTCATATCGCGTACACATGCGGTGTTGAAAACTTTAGGTCTGTTCGCGTACCTGAAACTATTATAATATATTCAAATAGATTCGCATAATTGCTTCAAGCCAAATTTTGCAGCAAAAAGAAGCCAGCTGTCAAATTATGTTACTGCTGCAGTTTGCTGAAGTACGCGAATAGATCTTTTATAACGTCGCACTAATTCAATTAACCAACCAGCTAATTAAAGTGCTTCCTAGCAAACGTATCTGCCAAAAAAACCAAATGTGCTGGAAAATCATTGCTTCAAGTTCTGCACGAACTATCCTACGCATAAAATTAGAAGACAGAAAGTTCCGACGTACAACAAATTTCAAATTTTCAAACAAAATTCAAATTTGACGCGCGGTCAAAATGGCCAAATGATTGCTTTCGGTGACCAAATAAATAGCAGACCATTTAATTCAGGCACCTCGTGCCTGAAAAAACTCTCCACTTGTGTTGCAGAGCCACCTACGAGCGAAAAGCAACACTGAAATTCTGACACTTTTCAGGCAACGTTTCAGGACGGGCAGCGTACCGATTTTCTCAAGTGACCTGAAAAAAAATTCAGGTCCGGAATTCCGTCACTCTTTTCCCATGCATTTTAAAGGGGGACAGGAATTCAGGCTCGGCAGCGTACTAACCTTAATACGGTAAATTGTTTTTGGGAAGCGACGTAGCTTGTATGTCATTTCTGGAAAACAAGGATATCGCTATAAAGTCATACAGAGGACTTTCGATACACTGGGTATCAAAAGTTTTATGCCGTGAATTTGAATAAAAATTCACATTGGAAATTGCTACAACACAGGTCTTTCCACAAGGGTAAGTGCGTAGAAAGAGCTGAAGGGTGGATGTAGTACATGAAGGATAATGACGTGAACGAGTGGTCATGTGTTTTACTAACCAAATACTTTACAAGAGAAAGCTTGAACTTGGTGACCAGGGTAATGAAGAGAAATAGTAAAGAGGAATATCGTGAACAAATGTGTGCAAGATGGATAGTTAAAGTATTTTCTGAAGAAGGAATGGTGAGTTCTGTGAACGTTCTTCTGATACTTCTACAATATGGAATGAGTGACACCTGAAATAGGCGTGATGGGCGATCTACAAATACGACTTTGGCATCTGAGGGTGAACAAGTGAACCTAGTGGGTTTATCATTTCGTGATGTCTTTCGCGTGAAAGACGCTCACTGATCGTCCATTTTGATCGGCAAGCTGGTAGAATGCTCCTCCGATCTTCTTCATTACCTTACTAGGTAAAAATTTTCGGGTCAGCATTGCATTATAGTTCGTGGCTGCGTCACTTTGCCGGAAATGGCGCCTGCAATCTGCCGCACCAGGCTAGTGTGAGACCAACCTGGAGCGAAGATTGTAGGTCTTGGCGTTGCAATGCTGAGCCTGGGTGGTGAGATCGCGGATTTGTTGGCGGATAAAAGCCAGGTGGTCAGGGGTAGGAAGCGTGTTTTTGGGCTCCTCCAGCAGGTGTAATCGGCGGAGGAGGTCATTTGTTTTGCCATGAGTCACCATGGGCTGCCCGAAAACGACTGCATAAGGGGACGTTTCTATGGTTGAATGTGGTGCTGATCGTAAAGAGCAGGTGATGTCAGAGAGTTTGATATCCCACTCTTTTTTTGCGAGGTCCACGTATGCGTGAATCACGGCAAGGATGGACCTATTTAACCTTTCGTTTGCCTGGGGAGAATACATGGTGGTAAAGTTATGGCAGATACCGAAATCGTCTTGTAGCAACTTCAAGGTCAAAGATCGAAACTGCACACCATTATCCGATACAATGGTTTCAAGCACTCCAATAAGGTGGAATACTCTCTTCCTCAAAATGTCCACCACTGCCTGCGCAGCGAACTTTCAGAGGGGCTTGATAATTGGGAAGCGAGAAAGATGGTCAAGAACGATGAGTGCTCCAATGTGACCAGACTTGGATGTATGGTAAGGACGTATGGACGTTGGAGTATGCGCTCGGGCACGGACTTAAGCGTCATTGGTGGACGAAGGGGATGCGAGGGGGCTTTGGTAATCTTGCAGGTGATGCATGATCCTACACAGTCCTTAACTTGAGCGGTCCTTTTTGGGACAGTCAAACCATTACCGTAGTCGGCCGAGGGTTTTGGCCACGCCACCATGCGCGTTCAAGGGAGGATCATGCATCCCCTTCACTTACTCTGACGCCATTTCTGAGGGCACTAACAACTTCTAAGCCAACTGGTCTGGAAGTTCGTTTCCGGTCGCATAATCGGTCAGCTTTTACACGAACCCGTCTATGACTTTAAGGTCAGGCAAGAGGTGTTCTGCCTCGATCTTCTCAGCCAATTCCATGTAGGAGGCACTTTTGAAGTGGGACGAGCTCAGATCTAGTTCCAACGGAGTTTCATTGCTCTCTGCCGGCGTCAATACTTCCCTAGAAACTATGCGGGATAAGGAGTCCGGCACTACGATCTGGCTTCCCTTTCGGCGGACGAAATTATGATGGTGAAATTAAACCCTTGCAGTTAAGGACCCACCAGGCTAATCGGCCATTCAGGTCACACAGGTTCATAAGTAGCTTAAGGGAAGCATGGTTGGTCACGATTTCAAACTCATGACCTACTACTTAGGTGCGGAACTTCCTGACTAGCGACCTGTGCCGCTATCGTCAATCAACCCCCGCGCACTCACTTCACATATGGGTATCACCTAATGCCTTTTGTTATTCAATTGCATTGGCACTGCTACTTGAAATTCATTGCGTGAAATTTTCCAAGTTTCCCATCGGATTAGCACTCATAATTAATTTTTTTCACCACGACCCGTTCAAACCAGACTAAAAACGTTGAAAAACAGTCACGAGCTTGGGGTGTATCCAGAACTTATCGTCACCATGTACACGCCACGCAACTACATTAACGACTTCAACGACGTCGCGATTCGACTCCGTCTGGCCTCCACCATGGTTTTCCATCGAGTGTCCCGAGTTCTGCTCGCACCTACCAAGCCAGACTCAAGCCTCGTGCCTCGTGCAAAAATTTTCCTAAAACTATTTACAGTTCATACGGTAAATTGTTTTTGGGGAGCGACGTAGCTAATGTCTCATTTCTGAAAAACAATGTACCGTTATAAGGTCGTAGCAGAGGACTTTCGATACACTGGGTATCAAAAGTTTTAAGCCGTGACTTTGAATGTAAATGCAAACTGGCAATTGCTAGACAATAATCAGATACAATTGAAATTGACAGAATGCATTAATCTTAAGTAGGCCCGGGCCTGATAGTAGCGATTTTCAAATTATGGCAATTTTTCGCCAGTGATGCGTCTTAAAAATCACAAAGAAAAATAACTACTTTTGGCCCTGTGGATTCTGATTAAGTCACCAAATTTTAACTTAATTCACACAATAACTGAATCCTGCTCTCAAAAACCTTTGATAGAAATTTGGTTGAAAAGTTAGGTTGGAGCTGCCAGCTTTGGTTGTTTTGGTGTCTTAGATTTCAGTGCAGTCATGGAATCCTAACGAAATTTATATGGCAAATTAAACTTACTGTAGGCAATACTCAGCAGAAATCTAATTGGAAAAGTCGCATCAGAACCACTAGAAAACTAATTTTCGAAGAAATTGTCTTTGAGTGACAAAAAAGTGTGGAAAGACGTAATACACTGTTTTATAGAATCAGATCAACCATTCCTTATCGAAAGCAACACAAATGGTGACAATTTTCAGTGCTGGCAACACTTCCCGAACGAAGCAGCAATAAGTTTACCATAACAAGCTCATACTCAAATCAACTTATCCTTTGAATTTCGATCTCATCGCAGGATTTCATCGAAAGTTTCAGCGGTTAAACGTTGTTTGAGGCTGCCATCCGAAAAATGTTCAAAACTCGGAAAATTTAAAAATTGATTCCTTATTTTTATCGCATATGAGTACGTCATTTGAAGCAGTTGGTGCAATATTTACCAAAATGGCTATTTCTGGTTATCCTGTGTTAGCAGCAAAGCAATATGTATACCAAATCTGCTTCACGTTAGCTTAAACCAAACCAGTAAATTTCGTTTCGATTGAATCACTGCGCTGGAAGTTATACGGGTGAAAAGAATTTTAGGGCAACCACCCTCAAAACTTTTCAAATTTTTAAAGCGTTAATATTTGTTGTTAATTTTCATTGCAGGATCATTTCTATTTGGAAATCTAATGACATAATCGCCCAGTAAAGAAATTAAACAAAATTACAAAAATGGTCATAGCTGCCAGCCCTTTCATGATTTTTGTACGAAATTCCCACGACATTTGGTTCACATTAAGGTGCATTTACTGTATGAACTTCGTTTTGATTTCTACATTGGACCGGAAGTTATATGGAAAAAAGCTTTATTTTGCTGAGCAAATTTGCAAGATTTAGGAGGCAAAAATCACCATAGCTGGCATCTCTATTCTAATTTTTCAGTGATTTTTCACCAAATGTTACCATAACTAAGGACCACGTATTGTGTGAATTTTGTTAAAATCTGATGGCTGAATCAGTTGTTTTTCAAGATGGTACCACTGCCACAGTGTCACACAATGGAACCTCCAATACTAGTCAGTTACTGGCCCAGTGAACAGCTGGTTAATGTGTTGGCAAAGCATGGCAAAATTATTACGCAACGTTTGTCTCGTAAGAGCCTTGACTCGATATACAAACACTTCAACAGGGAGAGAAGTATCCTTTCCTGAGAATTTCAAATCCCAACCTCCCACGATGTGGCCGACTCTATCTGGCTGCAGCAAGTTGCTTTTGGTGTGAGGTGAGCGGTGCAGTAGATTTCAGTGTGCAGGAATAAGTCTTGGAGTAGCCACCTCCATCGGTGGTGGCTCCGGCACCACTTGGCATTGTGGAGGACTCAAGTGAGACAACTGATCCATAATGAGGCTAAGTTGTGCTTGCAGGGTCTGCTTCTGTTGCTGGAGACCTTCTATTTTCTGACGGACTATAGGTCTCACTACTGGTGTACTTGGTTTTGTGACTGACGCTGGAGATGCTTCGGCTAACCGATTGGATGCCTCAATTGGCTCTTTCTCGCCTGCTGTAATTTCTGCCGATGGGTGCCGCCTCTCCATCCCTCGAGTCCAAGGCCCTGATCTTCCGGTTCTAGGTCTCACTCTTCGTGATTCATGAGTATCCGGCAGTGTGTCCTGATCCAGGGTACGTAGGTGCCACAGGGCTCGTTGGTACAGGGGGCACTCCCCTTTATTGTTCAGCCAATGTTCCAAACAGTCCTCATGGAATTGGTGACCACAGCTGGTAGAAGTCGGAGGATGGGCCTTCGAGTAGTGCTGCCTACCGATGGAGCACGCCTCTTTCACTCCCACTCGGGTCAAATACTCGTTACTACGATTAACTTGCATGGCTGATTGAAATTTCTAGATCCTATGATATACCTATAAGTGTGTGCACGTCTCTCTACTGTGGTGAACTTTAAATATAAAAATGCTTAAACTAAGCCAATTCGGCTATAAGAATTCAAAAGTAGTAAATTTCTGCTTACTTCATGATGTGGCTTACTCTATTTGGCAATAAAAGCTTAAAGCTAAGCCCAATGTGGCTGAATTCCAAAGTGTTGCACACTTAATGGTGTGACTAACTAATAGCGAAATTGAAGTTACTTCAAAAAACTAATGTTTATAAAAACTTTCTAAATGTTCAATCAGGTACGGCCTTCTTATTGGATTGGAACTCGTTCGGACTCTCCCAATCAGGTTCGGTAGCTGGCTGGCTGAATCAGTACTAAGAACAAACGAGAAAGATCTACATTAAAGTTAATATGAAATTTAACTTTAAAAAATCGAATAGAATTTTTATTTTATCGAGAGAATGAATTTTTACATTAATGAGAAGAATGAGATTGTATTTCAAGGATTATGAATGAATACTAGACAAAATAAATATGCTTTGGGTCGCTTCCAGAAGGGAAAACGCCCAATAAAGATGGTTGTCTGCCCCTCCCGAACCCACGAAAAAGAGGCGAATAATGCAAAGAAAAATTTGGATTCTGTTCCAGACTCCACAATTCTTCAAGATTTGGTCAAACTGAAAGGACGCGGTGGCAGCGCAACGCAAAACCCCACGCTATCCAGCAACAGCTTGAATCAAATCTCAGAAAAACTGCCAAGTCCAGGACAGAGCCAAGTTAAAAATATGGCGTAGCTTTCACACAGAGCGGGGCAGGGGCCCTTCAGATGACTTGGACTAGGAGTGGCGGTAAACCACCAAACCCAGTAGTCCAAAGTCAATGTCCAGATTGCATCCAGAACCAATAAGCTAAACTAAAAGGATTGATTTCCAAGGGATAGGAGGGGATATGGTTGTGGCTAGTGGGAGATAGAGCTATTTAACATGTCTAATTGAGAGTTGAATGTTCTTTGCAACAACAAATACAAAAATTGCAAGGAAGGCGATTCCGGCACTTTTAAGTGGGAATGGATTTAGGATTTAAACGTTAAGTAGTAGGAGCTATGCACAAAAGCTCAGAAAGTACTTTCATACTGGGGGGGATCCTCCAAAAAAAGTTTTAGAGCCCCACGTTGGGCCCCATTTGTAGCAGTTTTTGAAGTTGGGGGTTGCTAGGAGGCACTTCAAGTGAACTGAAGTCCAAAACAGAGCCAGACAAGTAAGGTGGCTGACCATCATAAGGGAAAAAAACTCTAGCGCATCAGAACCGCTAGAAAACTAATTTTCGAAGAAATTGTCTTTGAGTGACCAAAAAATTTGGAAAGACGTAATACACTTTTTTGTTGAATCATATCAACCATTCCTTATCTCAAGCAACAAAACTCAACTATAACACAAATGATGAAAATGTTCAGTGCTGGCAACACTTTCCCAACGAAGCAGCAATAAATCTACCATAAAATGATCATGCTTAATCAACCTACATTTGAATTTCGTTCTCATCAGAGGATTTCATCGAAAGTTTCAGCGGTTAAACGTTGTTTGAGACTGCCATCCGAAAAATGTTCAAAACTCGGAAAATTTAAAAATTAGTTTCTTATTTTTATCGCAAATGCTTTGCATATGAGTATGTAATTTCAAGCATCTGTTGGTGCAATATTTACAAAAATGGCTAATGCTGGTTACCCTGTGTCAGCAGCAGAGCAAAATATATACCAAATCTGCTTCACGTTAAGTTAAACCCAGCCAGTAAATTTCGTTTCGATTGAATCACTGCGCTGGAAGCTTTACGGGTGAAAAGAATTTTAGGGTTGCCACCCTCAAAACTTTTCAAATTTTTAAAGCGTTAATATTTGTTGTTAATTTTCATTGCAGGATTATTCCCATTTGCAAATCTAATGACATAATCGCTCAGTAAAGAAATTCCACAAAAATACAAAAATGGTCATAGCTGGCAGCCCTTTCATGATTTTTGTACGAAATTCCTACGACATTTACCTCACATTAAGGTCCACTTACTGCATGAACTTCGTTTTGATTTCTGCACTGGACCGGAAGCTATAGGGAAAAAAGCTTTATTTTGCTGAGCAAATTTGCAAGATATATTATACAGAAATCACCATAGCTGGTAGCCCTATTCTAATTTTTCAACCAAATTTTCACCAAATGTTACATAGAGTAAGATTCAAGTACTGTGTGAGGTTTGTTAAAATCTGATGGCTAAATCGGAAGTTATAGGCCAAAAAGCTGTTTCTTTCTCAGTGATTTTTCAAGATGGTACCACTGCCACAGGGTTGCCCGCATTTCCAAACCACTTCTATCAGACTTGGTCCTAGCTAATACCAATATGTTCTGTGAATTTCATTATGATCGGATAATCCGGTCGTCAGTTCTCGTGAACAGAACTTTCGAGTGCTAAAAATAGAGGTAATTTGATGAAGGGTTGCCGTTCTTGTGCAAATCGGAATTTTCAAAATTTCAATTTGACATGATGGACAAAGGTCAAAATTTATCAATGATTTGAAACTTTTGCCAAAAATCAAAAATTTTTGAGGAGGGTCAATGATTTGAAGGATTTTTTTTCAGGAGCCTGCCGTAGCTACAGGGTTACCCGTACAACCTTGAAAACTCATATATGCTAAGTCCTAGCCAACATCAATACGCTCTGTAACTTTCACGATGATCTGATGTTTTGATCACAAGTAATGACAAATCAAAGTTTGAAAAAAATCCTTGCCTACTTTTAGGCACTTAGCACCCACACACGGCTCAAAAATTTCAAATCTTTATCATAGAAAAGCTTAGAACATAATTAGTTTTCATTCCCAATACTTTTTTCAACGAAAATTTACACTGCTTGGAAATATAGGAGTACCTCAAAATTCACTAAAACGCTCGCCGCCGCCAAAAAGTTTAGGATATTGTTTTTTTTTTTAAGTTTTGAGAAAGTTGTGGACCTACTTACTGTATACATCTACGTTCTCCGAAAGTTTCAGCTCAATCGAATCGGCCACTCCAGAGATTATCTCGGATATGTTTATTTGTTGGCATCCTATCAGCTAAAATTTCTATCAAAAATGAACCAAATGTAGATTTAATACTGGGTCGTTTGATACCAACATTAAACAGCATAGCAGCATGCCTTCGCACTTCAGTCGTCGTATGCAAATTACAGCATAAGAGACCACTGAGATAGCAAAGACTAGTCCACCAGATTACACAGCAGATAACTGACCTCCTTGTGGCTCCCACCCGACCAACAGGACTTCAATTTCAGGCAGTCACATCACAAAGAATGACCTTGATTTTGGTGTCTTGTCATCAAAAATCGCGCAATGGAAACTGCTCGCAATTGCTCGTTCTAGTTGTTCCTCGTTCACGTAAGGTGTGGAGATGTTTTCCACTGGCACAATAACGAGTATACCAATTCCACCACACGTCTCAGCCAATATAAGTACTCAAAAATGGCGTACCGGTACTCTTCACGATCCAACTAATACTTCACTTTCAGCCTGTTGCATCCAAATATCATCCTTCTTCAATTTTTGAATTTCCGGGTATTTTCTTCGCAATCGTTTGTAGTTCAATCTTGTTAAACAGATCTGTATCTCCCAGCACGGCAAGAACTTTGACACTTTTATTTCATCCCGTTTTCGAAAATCAACGCACAGGAATAACAAACATACGCTGATTCACAAGTCAAACTGCACGACATTTCGGTATCTATAACGATTCCTTCGTCTCCCTATGCCTTTCCTTGTCCAGCAATATGCTCTCTCTCTGCGTTAAGCGCGAGAATGAGATGTCCTTAATCTGATCTTGGGCAAATAGGCAACGATCGCACTAGATGCTCGTTAGGGACGGCGAATACACAATTGCAATGCACAAGGAGAAGCAGCTGCACTTGTGGCAAGCCGAACAAAACTCGTGGCACTGTGCAATACCGGTGGACTAGGATTCTCTTAACACGCGACGAATACCGCAGAGTACACGATATGCAACTCAAATGCAATCTCAGTGAACCAAGCAATCCAGGCGATAGTTCTGAATCAAAGAGAGATGCATGTGAATCACACGTGTCGGGCGACGAACTGTCTAATCAAATCCTGAAGTCAGCGAGAAAATTTCGCAACACCGCATTCTATTCGGGGTGCACTCAAATTTCCCGAACACACATATAGTCAAAAGAATGCGGGCAACCAATCTCTGGCAGATTGCACTCAAAAGTCATGAAACACCGAGAGAAAGACAACTGTATGCATTGATTCCGAGCGACCTGGGCCGCTATCGTCAATCAACCCCCGCGCACTCACTTCACATATGGGTATCACCTAATGCCTTTTATTTTTCAATTGCATTGGCACTGCTACTTTAAATTCATTGCGTGAAATTTTCCAAGTTTCCCATCGGATTAGCACTCTTAATTAATTTTTTTGACCACGACCCGTTCAAACCAGACTAAAAACGTTGAAAAACAGTCACGAGCTTGGGGTGTATCCAGAACTTATCGTCACCATGTACACGCCACGCAACTACATTAACGACTTCAACGACGTCGCGATTCGACTCTGTCTGGCCTCCACCATGGTTTTCCATCGACTGTCCCGAGTTCTGTTCGCACCTACCAAGCCAGGCTCAAGCCTCGTGCCTCGTGCAAAAATTTTCCTAAAACCATTTACAGTTCATACGGTAAATTGTTTTTGGGGAGCGACGTAGCTAATGTCTCATTTCTGAAAAACAATGCACCGTTATAAGGTCGTAGCAGAGGACTTCCGATACACTGGGTATCAAAAGTTTTATGCCGTGAATTTGAATATAAATGCAAACTGGCAATTGCTAGACAATAATCAGATACAATTGAAATTGACAGAATGCATTAATCTTAAGTAGGGCCGGGCCTGATAGTAGCGATTTTCAAATTATGGCAATTTTTCGCCAGTGATGCGTCTTAAAAATCACAAAGAAAAATAACTACTTTTGGCCCTGTGAATTCTGATTAAGTCACCAAATTTTAACTTAATTCACACAATAACTGAATCCTGCTCTCAAAAACCTTTGATAGAAATTTGGTTGAAAAGTTAGGTTGGAGCTGCCAGCTTTGGTTGTTTTGGTGTCTTAGATTTCAGTGCAGTCATGGAATCCTAACGAAATTTATATGGCAAATTAAACTTACTGTAGGCAATACTCAGCAGAAATCTAATTGGAAAAGTCGCATCAGAACCACTAGAAAACTAATTTTCGAAGAAATTGTCTTTGAGTGGCAAAAAAGTGTGGAAAGACGTAATACACTGTTTTATAGAATCAGATCAACCATTCCTTATCCAAAGCAACACAAATGGTGACAATTTTCAGTGCTGGCAACACTTCCCGAACGAAGCAGCAATAAGTTTACCATAACAAGCTCATACTCAAATCAACTTATCCTTTGAATTTCGTTCTCATCGCAGGATTTTATCGAAAGTTTCAGCGGTTAAACTTTGTTTGAGGCTGCCATCCGAAAAATGTTCAAAACTCGGAAAATTTAAAAATTGATTCCTTATTTTTATCGCATATGAGTACGTCATTTGAAGCAGTTGGTGCAATATTTACCAAAATGGCTATTGCTGGTTATCCTGTGTTAGCAGCAAAGCAATATGTATACCAAATCTGCTTCACGTTAACTTAAACCAAACCAGTAAATTTCGTTTCGATTGAATCACTGCGCTGGAAGTTATACGGGTGAAAAGAATTTTAGGGCAACCACCCTCAAAACTTTTCAAATTTTTAAAGCGTTAATATTTGTTGTTAATTTTCATTGCAGGATCATTTCTATTTGGAAATCTAATGACATAATCGCCCAGTAAAGAAATTAAACAAAATTACAAAAATGGTCATAGCTGCCAGCCCTTTCATGATTTTTGTACGAAATTCCTACGACATTTGGTTCACATTAAGGTGCATTTACTGTATGAACTTCGTTTTGATTTCTACACTGGACCGGAAGTTATAGAGAAAAAAGCTTTATTTTGCTGAGCAAATTTGCAAGATTTAGGAGGCAAAAATCACCATAGCTGGCATCTCTATTCTAATTTTTCAGTGATTTTTCACCAAATGTTACCATAACTAAGGACCACGTATTGTGTGAATTTTGTTAAAATCTGATAGCTGAATCGGAAGTTATAGGCGAAAAAGATGTATTTATTCTCAGTTATTTTTCAAGATGGTACCACTGCCACAGTGTTGCCCGCATTTCAAAATCACTAGTTAATACCAACATGTCCTGTAAATTTCATTATGACCGGATTATCCAGTCGTCAGTTCTCGTGAACAGAACTTTCGAGTGCTGAAAATAGAGGTAATTTGGTGATGGGTTGCCGTTCTTGTGCAAATCGGAATTTTGAAAATTTCAATTTGACACGATGAACAAAGGTTAAAATTTTTCAATGATTGGATTTTTTTGTCAAAAATTAAAAATTGTTCAGGAAGATCAATGATTTGAAGGTTTTTTTTCAGGAGCCTGACGTAGCTACAGGGTTTATCTATCCCGCCCCTATTATCTATCCCGTATATCCCGCACTATCTTGAAAATCCACGTGTGCCTAATTTTAGTCAACATAAATATGCGCTGCAAATTTCACGATTATCCATTGTTTTTCTTAGAAGTAATTTCAAATCAAAATTTGAAAAAAATCCTTGCCTACTTTTAGGCATGCTGCACCCACACACGGCTCAAAATTTCCAACATTTTAACATAAACAAGCTTGAAACATAATAAGTTTTTATTCCCAAACATTTATTTTAACAAAAATTTACACCGCTTGGAAATATAGGAGTACCTGAAAATTCACTAAAACGCTCGCCGCCGCCAAAAGGTTTAGGATATCTGAATTCTAATTTCAGCTCAATCAGATCAGCCACTCCAGAGACTATCTCGGAAAATCATTTTGCTGATATATATATATATATATATATATATATATATATATATATATATATATATATATATATATATATATATATATATATATATATAGATATATATATATATATATATATATATATATATATATATATATATATATATATATATATATATATATATATATATATATATATATATATATATATATATATATATATATATATATATATATATATATATATATATATATATATATATATATATGAACAACATGAATTTTCGGCGAAACGATTTTAATACTAATTTTCTTCGAAAATTAGTAAAAATAATGATAGGCTTGCCAGCTATGGTTGGCTTTGTGTTTATTTTCCATATCTTAAGTAAGCGATTTTATGCTAACATTTTCAAATCATAGTGATCCCGTAGTGAAAATAAACGATAAATATTGCAGTTTAGGAAATTTGAAAACTTTTGCTAGTGGTAACTCTTAGTTTTTTTGTATCCCTACAACCTTCAATACAGTCATCGGATCAATACAAACTTCGCAGAGTAGGTTGACTTCAACGTGAGTAAAATGTCACATATTTTTGGTTTTTGCGGTAGCAAAGGGCTGCCAGCACGTGGCGTTTTTGTTATTTTCGTACCATTTCATACCACAATCATTTTGCTGATATATATATATATATATATATATATATATATATATATATATATATATATATATATTTATACATATATATATATATATATATATATATATATATATATATATATATATATATATATATATATATATATATATATATAGATATATAGATATATAGATATATATATATATATATATATATATATATATATATATATATATATATATATATATATATATATATATATATATATATATATATATATATATGTATATATATATATATATATATATATATATATATAAATATATATATATGTATATATATATATATATATATATATATATATATATATATATATATATATATATGAACAACATGAATTTTCGGCGAAACGATTTTAATACTAATTTTCTTCGAAAATTAGTAAAAATAATGATAGGCTTGCCAGCTATGGTTGGCTTTGTGTTTATTTTCCATATCTTAAGTAAGCGATTTTATGCTACCATTTTCAAATCATAGTGATCCCGTAGTGAAAATAAACGATAAATATTGCAGTTTAGGAAATTTGAAAACTTTTGCTAGTGGTAACTCTTAGTTTTTTTGTATCCCTACAACCTTCAATACAGTCATCGGATCAATACAAACTTCGCAGAGTAGGTTGACTTCAACGTGAGTAAAATGTCACATATTTTTGGTTTTTGCGGTAGCAAAGGGCTGCCAGCACTTGGCGTTTTTGTTATTTTCGTACCAGTAAATGGCTGCATTTAGTATTCATATCGCAAACATTTGCAATGAAAATAAGTAAACAAAGTGAACATTTTTCGGATGACAGCTCCAGACACCTTTCTATCGCTGTAACTTTCGATGAAGTCATCGAAATTGAATTAGCTTAGGGTCTGTTATTACTAAGGGTGTTTTGGTCTTAAGTAGGAGAACTAGCTAGTGGTGGTGGCCTACAGTAGCTAGTGCCAGAATAAACACTAAAAACTGTACAAATCTTCCGTTGTTCTTCAAACATAAGTGTTTCTAGCAGTTCTGATGCGCTAAGGGTTTTTTCTTTTTTATCGCTGTGCACACGTTTGCCACCCTACCAAGTCGAGATCAAAGAGAATGACCTTTTCTTCTCACCGCTCGATTGCAATATCCACATCATATCGGGACTTCCCTGACCCGATGTGCCACGTTCCACACGCACTCTACCGTCAGACAGAAAGACTTTGAATAACTGGTCATCCGCCAGCCGTCAGATGACTACCCAATGTCACTCTTTTAT
The DNA here is from genome assembly GCA_963978885.1 of Nemotelus pantherinus. Taxonomy (NCBI): domain Eukaryota; kingdom Metazoa; phylum Arthropoda; class Insecta; order Diptera; family Stratiomyidae; genus Nemotelus; species Nemotelus pantherinus. The sequence goes on along the minus strand of OZ022264.1, from coordinate 137,501,111 downwards.
ACTGATGTGGCGTGCGTTGTATCTTGTCTACTAATTACAGTGGTCCTCCAGGACACTTTGGATTTGTTTGCAGGTAAGTGACTCCTTATTTATTTACCTACGAACGATCCGAGAGGAAATAAACTTATGATCCCCGCGATATTCATCCATCCGATCGCCCTCGGATGATGATTCGTTACGGCTGCGACTCAATTCGGTATTCGAACGCGTGGAAGTTTTTCTGGTTTCGATGTCATATCTTGCGTCTGGCTTCTTTTCAAATTCGTATCTCGCAGTGATCCGATGATAATATCCTTCATCACTTTCATAGCTCTAATTTCGGTGACTTGACGTTCGATCATTCATAGTGCATCAGCCGTATGTATGTCGAATGTTGGCCTAGGTCTGGTGTTGTCGGTATGAGCCATTCAGCCCCTGCGCTGCTCTGCCGTGCATGTAGATGCATCGTTTGCCAATGAAATTTATGCGTCTACTGTGCGTGATCTGCCTCCTCGAGATTGTTGTGCCGCGCTGTAAATACTTTTGAACTTGACGCTATCTTGATTGCTCTGGTGTCATTGGTGATAAGGATTGTTCGTTGTTGTTTGCGATGATTAGCTATGGTTTTGATACTGATGTGTTTTGTATTGTCTGTTTGCTCGATTTGATGTCGTAGTTGATTTCACCTCAATTGTATCTAACAACTTAACTTAGTCTGCCTTAAAACTTACCAAAGCGTTATCATCATCATCATGTCATGTGATTTGCAGGCTGTGATTGAAGCAAAATCTTCTTCGTTCTCTATTCTGGAGGATGATGGAGATAAGTTTTTTTGCCTTTCAAAAAGAAAAAATAAATTCCTCAGAGAATTACGTAGAAATTCTTCTTCAATTCTTTATTAGTTTCGTCAGAATCTCAAATTGTAATTCAGCTCCCGATACCCGGAATTTCGTTTTGATTTCGATTCCTTGATGGCGAAAAGGATTATATGCTTTCGAAATTACACGCACAAACGAAACTCAACGATGGAATTCTAACTGAAATCACAAGGCACATC
>OZ022264.1:137373024-137499875 GCA_963978885.1 Nemotelus pantherinus | reverse complement strand
TGGCAAAGCACAAAATCGCTCGTCTAAACCGGCTCTACCCTAAATGCTGTTTCTAATGAAAGCAAATGAAATTCAGACAGATCAGCTGAGCTTAATGACATCTTAGCTCAATTTAATTCATCTATCAACACATTGAGCGCATCTTAATCTTAATGCCAAGCGAATGATAGCGATCTGTTTAAAATGCTTGAAAATAAAATAACAACAGCATTAACTACCAAGATTAATCAGTTGTCAAATACCATCTCTACAACTTACTCTCCAATCAAAATTTAATTGTTAATAAATAAGAGAGTATAGTCAAGTCCGAGACAAAACCATCAGCAGAGGTAGGGCCATCCAATCCTTGTGCACCTGTGTTTGAAATATCACTTCACGAGGAACTACTAAGTGCACATACTAACAGTTCTTCAAACTTGATAATGCCGATGAAGTCTACCATAGATTTCGCAACCTCTCCTATTAAGGAATTGTTCACTACCATCGAGAATCACGAAGCTGTTATTCAACAAAAAACTCTTTCTGGACCTCCCAAGAATGATTCCCACAAGGCAATTTTTAAATTTGGCACTTATTGGTCGGAAAATGATTGGCTGAGACGTATCTCAAAAATCAGAAGCTGCGAATTAAATCATGATGATTTTCAATCCCCCCACAAAGTTACCACCAATAAGATCTCGTTTTTTGAAGAAAAAAAAAAGGAGTACCAGATTCCACCGATGAGTCTTGGCTTAGCAGGACCTTAAAGAAAAGACTTTTCATCAGTGATTTCAGCGTTGAGATCTTACCTCAACGTAATAAATTTGCAAGCAGGAGCTACAAAGTTTTAATCCCTGAAAAGTATGCCGGGCTTTTTACTCACGTGAACGGAAGTGATAGAAGCTATAAAAGGAATGGCATCATATTTCGTCGTTGGAGGACCATCATCTCTAGCAGCAACATCAAAAGTAGAAATAAGGACTCAATTGTGACTAGTAATTGTACTTCATCTGTATCTACTAACCAGACAGCTCCTTCAAATCTTTTGACTAGAGACTTCCCCGGCTTTAATCGAAATTCTACCGTCAGGCGTTCTCATCCTGAGACTCATGCTATAGCATATCCAACTAAAGCCTCCTCTCCATCTCAGTCTTCTCATCCCGTAAGGAATGTTCCGACTCAATCGTAACTTGTAATTCAAATTCACCCAGTGGACCATCAACTTTTGACACTGCTTTTGCTACGACTTCTGCTAATTCTAATTCTTTACGAAAAACCTATATTCGTATCGGGTATCGCTCCTAACAAGATATCCTCAATCAAAAGCCCCAGAATTATTTACCACAATTGCGGTGGTATGAGGGGTAAATAAATAAACTCTTTCTTGACACCAAATCTTGCCATTTCAACGTGCTTGCTTTCACTGAAACTTGGTTAAATGACTCCCTAGACAGTACCTGGACAATCTTTAGAAATGACCGAGACTATGTTTCCACTGGTCAAACAAGAGGTAGTGGTGTCGTACTCGCAGTTAAGAACACTCACTTAAGTGAACTTGTAAACTCTGCCTCGCACAGATCGTTCCAGCATATATTTATCCGTGTTTGAATTGAAAAAACCTCGGTTTATATTGGTTTATTTTACGTCCCACCGAGATCTGACGAATCAGTGTAGAATTATATATGCGAGCAGATATCTTCTTTTATGGCTTCTCGTAGTGCTCAGGATAAAGTTATATTCTTGGGTGATTTTAATCGCCCGAATTTGCGTTTTGTTTCTGATAAGTCTGATGATAGTTTAAACCTACTTGAGTCTTCTGATTTTTACCTTGTGAGTACATTGTATGGCCATGATTTGCAGCAGGTTGTTCCGACTCCCAACCAAAATGGTAATTGGTTAGACTTAATCTTTACAAATATTTATGACGATGTAGTGGTTAATCTAACAAATAACGCAGAGAATCTCTTTTCTAATAGTCTTCACCATTCCGCTCTTACAGTTGAACTTTCCACTATAGATTGGAACATGTTAAGTACATACAATAATACGATTGTATACGATTTCCATAATGCTAATTATGATAGCATTCACAATTTCCTTGACAATGTCGAATGGACAAATGTGTTTATGTGCCATTCCCTTGATGATGATGTAGCCATGTTTTATAGAATAGTTTTTGACGCGGTCCATAAATTTGTACCTAAGATAAGGAAAAAAGATAAACTCTCTGAACCTTGGCTTGACAAGACTCTTAGACGTCTGACAAATCACAGAAACAAACTTTACAAGCTAATGACAAATCAAGTCGATATTAGCCGTCGTATTAAAGAAGAATACGATTTAATTGCTCATGAATTCTATACTTAGTCTCACGAAGCGTATGACAGATACATTAGAATTACTGAGGAGAATATAATCCACGACTCCAAAAAATTTTTTGATTTTGTTAATATGAAGCGGAAATCAAGCGGCTACCCTTCTTCAATGTCCACTGAAAATTCGTTGTTATCTTCTTCTCCTCAGGAGATCTGCAACTTTTTTGCTGACCATTTTCAAGAAGGTTTTAGTCAAGTTTTAGTCAAGAAGGTTTTAGTCAAACACTTTTTGCTAAGGATATGACCATATCGAGGAATGAAATATTTACTGCCATTATGGAGCTTGACTGTAACAAGGGCCCTGAACCTGATCGCCTCCCTCCTACTTTTCTGATCAAGTGTGTAAAACAACTGATCTAGCCCCTTCATACTATATTCTATAATTTTCTCTCCTCTGGACTAATTCCTTCGTATTGGAAATCTTCTTATATTACACTAATTTATAAAAGTGGTGATAGGCGTTTTATTCAAAATTATAGAGGCATCGCCATTCTATTTGTTATTCCCAAATTTTTTGACAAAATCATATACTGCAAACTTTCTCCTCTAGTCGACGCTCGACTGAACCAGCAGCAGCATGGATTTAGAAAAGGTCGTTCTACTACAACTAATCTTATGGTGCTTGTTTCTGATGTTTTGTGCAAAATGGAGAAAAGTGATCACATTGACCCAGTCTATACAGACTTTAGCAAAGCATTCGACCAAGTTGATCACTCCATTTTGATCCCCAAACTGAAACGATTCGGAATTGCAGGATCTTTTTATAAAGTGGCTTGGATCTTACCTCCACGACCGCTTGCAGTTCATGAAATTTCAAGGTATATTTTTATATCTGGCATGTCGGAGGTTTTATCTGACATTCCCCATTTGCTATATGCGGATGATCTCAAAATCTACCTTGTCATCAGGACACCATCTGATGCTACCTTTTTTCAGTCTAAACTGAACTCTCTAGATCATTGGTGCTCCGCGAACAAGCTCCTTCTTAACATTGCCAAATGCCGCGGAATTTGCTTCTCTCGCAAAACTGCACGCGTTCATTACACGTACCGCCTCAGCAACACGTCACTCAGCAGGGTTGACAACATATTAGATCTCGGTGTCACCCTGGATGAAAAGCTCCGCTTCAATCTACATTACGATAGAGTGTTTTCCCGAGCAAGTAAACAACTTGGTTTCATTTAAGAATCTTTGGGTTACTAAATCCTTATATATTTCACTCGTGCGTCCTCTTCTCGAATATGCGTGTACTATCTGGAACCCGGCTTTCGAAATTCACAGCCAAAGATTTGAGTCTGTTCAGAAGCAGTTTTTAGGGGATCTTTTCAACCCTTATGATTTCACTAATCTACCTTCATACGAATATAGCCTGAAATGTATTAATTTGTTACCCCTTACGTCGAGAAGATTAATGTTATCTGCCTGCTTCAGCTTCGATGTCATCAGAGACGTGGTTAATGTCGCCTACTTGAAAGAAAAGTTTGTGCTCAATCAGCCCCTCAGAGTCACTAGATCCCGATGACAGCTTATCGAATACCAACACAACACAACATATGCAGCAAACGAGCCAATAAGTAGGTGCTGCAGGCTATTCAATAGCATGAGCGAGAACTTTTCCCCTACGATCTCCAAATCAAATTAAAAATAACATCATCAAGGCTCTATCTTTATAATCTCCCCCACCCCCACCATACTAACATATATGCATTGTATATTCATTTTAAATTTAAATTTGGTATTTAATTTGTTAGTCATTTATTTGTCATTTGTCATTTATTCATTACTTTATTTGTTGTCTGTTTATTAATAATTTTATTTATGCACTATTTATTAGTCTTGTATTTATTTATAGTTTGTTTTATTTTTATTTTGTTTCGTAATTTTATGCATGTACTATTTTATTTTATTCTTTTTTTATACACGTACGCCTTGATTGGTAAATAAATAAATAAATGTCCGCGCGTCTCACTCTATCTGGATCTCTTCTTGAAATATACGCGTCTTCCGGATACTAGAATTCTAAACTTATTATAACAATGTCTCACACGCTACTCAACTACGCTCCACCTTTCAAACATACTCCTGTTTGCGCATGAGGACCTATGCTACCTTTTTTTTGAATAATGCCTATAATAGGTTCCATTAATTGTATGAAATTCATATTGGTTTCATGACTGCACTGGAAGTTATAGGGCAAAAAACTTTATTTTCCTGAGTGAATTTTCAAAACCAAAGACACAAAAAAAAGACATAGCTGGCAGCACCAACCGAATTTTTCAACCAAATTTCAATCAAACTCGGCTCAAAGTAAAGTTCAGCTACTGTGTCGATTTGATGAAAATCTGGTAACTGAATCAGAATTCATAGTGCAAAAAGCAGTTTTTTTTCTTTGTAATTTTTCAAGATGGCACCACTGGCACATAGTTGCCCCAATTCCAAATCGCTTCTATCAGACCTGGACCTACTTAAGTCCAATGTATTCTGTAGATTTCAGCTGTATCTGATCATTGGCTCGTGAGTTCCCGTGAACAGTAGTTTTTGATGTTAAAAATCAGCCCCTGGATACGGACGGTATAACTTTCCACCATTAGCCCCTTCAATCCTCTCGCACACAAAGCATGTTAAAGTTGCCTTTACGCCATTTCGACCTCATTGTCAAATTGGAGGGGAACTACTTGGATTTGACTCGATTTGACAATGAGTAGCTAAAAAATTACTACCATCCCCTTCAATGTAAATCTTATGGGCATGTCCACTCCATTTCTGCTAACTCACTGCTAAAAATATAGGTAAATTAGGAGAGGGTTACCGTTCTTTTCCGACATGAAATTTCGAAAGTTTTACTTTGACTATGTAGATAAAGCATAAGATTTGTAAACAAGTTGGTTTTTATTGTAAGAAACGGATATTTTTTAGGAGATTCGATAGTTTGAATGTTTTCACTTTCAGTATCTGCCGTTGCTACAGGGCTGCCAGCACTTTCATCAAAAGCTATGCAAGTGTGCAACTTAACAACATTCATATGTCCTGTAAGTTTCATAATAATCTAATAACTAAATAAAAAGCTATCGCAATTCAAAAATTTTCACAATTTCCCGATCTCATTGTAGGCGCCTAGTGCACACATAGAGTTAAAAATTTCAAAAACATTATCATATTTACATGTAAAACATGTTCAGAAGTCATAACATAAACTTTATTTTTGCAAAAGTTATTTTTTGACAGAATAATAAGTATATTTAAAATATCACTAAAATGGCCGCCAGCGCCAAAAGGTTAAAGATCATTAACTTATTCTGAGACTTGGCACTATTTTGCATATACACCAATGTATCCTGTAAATTTCAATTCAATCGGATGGCGCGTTCTTGAAATTTGAAATTTTTTGATGATGATATATATATATATATATATATATATATATATATATATATATATATATATATATATATACATATATTTATATATATATATGTATATATATACATATATTTATATATATATATATATATATATATATATATATATATATATATATATATATATATATATATATATATATATATCAGGTAGTTTCATACCAAATGTCGGATTTCCTGACAGTCTTAAAAGTGATCCCATGGTGAACAGAGTTGTTTGGTTAAATTCAAAATAAGTTTTGTGTTTGAAACTACAGGTAAATACCTTTCTTTTAGTGCCTAATTTATTACCCGTGTGGTTTCCTATATCTGTCCTTTTCGCTCTTGTAGACATGTTTACAGTAAGAGATATTCGGGTCCTTTACCTGTTTATGTTTAAAAAAGGACAAAATGCAGCTGCAGCGACGAAAGAAATTAGTCAGGTATTAGGACCAGATACCTGCAACGAACGCACAGTGCAACGATGGTTTTCCAATTTCCGAGAAGGAAATATTGGCTTGGACAACCAACCACGTGGTCAACAAGGTAGCAGTGTTAATGATGACGAACTGCGAGCAGAAGTTGAGAGGTATACATCGACAACTTTACAGTGCCTTGCTGATACCTTCAATGTATCGAAATCAACCATTTGTCGCTGTCTCAAAAATATTGGAAAAGTGAAAAAACTCAATTAATGGGTCCCACACGAATTGTCTGAAAGGAACAAAATGCTGAGAGTTGAAATAGCCTCTTCACTGCTGATGCGACGTAAAAAAGGACCATTTTTGAATATATAAAAAAGATGGATTCTCTATGATAATAGGAAGCGTTCAGGACAATGGTTGGATCGCGGAGAAGCACCTAGCCACCAAACAAGAGCGGGACTGCACCCTAAGAAGGTCATGGTTACTGTTTGGTGGACTTCAGAAGGCGTCGTTCACTATTCGTTCTTGAATCCTGGTGAAACGATAACTGCAGAGACCTACTGTGCACAATTGGACGAAATGCACGCAAAATTGCGTTTAAAACAGCCTTCTCTGGTGAATAGGCATGGGCCACTTTTGTTACACGATAACGCACGACCGCATGTATCCCGTTTGACCATGCAAAAACTACAGGAGTTGCAGTACGAAGTTTAAGCTCACCCTCCATATTCTCCAGACCTGGCACCAACAGACTATCATCTTTTCTGGAGCCTGGGAAACTATTTACAAGAAAAGCGCTACTCCAGCCAAAACGATGTAATTGCGTCCTTTGAAGAGTTTTTGGGGCAAAAAAATATTAATTTTTTCAAAAAAGGAATCTTTCATTTGCCAACACGTTGGCAACAAACAATAGACTCCAACGGTGAATATTTTGAGGAATAAAACCAATTCATTTGAAAATAATCGAGTTTTTCTTAACCCTTCAAAATCCGACATTTGGTATGAAACTTTTTTTTTTTTTTTTTTGTTTTGGGAGCGGATGTCAAAAACCTTCAATAGGTATCTTGCGAACGATACAAGATTATGTGAGATTCTTACTCACTAAAAAACGTCACCCGCCGACCACGGAGGTCCGAGCCGGAACCGCTTTCGCATTACTTCAACTCGGCCGTGCTACTTCCACCCATCAGGTGTCCCATTGGCTTACTTCCGTTCTGTCAGGCTTTCAGGAGTCTATGAGACATCCTTCCTCTTTTTTTAAGCGCAATACCAGCTCCACATATGCTGACACAGCTGACCAGGCGTCTTCTGACTGTAGCATCATCTCCACGATTGACTCCGGCGTCACAGGGCCAATTGCAGAGAAAAGCATGTGTCGCTCTCTTCTGAAGCGGGCGCAATGGAAAAAGGTATGCAAAGCGTCATCACATTCCTTAGCACAGTATTTACAGAACTCCGTCCTGACTTTCCCCATTCTGTGAAGGTATTTCCTGAAGTAGCCGTGACCCGATAGGAACTGGCACAGGTAGAAGTTTATTTCACCGTGATCGCGATTAAGCCAAGGTTTTAAGGCGCGAATTAGCCTAATCGTCCATACTCCCTTCGAGCTCGTAGCCCACCGCTCCTCCCAAAGCTCAAGCGTTCGCGCTCGTGCTTGAGCAACCAAAATTTCTCTTCCCACTTCTGCTCTGTTCAGGAACACTTCCCTGCGTTCGTTCGCCAATAGATCAATTGGGATTACTCCCGCTATCACTAACACGGCGTTTCCTGAAACTGTTCTGTAGCTGCTTGCAATTCGCAGCGCTCCCCTACGCTGGACGCTCACCATCCTAGCTCGATACTTTTCAAACCTTAACGCAGTGGCCCATATCTCCGCACCATACAGCAGCATTGAATGAGCCACCGTCATAAGGAGCTTACGTTTACTCGGGCTAGGACCGTGAACGTTTGCCATGAGTCTCCCAAGCGAGATAACAGACAGTAGCGCCCTATCGCATACTTTTCGGATGTGCTCCCCATAAGCCAGCTTCGAGTCCAATATCACTCCAAGATACTTAGCCGATTTTCTGGTCTCAAGTACTTCAGAGCCAACCGTCATGGGTATAATGGTTGGTATTCTTCTCTTGGTCAGCATGACAATCTCAGTTTTCGCGATCGCCAGCTGGAGACCATGGCTTTCCATCCAGGCTTCCACCCTTCTCATTACTTGATTGAGTTTGAGTTGGGCGAGATGAGGATTTCTAGACGTGATGACAGCGGCTACATCATCAGCATAGCCCACCAAGAGCACATCTTCCGGCATTTCGAGGCGTAAGAGACCATCATACGCAACATTCCATAGGTCTGGCCCGAGAATGGATCCTTGTGCTGCCCCAGCTGTAATGGTTTTGCATACAGTTCCCTGATTCGTTTCATAGATCAAATGGCGATCTTTCAGGTAATCCCGTACCATTGCCAGCAAGTATTCCTCTATTTGAAAATGTCGCTGAAGAGAATCCAGTATGTCTGTCCATCTCGCCGAGTTAAAGGCGTTACGAACGTCCAGCGTTACCAAAAACACAATGGGTCTAGCCCGATGACAAGCGGCCTCTGCGCGTTCTACTGCGCTAATTATTTCGCAGATGGCACTTATTGTTGAGTGGCCACTGCGAAATCCATGTTGGTTTTTCGAAAGGTCACCTGCTCTTCGTATAGCTGCCTTAAGTCGAGGTTTCAGCAGCCCTTCCAAAAGTTTCCCCGCCGTGTCCAGCATGCAGAGAGGTCTGTACGCTGATGGTGTGTTAAGATCTCCCTTTCCCTTTGAAATTAGGGCAAGTCGCGCCACTTTCCAGGGTGACGGAAAGACACCCGCTAGTAAACATTCATTGTACATACGTAGTAATGTTGACGGGTGTCGTTCCACCACTACTTTTAGGACTTCTACTGGAATATTGTCCGGGCCTGGGGCTTTTCGGTTCTTCATTCTGCCACTCGCGCTTCGTAGTTCTTCTTCAGTAAACAAAGGGATATCTTCCTGGCGGACTGTGTGGTTGTTTTCTGTTCTTACATCGTGCGCTGGAAACAGTGAATCTACAATATTCCTCATGACATCCGCTTCCATGGGTGGGTTGGGACCCATGCGGCCCAGCCTACCCGATACTATTTTGTAACCCTGGCCCCACGGGTCCCGGTCCACTTCTTCGCATAAAGTTTGCCACATTTGCCTTTTCCTCCGTTTTATAGCTATTCCCAGTTCTTTTTTTGCCTTTTTGTGGGTGGCGGCAAGTAGCAACGCTTCCGGTCGTCCAATAGACCGCTGTGCCCTACGCCTGCATGCTAGAGCTCTTCGTCTTAGTTCCGCTATCTCCTCAGTCCACCAATAAGCGCTCTGTTTGCCCGGTAACGACTTTCGAAGTGGCATCGACGCATTGCACGCTCGCCGAATTTCGCCCATGGTCGAATTTACAACCGTACCTATTTCCCCAGGGCCCATTGCTACCCCTGCTTGTCCTGCGCTGACTTCGTCAGTAAAGCTGTTGCCTAGTGACTCCAATAGCTTCCTCCTGTCCAACTTCGAAATATTCCACCCGAGTATTTTCCGTCTTGAGTTCTGAGTGGCCGGGCTTTCCTCCGACAGCCAGAAAGTAATATAGTTGTGGTCACTTCCAGTGTACTCCTCCATCACCCTCCAATCCCTTGTCATCATGGACAACGTCTCCGATACAAGAGTTATATCGGGAATGGACTCACCGAAGCCTGGCCTGCGGTAAGTTGATGTTGAGCCCCTGTTCACCACGACCATACTCAGCCTGGACACCATTTCCATAATTAATCTCCCTCTTGTGTTTTGAGTCGGCATCCCCCATTCCAATGCTCTCGCATTGAAGTCACCAGCTACTACCAGTTTGCCAGGAAGGTCTCGAAGAGCGTCTTCTAATGCTTCTAATTTTCTACGAAATTCCATTATTGGGTCGTTCGGTGAAAAATAGCAGCTGACAAAGCTGATGCCGCAGTTTTCGATCCAAACATATCCATCGCCCGAACCCCGCCGATCAACCCGGACTTTCCGAGTGTCTGCAACCCATAAAGCCGCATAGCCCGAAGTGTCAGAATACCATGTCTCTGGATTTCTCCTTCGGTATGGTTCGCTGATCATTGCGATTTGAGCTCTGGATTCTTGCATAAGCTGCGTGAGTAAATCGTCCGCAGTGCGGCATCTTTGCAGGTTCCCCTGTAGAACCCTCATCTACGCAGCAACTTCTTCTGCGCATCGAGCGCTTCTCGGAAAGCTTTGCATGTTCCTGATCCCTGAACATGCTTCACTTCTCCTGTTTTACCTTTGTCGTTGCACAGCAGGCAGAATGGCTCCGCCGAGCATACCTTTGCAACGTGTCCCACTTGTCCGCACTTCCAGCAGTTAGTGCTACGGTCTGGTCCTTTGCAATCTTTTTTGGTATGGTTGTATCCCATGCACTTGAAACAGCGCACAACTTCAGGTCGCTTCCTTACCCTAGCGTTAACCCAGCCAATTTTAATTCGTCCAGTATCAACTAGCTTCAAAGCTTTTGCTTCGTCCAGTTCAACGACGGCTTTCCTCTGTTCCCTTGTATTTGGGGGAAATAAGGTAACTTTTACGTTCTGAATCCCCTCTTCTCGAATCGCTGCTATCACTTCCTCTTCTGTCGTAAGACTGTCGAGGTCGAGTATCTCGATTTTGACTTTGGAGACGAGCCTTTTAACCTCTCCGAAGCCCCCCACAGCTGCCTGAATTGCATCACCGAATTTCGAGATGTCTTCACACTTTGCCAGTGTCACAAGTACCCCACCGTCTGCGGTTTTTCTGATTTGGTGAACGTGTGCCCCAACTTTGCTTGGGCTTACCCCTGCCCGAATATGCTGAAGGACTTCTGCATAACTCTTCCCTTGGGTAGGCTTTATTACCACGGCTTCCTTTCTTGTCCTAGGCGATTTCCGCCTCGGTTTTTTCAGGTTAAGCTCTGAATTTGACGCCAAGCTCTTGGTTGAACCAGAATTTGCCGCTTTATCTTGTCGGCCGTTACTTTTACGTGACTTTTTCAACACAGTCACCCATGTGTGCTGTTCGGTGGTGCCTATTTCAGTTCGTGCTCGAACGATATTTTTTTTGTTAGGACTACCTTCAGGCGTTCTTGCCCGTTTTTGTGCTTTGGCTTGCACAGTGCATACAGTTTCGGTAGTATCCTTCACTCCGTGCTCTCTAGGCTGGGCTCCTTCAATTTGCCTCAGCTCTAGCTCAGCCTTCTTCCAATTTTCTCTGCAAGCTTCTACAACTTCCAGAGCCTCTTCGATTTCAAGAAGACCGTCTTTCACCTGCCGCGATATATTTTTCTGCACTTGGGATGCAGCTGCTATTTTTTTAACTATTTCCCGGCACTTTCGCAGCATCTTTTCTTCTTGTGCCATTTCTTCAGCAATATAACTTCCCTTTGAAGAAGATCGTGCCGTCGTCGCTGGAGAGGTACCCACTACAACGCAGTGCCTGCGTATGTTTCTCTGGACCAAACACCGTTCCGCACGCGGAGTTTCTTCACCCACTTTATTTGTGGTGGCCGCGCTAACAACCTCAGCAGAATTCAGGGCTCTAGATGTTTCAGACTGCCCCTGTTCTGTTCTTGCGGAGTTTTTTCCCACAGGTGGTGTTCTTTGCACCTTTGGTCTCCCAATAAAAGGATTTACTTCCTTCGTCACTGGTGTGTTTCCGTCTGCTTCATTCACTTTATCGTCATTACCATTATGTTTATTGTTGATCATGTCTTATGGGTCCCCCCTCAGAGCCGCTATCTAGGCCCGGATGGACAGTCGCCTTAATGATCCCGTGGTTATCTAATGCAAGCAGGGAGGCCACGCGAGGGTTGCGAGGCGCCCTTATGGAGTCACCTGCGCAGAGCCAGATCAGCGCTAATCAGGAGTGCAACTCAACTGAACCTGTCCCGCCAACTCAACAGCGCGAACTTCGAACGTACTCTGAGGCCTGCCAAGGTTTTAACAGGACGGAGGCGGTATGATATTAACCTGGAGCCGTTTGCACTCGGATGTCACTCCGGTGTTACTAGGTCCAGAATACCATAGCCACCAGCCCAAATGCATCAATTTCAAATCATTAGTCGAGATCTTTGTCCGTGTAAAGTAAGCCAGTTTGTGCCAATGTAGAAACACCATATCTGCATCGGTGCCCTGCTGGCGGCAGTGCCACGACGCATCAATGGTGAGCAGGGGAGCTTGATTACCGCAGCCGTCAAATAATGCTGGAAACATTACCTGGGGCCCACAACAGACTATCATCTTTTCTGGAGCCTGGGAAACTATTTACAAGAAAAGCGCTACTCCAGCCAAAACGATGTAATTGCGTCCTTTGAAGAGTTTTTGGGGCAAAAAAATATTAATTTTTTCAAAAAAGGAATCTTTCATTTGCCAACACGTTGGCAACAAACAATAGACTCCAACGGTGAATATTTTGAGGAATAAAACCAATTCATTTGAAAATAATCGAGTTTTTCTTAACCCTTCAAAATCCGACATTTGGTATGAAACTACCTGATATATATATATATATATATATATATATATATATATATATATATATATATATATATATATATATATATATATATATATATATACATACATTTTTATATATATATATATATATATATATATATATATATATATATATTTATATATTTATATATATATATATATATATATATATATATATATATATATATATATTTATATATATACATATATTATATATATATATATATATATATATATATATATATATATATATATATATATATATATATATATATATATATATATATATATATATATATATATATATATATATATATATATATATATATATATATATATATATATATATATATACCTTATATACATAATGGAATATGAATTTTCGGCCTAAGTGATTTTAATACTAATGTTCTTCTTCGAACATTAGTAAAAACAAAAACCATCATCATACAAAATAACAATAACATCATAGTAAATAATTGTGCGTAGTGTCCAATATAATCAGCTTCAATCGTAGCTCATAAGATAGAACGATAAATGCTGAATCATCATCACAAGGCCGTTTGAGTATAAGAGAAATTGCATTGTATTAATTGTCGATTTGACTATTTAGCATTTAATTATTAATTTGCACATTTGATGACTCCTATGGGTATATGGGCCATCAAGTTCGTACGTTCCAATGATGTAAAATTAGCATTGTTCGTTTAACTTGTTTGAATCGTAAATAGGTCAGTAAGCAAATATTGTAAGCAAATCGATCACCTCGTATGCCAGCAATTGCAAAGCGCAAATAAGTATGATGATGAGTACACTTTCGTTTATAATCAATAGGTATAAAAATACCAGTAGCGAATAAACAAATGTCACTCGTCAAACACTAGCATTTCATTAAGTCAACTTGACACCTGAAAATTAAAGCTGAGTAGCTTAGCAAGTGTTACTCTAGTCATCTGTGTCAGATACAGATATCTTGTTGAATCGGTCGTAAATTTCGTCCAAAATACCATTTGGGCTATCACCAATACTCAATATGATGTTAACTGAGGAATGAAGTTCGATGCTTTCAATCCTCTTGCACTGGTTGAGCTGTTCGGGAGTTAATGTGAAGTACAACTGATCATCATATCGTACTCCAAGTTAATCCTGTGTGATGTCGGAAACTGCGTAGGGTCCATTTCCTAAGTTGGGAGGTATGCCAGTGAAATGCATTAGCTCAAACCTCTTTTGCTCAATGATGTGAAAGCTGCCGAATATTGTAACTCCATTTTTTAAGATGGTAATGCGAGTTTTGCTCACTTCCTTCGGTACTATGGTTAGCGTGCCTCTTAGTTTTTATCTTGTGCTCGTGACAGGGTATTCTTTACGGTTGCTGCGGACAGTGCTTTCACAATAGTCCCCACTCCTGACTTGATTTTGTGAAACATTTCGTAGTGGGTCTGAATGTGTACCAACCAACCGAATGTCAGTTGATACGCTGCCAAAAACTGTATGTTGATACGATTTCGATCGATATCTATTGTTTTGGAGACCTGAATAACCTTTCCGGCAAGAAGATTCAACTTAGCGGTTAGCGCTCGTCGGGTCTCATATACCAATGTGGTAGTGGTTAAGAATAGGTTGCCGTGATGTTTCATGATCTTGATAACCCGTCTTTGATTCTCGTCAAACTTGTCGATATCTGTGTAGACTTTGTCATTCACACCGAAGATTCCTTGCAGTATGTTTCCTAGAAAAAAAAGTTTTATTATAATTTATTTTTTACTAATTTTTAATTATTTGATTGGAATTTTATTAATTTATTAAATTTTCATTTACTTGAAGTTTTTTGATAAAAAACTTCAATTTTTGAAGTTTTTTTTGTTTGCAAAACTTCGTTTTTGTGCTTGGTATTCGTGACAATTCCCACTTTCCTTAATATTTGCAACGTAAAATTGCTTACTTTGAAGGTTTTGTTATATTTTAACTATAATTTAAATTCAATTTTTCATTATTCGTATTTATAATTTGTGTAGTCGTCCAAGATTCGTTGTCTTTCTCGTTCTCGAAATCTGCTTTGCTCGAAATTTCCAAAAAAATATAGAAATGTTGTTCTTGTCGAATCGCAAAATGTTGTCGACCTCCAAAACCGACTGCCGCTCGAAAAATACAGGACTCTGATTCACAGGAATGTAGGTTGCAGAATCGTCTTCCCATAATTTGCAAATATCCAATTGCAAAGTCTTGTTATGCTCCAATTCAGCAGGCGCTCGAAAAATGTAATATCGTAATTCACAGGAACGTGAGTTACTGGACATCTATCGGTACAGTCGTTTAACTGCTATGGACGGCACGTAATTGAGTTTAGCCAATGGTTTAGATATATTTTCCTAGTTATACGTAAAGGCTGGTACTGAGTTCGAGTTCACGTGAAATTTTGACATGTCTCCATTATCTGGTCATTCTTTCGAGCGAAAATTTTGGCAATGGAGAAAAGCAGAGACAATGTTCATTTCTGACGGATAAAATGTCAAGAATTTCACTTTTCGATCGATTTTCTTATTGGAAAGACATTTGCACTGCTCCATTTTCAAATTGAAACACAAAATGTCACTTTTTCGCTCGAAAGAATGAACTGCACAAACTAAATTGGCGTGAAATGATTGGAGACATGTTTCAGTGCCATCTATATTTTCGAAGCGAAAGCAACTTCGAAGCAACTTTTCATGCTAAGAACACAGTACCAAACTTGCTTATTTTCAAGCTAAATTTTCGCCGAAAATTTCACATGAAATCGAACTCAGTACTATGCTTAAAGCATAGTACTGAGTTCGATTTCACGTAAAATTTTCATGCAAAATTTCACGTGAAATCTGTTTCGGCGAAAATTTAGCTTGAAAATAAGCAAGTTTGGTACTGTGTTCTTAGCATGAAAAGTTGCTTTGAAGTTGCTTTCGCTTCGAAAACATAGATGGCACTAAAACATGTTGTCAATCATTTCACGCAAATTTAGTTTGTGCAGCTCATTCTTTCGAGCTTAAAAGTGACATTTAGTGTTTGAATTTGAAAATTGAGCAGTGCAAATGACTTTCCAATAAGAAAATCGATCGAAAATTGAAATTCTTGACATTTCATCACTCAAGAATGAGCAGTGTCTCTGCTTTTGACTGTTGTCAAAATTTTCGCTCGAAAGAATGGCCAGATAATGGAAACATGTCAAAATTTCACGTGAACTCGAACTCAGTACCAGCCTTAACTTTTAACGTATAGTTCCAAAATTTATCGTTCGCCGGATCGTTTATTACAGGATCGCCATGTAATATTATAAATGCCATGTAATATTATAAATGCCATGTAATATTATAAATGCCATATAATATTATAAACAGCTTTTATAATATGGGTCACTATGTTTGTATATCTTGCGTGGTGAAATTGGTCGCCGCGTAGCAAGACTACAAACAATAGTGCCACCGAATTAATAAAAACTAGGCTTTTAATTGACCCGTCTGTATGATCACTGACAAAGCTGGCGTTCCAAGACAGACTAACTTCATTGTCTAATGTCCGATCTTAAATATTAACATTTTCGTTAAATTACTAAGTAAAAAATATATGTACTATAATGTATGCATTTGGTTTTCGATGTTATTTTTAATGCTTAGTGTATTTGTTTGATTCTTCGCTAAGTTAAGTCTAATTTTAGTGCTCACCACTTTCTTAAAATGGTGCTAAAATCACAAAGTGAATATATTTAATATGTAATGACATTTGAGTGTGTTTACATTTTTGTATTCACAACAGGTGTACACATATTGGCCATAGGCTTTGTTGGTCTGGCTTGGGCCAATATGTATTTCCTACATGATGGTTAAGCTTGGGCCAATATGTATTTGAAGCAAAAGATATAGAAGAAGTGGATTGGAACTGTGGATTTCCGTACGGCACCAGTTTATGTTAGTATGCGACATTCTCTAACACAAACATACATAGCATAGGTCGTAGGTGATTTAAAATTTGTCATAAATATGGAGGCAGGCAATTGGTGTGCATTTTTGAATGGTCATTTTTATGATGAATTAATTTGAATACACGTGATGTGACGTGCCACCAGTGTGCTTCGAAGCATACAAAATCGTACTGCATATCTAGGGCCCGTGAGGTCAGCTGATGTGACGCCACGTGAGCTCACGTGACGTGACAGAAGTGTGTTTTACCTTAATAGTTATGTTCGCGTATCTGAATCTATTATAATGTATTTAAAAGAAATCGCAGAAAGTCGTTTTTGTACTCTTGCTGCAAACCAAATTATTTGATTAAAACTTTATAAATTTATAAAATTTTTGTTTTCTTGAAGTTTGTTGGATATTGCGTTGCGTTAATGTTGGACATTGCGTTACGCGGTTCACCCATAGAAATCAGACGTCGCGACAGACGACATGTGATCGGTGATGTTTACGCACACTACTCATCCCGTGTATCAACTTTCTTTTTCCTGTTAACTACGTTGTTCACACTCTACTGTCGAAATTGTCTATCACATCAATAAAATCGCTTTCGTTTGTTATATGAAATCTCTTCTTTATTTTTGCCCTACGTTGCTAGCTTCTCCTGAACTCCAACAGGTTATGGGCCCAGGATCAACAAAGTAGAAAAATAAGGAAAGTGGAAAACATTGCGGAGTGTTGTTTAAACGTTGCGTGGGTAGAAGCTTCTTGAACATGGCCGCTGGAAGCATTGCGCGGATCGAGCCGCTTGAACGTGACAATTATGACACATGGAAGCGTTACTAGTGAAGAACGACGCATAGGACTACGTCTCAGGGGCAAAATTGATGTCGGAGGTGACTCAAGGAGACGCCGAATCGCAAGCTGCGAGAAGCACGTGGGTCGTTGCCCACAGAAAGGTGAAATCGGACATCGTGCTTTGCATCGGAGCATCTGAGCTGAAGCAGATAAAACATTGCATTACTTCTCGCGAAGTATGGCATCAACTTGAAAGGACATATCGGTCCAAGGGTCCCACGAGAAAGGCTACGCTCCTGAACCAACTAATCTTGCAGCGAATACACGACGGGGGAGACGTTCGTGAGCATCTCCGTTGATTTTTCGACGCTGTGGACAAACTCGCAGAGATGGACGTCAAAGTGAACCAGGATCTCCTCGCCATCCTGATGTTATACAGCTTGCCATCGACATTCGAGAATTTTCGCTTTGCCATCGAATCGCGCGATGAACTGCCAAGACCTGATGTACTTAGAATAAGGATCATCGAGGAATTCGACGTTCGTCGGCAGTGTGAACCGAGCGATGTCACGAGCACGTTGATTGCGAAAAAACGAGAATACAAAGGACGGGGCTCGAGGAAAAAGAGTCAGCAAGAGGCACTGAACTCCCAACCGGTGACAAAGAGATTCCAATGCTATCGGTGCAGAAAGTTCGGGCACAAGTCGTTCGAGTGCCCGCAGTCTAAGGACAGATGCGAACAGACCACGCGGAGTGCCGATTTCGTCACGCTTTACGCGAATAGCGCACACGTGATGACAAACGTAATGCATGTTTTTTAAAAATGCGCCGCATATATCAATCGGAGCGCCGTATGGTGTCCGGATAGCGGACCGAACCATGGACCGAAATTGTTTTGTTTTGAAATTGTTTTGATAGCGGACCATGGACCGAAATTGTTTTGTAGATGTTTGCGAAATTAAACCTGATAGACTACATCTGGCGAATGAGAGCTCGACAATAATCAGTGCACGAGAAAATCCCGCATCGATGTGGAGCAGGCCTATTCACTCAAGACAGTTGAATTGACGGATTCGTTACTCATACCGGATCTTCGGACAAATTTAATGTCAGTTGGGAAGATCACAGATCGAGGCTATCAAGTAGTATTCCAAAAGGATCAAGCCGACGTCATCGATAGAAACGGAGTCGTGATAGTGTCTGCCGATAGAACAGATGGACTATATTATATGAAAACGAGCACAGTGGAAAACGGCGCGAGTGCAATATTGTCGCACGAGAATCGTTTACGTTTGTGGCATCGTCGGATGGGGCATTTAAACATCAAGGACATGATTGTCGCTGTAAAGGCCGGAGTGATTGAAGGCATCGACATAACGGATGGTGAACATTTCACGTGTGATGTGTGTATTCAAGGGAAAATGACGCGGGCCCCATTCCCAAAACGATCCAAAAGACATACGGAGGTCCTCGATTTGATGCACTCAGACGTTTGCGGTCCAACGCGCACCGAGTCAATCGGCGGGGCGAGATATTTTGTAACATTCATCGACGATTCGTCTGGTTGGTGCGAGTTGCGATTTCTTACCAACAAAGTGGTGTTTTCGCGGAATTTGTACGAGTGAAGTCTCTCCTCGAGATGCAGACAGGTAGAGTTCTGAAAAGTCTACAGAATGACAACGGGAAGGAGTACCGAAACCGGGCGTTCGACCATTATATGAGTTCCAACGGTATTGAACATCTTCTAACCGTCGCAAATAATCCAGAGCAGAACGGGATTGCGGAACGCCGGAACAGAACCCTAGTAGAGATGGCCAGATGTATGCTCATACAAGCCGGTCTCCAACAAGCATTTTGGGCCGAAGCTGTCTACGCCGCAAACTATGTGCGAAACAGGTGTCCCTCGAAGTCGCTTGGAGGAAAGACACCTTCTGAGGTTAGATTCGGCAAAAAGCCAAATGTGGGCGACCTCAAAGAATTCGGCTGCGACGTTTTTGTTTTCGACCGAACAACTATGAAAGGAAAATTTGACGTGAGGACGAAAAAAGGAATCTGTTTGGGAAACTCAGAGCAGTCAATATCGACGAGTGATAGTGTCAACGGACGTAAAGTTCCTGGAGGGAGACTCATCTGAACCAGACTGTGGAGGAGTCTCTACATACCCCTTTAATGCCGAAAAAACGACTTCAGGTATCTATGTTACGCTGGAAAATCTCCTACCCGGCGCGGAAGATGTCAACATTGATCGGGAAGAGACAAGACAGAGACAGTTCTTGTACTGACGACAGTGACGAACATGCAGAGAGCGAAGACGAAGTTACCTTGAGAAGGGGACCTGGACGACCTCGTAGGATTCGGACTGGGCGAAGAGGTCGGCCACGACTGGAGTATAACCTCGTAGGAGCAAGCGTTGCCAACGAAGTATTCCTGTCAAACAAGCCGTATCAGGTCCGGACTCGGCTGAATGGTTCGACGCCATGTCCGTGGAGCTGAAGAATATACTCAAGAGTCGCACTTGGGATTTTGTTGATCGTCCCTGTGATCGCCGCGTTATCGGAAGCAGAATGGTACTTCGAAACAAGTACGGACCTGACGGATCGTTGGAAAAACGAAAGGCAAGGATCGTCGCTCGCGGATTCTCTCAACGACCGGGAGTAGATTTCTCGGAGACTTTCTCCCCGGTGGCATGCCTGGGTTCAATTCGTCTCGCTACTGCGATCGCATCGATAAGGAATCTGAAAATTCGGCAGATGGATGTGACAGCAGCGTATCTCAATGGTCTCATAGAAGAGGAAATTTTCATGAAAATACCGGAGATGACCGGAGAGGTCTTAAAGGTAATCGCCCGCACCGATTCGGATAGGAAATTCAAACGTGACGCTGAAAAGATGTTACAAATTCTGCAGAAAGGGAACAAAGTATGTCGTTTGAATAAGGCGTTGTACGGTCTACGACAGGCCGGAAGACAATGGTACAAGAAATTGGATCTAGAGCTGCGTCACCTAGGATTCAAGCCAACGAAATCTGACCCTTGCGTATACACGCTGGATCAAGGGGGAGCTTTCGTCCTAGTGATCGTATATGTGGACGATAT
The DNA here is from genome assembly GCA_963978885.1 of Nemotelus pantherinus. NCBI lineage: Eukaryota > Metazoa > Arthropoda > Insecta > Diptera > Stratiomyidae > Nemotelus > Nemotelus pantherinus. The sequence continues at coordinate 137,479,325 of OZ022264.1, read as the reverse complement.
TCTCGTGATATCTGAGGACGATCATCATTTCGAAAAATTGCGCTATGGGCTTTCAAAACAATTTAGCATCAAGGACCTTGGTGAGGTCAAATGCTGCTTGGGTCTTGAGTTTAATCGTAAAGAGGATGGATACTCAATACACCAAAGAGGACTTATCAGGGACGTCTTATCACACTTTGGAATGAGTGACTGCAAACCGGTGTCAACGCCGATGGGAGCTAGCATAAAGCTGACAAAGGATTCTACGTTGAACGCCTCGAACGAGCTGAGAGTGCCTTACAGGGAACTCGTAGTCTCCCTCATGTACATTGCGATGGGCACCAGGCCCGATATTGCTCACGTCGTCAGTCGTCTAAGTGCTTTTAACGACTGCCACCGTCAAGAGCATTGGATCGCGGCGAAGCGAGTACTGCGGTATCTTCGCGGCACTATGGAATACGGCATTACATATCTATCGGGGCGAGTAGTTCCTTGGTCGGATATGTTGATGCAGGCTGGGGAAACTGCCCAGAGGATCGAAGATCGTATACTGGATACGCTTTTATGCTGGCCGGTGGTGTCGTTACATGGGAGTCCAGGAAGCAGCTCACCGTCGCCCTATCCTCGACGGAAGCTGAGTACATGGGCATATCCGATGTCATGAAAGAAGCCATGTATTTGAGCAGATTTTTGGACGAGTTGAAGCTTAAGAGTTCGGGAGGAATAAAGATTTTGTGCGACAACATAGGAGCTCAAAGGTTGTCGAAGAATCCAGTACATCACTCCCGTACCAAACACATCGACATACGTCATCACTTCATACGTGAAGTTTTAGAAGCTGAGATGGCCGAACTGGAGTATGTCTCTACAGAAGAGATGGCAGCAGACATCTTGACCAAGTGTCTACCGTCTATCAAACACTGGAAGTGCGCTAGTATGCTAGGGGTAGCAGAGTGCCCCGCATAACGAGGGAGAGTGTTGAATATTGCGTTGCGTTACGCGGTTCACCGCTTCCTTAAAAACCGGGCTTGGGACTGGCTTGGGTCGAATTAAAATTCCAACCTGAAAACCCATCGTATTGTGGGAAATACATATTGGCCGAGGCCAGGCGAGCCGAAGTCAGACGAGATCGCCAACATGTGGACGGCATTTGACAGCTCATCCGAAATCGCTTTGACTCGTGCTCAAAATCCATTCGGATCGGATGTGGCAGGAGCTCCGGCGAGACCTGTCAAAGTCGCTTGTCTGGACCGTCCACACATTCGGGCTCGCCAGATCTCGCCTGGGCTCGGCCAATATGTATTTCCCACATATGGCTCAGGGTCATGGAGCTGCAAAGTTATACAAGTAGAGGCGCTATGATTGTTTTCATATAATATTACATATTTTAATGCAACTCCTTCCTTTCACACTCTGCGTTCAAATTATATTTGACAATTATATTCTCGTAAAATATGTTTTCATTTTCACCCACATACATGCATTCATCTTAATTTGGAAAATATCTTTCAAAAATATTTGTGACTCCTAACAAACAAACTAATTGATACGATTTGGAACTGTTTTTGCGGGATGATTGAAATTGAAAAATTGTTTATTTACATTGAAAGTTTTATTTGACAAAGTGGTTTCGAAAGTATTCACTGATTCTCATCAGACACCAGCACACAGTGCATACTTGACTGATGTGACCACTTGTAGTTGGAAATCATTAATTTTTGTTTACGCTAGTTGTGACAATTTTAACATCTCCAACTTATAAACATCGATATAATTTACTTGTAAAGGTTATTGCCTATGACGCTCCTCACTCATGAAAATGTAAGAAAACTCATGTTGTCAAACTAGGTTGTCATCGGTAGCGCACGTAGTACGGTATCCGCAAAAGAATACCAGTTGCGGCGGTAATTTTTAATCTATGAATTTAGTGTTGCATTAATCCTATTCTTAATTTGCTTATTAGTGCTGTGAATCCAATTTTGAAACGAAAATCGCAAATCCGATGGTATGAGAGCCGATTGTAGTTGCGCAGCTGTCTACCATGCAGCTCATTTCCAAGTTTTAGTTTGATTTTTTTGATGCCGTTTTACTTCTTGCCCAATAGAGTAGGTAAACATGTTCAAACTTTATCATGAAACACTTTTAAGACATAAGAATATTGTTAATGGGCCGCAATTTGAATAGATCGATTCGGCAATCATTTGGAATCGGACTTTGTTTACATTGATTTGACAACATGAGTGCTGCCAAGGGGGAGAAGGGATAGCATTCTGCAAGAAGCGCTGGTGCCATACACCAATGACTTCTAGAAGTACGGGCCGTCATGCATAGTGATGACGTCACAGTAATAGGACAAAATGTCGCGAATAACCCACGCAGTCTTATAGGACGTCCGTGGGAAAATGTTAATTGTACAGGTTGCGTTTAAGTGAGTGATGTGAAAATAAAGTGAGATCTGCAAAACAGCTCTAGTGAACAGCTTAAACAAAAATAAATGCGGTACGTGCGATATTATGTGAAAAATTCGCAACGAAATGATTATCAGTTGTTATTAGGTTATGTGATGTTTCGGGTCGATTTACTGTCGCGATACAATTGATTAATTTAAAATGAAAGTTATGACTAAATATTATTATAACAACGCAACCACGCACAAAAAACTAACGTTTTATTCATATTTTAGCTGAAAAAAACCGCAAGTGAAATCTCCGTGTATATCGACACTGCCTCGTGCAAATGTCAAAATTGCTCTTCACCATTACGTCACAGCGACAACGATTACGTAGCCTGACGGCCCGTTTTTCTAGAAGGCATTACAAGAGTTGCCATTTGTAGGGATTTCTCCGTACTGTAGGGAATCTTGCGTCTAAAATTAGCGTAGGAAATATTTCAGTCATTTTGGTCATATGTAGGGGAAATGTTTTATGTGCGATGCACTTTTTAATAAACACAAAATAAATCGCCGAAACTAAAGCATTTTCGTATGTTTCAACTTGCATTTTACAATGCAACTTATAAAACCCAGTGTAGTACAACAAATAATTGGCAACGCTGATGCTCTACACCGTTTCTACCATTACTTTAGATTTGCATTTTGTGAATAACTGATAATTAGTAAATGTTAGGTCTGTTCCCGTACTTTCAGTCACTGAATTTTATTGAATCATGTGGGGGGGGGGAATTCATGAAAAGTACGGGAACGCTCTCATTGCATATCCTGAAAATCGACAAACAAAAGTGTCAGTTTCCGGTTTCCGGGAGAACAATAGTGATTATAAAGTCATCCTTAGCAGTAATAAATTATCGCCTCAAAAGTATTCGACCTTCATATCAACATGGCGCAAAAATATGTTGCTTGCCGCGCACATTTGAAAATATTTACTCGCGCCACACCGTTTGACACTAGGTCTGTTCCCGTACTTGAATCTATTATAATATATTAAAATAGATTCGCAGCAAGTCGTTTTCGTACTTTTGCTGCAAGCCAAACGCAAGCCAAATTTTGCAGCAAAAAGAAGCCAGCTGCCAAATTCTGTTGCTGCTGCAGTTTGCTGAAGTACGGAAACAGGCCTACTTTTCAGTAGCTCAGACCTTACTAAAATTTCATCGTACTTACTGAATGATGGGAAATTTTAAGTTTTCAGTAAAACAGAGTACGGGAACGGCTTCATTGCAATTAATCGTAGTACGGGAACAGACCTGTTATGCTTCAAATACATATTGGCCCAACATATTGGGCTAGGAGTGAGCCCAACATCAGCCCAGCTCGCACCAAGGGGGTGTACACATACTGGCCATAGCCTCTTTTGGTCTTGCTTGGGCCAATGTGTATTTCCTACATAAGAAGAAGAGCTTTCCTATCATCCACGACTTTTGAAACTATTTCTGTTAAGTGAGAATGGGCGAAAGGAAAACATCAAAAAGTTGATCGTACAAGATCAACGGGTCCAACCCCTTCCTATCCACCCCCACCTTCTATAAACTTGTACTGATTTGATTAGTCTAAAAGGCCTAATAGCTACTTGATATTTTGCTTGTGCGTTGTACAAATTAGAGTGCGACTTTCAATTGCAGCTTGCAAATTATTGGTATATTTACTACTTTCTTTTTGATAATTTGTTACAAAGTTGTCAAAATAAAACATTTTCGGTCAGCTATGCAGCTGAAAAAAGGCTGGAACAATAACATCACCTTAATTTTGAACGTATGGAAATTTGTAGGAAAAAATCATTCTAAGTGTAAAGTAAAATTGCATCTGGTGTAGGGAATTTTACAGCCAAACTTCTGGCAGCACTGAGCATTATATGCTGTTCACACTACACTCTAAATCAGGCGATTCAACCTAAATCTACCTGATTACCCATACATTTTTCTCGGCGTCTGACAGTTGAAAGCTACCTGATTTAGAGTTAATCAAGTACAAATCAGGTACTATTGTGAATTTTCCCCGGCTGAATTGTTCTCAGAGCGTGCTGAATTCCATCCGTGAGAGGCACAGTTGATTTGAATGAAATGTCATTCGAATTTCGTTCCAAAATAGCAAAAATTGAACAAAAAAGGAAAATGTGAGTTGTACAAAGTGAAAAGAAAATATTCTTCCATATTTCTGCACCATTTTCAACAACTTTCAGGCAAAAAAAATGGTACACATAAATTCGAATGACATTTCTCTCTCTAAATCTCCTTATTCTAAATCAATTCGAGTAGTGTGAACGCTTACCTGATTAACTTGACAGATTCTAAATCTACCTGATTTAGAAGTATAGTGTGAGCGGCATATTACTTTTTTTCCTCCGGTTTATTTTTGTACTTCGCAGAACAAAATCCTGGCTTCCTGACCAGCAGGCATCAGCCAACGTTGACACGATTAGTTGGCATCAAAGATATAGAAGAAGTAGATTGGAGCCTCAGATTTCCGTGCGGCACCAGATTATATTAGCATGCGACATTCTCTCACGCAAACATATATAGCAAAGGTCGTAGGTGATTTAAAATTTGTAATAAATATGGGGACAGTTAATTGGCGCGCAAGTTTGAAGCATCATTTTTATGATGAATTGATTTGACATATAATAGGTCTGTTCGCGCATCTGAATCAATTATATTTAAAAAAAATTCGCAGCAAGTCGTTTTCGTACTCTTGCTGCAAGTCAAATTTTGCCACAAAAAGAAGCCAGGAGCAAAAATCTGTTGTGTGGACAACACTTCACTGCACACTTGATATCTAGTTTTTAAATATTTGTCTTATAGTCACAATTACTAGCGCTCTTATATGTATAATACCATCTCTAAGCTCACGTGGGCTAAACAGGACTAAATAACCAAAATAAAATTAGAATATACAATATGTATTTCATACAAATTGATTACAGTTAATTTAAATACCACACATTTAAATTAAAATTCACTTGAATGTCTATACTGTATTTTTGTACAAAATTGTTACGAATAGCGCTAAACTTATCGAAATAGAATACGCAGCGTGCGCCATTGCACAGATAGCTTGTATAATTTGGACAACATGAATGTTGTCAACAGCCGAAAAATGAAACAAGCAGGGTGAAGGTAGGTTAAACACGTTAAACGTGGAGAGGCACATGTTCGTCGTGCGAATTGGAATGAAACGAATCGTTGATATTGTAGTAAGTAAGCAAATATCATGTAACTATAAATGTAAATATAGACTTAAGTATTAAATATTGAACTGTAAAGAGTCAGTCTGAAATACGCGTTCCTAACGACAACATCGGGTCTCTTTAATATTACATGGCGCAGCCGGTTTAAAAATACAAATTAATGAGTTTCAAGTGCAAGTCAAAATAAATTAAAGTGAATTGTCGGAATTTTGACTGAAGTGTGTAAAAGTAGGTGATGGGCATAAGTAAAAAGTCCATATCGGAAAAAGTGAAGATTAGCAGACCACGAGGAAGACCCCCGGGAACGAGAATTATTTATAAAGAGAGCATGGATTACCTGAGGAAAGTAGACGAATTGAAACGGGAATATTGCGGAAAATTGGCGCAGGTTTGAGCAAAATTTTAAAATATTCGCTACAGCAATAGAATTAAACAAAAAACCAGAAGAAGTGAAAGTGGCAATTTTTTTAAATGCTGTCTAAATGCTTCAATGCATTCTTCAATGCATTCACTTTAACAGCAAAAGAAAAAGAAGAATGCGACACTGTCGTATAATCATTCCGAACATTTTGCGAACCCAAGCACAACCAGGTTTATGAAAGTTTTCTATTTCATGAGCGAGTGCAAATCGAAAATGAACCGTTCGATAATTTTTTTCTGGACCTGAAAAAGATGGCAAAGAAATGTGAATACAAAGACCAGGAAGAAAGAATGATAAGAGACCAAATAGTTCGGGGAGTGTCAAATAAAAGCGTTAAAAAGAAGATGCTGGAGATTTCGGATTTGACATTGGAGAAAGCAGAGCAACTAGCTAGAACTACAGAACCATCGGATAAACAAATGAGGGAAATGCATAAAGGTGATTCATCATTGGATGCTGTGACCAAGCTGAAACCACATGGAATTATTTTTTCGCATACTAACAAGCTAATGAATAGATCTTATGGCAGCAAAGTCTCTAATAGTAATAAATATTGTTCTAGGTATAATACTAATGAGACAAATGCAAAACCACGTACAGAAAAGAAGAAAAATGTTAGTACTGACTACAACTCATGCAAATATTGTGCCCAACAACACACAAAAGGCAAGTGTCCAGCATTTGGAAAAATGTGTAATAGCTGTAAAAAACCCAATCATTTCGCAGTAGCCTGTAAAAGTAAATATGTGCGCACAGTAAGTAAATCAATGAACATGGCTAACAGTGATGATAGCACTTTTACAATAGATATAATAAATAATTTACATACAAGCTCTTGGTATGAGAATGTGTTAGTCGAAAGACAGTTAATTAAATTCAAGCTAGATACTGGTGCTGATGCCAACATTGTGCCATTTAAATTTTTAAGAGACTTCAAACACATCAAAATAAAAAGATTTCATCAGAGATTAGAAGCTTATGGGGGTACAAAATTAAATACGATCGGTAATGTTTCAATGCATTGTGTAGCGAGAAATAGTAAATCACAGTTAAATTTTTTTGTTGTAGATCATGATACAATACCATTGTTAGGGCTTCAGGCATGTGTTGAATTAGATTTAGTAAGAAGAGTAATGAGGCTTGCCATTGCAAATGTAGGTAGTTTGATTGAGAGATACAAAAGTGCATTTGAGGGCCTAGGATGCTTTTACAAAAACTTTAAATTGGAATTAATAGACTCAGCCAGACCTGTTATTAAACCATCTAGAAGAATACCAACATCAATTAAAGATGCTGTGAGGGACGAATTGCAACGTCTATGTAAACGGAGCATTATCGAGCATGTAAATGAAGCTACCGAATGGGTATCGAACATAGTGATAGTGGAAAAAAGTAATGGCAAGATTAGGATTTGTCTTGTCATCATTGAAGGATCACATACATCCAATACCTTCTTTTGAAGAGATAGCGGGGAAGTTGGCAGGAAAAAAAATATTTTCAGTATTCGATTTAAAAGATGGTTATTGGCAGATACATTTAGATGCGGAATCAAAGAAGATTTGTACATTCAGCACACCTTTTGGGTGTTATAGATTTGGTAGGCTACCGTTTGGGATTAAAATAGCTCCTGAAGCTTTTCAAAAAATCAATGAATTGAATTTTGCAGATATTCCAGGAGTAATTGTGTACATAGACGATATTCTAATTGTAGCTGGAACAGAAGAAGAACACGATAAGATAGTTGATTTACTAATGAAAAGAGCAAAAGAGAAGAATGTTGTTTTCAACCCAGACAAAATCCAATACAAGATGAAATCAGTGAAGTTCTTGGATCACATTATAAGTGAAAAAGGCATATCATGCGATAAAGACCGAATCAAAGCCATTGAAGACATAGAAGCGCCAAAAAATAAAACATCTTCAAAAATTATTAGGATTTATCTATTATCTTAGAAACTATATTCCTAACTTAGCAGATATATCAAGCCCGCTTAGAAACTTGCTAAAAAAAAAGACACGATTTTCCAATGGTTAGAAGTTCATAAAAATACATTAGAGAAAATAAAAAAACTGATAATAAATGCACCTATTTTAAAACCTTTTGACGCAAAGCAGGAAATAACTGTACAGAAAGATGCGTCTAAAGATGGATTAGGTTGTTGTTTAATGCAGCTAGGGAAGCCTGTGGGTTTCGCATCAAGAAGTTAAAATGATTCAGAGAAAAATTATGCTTAGATTGAAAAAGAATTATTAGCAGTCGTCTTTGCATGTACCAAGTTTCACACTTACGTATACGGTCGATAAGTTAAAATAGTAACTGACCACAAACCATTGTTAGGAGTCATGAATAAAGACTTAGGAAAAATTCCAAATCCAAAATTGCAGAGAATGAAATTAAAACTTTGCAACTATAGATTGGTGTTTAGTTATTTGCCTGGAAAATACTTGTATGTAGCTGATTTACTGTCGAGAAATTATGGTAAAGTAGAGCAACCTGAAATAAAGGATTAAGATGAAATGATACATTCAATAAATGTGAGTAATGAGAAGCAAGTACTGTTTATAGAGCACACAGAACGAGATGTGGTTCTCAGAAAACTTAAAGAAGTTTTTATAGGTGGGTGGCCATCAAAAATAGAAAAAGTACACCCTGATATAAAGAAATATTGGAAATATAAAAATGAGTTGAGTATTGACACAGGTATAATATATTTTAATGACAGGATTCTAGTTCCTACGTCATATAAGCCGCTTGTGTTAGAGAACTTACACAAGTCCCATTTAGGAATTGAAAAAACTGAGGCAAGGGCACGTAGTGTAGTTTTTTGGATAGGAATAAACGAAGATGTTGAAAATTTAGTTACATCTTGTAATGTTTGCCAAAAATATAGAAACGCAAATCAAAAAGAACCCATAATTAATCATGAGATACCTGAATTACCTTTTTATAAAATAGGTATGGATATCATGGAGACAGGAGGAAAAAACTATTTGATTGTTTGTGATTACTATACAAAATACATAGACATAATACCGGTGAATAAAAAAACCGCTGAAATAGTCAGCAAAAAACTTGAAATTTTATTCTCTTACCATGGAATACCGGTACAGATCGTAACAGACAACATGCTATTCAATTCGTTTACGTTTCACAGATTCTGTAAACACAGATTCTGTTCTATGACATTGAAATAATCACAAGCAGTCCACACTATGCACAATCAAAATGTTTTGCTGAAAGGTTAGTCCAAATCATTTATATAAAAGTATAGAGGATATGCGAATAGCATATACGTATACTGTACGTGACTGTTGCCAGAAACAATTGTATGAATATGGGTGAAAATGAAGTGTTCTGACATTCCCAGGTGTTCTAGCATCGTTCCAGTAACTGGGACTGTCAACGCGACTTTTATAAAATTGAATGTCTTCACGCCGCGCATTTGTAAAATGTCTCAAATCGTAATCGGGAGGTGCATTAAAAAAAATGATGAATTCGGTCCCTTATGCATATCAGTGGCAGTGCCGAGTGATTGTTTAATTAAGTTAATATTTGTACATAGCTAGACAAATAAGATTTCATGTTGTGCGGTTTGGTTATTGTGAAAACGAATAAAGTTTACGAGTGAACGGTTTAGTATTATTTCAATAAAACTATTGATGACGAATGCGTGAAGTGTTTCAATTACAAATACGTTTCAAAATTATTTCGTTTGCGTGAAGATTAGCTATGCAATCGTCGCGAGAGTAATAACATCCCTCGGTTTGTTTACATTTTAGCTAATGTGACATATCGAGCTTTTGAGTAGGTCAAAGCGGGTACTAAATTAAGAACTGATAGGGGCTGTTTTCAGCACATGCCCAGGTATATAAATAAAATTTAAAAAAAATAGCTTGGAAGCCAAGAACAGTTACTAGTAGAAACAGCACTGTAAATCTGCCGTAGCCGGTCCCAAGCCCGGTTTAGAAAAGAGGAGGGAGGTGTGAAACTGTGATAATAGTTGCGTCTTATGCTTGAGTTACAATCAATGCAACCAACATATACTGCCAAGTTTTGTTGGTGGAACGAGTTACAATCAACGCAACACAACATTTACTGTCATCTGTCACTGGCTATATTAAAGAAATTGCTGTTCGATAATTTGGATCCTTTAAAGTCTCGGAAAGAGATATCAGTGAATATTTTATCTTCTAAAAGCTGCGGAGTATAATGCAAAGCAAAAATGAGACAAAAAAATACAAATTCTGATTGTCATCTACATATGACAGTTCCGATTTCCCAAACGCTCATAGGAACAGGTGGAATTGGGTATTTTGTTGCCATGCCAAGTTTGAGATATGAGCAAACTCTGCTGCGCAACAAAGTTGTGTTGCATCATTGTAACTGCTCTCATACGTTCTCATGGGTTCAAACTCATTTTGTTGTGCAACAAATGTTGGTTGCATTGATTGTAACTCTAGCTTTAGTGCTTCTATCGAGTATGTATTTATGTACCAATAGTAGCATTGGAAACAACAATAACAAGAGCAGGAGTTTTCGTTCGTTTCAAAGTAACTATCCTAACCAGCTCTCGGTAGGAGCGCAAAAACAGCAATTTATATAAATAACTAAGGGGTTCATAAATATATATTTTTGCATCAAATTTTCTTATAAATGTTTATGGAGTATGTTAAATAATGATACACATGTACAAATGAAGTTGTACATACTTTGTATGTATATATATCCATGTATATATTTGAACATATGTCTATTTGTGAATTTAACGATTAATTTTATTAAAATGCATATATGTTCGTATGTATATATATAGATATATATATATATATGTATATATATATATATATATATATATATATATATATATATATATATATATATATATATATATATATATATACATATATATATATATATATATATATATATATATATATATATATCCATATATATACATATATATATATGTATATATATATATATATATATATATATATATATATATATATATATATATATATATATATATATATATATATATATATATATATATATATATTAACATATGCATGTACAAATGATTTAAAATGAGTTAAACGGTAGAAACGTACGGGGAAACACCGCCACAAAGTCCTGACCTCAATCCCGTTGAGCACATGCGGAACATGCTGGAAAAAAGGATTAGGACTCATTATATTAGCTCAAAACCTAAGTTGAAACAGGCTCTTTAGCAGAAATGGGCGAAAATAGAGCCAAGCTTCGCAGAAATACTTGTTGAATTGATGCCACTCAGCCTTAAAATCGTGATTAAAAATAAAGGCTACCCAACTAAATATTATCAAAAAAAGTATCTTTAGTTTTTAAGATTTTTCATAAACTGTTTCGTAAGTGTACGAAGTCTTTATTGGAGGCAAATTGTCGACTTTGTTTTATTTTTAGTTAATAACTTTGTAATGAATAATTTAAATGGATTAGTTTTTGTTTCTAAGTTAAATAAAAATGTTTAATGAATAAATCTGCATTAAAACTTTTTCAAATTTCTTACAACAATTTATTGTTTTTTGTCACTTGCGTTTCAAATAGCTGCTGTGCGGGGAGATTATTGGTACACTGTAATTAGTATCGACTTTCATATCCTAATGTCCTCTCAATGGACAAATAACAATGATATTAAATTAGTTTCAAAAGTGCTATATGTATGTGTAAAAAGACATATTTTTGACTTGAGAGTGCAACAATCCTCGTGAACAATATCTGGTCTTCTGTACGCATCCTCATCATATCACTGTTTTTATCATCGCTTATCTCCTCTTCAAAATTAACTTTTATCTAGTTTAATTAAGTTTAATAAATTTATTATTTTAATGTTTCTAATCCGACTCAAGGAATGCTGTTTGCTTGCTCCCGTCTTGAGCGAGCAAACAAAACGAAATCTGATAGAATAGTTGCGATTAGCTCCACACGTCGGCTGAATTGCGCTTTTGAGCCTCCATTTTCTTGATAAACCGTTGTGCTTCGGCCTCTGACTTATTTCCTTTGCTGGATGCTGACTTTGAGCAGAATAATTTTTACATCGATTGCCATATTTTTGGCGTTGCTTTGAGAACGGAATTCATGAGTAATGGAAAGGGATAATCAAGTGCAGCAAACGTACCCGCCCATGTGTTCTCACCAATAAATAACCTTCCGAATTAGATCTGAATGTGTGACGTAAATTTTGTGTGCTTGATCCCGAGAACAAAGTCGCGGAACGGCACCAGACCAGTTAGCGGCCCTATCATTATAATTGAAATCTCTGGCTTCGTTGGAAGTCTAAACTGACTGACTATAGTAAGTATCATTTGATATTTACTCATATCAGTACTGTCGCAATGAGTACGGGACTTATATCAATACTTGGTTCTGATACTACTTTAAAGTAAAAGTATCGATACTTTCTTTCGATATCGTGTCCCTAGTTAGAGTATAGAAACACACCCATAAAAGGATCGGAAGTTTCTCCAGTAGAGCTCTTAATGGGAACGAAAACGAGATCAATTGTACCGGCCACGAAATCAAAATTTGAAAATGTAGAAAGGTCATTTATAATGAAACCCATTTTAGAAAGAAACATTCAAACTAATAAGAAATTCTACAACCAAACAGCGAAAGCTAGAAATGAATTTGTTCCAGGTGATAAGGTCTGGGTAAGGAAAGGAAAATATTGGCATCCAGCACTAGTTGAAAGTAAACACAAATTACCAAGATCGTATTGGATTAGGAATGAAGAAGGTGGCACTGTGCGTAAAAATTCTTTTTTTTAAGAAAAAGGTAAGAAAAATGAATTGAAAAGTGAAATGAATTGTTGTCAGTACAAGTTAATAGAAGCTAAAAGAAAGTAATAACATAAGTGAGTTACATGAAATGATATGCTGTGAAAATAAAAATTAAAATAAAATAGAAGAGAGTAAAAATGAATGGGATTTAAAATGTACTATGCTCAATTTTACCACACAAATCATACTAATTGTAGAATATCATTATCTGGCAACACACCTTGGTACATTGAAATCTGACAGATGAGCGTCAGTGTGTTTGGTGACAAGGCTTCTGCCTCATGTTTTTGCGTTTCCGGTTTTTGTACTATCCAGTTATTGAAATAGAACCATAAGAGTTTACACTGTACTGTCTAGTTATTTGAAATACAATCGTAAGCATTTAACACTAATGTACTAAAGCAAAAAGCATACTAACTCTGTATCTAAGCTAAGAAGCATATATAAAATGAAAACTGAATTGGTAATACATTTAGAAGTTTACGTTACAGAGCTGTAACGCACATAGCAAAGAGAGAAGATGATATGAAGGATTGTTGAAAAGTTTATAAATTGTGGTAACAAGGGGAGATGTAGTGAGTCAGCAAATATCATGTAAATGTAACGACTATATGAAGGATTATTCCAAATTATATAAATTGTGGTAAAAGGGGGAGATGTAGCAAGTAAGCAAATATCATGTAACTGTAAATGTAAATGTAAATATAGACTTAAGTATTAAATATTGAACTGTAAAGAGTCAGTCTGAAATACACGTTCCTAGCGACAACATCGGGTTTCTTTAATATTACAGATATGGTTTTTTTTAAATTCGTACTTTTTGCAATCTTGTATATTTTATTCTTGTAAAATTCGGAATATTTGAGAAAAACAAGAAATTATCGAAGTTTTTAAATTTTGTGTTTAAGTATCATAAGAGAGCGATTTGCAAGTGTTTTCTTAAAAACTGCTTCCTTAAAAACCGGGCTTGGGACTGGCAAATTAAAGCTTTAACTTGAAAACCCATCGTATTGCTCGGGGTCATAGAGACGCAAAGGTATACAAGTAGAGGCGCTATGATTGTTTTCATATAATAATACATTTTTTAATGGACCTCCTTCCTTCCACACTCTGCGTGAAAATTTTATTTCACAATTATATTCTCTTAATCTGTTTTCATTTTCATCCACAAACATGCATTCATCTTAATTTCGAAAAACTTATTCAAAAATATTTGTGACTCCCAACAACCAAACTAATTGATACGCCTTTGACGCTCCCAACTCATAAAAATTTAAGAAAATTCATATTGTCAAACTAGGTTGTCAGTGATCGCGCGCGTAGTACAGTATCCGCAAAAGAATACCAATTGCGGCGGTAATTTTTAATCTTTGGACTTACTGTTGCACTAGTCCTATTCTTATTTTAATTTTGAGTGCTGTGAATTCGTTTTTGAACCAAAAATCGCAAATCCGATGGTATGAGAGCCGATTTTAGTTGCACAACTCTCTACCATGCAGTTCATTTCGCAGTTTTAGTTAGATTTCTACGATGCCGTTTTACTTCTTGCCAAATAAAGTAAGTAATCATGTTCAAACTTTATCATGAACCACTTTTAAGGCATAAGAATGTTGTGAATGGGCCGCAATTCGATTAGATCCATTCGGCAATCATTTGGAATCGGACTTTGTTTACATTGATTTGACAACATATAACACCACTTTGCTCGACCAATTTTCGGAACGCTACTGACACCCATATTCACCACACTGCAGACGCCCATATTCACCACACTGCATACGCTCCGACGCGCATATGCCAAATCCTATATATACGAGGCATCGAGTACGATACAGTGCTGCCATATTAGGGATTTTAACCCTAGATTTAGGGATATTTTAATGACTTCAGGGGACAAACAGGGGGAAAAAATATTCAGGGTTTTGTTTAGGGTGTTCTGAAATTTGATAATGCATTTTTCCGGAACGGATGTTTCGATAAATAATAATTTCGAAATACGTCATGTCGACCTTTTTCTGATATAAGAAAATATAAAATATCAATCTTCCATCATACCAATAAGCGGATATTGGTGATGCTGTTTCAAAATTTATATTTCTACCTTACCGATTGACGAAAGGGGCCGCGATTGCCGTACCCTATATATCTATCTATTCAGCTGAGTGACCGATTCAATTTTTCGTAGGTACTATTTACAATACGTTGTCGTCAAATCCATGATGGGGTCATTGAGCCGCCCCCGTTCTATCATTGTTTGATGTGTATTGCATTTAACACGGGGATTTCCCAAAATATCGGAATAAATTATATTCGTTTCTCCGAGCTTGCTTATTAATCAACTGATGAAATATGCCCATGGTACTGTCTAACTGTCTCCCGCGACTCTCGATAATAAACCTTTCAGGACTATTTTTTTCTGAGTGAAAACTTAACGCACCCAGGAAAAAATTGGTCCGAAAAGATAGGATGAGTGGGGGAAAGTTTCACCTCACCTTAAAAAAGGTTGCTTCATGTGACGAAAGTCTTACACATATAAAAATTTATATGAGCCGTTTATTTTGAAAGTGGCATAAGTCACTTTTTCCAAAAAATCATGTTAATGATAACATCAATTACAATTTAACGATCTCTTCAATAAAAAAAAAATTAAATCAATTTGTTCAAAACTATTGAAATTTCGTTCGAGAGAAGTTTCGCTAATTAACGATATAACAAACATGTTTATTTTGAAAGTGACGTAAGTCGCTGTACACAGGAAATGAATTGCGGCGCTTAGTGGAGAACAGAAAGAAAAAGTTTTGATCAGTTGACACATTTTCATAAGTGAGAAAGGATAGTGGAGTTTTGTAGTTATATTATACTTATACAGTACTAGTGATGGGCTCAAAAACGCCAAACAGTTTGAAAAAAACGTTTGGCAACAAAAAACGAACGAACAGTTTTTCCAAATAGCGACAAACAGTTTTTCTAAAACGAAATTTTTGTTCTAAAATGAACAGCATTTCTAAAACGAACCATTTTCTACAACAAATAGCATTTCTAAAACCAATTATTGCAACTATTCTACAACCAATAGTTTTTCTAAAGCCAATCGTTTTTCTAAAACGAATCGTTTTTTTAAAACGAACTGTTTTTTTCAAACGAATCGTTTTTCGTTTTTCTCCAACGAATCGTTTTTTTCAAACGAACTGTTTTTTTTTCAAACGAAACGTTTGTCGTTTTTTTCAAACGAATCGTTTTTTTTCAAACGAACTGTTTTTTTCAAACGAACTGTTTTTCGTTTTTTAAAAACGAACTGTTTTTTTCAAACGAAACGTTTGTCGTTTTTTTTCAAACGAACTGTTTTTTTCAAACGAAACGTTTTTCGTTTTTCTCAAACGAATCGTTTTTTTAAAACGACCTGTTTTTTTTTAAACGAATCGTTTTCCGTTTTTTAAAAACGAACTGTTTTTTTTTAAACGAATGGTTTTTCGTTTTTTTTTAACGAACCGTTTTTCGCTTGTTAAAACGAACTGCTTGGCAGTTGAAAACTGTTTAGCTGCGGAAAACAATATTTTCGTACTTGCGAGCATTTTCGTACTTGCAAGTATTTTATTTAATTTTCAAAAAGTTTTTAGGGCAAAAGAAGCTGAAATCGAACAAAATCGGCCAATTTTGGGTTAGAGTGGTTTGGGACATAACGGGCCAATACCTATTGCTGTGATAAAAAAATTTCGGTTTTGTAGGGGAGTAAGGGGTTTTTTGGCCATAGTTTGGAAAAAACTAACTTTACGGCGCTTTCGATGATTGAAAGTGTTCGGGGAGTACATTAGTGATATGTTAAGGGCAAAAAAATTTTTTATAGGGGAATTTGGGCAAAAAGGTCAATTTTTTCCAAAAAAAAATTTTTGATCTAGCATGAATTCAGGGACCAATCTGAGTTGTTTCGGGCAAAATTTTCATACAAGTCTGGGAAAAAGCGGCCGAGTTTCGAATATACGGCAAAATGAAATCCTCCGGCAATACTAAAAGTAGCACTAAAAGTGCCAAGGAGGATAAGGTTGAGATCCTATTTGGATCACCAGTTGGCGTCTCTGGGTGTGCTGCGGCCCTCCTCGTGACTGGAGGCCGCCACGAGGGTGTCTCCAACCCTACCGAAGTTGTAAAATTAACGAAACCGCGGGAGGTAAGGTGCCCCTTGGTCTCATGTCCAGCCTTACGGAAGAGGTTGGCCCCTTAGTGGGTGCATGTTTAATAAACGAAAATGTTTTTTTTATAATTTGTTAATAACATTTTCGGCAAACTTCATGCTCCAGTGAGGTGAAGTGGAAATCCGTCTGTTTTAGATTAGCTAGAAAAAGTTTGGTATCAGAGACTCAATGACAACAGGATTAGTTGGTCCTATTTTAGTAATTTTTTTACTTTGGAAATTTGAACGAATACAGGAGGTGTTTTCTGCATATAATAAAAAGAAAAACAAATTAAATTGATTGAATTTGATTGTTTTCCTTTAGATGGCCCCTAGATTGGAGAAAAACTAGTGAAATTAATGACCGACCATTGGAAAGTTACGGACAAACTGCACAGACTAATGACTCGGTATTCTTTGAAGGTAATCTTGCACCATCACCATTCTAGCTTGGGAACGTTGTGTCTGGAGGGTGAAGGAGGGCATATTAGTCCATTTCATTACATTACTGCAAATCGTATGCATTGTATGTATACATGTACATACTTCAAATAGATATTTAAAACAGGTATTTTTTCGTACTCGTACTAGTTATACCTAGTATGTGAAAATCCTATTACGACCAAACTCTAATTGTCGTACAGCATAAAATTTGTTTCTCTCGTTAGTTCAAACTTTTTTTTTCAAACAGTTTTCAAAAACAGTTGTTTTTGAAAAAAAAAAACAGTTCGTTTTCGTTTTTTGAAAACAACAGAAACGCCCATCACTATACAGTACACATCATTAGCATTATTAAAATTATTTTTATATGATGTTATCAGACAGTGAATCAGGTAAAACATACTTGTTTTAGTTATAAAATTCCAATGCATATTATTATGTCATAGAAATATTCCCTGTAATGCGAAAAAGCGTTAACGCCAGAAAAAGACATATGAGAGTGAGTTAATCAGATGGAGAAACAACTTCTATGGAGTCATTAGAAAAAGAAGCCAACACAACACAGGGAACAGGAAGTCGTCGTGCACAAAAAAGAGGATGCAGAAATGAGAAAAATTATACTCAAAACCTTAATAGCATAAAAGAAATAGCGGTGAAAAGTATGTAACAGTAAACTCCAAAATTATTTTCCCAAAAAAATTGCAGTTAAGTCTTGTTGTTTGAAAAATTGTGGCGATAAAATAAGTTCGTTTGATTGACAACTTATCTTTGATAAATTTTGGAAGTAAGCAAACTTCGGGACGCAAAATTTGTTTCTTAATACTATAGTTAAGCGTGAAATACCCAAAAAGAGAAGACCCAGGAATTACAAATCAAAACCAAGACGATGCCAATTTAAATATTATTTGACATGTGAAAATGCAAGTGAGTTGGTTTGTAAAAAATTATCTCTGGATACTTCCAATATTTCAGAAGGACGACTAGCTCGAGCTCTTACAAAAGATGTTCCTGGAGAAGATTCGCGTGGGAAATCTGAAAATTCCAGGAGAAAAACGGAAGAATCTTTTGAAAAAGCTATCAAAGAGCATATTCAAAGCTTCCCCGCCTTTCCTAGCCATTACACAAGGTTGCATAGTCCCCACAGAATATATTTAAGTCCAGATCTAAATATTAGGAAAATATATAATCTCTATCTTGAAAAGTGTAAAAATGATAAACAACAACATGTTAACGAGCGGATATAATTAAGATTTTACCATGATAATCCCTATAAAATGTTTTATAAACTAACTTTAGATGAAAAAGATAAATTTCTAACATTGGATTTGTCACCAAAAAGAGGAAGACCTAGGCGTTATTCACAAATAGAAATTACACCTTTATATGCTGGTCCTCGTCCTGTTACTTTAGCAAAATTAAAGAAATGTGGATTTGCTTCATTATGTGCCCACAATATACCACGGTTATTTTAAAAATTTGAAAAAAAAATATGATTTCCGAGGAATTAGTCACCCATATTAATGACGACGGTTAAATTGAACTTATGCAATTTCATATGAAATACGTTATAGTTATGAATAACATTTACTTATGTATTAAAATGTACTCATTTTTTTTTGTATTTTATGAATATTAAAATAATTTGTTTTTGTTGAATAACCCTTTATATCGAATACATAATATAATTTATTATTATTATTTAGTTGATTTATTCATCAATAATCTTCAATCACTGTCTTTTCAAAACATCACTTTAGTAAAATACATGGAACAAAATTAATTCAAGTCAGTAATTTTTCTAAACTATTTATTTTGAAAGTGGCATAAGTCACTTTCCGTAATGAGAATGGTGGTTTTTCAATGACTATACTAAATTATTTACTCTGAGAATAAATATAAGTATCCTGAGGTAACAAATACATGTAAATCTTCTCGACAGTTGGCATCTATAGTTTTAAAACGCAAACCCTAAATTATCTCGATTTAAAAACAAAGTGACTTATGCCACTTTCAAAATAAACGGCTCATATTTAAATAACCTGGTTTTTGAGAATCCCGAAATATTTCCCGGAAATGACGTCACTATGGCTACTTAGGGTATTTTCAGGGATAAATAGGAATTGTCTGGGGGTACGCCGCAGCGCCTATCTGGCAGCACTGGTACGATAGGATCACTCTATTATCAGCGTTCTCAGGCAGCACTCAAGGGTCCCTGGAACATCCTGAATATAGTTTATTTTGTATTTTACACTTATATGTAACAAACTATTTTCGAGTTAAATCGTTTGTTATACAACATGAGTTTTGTCAGAGGGGACGGGGAGAAAGAATAGCACTCGGCAAGAAGAACTGGTGCCATACACGTACGCACATGTACGTGTATACCGCCCATCTATTTCTTCTAAAATTTTGGTTGGCACATTACATGAGCCCTAACTAAAGATGAGTCTGCGAATGTAATGGTCTGTCAAAACAACCGGTTTTAAAGCAAAAAATGAACTTTTTGACATACGCAAACAGGAGTGAACGTAAGTGCCCATACAGCGCATAAGCGAACGTATGTCAAGTCGTATCTCATCGCCACTTTACGTACGGACAGCTCATAGCAAGCATAGCAGTTGAGCAAAACGTTGCTTAAGCAGCATGCCACTTCTCTCGCTGTTCGGAAAGTTATGTTTGGGTGTAACTTATGCTTTGCTTAGTTTACCTCGGCGCATATGCGGACGTACGCGCGCAGAATCATCACTAGTTGGACCTATACACGTTTGCTCATGTTCGTGTATACCGCCCATCCATTTCTTCTATACTTTGAGAATTGTATATCCATCAATACCACTGATCAATACTGCCAGCCCCTGGACACGGACGGGATAACTTTCCACCATTAGCCCCTTCAAACCTCTCGCGTACAAAGCATGTTAAAGCTGCCTTTACGCCATTTCGCTCTCATTGTCAAATTGGAGGGGAACTACTTGAATTTGACCCGATTTGACAATGAGTAGACAAAAAATTACTACCATCCCCTTCAATGTAATTCTTATGGGCATGTCCACTCCATTTCTACTATCTCACTGAATACTGCCTACTGAACAAGTTTTCACGTGGAAGATGTAGATCCAAGTAGTGCGAATAGGAAATATCTATTGAGTGCGTTTGCCTAGAACAAAGCAAATGGCGGGAGTGCCATCTGGTATGTGTAAATCGCCTTCTGCGATTGAAGTAATTTGATTTCTTGCCATCAAACTGTGCATTGTCCAGATTCCGATGAATCAACTTAACGCGAGATTTTACTAGTTTGTGAAAATATATACCCATAAGCCACGAGCTTGTTACGGGCTCCGCATTACAAAGCCTCTTGCTGAGTTGAGTGTAAATCTAGACATCGCTGAACAAATTCAATAAACCTGCATATTGCTTGACAGTTTCTGTGAATCTGTTCATCCATTAACAACTTCATCAAGAAAAAAGGCCTTGTTTCCCGGCCAGCATGCATTAATTTTAGCCAATTACAGCCGACGCAGCGAAGCGCAGTCATCAGTGGCCAAGCGCAGCCAACGAAATCGCCTGGTTACACTGCAACGCGTCTAAAGCTTGAATTACATTGGAATGCAGTGCAGTGCAGCACAGCGCAGCGCAGTTTCGCAGCAGTGCACGCATTGCAAAGCACATTGAATGCTGTGCAGTGCTCTGAAAAATTATGTCAAATCAATTTGTGGAGGTTTGATATTTAGGTTTTCTGCATCTGTTTTCCGTCCATTTACAATTTAATACCTGGAACGGAATTCCCGCCTCAATTTAAATAGTTTTTGCCCGGTCAACTACTCTCAAACGAATGTCAGCTGATGCAGTCTGCAGCGTTTTAGAAATTAGCCTAAAAGATGCAGTGCAGTCCGCTGCAATGCACTGCACTGCAGTTAATGTGAATTGCCACATGCAATTACATGAGTTCTAAATTTCAGTGTACTGCACTGCACTGCTGTCCAATGTAATTCAGCCTTAAAGCCTGAATTACATTGGCTTGCAGTGCAGTGCACTGAAATTTAGAACTCATGTAATTGCATGTGGCAATTCACATTAACTGCAGTGCAGTGCAGCGGATTGCACTGCATCGTTTAGGCTAAAATCTAAAACGCTGCAGACTGCATCAGCTGACATTCGTTTAAGAGTAGTTGACCGTGCAAAAACCATTTAAATTGAGGCGGAAATTCCGTTCCAGGCATTAAATTGTAAATGGACGAAAAACAGATGCAGAAAATCTAAATATCGAACCTCCACAAATTAATTTGACTTTCATTGTCAGAGCACTGCACTGCTTTCAATGTGCTTTGCAATGCGTGCCCTATTTCGGCATCGCGTTGTACTGTACTGCACTGCACTGCATGCCAATGTAATTCAGGCTTTACATTGCCATGCAGTGCAGTGCAGTAAACTGCAGTCCAGCGCGGTGCCAAGCAGTGCACGCATTGCAAAGCACATTGAAAGCAGTGCAGTGTTCTGACAATGAAAGTCAAATTAATTTGTGGAGTTTTGACATTTAGATTTTCTGCATGTTTTCCGTCCATTTACAATTTAATGCCTGGTACGAAATTTCCGCCTCAATTTAAATGGGTTTTGACCGGGCAACTACTCTCAAACGAATGTGAGCTGTTGCAGTCTGCAGAATTTTTAGAAATTAACCTAAATGATGCAGTGCAGTCCGCTGCACTGCACTGTACTGCAGTTAATGTGAGCTGCCACATGTAATGACATGAGTTCTAAGTTTCAGTGCACTGCACTGCATGGCAATGTAATTCAGGCTTAAGTGTCAGTGAACAAGAAGAATTTTCAGTTGATGTTTGAATTCCACAGCGACATTTCTGTATCCGCCTGTAGCCTTCTCATGAATAATCGGATACTTCTTCACTTGGGTCATCAGCACCTCGCAGCCAACACTGCATCTTTAATTGACTGCATTTTGAAAAAATGCTATGTATTATTTGATTTATTACAAGGTGCTATTTTTTCTGCACTGTAAATGAGTTTAATCCTAAGGTGAACTCAACCTTATATATATGCCGAATGCTTTAAAAGTATCTTTTACTACTTGCTTTTTATCCAATCAACTTTGAAAACTGAATTGAAAATCCAAATAGCCCTCGCAATAAATATATAAACACATTTTAATAAATCTGGCTTGTAGGAGAAAAAAACTTGTCTTTAAACCATATTTAAATTAAAAGTAATCCTACGACGACCCTCATACGGGTCTAAGAGTTGAAGCTGGTAGAGAGCTTCGTTGCAATTTTTTCAATCAATGTGAACACGAGTGTGGAGGCATTAATTCGACGACTCACTTTACCCCTGATTTTAAATCACGTACCTAGTCAGAGCTAGGTGAACTTAAAAGCTTGGTGCGCGTTCCTTCGTCCGAACCTGGATTCGAATCAGGGATCCGACACGCAAAAAGGCAGCTATCTACCCACTAGACTACTCAAGTATTTGAAATTACTATGATCAATTTGCTATTAACTATCTTTTTATTTTGGTATTAACTATCTAAACTATTAACCATAAAATTTGTTTTCGAATCCTAGAAAAAAATTAATAATATTAAATCAACTCTATTAACATTTTCGCATACATTTCAATTCGCGCGCGTTTCTCAAGCAATTACAGCTGATTGCAACTCTTCGCTACGACAAAAGTTGAATCCATTTCGACCTGAGCCGCGCTTGGCTGCGGCTAGCTGCGACATGTCGACGTAGGGTGTGCTCGCTGCTATGGAAAACCCATATATTCTACTCAACTGACAGCTTGGCTGCGGTAGACGACGTCGCAGTGTGCTTCAGCGGTTTTTTTGCTGTATATTTTAGCGGCATTTTGTCAATTGACGTCTTCGTCTTCAGCTTTTAGGTTAGTACGCTGGCGAGCCTGAATTCCGGACACTCGGTTGTGCTATTTATTTCTACACGGAAAAATTTTCGTGTAGAGAAGTGTAGAATATTACAAAGTGACAGTTAATTGCTCTCAACTTTGGCGGCATGGGATTTAGAAATTAGCTCTCTTTGAAAATAACCTTTACAATCTACCAACTGTAGGTGAAATACTATGTTACTATTCCATCAATGCTTCTTTCAGCTCTTCAATTTTAAATTCATTCAGGTTTGCTGCCTCATCATACTGCTATATTATGAACCAAACCAAAGTTTATGAAAGAAACCAAGTTCTAGTAGCAAATTTTAAAAACTACTTTCACTTTAAATTCAATTAGGCTGAATGAAAATAGGCGTAGTTTTTCGAAGTAAAACAATTATGTAATCTATTTAATAATTGTTTATTTGATATATATTTCCTTCACACGAATACATAATTTCCATCCATGCATTTCATATCGCGTACACATGCGGTGTTGAAAACTTTAGGTCTGTTCGCGTACCTGAATCTATTATAATATATTCAAATAGATTCGCATAATTGCTTCAAGAAAATTTTGCAGCAAAAAGAAGCCAGCTGCCAAATTATGTTGCTGCTGCAGTTTGCTGAAGTACGCGAACAGATCTTTTATAACGTCGCACTAATTCAATTAACCAACCAGCTAATTAAAGTGCTTCCTAGCAAACGTACCTGCCAAAAAAACCAAATGTGCTGGAAAATCATTGCTTCAAGTTCTGCACGAACTATCCTACGCATAAAATTAGAAGACAGAAAGTTCCGACGTACAACAAATTTCAAATTTTCAAATAAAATTCAAATTTGACGCGCGGTCAAAATGGCCAAAATGATTGCTTTCCGTGACCAAACAAATAGCAGACCATTTAATTCAGGCACCTCGTGCCTGAAAAAACTCCACTTGCGCTGCAGAGCCACCTACGAGCGAAGAGCAACACTGAAATTCTGACACTTTTCAGGCAACGTTTCAGGACGGGCAGCGTACCGATTTTCTCTAGTGACCTGAAAAAAAATTCAGGTACGGAATTCCGTCACTCTTTTCCCATGCATTTTAAAGGGGGACAGGAATTCAGGCTCAGCAGCGTACTAACCTTTTAAAAGAATAGGTCCAACCGGTGATAAGTCTGCATATGTACGTGCGCATATGCGCAGAGGTAAACCACGCAAAGCATATGTTGCACCTAGAGATGGGCAAAATGTCATAGCTCATGAGGCATAGCTCTTTCTTACAGTGCAGCGCCTGAAAAAAGCACAGCATAGTCTGTGAGCGAAAGCTTTCGTTTGAATAAACTTAATGAAATGCGAAGCGAACAGTGTACTGAGAGTACGGCGCAATACTGTAAAATACTCTAAAAAAGAGCAATCAGTGATATGTCATGAGGCATTTTGCCCATCTCTAGTTGCACCCAAACAAATTTCTGAACAGCCAGAAAAGTGGCATGCTCATTAAGCAACGTTTCGCTCAATTGTTGCTGAGCTGTCTGTACGTAAAGTGGTGATAAGATACGACTTGACATACGTTCGCTTATATTCGCTCGTGTTTGCGTTTGTCAAAAAGTGCCTATTTTGCTGTAAAGCTAGAGTTACAATCAATGCAACCAACATTTGTTGCACGTCAAAATGAGTTTGAACCCATGTGAACGTATGAGAGCAGTTACAAGGATGCAACACAACTTTGCTTGGCAGCAGAGTTTGCTCATATCTCAAACTTGGCATGGCAACAACATTTTTGAAAATATCCAATTCCACCTGTTCCTATGAGAGTCCGGGAAATGGGAAATGTCATATGTAAATGACAATCAGAATTTGTATTTTTTTGTCTCATTTTCGCTTTGCATTATACTCCGCAGCTTTTAGAGGATAAAATATTCACTGATATCTCTTTCCGAGACTTTAAAGGATCCAAATTTTCGAACAGCATTTTTTTTAATATAGCCAGTGACAGATGACAGTAAAAGTTGTGTTGCATTGATTGTAACTCGTTCCACCAACAAAACTTGGCAGCAAATGTTAGTAGCATTGATTGTAGCTCAAGCATAAAACCGGTCGGTTTTTGACAGTTGCTTATGTCCATCTCGTGGATATGGACGGTACAATCAATGACTCCTAGAAGTACGGGCCGTAATGCAGAATAATGCAGTCTCATTAGACTGTCAAAGTGTCGCGAAAAACACGTAGTCTTATGGGACGTCCGCGGGAAATCGTAATTTGTACAGGTTGTGTTGAAGTGAGGGAAGTGAAAACAAAGTGAGATCCGCGGAACAGTGCTAGTGAACAGCTAAAATACAAATTAATGCTGTACGTGCGGTATAATTGGAAAAATCCGCTACGAAATGTTTATCGGTTGGTGTTAGGTTATGTGAATGTGTGTCAATTCACTGTCGATACAATTGATTGACACAAAATGCAAGTTATGACTAAATATTATTATTATAACGCGTCCACGCACAAAAAAAACTAAGGTTTTATTCATATAATAGCTAAAAATCCACACGTAATGTCTCGGTGTATATCGGCACTGACAGATGGAAATGTCAAAATGGACGGCATAGCTAAAACGATTATGTAGCCTGACGGCCCGTACTTCTAGGAGGCATTGGTACAATGCCTTCTAGAAGTACGGGCCGTCATGCAGAATGATGACGTCACAGTTTGCGGGAACACACGCAGTCTTATGGGACGTCCGCGGGAAATCGTAAATTGTGCGGATTGTTTTAAAGTCGGTGAAGTGAAAATAAAGTGAGATCTGCTGAACAGGTCTACTGAACAGCTAAAACATAAATTAATGCGGTGCGTGCGGTATAATGTGGAAAATTCGCTACGAAATGTTTATCAGTTGTTAGGTTATGTGATGTTTCGTTTCGATATACTGTCGCGATACTATTGATTGAAAAAAATGAAAGTTATGACTAGATATTATTATTACAACGCTTCCACGCACTAAAAACTAACGTTTTATTTATATTTCAGCTAAAAAACTGCAAGTGAAATCTCCGTGTACATCGGCACTGCCTTGTGGAAATTTCAAAATTCCCCGAATAATTGACATAGCTAAAACGATTACGTACCCTGACGGCCCGTACTTCTAGAAGGCATTGGACGGTATAACTTTCCACGATTAGCCCCTTCAATCCTCTCGCACTCAAAGCATGTTAAAGTTGTCTAATCTAATTGTCAAATTGGAGGGGAACTACTTGGATTTGACCAGATTTGACAATGAGCAGACAAAAAATTACTACCATCCCTTTCAATATAATCTTATGGGCATGTCCACTCCATTTCTACTACCTCACTGCTTATGTCGCAGAAATGCCTTCTAGAAGTACGGGCCGTAATGCAGAATGTTGATGTCAGAGCATCGGGAAAAATATCGCGAAAAACACACGTAGTCTTATGGGACGTCCGCGGGAAAATGTTAATTGTACGGGTTGTGTTAAAGTGAGTGATGTGAAAATAAAGTGATATATGCGAAACAGTGCCAGTGAACAGCTCAAACACAAATTAATGCGGTGCGTGCGGTATAATCTGAAAAATTCGCTACGAAATGTTTGTCAGTTGTTGTTAGGTTATATGATGTTTCGTGTCGATTTACTGTCGCGATACAATTGATTGATACAAAGTGAAAGTTATGACTAAATATTAGTATTTCAACCCATTCACGTACAAAAAACTAACGTTTTATTCATATTTTAGCTTAAAACCCGCAAGTGAAATCTCAGTGTGTGTCGGCACTGCCTCGCGGAAATATCGAAATTGCCTTTCGCCATGACGTCACAGCGACAACAATTACGTATCCTGACGGCCCGTACTTCTAGGAGGCATTGTCCGAATTCAGTTATCTACGGCTTGGTATTGCTCAATTGTATAAGCTCCGTTTTACATGAGCGATTTCACTTTGACGATGACCAGTCTTCTAGCGACTACGCGATTGTATTATTACACCAGCAGTTTCACAGCGACTGCCGCTTACCGAAATTGCTTCGTTTTACAAGAGCGATTTGCAGAGAAGCGTTCGCTTGTACGATTTTCAATAAATTCAATCATTTTACGTGAATGCCTCACATGCAGTGTTGCCGTTGTATTTTAATGGTAATATTTCTGATGTAATTTAATCTATTTGTACAATAGCTGCGTTTTATTTTCATCCAGAGTGTAGTAGGTATCCTGCATGCATAATAAAACGATCCAGAGTAGCACGCGAGTTTTTTTCTGTCAGACAGTTGTCATTTCAAAATTTGAATTGTCATATAACCAACGCCGTTTTCAAATGTATGACTATTTATCCTGGTTGCCAGGGTGATATGGAAATTTTTGAAAATTCCAACTATTCCAGTTGATATGACTTTTCGAAATACGTTCCATAGAGAGCACGAGTACGAACTCCACTGAATTCACAAGTGTTTGTAATCTGGATGTTGTTGTTGTTTCGTGTGCAAATCGATATCCTGCACTACTCTGGATGTATAATAAAACGCACCTAACATTGCGTTTTACTGCCGTTTGTCGCAGTTTTGCGAATTCGGCCTTCGTTTAATCTAGTCTGTACATTAGCAACTTATAAGCCGTTCACACTACACTCTAAATCAAGTAGATTTAGAAGCTGTCAAAGTTAATCAGGTAAGCGTTCACACTACCCGACGTGATTTAGAATGAGGAGATTTAGAGAGAGAAATGTCATTCGAATTTAAGTGTACAATTTTTTTTGCGTGAAAGTTTTTGAAAATGGTGCAGAAACATGCAAGAGCATTATCTATTCATTTAGTACAACTCAAATTTTCCGTTTTTGTTCAGTTTTCTTTATTTTAGACCGAAATTCGAATGACATTTCCTTTAAATCTACCGTGCCTCTCACGGATGGAATTCAGCGCGCTCTGAGAACAATTCAGCCGGGAAAAATTCACAATAGTACCTGATTTGTACTTGATTAACTCTAAATCTACTTGATTAACTCGGTCGGAAGCCGAAAAAAATGTATGGGTAATCAGGTAGATTTAAGTTGATTTAGCTCTAAAGCGATCAGCTGATCGAAATCGCCTGATTTAGAGTCTAGTGTGAACGGGCTATTAATTCCGCCTAGCTTAGATTTATATTCAAATGCCAGCCGACAACGAATGCTTTTGCAAAGTCACTATCATCATCCTTGTATATTAGTATTTTTAATAATTCATCCAGTTTCCTCTTTTCTTTGTGAGATCCGCGAACATTTTGCCCATCCTTAATGAGGAAAATACGCCCTTCATTTTCAAGTATCGCTCCAAATCTCTAATTTAAAATGTAGATTTACTCCTTTCCTAATACTTAAATTCTAAATTTTCTACTGAGAGTGTAGTATGCGTTTCCACATCCTAAATTCTAAATTTTCTACTGAGTATAGTATGCGTTTCCCCATCCTAAATTCTAAATTTTCTACTGAGAGTGTAGTATGCGTTTCCCCATCCTAGAAAGCCCTTCCTTTGTGTCACAAAGAGTGTTCGTTGACAAATGCCTCCTTTTTAAACTAATGCCAAAGTGTATAGAATGATATGTGGGTGAACTCCTTCCATCTTCCAGAAAAAAACACTTCGACCTTGAAATTGCGCCTCCATTTACGCAATGCATTAGCTGTCAAAGCAACCTGAGAGTTTACTGGTATTTTTTGCGAGAGTGAGTCGTATGTGAGCAACGAAAAATCTAGCCTGAGTATGTAGTTGTCGAATCTTATCTTGCACCTCTTTCTGTTCCATGTGATTTCTTCCAATTTTCCAGGCTGATCAACAATACAATCTCAGGCTAGTTCACTGGAAGTTTTGGACCGTATACATATACGGAGTCCGCACGCTGGTTAGGAACTAACTCTTTACGCTGTGCTAATGCCACTATTCCATACCATTATAGGTACTGTACGCTTGCAAAGATAACATGATAGTCTAATAAGCCGTTCACACTAAACTCTAAACCAAGTAGATTTAGAAGCTGTCAAAGTTAATCAGGTAAGCTTTCACACTACCCGAAGTGATTTAGAATGAGGAGATTTAGAGAGAGAAATGTCATTCGAATTTATGTGTACAAACTTTTTTGCGTGAAAGTTGTTGAAAATGGTGCAGGAACATGCTAGAACATTTTCTTTTCACTTTGTACAACTCACATTTTCCTTTTTTATTCAATTTTTGCTATTTTAGGACGAAATTCGAATGACATTTCATTCAAATCTAGTCTCGCTCTCACGAATGGAATTCGCCGCGCTCTGAGAAAAATTCGCCAGGGACAAAAATCACAATAGTACCTGATTTGTACTTGATTAACTCTAAATCTACTTGATTAACTCTGCCAGAAGCCGAAAAAAATGTATGGGCAATCAGGTAGATTTAAGTTGATTTAGCTCTAAAGCGATCAGCTGATCGAAATCGCCTGATTTAGAGTGTAGTGTGAACGGCATATAAGCGCCTTGCCGAATTCACGTCTTCGTCTTTATCTTCAGCTTGTTATGACAGATTGTGACGTCATCAGAGTAGCTAAGCTATCCTAACAGTCAGATGCAAATCAAGACGAGGTCACAGCGTAAGAAGTTAGTTCCTAACCAGCATGCCAACTCCGTATATGGATATGAACCAAAATTCCAGTGATCTAACCTGCGACACAGCGTAAGAAGATAGTTCCTCCCCAGCGTGCGGACTCCGTATATGTATACGGTCCAAAAATCCAGTGAACTTGCCTGAGATTGTATTGTTGATCAGACTGGAAAATTGGAAGAAATCGCATGGAACAGATAGAGGTTCAAGATATGATTCGACAACTACATACTCAGGCTAGATTTGTCGTTGCTCACATACGGGTCACTCTCGCAAAAAATACTTCATTCGTGTGTTGTCTCTTGCGGTGATAGGTTGTAGCCGGAGAACTGCAGTGTCTGTTTTTCTCCGAAGGATGGTCTTTCTCCGGAATTGACAAGACATGAATCATCGTGTCTTGAACTGCGTGTTCGCGTCGTCGCGTTGTTTCGAGATGCCTT
Source organism: Nemotelus pantherinus (assembly GCA_963978885.1). Classification (NCBI taxonomy): domain Eukaryota; kingdom Metazoa; phylum Arthropoda; class Insecta; order Diptera; family Stratiomyidae; genus Nemotelus; species Nemotelus pantherinus. The sequence goes on along the minus strand of OZ022264.1, from coordinate 137,448,948 downwards.
TGTGTTCTATGTTTGTTTGTCATATATGAAAAAAGTGCGCGTTCTTAATACGCAATTTGTGTTTGAACTAAATCGAATAAATCGATAATAATTGAAGAAAGTTTACTAATCGTGTACACGTTGGCTGATGCCTGCTGGTCAGGAAGCCAAGACGTTTTCTGCAAAAGTGCAGGAAAACCGGAGGAAAAAAAAAAAAATACTTTCTCGTTACATTCTCAGGTTGCTTTGACAGATAATGCATTGTGTAAATGGAGGCGCAATTTCAAGGTCAAAGTGTTTTTTCTGGAAATTGGAAGAAATTCACCCACTTATCATTTTATAAACATTGCCCGAGATTCTGTTGTTGATCAGACTGGAAAGTTGGAAGAAATCGCATGAAATAGAAAGAGATGTGAGATAAGATTCGACAACTTCATACACAGGCTAGATTTTTCGTTGCTCACATACGGCTCACTCTCGCAAAAAATACCAACCCACTCTCATGTAGCAAATAGATATTGGCCGAGGCCAGGCTAGCCGAAGTCAGACGTGGCCGCCAACATGTGGACGGCATTTGACAGCTCGTCACGAATCGCCTTGGCTCGTGCTCAACATCCATTCCGATCGGATGTGGCACGAGCGCCTGTGATACCTGTCAAAGTCGCTCGTCTGGACCGCCCACACACTCGGCTCGCCAGGGTTCGGCCAATATGTATTTTCCACATCAGGTTGCTTTGACAGATAATGCATTGCGTAAATGGAGGCACAATTTCAAGATCAAAGTGGTTTTTTGGGGAAATGGAATAACTTGGCACGCTGGTTAGGAACTAATTTCTTACGCTGTGACGAGGCGTCCGAAATCTGTAGCCTTGCCTCGTAACATTGCCATCGCCCAAGAATTATATAGTCGAGGCTAAAAAAAGACGGAAAGTACCCCGCCAAAATAAGACACGTCCCTTTTATATGATCAGATACGTTTCTCATTCCCATTTGGCAATATATGTGCTTTGCCAAAATATTGCGCCCTATTCTGAGAGTCACCTCACATGACGAATGAGGTGACGCTCATGATTTCGTATTCTGAGAGTCACTTGAGGTGTTGTTATTTCACCTCAAGTGACGTTTTCGATCTGTTGGCTATTCTGAGAGTCACGTGAAGTGACGAGTGTCACGTAAATTAAGATTTTCAGTCACTTGATAATATCAAGTGACTGTGGTCAGAAATGATATAAATTGTTATTTTGAATAAAAAGAAGAAAGATTTTCACGAAGTTTGCATCGTGAACCATAAAAAAAGTAAACAAATCTTAATTTGAAGATAATGCGGTTAAACTCAACTACGTGTTCGCCATAGCCGTTAGCCGTTTTCTAATAAATTTTTGGATCGTATGTTTGTTATTTTGTAGCTTTGTGTCAATTTTTGGGGAGTTTTATGTTTGATTGGTTGTTTTTGTTTCTGTGGCTTTGAAAATGCAGATGGCATTGATACATGTCTACAATCATTTCACGCCAATTTATGCTTGAGTTACAATCAATGCAACCAACATTTGCTGCCAAGTTTTGTAGGTGGAATGAGTTACAATCAATGCAACACAACATTTACTGTCATCTGTCACTGGCCATATTAAAGAAATTGCTGTTCGATAATTTGGATCCTTTAAAGTCTCGGAAACAGATATCAGTGAATATTTTATCCTCTAAAAGCTGCGGAGTATAATGCAAAGCAAAAATGAGACAAAAAAATAAAAATTTCTGATTGTCATTTACATATGACAGTTCCGATTTCCCGAACGCTCATAGGAACAGGTGGAATTGGGTATTTTGTTGCCATGCCAAGTTTGAAGGTAAGTACGCAGTCTTGCCTGAATTTCGGTTCCCCTTTAAAATGCATGGGAAAAGAGTGACGGAATTCCGTCACCTGAATTTTTTTCAGGTCACTTGAGAAAATCGGTACGCAGTCTGTCCTGAAACGTTGCCTGAAAAGTGTCAGAATGTTAGTGCTGCTCTTTGCTCGTAGGTGGCTCTGCAGCACAAGTGGAGAGTTTTTTCAGGCACGAGGTGACGGAATTAAATGGTCTGCTATTTATTTGGTCACGTAAAGCAATCATTTTGGCCATTTTGAACGCGCGTCAAATTTGAATTTTGTTTGAAAATTTAAAATTTGTTGTACTTCGGAACTTTCTGTCGACAAATTAACTAATTTTATGCGTAGGATAGTTCGTGCAAAACTTGAAGCAAAGATTTTCCAGCACATTTGGTTTTTTTGCCAGATACGTTTACTACGAAGCACTTTAATTAGCTGGTTGGTTTATTGAATTAGCGCGACGTTATAAAAGGTATGTTACTTCACCAAACTGCAGCAGTAACATAACTTGGCAGCTGGCTTCTTTTTGCTGCGAAATTTGGCTTGAAGCAATTATGCGAATCTATTTGAATATATTATAATAGATTCAGGTACGCGAACAGACCTAAAGTTTTCAACACCGCATGTGTACGCGATATGAAATGCATGGATGGAAATTATGTATTCGTGTGAAGGAAATATATATCAAATAAACAATTATTAAATAGATTACATAATTGTTTTACTTCGAAAAACTACGCCTATTTTCATTCAGTCTAATTGAATTTAAAGTGAAAGTAGTTTTTAAAATTTGCTACTAGAACTTGGTTTCTTTCATAAACTTTGGTTTGGTTCATAATATAGCAGTATGATGAGGCAGCAAACCTGAATGAATTTAAAATTGAACAGCTGAAAGAAGCATTGATGGAATAGTAACATAGTATTTCACATACAGTTGGTAGATTGTAAAGGTTATTTTCAAAGAAAGCTAATTTCTAAATCCCATGCCGCCAAAGTTGAGAGCAATTAACTGTCACTTTGTAATATTCTACACTTCTCTACACGAAAATTTTTCCGTGTAGAAATAAATAGCAAAACCGAGTGACCGAAATTCAGGCAAGACTGCGTACTTACCTTGAGGTATGAGCAAACTCTGCTGCGCAACAAAGTTGTGTTGCATCATTGTAACTGCTCTCATACGTTCTCATGGGTTCAAACTCATTTTGTTGTGCAACAAATGTTGGTTGCATTGGTTGTAACTCTAGCTTTACGTGACGAAATAAATAGCACACCATTTAATTCTGGCACCTCGTGCCTGAAAAAACTCTCCACTTGTGCTGCAGAGCCACCTACGAGCAAAGAGCAGCACTGAAATTCAGACACTTTTCAGGCAACATATCAGGACGGGCTGCGTACTGATTTTCTCAAGTGACCTGAAAAAAATTCAGGTGCCGAAATTCCGTCATTCTTTTCCCATGCATTTTAAAGGGGAACCGAAATTCAGGCAAGGCTGCGTACTTACCTTAAAGGGGAACCGAAATTCAGGTACGGCTGCGTATTTACCTAAAACGAAGACGTTGATTCGGAAAAGCCTTAAATATTGGTATCCTTTAACCTTTGTTGCTATATTAAAAAAAACTATTTGTAAACAAGTGTTTATCATACAACATGGGTAATTAATTATTCCCATAATTTTTTCAAATTTGTTGTCTAATTATTTTCTCACATTATATTAATTCTTGTTTTATTTGATAGATAGATAGATGAAAATAATATGTTTCATTTTTGTTGTTGCGCAGATTCAAAGACTAGTGGTCCACAAAGCTTGTGTATATGCATGCTTCGATTAATTTCTAAGCCTAGATGCTCTTTAAACATCAAATTGAGTTGATAGTTTTTTGGTTATTGTTAATTTCATCCCTTATCTTGACTTTAATTGGTTGTAAGTCTGTTAAAGAAGTCAGTAAATGAATAAATGTATAAAGGGCTATTTTGTGAAAGCGACGATAAAGAATGTAATGTAGATATAAGTCTATATATAAGTAAATATGCTCCAATAAAATATACCACTTTCATTCAGCTTATATAATATACTGCGATTTCAAAATCCAATTTATTGCACACAAGAAAACTTATACGACAGCACTGTTCATATGTCAAGTCGCTGCGACTAGACTCGATAAGGCCTGATGTCGACTTTCGCAGTCGCTGGCGGCTGAAAACGACTCATGTTGACAACCTCATTTAATCTCATGTTAATTTAGTCGCTTGCGGCTAAATTGCCGAGCCGCAGTTGTGGTGGAACCGCCCTTGTAAAACGGGTCTAATAGTTGACGAATTCTGATTTCACTTTTCGTTGGCTTCTCGGTGTTTTGAGGCAATATGACGATTTCGGACGGTTCATCTTGGTCTGCTTCAAACTGTTAGAAGAACTCAGCTACCCTGTTGACGTCACAGTCTGTCATAACAAGCTGAAGATGTTTACGAAGATGTGAATTCGGAAACTCCCTAAGTATATACATTAAAAACATACTTCATATCTCTATTTCGCAAATCGTACGGAAAACGCTAAAATGTTTCATGTGAGTTTTGTTATGTTAAATCATTAGTTCGTTAACAGATCTATTTGCCCTGAAAAATTTAAACCTGATTCTTTGCCCTGTATATTCGGACCGCCAACATGTTTTGTTATCTATGTCATCTATTTCTCCATAGTTGCAAAAAAATGCACGGAAAATGCTAAGATGTTTCAGGTGGTTTCTGTTGTGTTGTATCATTAGTTTGTTAACAGATCTATTTGCCCTCAAACATTCAAAATTGATTCTTTGCCCTGCATATTCAGAGCGCCAACATGTTTTGTTATCTAAGTCATCTATTTCTCCACAGTTTCAAAAAACGGGTAAGTGAACCAATATGCTGCAGTTAAGGCACTGCTTAGGTCTAAAAAATCAAACTTTATGCAATATGGTAGTAGGTCTCGTTGAAAGGTGCCCTTAATTGCCGTGGTCGGTATGAGATTCTGTTTATTATTTTTATCCCTACGTTTGATTCGTTATACACCAATTATTCTATATTTTTCAAGTATATTCCCCTCTCTGTTGCAGGGAATACCTTTTAGAACCTCTCTTTGGTCAAAATTGGCAGAGTTTTGTTTGATTATACCACATCCATATACGAAACTATTTGTGATAATGATTTTGTAATTGCTGAGAGATTCTTTCAGCATCAACAATCCCCTTGATTGAATGGTCATTCCTAAGTTTATAGATGAGAACTGGGTCCGATCTTACCTTTTTACCATCAGCATCATTCGGCCTGAAAAGTACAGGATAGTTGAATCTTTCTATATCTGTTTGATGTTTTTGCTTAATTCATTTGAGTCTAGATTTTTTTACTAATGTTCGAAAAAGAACATTAGTATTAAAATCACTTTGGCCAAAAATTCATATTTCTCATTATATATATATATATATATATATATATATATATATATATATATATATATATATATATATATATATATATATATATATATATATGTATATATATATGTATATATATATATGTATATATATATATGTATATATATATGTATATATATATATATATGTATATATATATATATATATATATATATATATATATATATATATATATAAATATAAATATATATATATATATATATATATATATATATATATATATATCATCAAAAATTTTCAGTGAAAAAATCTCAGGAACGCGCCATCCGATTGAGCTGAAATTTTCAGGACACATTGATGTATATGCAGAATAGTGCCAGGTCTCACAAAAAGTTAATAATCTTTAACCCTTTGGTGAGTGATTTTTGAGTGATTTTTTTAATATACCTATTATTCCGTACACAAATAATTTTTGCAAAAATAAAGTTGACGACATAAATTTCGAACAAGTTTTACATGTGAATCGGATAACGTTTTGGAATTTTTTAACCCCATGTGTGCGCTGGGTGCCTAAAAAGAGAACAGGAAAATTTGAAAATTTTTAAATTGCGATAACTTTTGACAAAGCTATTCAATCATTACGAAATTTTCAGGACATGTTTGTTTTATTTAGTTGTAGATAAATGTACGTTTTAATGAGCGTGCTGGCAACCCTGTAGCTAGGGCAGGCACTGAAAGTGAAAACCTCCAAATCATCGTCTCTCTTGAAAAAATGTCGTTTCTTAAAAAAAAAGCCACTCATATGTAAATTTTGTGCTTTGTTTACATAAACAAAGAAAAAAATTTGATATGGTATAACGGGCACGCCTGGTAACCCTTGCCCAAGTTACCTATATTTTTAGCATCAAAAACTTCTGTTCACGGAAACTCACGATATGATGAACAGAATTTATTGAAATTTGCAGAATGTATTGGTCTTAAATAGGACCAAGTCTGATAGAAGTGATTTTGAAATGCGGGTGATTCTGTGCCAGTGGTGCCATCTTGAAAAATCACTAAAAAAAGATAACTGCTTTTAGCCCTATAAGTTCTGATTGAATCGTTCGATTTTGACGAAATTTGCACCGTAGCTACACCTTACTTCAAACCACGTTTGGTAGAAATTCGGTTGGAGCTGCCAGCTATGATAATTTTGGTGTCTTAAATTTGAAAAAATAAAAATTTGGAAGTGAAAACATTCAAACCATCGAATATCCTAAAAAAATGTCCGTTTCTACAATAAAACCAATCTGTATACAAATCTTATGCTCAATCTACACAGTCAAAGTAAAACTTTGGAAATTTCATGTCGGACAAGAACGGTAACCCTCTCTCAGTTAACCTATATTTTTAGCTTCAAAAACTTCTGTTCACGGGAACTCACGAATCAATAATCAGATAGAATTGAAATTTACAGAATGCATTGGACTTAAGTAGGGCCAGGTCTGATAGAAGCGATTTTGAATTGTAGGCAACTCTGTTCCAGTGGTGCCATCTTGAAAAATTACAAAGAAAAAAAAAATGCTTTTTGCCCTATGAAATGTGAATAAGTTACCAGATTTTCATGAAATTGACACAGTAGCTGCACCCTACTTTAAACTCTGTTTGATAGAAATTTGAATGAAAAATTCAATTGGGGCTGCCAGCTAGGGCAATTTTTGTGTCTTTGGTTTTGAAAATTCGCTCAGGAAAATAAAACTTTTTGCCCTATAACTTCCAGTGCAGTCATGAAATCAATACGAATTTCATACAATTACTGGAACCTATTATAAACATTATTCAAGCCAAATTTGGTTGAAAAGCCAGGATAGGGTTACCAGCTATTGTTGGTTTTGTGTCTAATTGCAATATCTTTATTAAGCGGTTTTATCGTAGAATTTTCAATTGGTTATGATATTGTAGTGACAATAAACAGCAAATATTAAGCTTTCGATTATTTGAAAAAACTCGCTGCAGGTAACCCTAAATTTCTTTATACTCCTATAACTTCAAAAGTTTTATATCACAACGTGAAGCAGATGTTATATATTTTTGGCTTTGATACTGGCGAGAGGTTGCCAGCACGAGTCGGTTGTGCTACTTTTGTATCAATAAATGCTTACAGTTAGTATTCATACCGGAAACATTTACAATGAAAATAAATAACCAATGTTTCAATTCCCAAAGTTCTGCAAATTTTTCGGATCGCAGCCCCAAACTCCAACTTCAGTTACAGTACTACAGGCACTGAGCATTTTCTTAATTGATATTATATGAGATGCTGCTTTCAAAATTTTGAGATATAAGCAACTGATAACGAATATAATTAACCCGTGTTTTGCTCTCATAAACGTTGAAATTCATTCGTTGAAACCTTCTACCATATGCGTTATAATGCATTCTTGAGACAAAAGTAAAACGTGGCATTTGAAACAATTTGGCCGTAATAAGCAGCGCATGTGGTGGAATATGCACTCAAAACCTGCACGATTCTTCTACTGTTCTTCGAACATTAGTGTTTCTAGCGGTTCAGGTGAGCTAGAGTTTTTTTGTTATATTAACCTTCGGAAGGCAACATAATTAGTCAGATAAGTCAATTTGTCGCGGCAGGTTGTTGTTTAAATTATGTATGCAATGCTGGGGTGACTCAAAACCGCTGTTAATATTTTCAAGTGAAAAATGTGTTGCCTTCCGAAGGTTAAACTCACCCATGTTAATTGACTCACTCATAATATACTCCGTCTCTTCTTGTTATGGCAAGATTCTTGCTGGGGCAGCTATAGCGGTTCTGGCTGTCCATTGAATTTATTAGTTAACATAAATATTGACAAGCCTCCATTATCTGGCCATTCTTTGGAGAGAAAAATTGCTAATTACTGACTAAATGTCAAGTATTTGAATTTCCATTAGCACCATTCAAATTCAAACACTCATTGACATCGGATGTCACTTTTTAGCTCGAAAGAATGAACTACACCTTGGACGTCATATAGAAGGCCTATCGCAAAAGTAATTAACGAGCAAGTTGGCGGACCTAAGCTACTAGTATTTCGAACAGTCATGGTACTCTTCTCTCGATCAATTCGGTAACTTAATACCTGGCAGATTGCAAGTCGCGTGCAATCTGAATTTCCACGGGAAATGTGTTTCGGCAAAAATTTAGCTTGCAAGAGTAAGCAAGAGTAGTACTCATTTATTAGCGTGAAAAATTGCTTGGAAATTACTCTCGCTTTGAAAATGCAGATGGCATTGACAGATATCTCCAATCATTTCACGCTAATTTAGTATGTGCAGTTCATTCTTTCGAGCTAAAAAGTGACGTTTGGTGTTTGAATTTGAAAATTGAATTGTGCAAATGTCTTACCAATAAGAAAATCGGTTGAAAATTGAAATTCTTGACATTTTATCCGTCAGGAATGAGCAGTGTCTGCTTATCTCCATTGTCAAAACATTTACTCGATAGAATGACCAGATAAGGGAGACATGTCAAAATTTAGCTTCACGATTACCTCAGTACCAGCCTAAATCGAATACAATACTAAGTTTTATCCGTCAGAAATGAGTGTCTCTGCTTTTCTCCATTGCCAAAATTTTCACTCGAAGGAATTACCAGATAATGGAGACGTGCCAAAATTATGCTTCACGATTAACTCAATACCAGCTTTAAGTGAGCAACCCTAATAAATTTTAAACTAAATTTTCGCCGAAACAGATGTCACGTGAAATTTTGTATGAAAATGTCACGTGAAGTCCAAGACAATGGTAGCGTTTACAGCAGACGCCTAGTCCGCGAACTATACATCAAATTCCACCTAAATTATTTAGTTCACCTGCTTTAAACACTCACTATCCGACCCAAGCGATAGATCGGTCCACGATTTCCGGCAACCTGCCCTAAAATAGGTCGTGGACTATATCGCTGTAAACACATCCGACCTAAGCATTGATTTTTGCGCGACCATTAATAATACATGTACGTTGAATTTAAGCTCGCAATCCTCTCGTTTGACAAAAAATCATTTCAATAAACACGATTGAGCGACAAATGAAAAGATAATTACAGTGTACGAACTAAAATTAAACAAAATGACAGCTGTCACGTACAGACGAGGACTAAATTCGACCTGACCAAGTTTTAGGTCAGGTCGATGTAAACACCTTCCCAGCGAAAAAAAACGCCATATAACCGATATGCAAGCGCTTGACCAAAGCAGCAAACCGCTTTGAACATGCTTTGGCTTCACTCAAATTTAACATTGCATGTCATTGGTATAAAGCGCGTGGGCCTCGCTTGAATTTAAATGCTTATAAAGTGCTTTTCCTAAGCGAATGACAAGCGCTTTTCCTGAGCAAATCCAAAGCGCCTTTAAGCAATTACAAACCACTTTTCCTAATCAATTGGAAAGCGCTCTCAGGAATTATTGATGTTTGATGGTATTATTGAATCATGGTTTTTATTTCTTTAGTAAAGTTTTTATTTGTTATATTAAAAAGAAACTATAGCCTAAAAAAAAGAAAATACATTATTTTAGGGATAATTAAATGCTTATTGACTTTATTTTTTTAAACAAAAGGTAGGGCCTACTAAAACCTAAACTGAAACACAAATAAATGAAAAAAGACGGGCAAGAAGCAAGTAAGAAAAGAAATTGGTATAATAATTATTTGACTGTATTTAAATGAAATATAGAATGTTTATGAATTGTTTTTTTAAGGTGTGTCCCATAGTATTATTTGTTTTTTTGGGCTCGAATGCCAACCCTCATCTCTTTCTCATATTCCTCAAACGTCATCGAATCCTTTAATGAATCTGTGTAAAGAAATATTAATTTCCATAATGAGTAAATTAAAATCATATTACCGTATATATATTGCGAGAAAAGTTTTTTCTTCTTTAATGGGATCTTATTTTGTTGACCGTCCCAGTTTACAGTCAAAAGAAATTCCTCGCTTCACAACATCGGAATTGATTTTCTTAACTGCTGCTTACCAATAGTAGCATGTAAGTAGGTACTCTGTAAAGACGTTTTTCATATTTATTATATAACATCTAATATTAAATTGCCTTACGAATTCACGAACAGGTATATCCTTTATTTTCTCTTCGGCCCTAATCATGTCCTCAAGATTACGAATTGGAAATATGTTTAGATCGATTTGGGGCTGGAGCACAGTTTTAGATATTGCTTCGAGAATAACTGAGTGGCTTGCAAGCCACTCATTTTGACGCAATAAAAATTTTTTAATTTCGTCAAATTTATTTACGTTGTCTGCATTTGCAGCTTTTATGCTTGAGTTACAATCAATGCAACCAACATTCGCTGCCAAGTTTTGTTGGTGGAACGGGTTACAATCAATGCAACACAACTTTTACTGTCATCTGTCACTGGCTATATTAAAGAAATTGCTGTTCGATAATTTGGATCCTTTAAAGTCTCGGAAAGAGATATCAGTGAATATTTTATCCTCTAAAAGCTGCGGAGTATAATGCAAAGCAAAAATGAGACAAAAAAATACAAATTCTGATTGTCATTTGCATATGACATTTCCCGGACTCTCATAGGAACAGGTGGAATTGGATATTTTCAAAAATGTTGTTGCCATGCCAAGTTTGAGATATGAGCAAACTCTGCTGCCAAGCAAAGTTGTGTTGCATCATTGTAACTGCTCTCATACGTTCTCATGGGTTCAAACTCATTTTGACGTGCAACAAATGTTGGTTGCATTGATTGTAACTCTAGCTTTAGGTTGGCATTTTCAGATTCTGAATAATATACGAAAGTATTAAATGCTCATTAAGTACGTCAGCATCGACAAAAAACATACCTAAGCTTTTACATTTTTCACATTCCATGAGAACGTCAGCCATAAAAGCATTGCATCTGTAAACAGCAGTGGCGTTAGCTGTATCTGCCATGTGGGAAATTTTTTCTGAAATCGAAATTTTCAATTCAATATTTAAACAAATTTCGCATTATATTTTCCATACTTCTATAAACACTGATGCGAAATTGGAATTAGAACAAACCCATTATCAAATGGTAATGACATTACTTTGCAATATATGTCCTCTGTTTTGAATTTTAATTCCTTATATGCCGTTCATACTACATTCTAAATCAGGCGATTTCGATCAGTTGATCGCTTTAGAGCTAAATCAACTTAAATCTACCTGATTACCCATACATTTTTTCGGCTTCTGACAGAGTTAATCAAGTAGATTTATATGCCGTTCACACTACACTCTAAATCAGGCGATTTCGATCAGTTGATCGCTTTAGATGAAGCTTAAATCTACCTGATTACCCATACATTTTTTTCGGCTTCTGACAGAGTTAATCAAGTAGATTTAGAGTTAATCAAGTACAAATCAGGTAATATTGTGAATTTTGTCCCTGGCGAATTTTTCTCAGAGCGCGGCGAATTCCATCCGTGAGAGCGAGAGTAGATTTTAATGAAATGTCATTCGAATTTTGTCCTAAAATAGCAAAAATTGAATAAAAAAGGAAAATGTGAGTTATACAAAGTGAAAAGAAAATGTTCTAGCATGTTCCTGCACCATTTTCAACAACTTTCACGCAAAAAAGTTTGTACACATAAATTCGAATGACATTTCTCTCTCTAAATCTCCTCATTCTAAATCACTTCGGGTAGTGTGAAAGCTTACCTGATCAACTTTGACAGCTTCTAAATCTACTTGATTTAGAGTGTAGTGTGAACGGCTTATTAGTTTTAATGTTAGATACGAATGTTATTCCCAGTGCCGCTATCGATTCAACCGGCTCAGTAAAAAAATTGCTTATAAATGAAAAGCTGAAACCTAAAATAAAGTCTTGTCCAGCCTGATTTTTAAAAAATCTAGTTACTTTCAACGGTATCAATGGTTTCACATAACAAAAATTATCTGGCATTTTATTGCTTATTAAATTTTTTTTTGGATAAAAATTGTCTGTGCAGACGTACTTGCTATTGCTTGTATCTTTTCTTGCTTCGTGTTCGAGCTCGATTATTCAGTTGCTGCAAAATATTAGTAGGTTGTCTGCAATCTTTCTTGAGAATTTGCATGTAATTTTCGAAGCGATACGCAAAGAACGAGTCAACGTTTCCAAATATTTTGACGCACTCCGCAAGGTGAATCAAGTTGTGAACGTTGTAGCTTATTTTATTTTCCCCATAAATGGTTTGAAAATTATGTACAAATACCTTCAGCATGTCTTCCACGACATTTAAATTTTTATTACAGGTTCGCGGGCAGGAGAGCAAACGGTAAGATGTACTTAAAAGTAAAAAATGTTCGTACATTTTTTTATTTATTCCCGTATACAATACCATTTGCCGAAACTCCACAGCTTTCCAGCGGTGAATCTCATTTATACTACGAGGTTTTCTGTTGAATTCAGTAGGGATACTGAACGACATAGAACGGACATGTTTGTCAAAGTTTTTTTTTGCAGATTTTGTTAATTTTTTACCGTGGAATTTTCCATCCAGTATAAGAACCAGCATTTTTTTAAAAACTCCCAAATCAACTAGATGCATAACATCTAATGGAAACTGGGAAATCATTCCAATTTCGATAGTTTCCAAAATATGTGAATTATTTCGAAAGAAATCCTTATGCATTATAAGGTTGATCTTTTTCAAGAAGCCATCATCCGTTCTTAAATTGGCTCTTTCAACTTCATAAGTTAATCGTTTGTAGATTTGCCTCGCAGTTTGCGTGCATTTACTGCATCCATTAGCTGATGTATGACCAAGTGTTCCAGTTACGAAAGCTTTAGCTGGAGCATCACATATAAATGCTGTTATTCTTAAACTGAAAGGCCGTTTGTCAATTTGTAGCATGTTGATCTTTTAAATGTTTTATTTCTTCCACTGTGGCTTTAAGATACATATTTATATCCAGAGGTTTTCAACGACCAACGTAAGCCCCTATTAAAAGAACATTATTTTTCTTATCATTAGTAATTGCTCCTAAAATAGGCCATAATGCCGTTGCGGAACTTTTGTACAATGGAAGACCGTCGATGCCTATATCAATGTATACTTCCTCACATTCTAAATCAGGTTTCATTGCGTTCAGTGCCTTTTCTATTCCGAAGTGAAAATATTTTCCAGGTTGCATTTTAATCATGAGTGTGTTCAATGTGCATGCTATAGCTGCTCCAAAAGCATAGCATAGCATCACTTTAGCAAGTGTCAAAATTCGCAGTAGCTAGGTGAAGCAGCTATGGATATTGGACAGCCAAGAGCTGCTACGAAGGTCAGCCTTTACACAGGAAATTCAAAAATAATTTTATTTCAATTTTTTTATTGTAATTTTTGCATTTTCGTGGATCAGTTCAATACTTCCATTGCACTTTGGAAACTGTATGAAATTTAAGAGTTTTCAACATACAGCTGCACAATCCATTAACATTTTCTTAACATATTTAAAACGTATCACTTATTTCCGGCTTTTGACGCCATATATGAGAAAAAGAGCAAAAAATAATCGTTGAAAATTTGATAATACAGGAATCAGTACACTCGGCCTTTTACGCTTCATTCTCGCCTTCTAAAAACTCAAGATGAGCTGCGCTGTGTACAAGCCAACTTAAAACTCGAGTTGAGTTTAAGTGTTTAAAAACCCGTATTTAATTTATGCTGTCACTATTTTCAAATTTATTCCTCATCTCCAGTATCCCAAAAGCGCAAAAACTTCTTTTCATTTCAATTTCCAATTGAAAATAACGTTTAAACTGCATGTCAGCTGTGTATGCACGGCCATTTTGCCTTAGCTACTTTCTTGCCATCCTCCAGACTGCCAGCAGCAAATAGCTGCTACCTTAGCAGCTATGCCGGAATCTTGGACAGCCCGACTGTCAAATAGCAAGCATCAGAAAGTAGCTATTTCTTGACATTGGACAGCCAGAGCTGCTAAATTAGCAGCTAATAGCAGCTATAGCATGCACATTGAATACACCCCATGTTAATTTGGTTTGAGTTTATACGAAGTTAAGTTGTCATCGATGATAGAAGATTATTACCATGTTTGTGTAAAATGAGAAGCAAATCGTTCCCTGCTGCGTGCGATATTCTATGCTGAATAGACCAGAATCTAAGCTTTTCTTGTAGTGTTTCATTTGAAAAATTTTCAACGGAATCATTTTGTCTTATTGAATAAGTGTTTATGGATTCAATATTTTCAGGTGAATTTAAATTTTCTACAAATGTGCTACTTTTATTTGAATTTTCTACGGTGTCATTACCATCTTTCTTTGTTTGAAAGTTTTCTCCATTATTCAATGAAGACAAATTTTTTGCATCCAGCCGTTTGAAATGCCTCTTGCTTACTCCAAAATGTTTTTGTGACATTGCAAACTTCACTCTAGTAACAAATGGACGACATATAAATATAGAACACCAGAAGTAAAATACTACTCCCTCTGTCAGAAAATAAGAGTCTCATTTGTAAAATTTGGTCTTTCTATTTATTATTATTATAAATATGGAAGAAAAGGATCAACTCTTCTTTTTTAAGCAATTGCCTATTGTAAAAAAAGTGTTAATTCCGTCAAAATGATTAATTTAAGTAATTACGTTACAAAGTTTTGGGTGTATGATTTATAACTAAATATATTCTTCGTATAAAAAATATAACGGGAATTTTTGTAACTCCTACAACGGTGTTTGGGGGTGGGGGTCGAAAAATGAGTTATAACTCGAGATATACTTACTGTAAACTAATGAAAATTTTTGCATTTACGTGTATTTTTGATATGTATATGTTATGTATATTTTTTATAATGTGTTTCAGACCCTATCATTGATCCTTAGTCTCTATACTGTCCATTAAAAATGTGACTCTTACTTACGGACAAACTTTTATGTGAAATTTGACTTACCTTCGAAAGGAGGGTGTAAAATATATTATTTTCACCTACAATATTTTATATTATCTTCACTCAATCACTTCATTCAATGAAGACTTCACGATCACTTACAGTTACGAAGAACAGCGTATTTCGAAAAAACGAAATTGCCTGGAATTTATGGCGATTTTCGCGAAACTTAAAAATATGTATTTTATACATATATGTATGAAAATGAAAATTGCCATCTGCTTTGGTCTCGCTTCTATCAAAGCGCTTTCAAAGCACTTCAAAATTGTTTAATATGAAAGCGCTTTATCTACGCTTTAAATCAATGCGCTTTCAAAATTTTCGCTGGGTTAGGACTAAATTCACTTAAGCGAGAAACACATTGCGATGCAGTGCAGTGCAGTGCTGTGGAGTGCCGAAGCAGTGCACGCATTGAAAAGCACATTGAAAGCAATGCATTGTTCTGACAATTAATGTCAAATTAATTTGAGGAGGTTTGATGTTTAGATTTTCTGTATCCGTTTTTCGTCCATTTACAATTTAATGCCTGGAACGGAATTTCCACCTCAATTTAAATAATTGTTGCCCGGTCAACTACTTTCAAACAAATGTCAACCGATGCAATGTGCAGTGATTTTAGAAATTAGCCTAAACGATGCAGTGCAGTAAATGTGAATTGCTACATGGAATCACGTGAGCTCTAAATTTCACTGCGGTGCACTGCATCGCAATGTGTTTCAGGCTTTAGTCCGCGCTATAGGTCAGGTGACATTTGGTCCAAACGCTGTAAACCCCATCAAAAGTTGCGTTTTTTGCTCCAATACAGAACAGAATAGAACAATGCTGCAAAAACAACGATCTCGTACAAAACAGCAGTGAATTCGCTAAGATTGAGTTTGACGCTGTGGTCACACAAAACAGTTGAAAGTAAAGGGAGAAAATAACGAGTATAAACTACCACAATCGATAGAAAATAGAAAAAAAAACTAACAGAAAATTATCTCTTTGAACTTTCTACACATTATGGGGGCCTTTTCTAATTTCCTAACTACCAAAACCATCAACATAACTTTGAAAAAACCAAAGCCCAGGGCAAAAAATAAAACTTCTCATGATCTTTTTTTCTATCAGCACATTCTATAGTTCAGCACGTGAACTACCTTTGAGGAATAGAATTTCTGTACTACTGAATTCACTGGTACAGGAGTGTTGTTGTTTCTAATGCGTCTACTCTGTTCTATGCTGGATAGAGGAGCTAAAAACGTGCCTAATAGTAAGACTAAAGGCTGATGTTGTATTCGATTTCACGTGAAATTTTCTTGCCAAATTTCGCTTGAAATTCGTTTCGGCGAATATTTGGCTTGAGGTTAAGCAAGAGTTGTATTCACTTCTTTGTATGAAACGTTGCTTGTTTCTGTGAAACGCTACTTGTTTCTGGGAAACGTTGCTTTCGTAATCGAAATGCATATGGCACTGATACACTGTTTTTATTTTTAGAGGTATAGGACTTTAAGTTGGCGACACTTTTTAATGCTACGTATAGTGTGACAGCTGTCATGCGTTTTATGGTTAGTTTGGTTTGCCATTTTATCATGAATAGGTTGACGCCTGAGCAACGTCTGCAAATTGTGTAGTTTTATTTTGAAAAAAAAACCGTTCTGTTCGAGAAACTCATCGTGCACTCCTTCAATTTTATGGCTGACATAATCGTCCATCAGAACAATTGATTCGATTAACCATGGATCGTTTCCGCAACACGTTTACTCTCACTGATAATACGCATCAATCCAGACGTCGTACAGTGCGTAGCGAAGAAACCATAGCAGCTGTAGAGCGTACTATCGATGAAGACCTAAATGAGTCAATTCGACATCGTGCTCAACAATTAAGCCTGTGCCCACCCACATTATGGAAGATTTTAAGGCAGGATCTTGGTTTGCGGGCTAACAAAATCCAACTCGTGCAGAAATTGAAGCCGAACGACCACCGGGCACGGTGTAGATTCGGTGTATGGGCCCAAGAACAATTTGCTGCAGATCCCGAATTTCATAAGAAAATTTTTTTTCCTCCGAAATCATATTCAAATGAAAATGGCAAAGAATTATCTTTCCAATAAAAGAAACTTTATGGCAATCAAAACAATTTATCCATATTTTATTTTATTTCAAAGTTCTATACCTTTAAAAAAAAGACCCTGTACATGTCTCCAATCATTTCACGCCAATTTAGTATGTGCAGTTCATTCTTTCGAGCTAAAGCCTAGTACTATACTCGAGCGAAACGAATTGTCGCGAAAAGTACCCTTTCAGCAGCAGCGAAATAGCATGCCGATATTGATAATAGATGGCACTATTTTGTGAGTCAAATGCGAGCACTAGTCAAGTTTGAGGCCGGATGTAGGTGATTGTCGAATATGTCTGCTCGAAAGTAGTTCAAACGTATATTATGCGAACTTGCTTTAATCAGTTTAAAGCTCTTTTTAGCGAAGAACCTTAATGAAATGAGTAAACAAATTTATTGAAAAGCCAAAGTAGATTTTAGCGTGACTGGAACGGCAGATTAACTTGAAACGGCATTGCATTTGGAATTTCATTGAAAGTCTCAGTTTTTTGCATCACAATTGAAGCGTTGGTTTCTAAGCTCAAGAGTGAGGGAACAATTTGAAAGTGTTTGATCAAAATCTCTTGATCGTTATTGCTATTATGTATTATAACAGGAATATATTGGATATAAATATATTTGGCAATAAGAAACCAAGTGACATTGTTTTCTCTTATAAGATACTACAAGAGTCTTATAAGAGGAAAACTTAGAGGACAGTTCAAGTGATATCAGCCATGTAGGTAATTAGTGTGCTATTATTATTAAATGGGTAATTTATGAGAGCTATTTTAGCCTTATGAAAATTTTCAATTTTCATAATGAGATCAATAAAACTCTTATTGTTTAACTTTTACAATGCTTATTAGTGTACACAAGTACTTTTGTGAAGATGTAATTGTGAGATCAAAAGTATTTTTATAAAAGTTTCACTCTCCGTACAAGAGTCGCTAGAAAGAGAGAAATAATAACACATAGTCCAGATACTCAATTTTCAAAAAAAGGTTAATATAAGATTATAGTTTTTGTAAAAAGTTTAATATAAGATTATAATTCTTCCCATATGGATGTAAATTTACCTTGTCATTACATAGCACCTCTAAAAGCTTTACAGTCTCACACTGAGAGTGTTATGAAAGTCATCTGAAATGTCCTTACAAATGCATTGGTCTGGAGAGTCTCAAGTGGATTAGTAGAGTCTGAAGTGGCTTCGTAGAGTCTTGTAACACATCCCAACAGCTGAATTCTAGAGGTTGAGATTTCAGTTGTATTTTTCAGTCCCTAACTACAACAAATGTCTGAACACGATAAATTATTGTACACTATGAGAAGCGGATGCATTTTCGTATACATATAGTCCCAAACAACAGAAACAAGAGATCTATGTTGGCGCCAAAACGCGCATTTAGCCACACTTGAATAGTTTCCGTATTTTGTCATCTAATTAAGTGTCCTGATTATCTACATACAATTCAGCATACCAATGAATCAAAATTAATTATATATGATGGTTCATCCCTTCATAAATCATCATAGCGTAATGTGCTACTTAACCAGCGTGTCAGCTCAGTAAAAATAAACGGCTCAAGTCTCCCAGGAAACCGGCCTAGTTTTCTATGTTTATACTATGTCAAAATGAAACTTTTGTCCTCAACAATAAATGTAACACCCTCAAAAACAATTACGAAAATTTTCATCGGAATGCAATAGTATATATTTAAAATTTTATCTGTCGCACAGACTAGAAGTACACTTTCTTTACCTCCCACATATTTTGTGTGGACGGATCGATCATCTTTGTTTGAAAACTTTTATAGTTTTCAGTGATTATTAGGCAGTGCAGCTTATTATACGTAGTGTTAAATAGGGATACATTTGTAGCAAATCTACCACCGGCATTTCAATAGGGATTAAACACACGCAAGACAGAGGACATATAATAAAAGTTCAAAATAACAGCAATAAATTTCTTCAACTTGCCATCACTAATTGCATATGGTTATTTATTTATTTATTTACCAAGCAAGGCGTACATGTACAAAAAGAATAAAATAAAATAGTACATGCATAAAATTACGAAACAAAATAAAAATAAAACAAACTATATAAATACAAGACTAATAAATAGTGTATAAATAAAATAAGTTATAAACAGACAACAAATAAAGTGATAAATAAATGACAGATGGCAAATGAATGACTAACAAATTAAATAGTGCATAAATAAAATAAGTTATAAACAGACAACAAATAAAGTAATAAATAAATGACAAATGGCAAATGAATGATTAACAAATTAAATACCAAATTTAAATTGAACATACAATACATATATGTTAGTATGGTGAGGGGGGTGGGGGAGACTATAAAGAGAGAGCCTTGATGATGTTATTTTTAAACGTTGATTTAGAAATCGTAGGGGAAAAGTTCTCGCTCATGCTATTGAATAGCTTGCAGCACCTATTTATTGGCTCGTTTGCTGCATATGTTGTGTTGTGATGGTATTCAATAAGCAATCGTCGGGATCTAGTGACTCTCAAGGGCTGATTGAGTACAAACTTTTCTTTCAAGTAGACGACATTAACCACGTCTCTGATGACATCGAAGCTGAAGCAGGCAGATAACATTAATCTTCTCGACGCAAGGGGTAACAAATTCATACATTTAAGGCGATATTCGTATGATGGTAGATTACTGAAATCATAAGGGTTGAAAAGGTCCCTCAAAGCGAATAGTAAAAATTGCTTCTGAACAGACTCAAATCTTTGGCTATGAATTTCAAAAGCCGGATTCCAGATAGTGCACGCATATTCAAGAAGAGGACGCACGAGTGAAATATACAAGGATTTAGTAACCCAGAGATTCTTAAACTCTTTGGCCCGTCGCTTAATGAAACCAAGTTGTTTACTTGCTCGGGAAAGCACTATCGTAATGAAGATTAAAGCGGAGCTTTTCATCCAGGGTGACTAATATGTTGTCAACCCTGCTGAGTGACTTATCGTTAAGGCGGTACGTATAATGAACGCGTGCATCTTTTCGAGAGAAGCTGATTGCGCGGCATTTATCAATATTAAGAGGGAGCTTGTTCGCGGAGCACCAATGGTCTAGAGAGTTCAGTTTAGACTGAAAAAAGGTAGCGTCAGATGGTGTCCTGATGACATGGTAGATTTTGAGGTCGTCCGCATATAGTAAATGGGGAATGTCAGATAAAACCTCCGATATATCAGATATAAAAATATTAAAATGAAGAGGGCCAAGATGACTTCCTCGAGGTACACCAGATTTCACGTCAACTTTCTTAGAAATTAGACCCTGGAATTTCACGAATTGCAAGCGGTCGTGTAGGTAGGAGCCAAGCCACTTTAGTAAAGGTCCTGCAATTCCAAATTGTTTCAGCTTGGGGATCAAAATGGAGTGGTCAACTCGGTCGAATGCTTTGCTGAAATCTGTATAGACTGCGTCAATTTGATCACCTTTCTCCATTTTGCATAAAACATCAGAAACAAGGACCATAAGATTAGTTGTAGTAGAACGACCTTTTCTAAATCCATGCTGCTGCTCGTTCAATCGAGCGTCGACCAGAGGAGAAAGTTTGCAGTATATGATTTTTTCAAAAAGCTTTGGAATAGCAGATAGAATGGCGATGCCTCTATAATTTTGAACAGAACGTCTATCGCCACTTTTATAAATTGGAGTAATATAAGAAGATTTCCAATACGAAGGAAATAGCCCAGAGGAGAGAGAATTATTGAATATAGTATGAAGGGGCGAGGTCAGTTGTTTTACACACTTGATCAGGAAAGTAGGAGGGAGGAGATCAGGTCCAGGGCCCTTGTTACTGTCAAGCTCCATAATGGCAGTAAATATCTCATTCCTCGATATGGTCATCTCCTCAGCAAAAATTGTTTGAGTCGCACCCGGGAATCGATACAATGTTGGGATGCTAACTGGACCAAAAACTTCTTGAAAATGGTCAGCAAAAAAGTTGCAGATATCCTGAGGAGAAGAAGACAACAAAGAATTTCCAGTGGACATTGAAGAGGGGTAGCCGCTTGTTTTCCGCTTCATATTAACAAAATCAAAAAAATTTTTGGGTTTCTGGATTATATTCTCCCCTGTAGTTTTAATGTATCTGTCATACGCTTCGTGAGACTTAGTATGGAATTCATGAGCAATTAAATCGTATTCTACTTTAATACGACGGCTAATGTCGACTCGATTCTTCATTAGCTTGTAAAGTTTGTTCCTATGATTTCTCAGACGTCGAAGAGTCTTGTCAAGCCAAGGTTCAGAGAGTTTATCTTTTTTCCTTATCTTAGGGACAAATTTGTCGACCGCGTCAAAAACTATTCTATAAAACATGGTTACATCATCATCAAGAGAATGGCACATAAACACATTTGTCCAATCGACATTGTCAAGGATATTGTGAATGCTATCATAATCAGCATTATGGAAATCGTATACAATCGTATTATTGTATGTACTTAACATATTCCAATCTGTCGTGGAAAGTTCAACTGTAAGAGCGGAATGGTGAAGACTATTAGAAAAGAGATTCTCTGCGTCATTTGTTGGACTAACCACTACATCGTCATAAACATTCGTAAAGATTAGGTCTAACCAATTACCATTTTGATTGGGAGTCGGAACAACCTGCTGCAAATCATGGCCATACAACGTACTCACAAGGTTAAAATCAGAAGACTCAAGTAGGTTTACTGGTATTAAACCATCATCAGACTTATCAGAAACAAAACGCAAATTCGGGTGATTAAAATCACCCAAGATTATAATTTTATCCTCAGTACTACGAGAAGCCATAAAATAAGATATTTGCTCGCATAAATAATTGTACACTGATTCGTCAGATCTCGGTGGAACGTAAAATAAACCTATATAAACCGAGGTTTTGCCCATTGAAACGCGGATAAATATATGCTGGAACAATTCGTGCGAGGCGGAATTTACAAGTTCACTTCAGTGAGTGTTCTTAACTGCGAGTAAGACACCACCACCTCTTGTTTGACCAGTGGAAACAAAGTCTCGGTCATTTCTAAAGATAGTCCAGGTACTGTCAAGTATTTCTTCATTCATGTGGGAGTCATTCAACCAGGTTTCAGTGAAAGCAAGCACGTTGAAATGGCAAGATTTGGTGTCAAGAAAGAGTTTATTTATTTTACCCCTCATACCACCTCAATTGTGGTAAAAAATTCTGGGGCTTTTGATTGAGGATATCTTGTTAGGAGCGATACCCGATGCGGTTACAGGTTTTACGTGAAGAATTCTTAACGAAGTTAGAATTAGCAGAAGTCGCAGCAATAGAAGTGCCAATAGTTGATGATCTACTGAATGAATTAAAATTACGAGTTACGATTGAGTCGGAACATACCTTACGGGAATGAGAAGTCAGAGATGGAGAGGAAGTTTTAGTTGGATATGCTATAGCATGAGTCTCTGGATGGGAACACCTGACGATAGAATTTCGATTCACGCTAGTGAAGTCTCTAGTCAGAAGATTTGAAGAAACTACCTGGTTAGTAGATACAGATGAAGTACAATTACTAGTCACAATTGAGTTCTTATTTCTACTTTTGATGCTGCTGCTAGCGATGATGGTCCTCCAACGACGAAATATGATGCCATTCCATCTATAGCTATATATGATCCGTTAACGAATAAAAAGTAACAACAATAAAGGTTAGTACGCTGGCGAGCCTGAATTCCGGACACTCGTTGTGCTATTTATTTCTACACGGAAAAATTTTCGTGTAGAGAAGTGTAGAATATTACAAAGTGACAGTTAATTGCTCTCAACTTTGGCGGCATGGGATTTAGAAATTAGCTTTCTTTGAAAATAACCTTTACAATCTACCAACTGTATGAGAAATACTATGTTACTATTCCATCAATGCTTCTTTCAGCTCTTCAATTTTAAATTCATTCAGGTTTGTTGCCTCATCATACTGCTATATTATGAACCAAACCAAAGTTTATGAAAGAAACCAAGTTCTAGTAGCAAATTTTAAAAACTACTTTCACTTTAAATTCAATTGGACTGAATGAAAATAGGCGTAGTTTTTCGAAGTAAAACAATTATGTAATCTATTTAATAATTGTTTATTTGATATATATTTCCTTCACACGAATACATAATTTCCATCCATGCATTTCATATCGCGTACACATGCGGTGTTGAAAACTTTAGGTCTGTTCGCGTACCTGAATCTATTATAATATATTCAAATAGATTCGCATAATTGCTTCAAGCCAAATTTTGCAGCAAAAAGAAGCCAGCTGCCAAATTATGTTACTGCTGCAGTTTGCTGAAGTACGCGAACATATCTTTTATAACGTCGCACTAATTCAATTAACCAACCAGCTAATTAAAGTGCTTCCTAGCAAACGTATCTGCTAAAAAAACCAAATGTGCTGGAAAATCATTGCTTCAAGTTCTGCACGAACTATCCTACGCATAAAATTAGAAGACAGAAAGTTCCGACGTACAACAAATTTCAAATTTTCAAACAAAATTCAAATTTGACGCGCGGTCAAAATGGCCAAAATGATTGCTTTCCGTGACCAAATAAATAGCAGACCATTTAATTCAGGCACCTCGTGCCTGAAAAAAGTCTCCACTTGTGCTGCAGAGCCACCTACGAGCGAAAAGCAACACTGAAATTCTGACACTTTTCAGGCAACGTTTCAGGACGGGCAGCGTACCGATTTTCTCAAGTGACCTGAAAAAAAATTCAGGTCCGGAATTCCGTCACTCTTTTCCCATGCATTTTAAAGGGGGACAGGAATTCAGGCTCGGCAGCGTACTTACCTTAAATATCGACAGCCAAAAATTCGATTTGCATTATAGCATGGAGGGACGAAATTGATGATCGCCGTACATATTTCAAGATATATACGTATACACCTAGCATATTAAGTGCAATAATGTTTTCCCATCAAAAAAAGAATGCAGCAAATACACGCGAACACAATAAAACGTTACACATTTTCACTTTCAACTGGCAACCACTTTAACCAACAAGCATTACTTATTTCGCTGAATTAAAAGGGATCCGACCCATTGAAGAGCTGCGAAATATTACTTACCGACACCTATTAGCATTTTCATTTTGCGGTTTGCGCCTTTGATCTCGTTCATTAGAGTATAGTACTTGTCCGCCAGCGAACTGTTCACTGACGAATTGAAAAGCTCTTGTTGTATGGGATTTGACCATTGAATTCGTTTCGCGAAGAGTATAGTACTAGACATAAAATGTAACATTTGGTGTTTGAATTTGAAAATTAAATGGTACAAATGTCTTCCATAACAAAATCGATCGAAAATTGAAATTCTTGACATTTTATCGGTCGAAAATCATCTGTATCTTTTCTATTGTCAAAAACTTCACTCCAAAGAGTGACCAGATAATAGAGACATGTCAGAATTTGATTTCACGATTAAAGCCCTGTTATGTATTCGACGCGAAACGAAACGAAATGTCAAATCCCATATAAAATCAGCCTTTGGCGAAATTTCGTTTCGCTTTGCTCGTCAGTAATGTGTTCGAAGACGAAAAATTGTCTTCGAAGACAACGCATTGACTCGCTCTGAGATGGCGCTGCACTATGTATAAGTAAAATTTCGCAGCCATTAAACGACCCAGGCACCTTAAATTGGTGCGAAAAAAGTGACAGCTCAGAATTTCATTCGAGTTTGTGAATTTTTTTATTGAAAAATGACTGCTGTATTACGAGCGAGAGTGCAACAACAGCGCATCTTTGCAACAGAGTTATTGTTTTGCCGATAATACCATTTTTGATGCCGGTCAGTTAAATTTATATGAAACGAATTCAAATGTAATACACTCGCTAAATGTCATCAGTGGCAATTTATACTGCCCCTGGTGTCCGGGCGAGGAACTTTATTTCGCTAGATTCCGCACAGATGCTCTCGTTGTATTTCGTTTCGTCGAATACATTACTAGGCTTAAGTCAATACTTGCCTTCTGGTGTCAGAAGTCGCGAACAAGTGAAAAATAAGGGGTAAAACTCGTTTATCCTGCTGTATGCTGAAAATTTTTTAGCTCGAAAGAATGAACTGCACATGCTAAATTGGCGTGAAATGATTGGAGACATCTGCCAAAGCATCTGCATTTTCAGAGCGAAAGCAACTTTTCACGCTAAGAACTAAGCTCAATTCTTGCTTATTTTCTAGCTAAATTTCACGTGAAATTTTGTATGCAAATTTTAAGTGAAATCGAAGACAGTACTATGCTTAAAAAGTGAATACGACTTTTGCTTATTTTCAAGCGAAATTTTTGCCGAAACTAAGACAGTAATAAGCTTAACGTTAAACGAGTACTGAGAAAAAAGTTGTGCCGTTTAAAAGCCGGTACTGCGTTAATCGTGAATTTAAATTTTGATATGTCTCCATTATCTGGTCATTCTTTCGAGCGAAAATTTTCGCAATGAAGAAAAACAGAGATACTTCTCGTTCCTGTCGGATAAAATGTTCAAAATTGCCCACTTCAGTTTTCAAATTCAAGCACCAAATATCACTTTTTAGCTCAAAAGAATGAACTGTTAGCTTAGTACTGTGTTCGATTTCACGTCAGATTTTCATATAAAATTTCACGTGAAATCTGTTTCGCCGAAAATTCAGTTCGAAAATAAGCAGGAGTCGTACTCAGTATTTAGCATGAAAAGTTGCTTTGAAGTTGCTTTCGCATTGGAAATATAGATGGGATTGACACATGCCTCCAATCATTTCACGCCAATTTAGTTTGTGCAGTTCATTCTTTCGCGCTAGAAAGTGACGTTTGGTTATTGAGCAATGCAAATGTCTTTCCAAAAAGAAAATCGATCGAAAATTGAAATTCTTGCTATTTTATCCGTCAGGAATGAGCAGTGTCTCTGCTTTTCTCCATTGCCAAAATTTTCGCTCGAAAGAACAACCAGATAATGGAGATAAGTCAAAATTTAGCTTCACGATTAAAGCATAGTACTGAGTTCAATCTCACGTGAAATTTTCATACAAAATTTCACGTGAAATCTGCTTCGGCGAAAATTTAGCTTGAAAATAAGCAAGAGTTGTACTAAGTTCTTAGCATGAAAAGTTGCTTTGAAGTTGCTTTCGCGTTGAAAACGTAGATGGCACTGAAACATGTCTCCAATCATTTCACGCCAATTTAGTTTGTGCAGTTCATTCTTTCGAGCGAAAAAGTGACATTTGGTGTTTCAATTTGAAAATGGAGCAGCGCAAATGTCTTTCCAATAAGAAAATCGATCGAAAAGTGAAATTCTTGACATTTTATCCGTCAGAAATGAGCACTGCCTCTGCTTTTCTCCATTGCCAAAATTTTCGCTCGAAAGAATAACCAGATAATGGAGACATGTCAAAATTTCACGTGAACTCGAACTCAGTACCAGCCTTAACTCAGTACCAGCCTTAACTCAGTACCAGCCTGTACATACTTGATTGGCGTGAAATCATTGGAGACATCCGTCAATGCCATCAGCATTTTCAAAGTGAAAGCAACTTGTAAGCAATTTGTCACGCTAAGAACTGTGTACTACTCTTGCTTATTTTCAAGCTAAATTTTCGCCGAAACATATTGCACGTGAAATCGAAGACAGTACTAAACTTAAAAGCCGACCTACGAAGTAGCTCTTTGCTGTCCAAAACCCATAGCTGCTTAGTCTTGGTACTGTGAATTTTGCAATTTGCTGAGGTGATACTATGCTATGCTTTTAGAGCAGCTATAGTATGTACATTAGGTGCTAGTTTTTGCTCCGATACGGAACAGAATAGAACTATGCCGTAAAAACAAGGGTCTATTGCAAAACAGCAGTGCATTAGCTAAGATTGCCATAAGTTGCTGTATTCGCTGTGGTAGCACAAAACAGCTGAAAATAAGGGGAGAAAATAACGAGTATAAACTACCACAATCGATAGAAAATAGAAAAATAACTAAAGGCTGGTACTGAGTTCGAGTTCACGTGAAATTTTGACATGTCTCCTATATCTAGTCATTCTTTCGAGCGAAAATTTTGGCCATGAAGAAAAGCAGAGACAATGCTCATTTTTGACGGATAAAATGTCAAGAATTTCACTTTTCGATCGATTTTCTTATTGGAAAGACATTTGCACTGCTCCATTTTCAAATTGAAACACCAAATGTCACTTTTTAGCTCGAAAGAATGAACTGCACAAACTAAATAGGCGTCAAATGATTGGAGACATGTTTCAATGCCATCTACGTTTTCAACGCGAAAGCAACTTCAAAGCAACTTTTCATGCTAAGAACTTAGTACAACTCTTGCTTATTTTCAAGCTAAATTTTCGCCGAAGCAGATTTCACGTGAAATTTTGTATGAAAATTTCACGTGAAATCGAACTCAGTACTATGCTTAACAGAAAATTGTCTCTTTTAACTTTTTACACATTATGAGGCCATTTTCTAATTTCCTAACTACCAAAACATTCAACATAGCCTTGAAAACCCCATAGACAAAAAGACAGCTTCTCATGTGCTTTTATTTTTTTCTATCAGCACATTCTATAGTTCAGCGCGTGAACTGCCTTTGAGGAATATAATTTCTGTACTAGTGCATTCACTGGTACATGAGTGTTGTTTCCAATGCGTCTATTCTGCTCTATGCTAGATAGAGGAGCAAAAAAACGCGCCTATTGAATTCACCCCGGATTGACTTGAAACAGGATTAAGTTTGACATATCATTTAGACTGAGTTTTTCATATGACATGGCAGACATTGGATTAAAACTTCGCTCGATTTTGCCTTCACAGGCTAAAATTTACCACAAACATTGTCTTGAATATAACAGTAGCTGTTTTCTAACTTTCACAGCACATATCTCTGAGCAGAATTAATAATTGTCAGTGGACATGCCCATAAGATTTACATTGAAGAGACTGGTAGTAAATTTTTATCTCTTCATTGTCGAAGTCTGTCAGTTTTCAGTAAAACGGAGTACAAAAACGGCTACATTGCAATTAATCGTAGCATGCGAACAGACCTACCGTCGATGCCATTTCCTTTTCTACTATTTCACTGATAATTGTACTTCATTCACAGATATAAGGTCTGTTCCCGTACCACGATTAATTGCGATTAATCGCGATTAATTACAATGAAGCTGTTCCCATACTCCGTTTTACTGAAAACTGAAAATTTCCCCTCTTTCAGTAATTTCAGTAGGGTCTGAGCTACTGAAAAATACTGAAAAGTGTCAAACGGAGTAAATATTTTCAAATGTGCGCGGCAAGCAACATATTTTTGGCGTAATGTTGCTATGAAGGTCCAATATTTTTGTGGCAATAATTTATTACCGCTTAGGATGACTTTATAATCAGTATTGTTCTCCGAAAAACCGAAAACTGTCACTTTCGGTTGTAAATTTTCAGGAAATACAATGAGAGCGTTCCCGTACTTTTCATGAAATTCCCCACGACATGATTCAGGAAAATTCAGTAAAATTAAGTTACTGAAAGTACGAGAACAGACCTATAATATGCCGTTCACACTACACTCTAAATCAGGCGATTTCGATCAGCTGATCGCTTTAGAGCTAAATCAACTTAAATCTACCTGATTACCCATACATTTTTTTCGGCTTCTGACAGAGTTAATCAAGTAGATTTAGAGTTAATCAAGTACAAATCAGGTACTATTGTGAATTTTGTCCCTGGCGAATTTTTCTCAGAGCGCGGCGAATTCCATCCGTGAGAGCGAGAGTAGATTTGAATGAAATGTCATTCGAATTTTGTCCTAAAATAGCAAAAATTGAATAAAAAAGGAAAATGTGAGTTGTACAAAGTGAAAAGAAAATGTTCTTGCATGTTCCTGCACCATTTTCAACAACTTTCACGCAAAAAAGATTGTACACATAAATTCGAATGACATTTCTCTCTTTAAATCTCCTCATTCTAAATCACTTCGGGTAGTGTGAACGCTTACCTGATTAACTTTGACAGCTTCTAAATCTACTTGATTTAGAGTGTAGTGTGAACGGCTTATAAGAGAGAATGGACTAGAAACAGTGATGGGCATTTACTACATTTGTAGTAGATCTGCTACTTTTTTCTGCCTTTTTCTGAATATACTACTCTACTACGTAGCAAATGATATCTACTACTTTTCCCAAGAAACTACTTTTTAGTGAAGATGGCACTGATGAAACTTCGTTGAACTATGAAGCATTAACTGAAAGCACATCTGCGATAAGAAAACGCCGAGCGTGTCGCAACTACTGTTAAAATGCTGAGCAGTGTTTTCGCTGTTCGTCTGGTTAAGTTCTTAGAATTGAGAAAAAGTTGTTGTTCTCGGGTTTTTTAAACACTATATATGTATATGTCTAATTTCTACTACTTTTTTCTGAATCTGCTATTTTTTTTAACAATATCTGCTACAAATTTATTCATCCCAATGCCCATCACTGACTAGAAATCGACCGAGACCAATTTTCGACTTTTTGCTTACTGGTGTGAGAATGAGGTACTGGTATGTGCCAATGCCTTCTAGAAGTACGGGCCGTCAGGCTACGTAATCGTTCTCGCCGTGACGTAATGAGTTTATGAAATTTGACATTTCCACGAGGCAGTGCCGATGTACACGGAGATTTCACTTGCGGTTTTTTGGTTAAAGCATAGTACTAAGTTCGATTTCACGTGAAATTTTCACACAAAATTTCACGTGAAATCTGTTTCGGCGAAAATTTAGCTTGAAAATAAGCAAGAGTTGTACTAAGTTCTTAGCATGAAAAGTTGCTTTCGCTTCGAAAACATAGATGGCACTGAAACATGTTGTCAATCATTTCACGCCAATTTAGTTTGTGCAGTTCATTCTTTCGAGCTAAAAAGTGACATTTAGTGTTTCAATTTGAAAATTGAGCAGCGCAAATGTCTTTCCAATAAGAAAATCGATCGAAAAGTGAAATTCATGACATTTTATCCGTCAGAAATGAGCATTGTCTCTGCTTTTCTGCATTGTCAAAATTTTCACTCGAAAGAATGACCAGATAATGGAAATATGTCAAAATTTCACGTGAACTCGAACTCAGTACCAGCCTTATAATATGAATAAAACGTTAGTTTTTTGTGCGTGGACGCGTTATAATAATAATATTTAGTCATAACGTACACTTTGTACCAATTAATTGTATCGCGACTAGAGATGAGGCGTATATACTGGAACAGGTATATGGAACAGGTATTTTTTTGGCACAGCCAGTACCTAGTACGAAATTCAAAAATACTAGGTACGAGAATTTTTGTGGACTATACATGTAATCAAGAATTTACACAATGAATTTCGTCCATTTAATTCATTTCAATCAAACAGACGTAATAGTATCCTAATATTAATATAAACTCGTATTTCATACTTGCAAGTGCTTTCATACTCACGAGTATCTCGTACGCGAGACGAAAATACTTGCAAGTATGAAAATTTTCATGTCATATATATATATACTCATATCGTTCCAAAATATTCGAATACGAAAATAACGTATCGTTCCAAAATACTCGAATACGAAAATAACGTATCGTTCCAAAATACTCGAATACGAATAACGTACCGTTCCAAAATACTCGAATACGAAAATAACGTATCGTTCCAAAATATTCGAATACGAAAATAACGTATCGTTCCAAAATATTCGAATACGAAAATAACGTATCGTTCCAAAATACTCGAATACGAAAATAACGTATCGTTCCAAAATATTCGAATACGAAAATAACGTATCGTTCCAAAATATTCAAATACGAAAATAACGTATCGTTCCAAAATACTTGCAAGTATTTTTGGAACAGGTATTTTTGGAACAGGTATTTTTAAATACTTGCAAGTATTTTGGAACTATACGAGTATATACTCGTATCGAGTATTTTGGAACTTGCAAGTATTTTCGTATCGCATATTTTTGTATAGAGTATTTTCGTGCTTGCGAGTATTTTGGGACTTTAGGTTTAGGTTTTTAGGGCAAAAGTAGCTGAAATCGGACAAAATCAGCCAAGTTTGAGTTAGAGTTGTTTGGGACATAACGGGCCAAGACCTATTGCTGTGTTACAAAAATTTACGTTTTGTAGGGGAGTAAGGGTGTTTTTTTTGAAAGTGGTCGGGAAGTATGTTAGTGATATTTTAAGGACGAAAAAATTTTTGATAGGAGAAATTGGGAAAGTATTTTATTCAATTATTCAAAAAGGTTTTAGGGCAATAGTAGCTAAAATCGGCCAATTTTGGGTTAGAGTGGTTTGGGGCATAACGAGCCAAGACCTATAGCTGTGATACAAAAATTTCGGTTTTGTAGGTGAGTAAGGGGTTTTTTGTCCATAGTTTGGCAAAAACTGCCTTTACAGCGCTTTCGATGATTGAAAGTGATCGGGGAGTTCAATAGTGATATTTTAAGGAAGAACAAATTTTTTTATAGGGGAAATTAGGCAAAAACGTCCATTTTTTCCAAAAAAAAATTTTTTTGGTCTAGCATGAATTTGAGGATCTTTCTGAGTTGTTCCCATACAAATATGGGAAAAAGCGGGCTGGTTTCTAAGATATGGTAAAATGAAATCAGCCGGGAAAACTGAAAATAACACTAAAAATGTTTAGATCCTTTTTGGTTAGCCAGTTGGCTTCTCCGGCTGTGCTGAAGCTCTCCTCGTGACTGCACTCCAACCCTACCGGGGTTGTCACTCATGTCCAGCTTTACAGAAAAGGTTGACCCCCTAGTGGGTTCATGTTTAATAGACATTTTATCATTTCTTAATAAAATTTTCGACAAATTCATGCTTCAGTGAGGCGAAGTGGAAAACCGACTGTTTTAGATTAGCCAGGAAAAGTTTGGTATCAGGCATCGATCGATGAAAAGTCATATAGATGGCAACAGGATTAGTTGGTCCTATCATAGTAAATTTTTCGACACTGGTAGTTTGAACGAATACAGGAGGTGTTTTGTGCATGTATTAAAATGAAAATCAAATTAAATTGATTGAATTTGCTTGTTTTCCCTTAGATGGCTCCTAGATTGGAGAAACACTTGCCAAATAAGTGACCGACCATTGGATAGTTACGGACAAGCTGCACGGACTAATGGCTCGTATCCTTTCACGGTCAACTGCACCATCACCATTCTAGCCTGGGAACTTTGTCTCTAATGGATGGGGGAGGGCATATCATACCGTTTCATTACATCACTGCAAATCGCATGTACTTGTGTGTATATATGTACATACTTCAAAAAATACTAGCTAGTATTTTTGGAACAGGTATTTGGAACAGGTATTTTTTTGTACTCGTATTCGGAATACCTAGTATGTAAAAATCCGAGTACGACCCAACTCTAATCGCGACAGTAAATCGACACGAACCATCACATAACCTAACACCAACCGATAAACATTTCGTAGCGAATTTTCCATATTATACCGCACGCACCGCATTAATTTGTGTTCTAGTTGGTCACTAGCACTGTTCCGCATATACCACTTTAGTTTTCATTTCACCCACTTTAACACAACCTGTACAATTAACATTTTCCCGCGGGCGTCCCATAAGACTACGTGTGTTTTTCGCGACATTTGTCCCGATGCTCTGACGTCATCATTCTGCATTACGGCCCGTTCATCTAGAAGGCATTGTATGTGCCCTACACAGTTCATAGCATTGATATAAAAGTATAGTGGATATGGGCATAGCGAAATTTATGTTGCCATTTTTTGGATTGTGTGATAGTCGTAGTGAATACATTCAAGTGACTTAAAAATACAAAGGTGTAGTGATTACACGATTTCGTATGATTAAAGGAGCCAATTTATTTGAGATACATTAAAACGGTGTTTCGATTTAAGCGGAAGGATTGAATAGTAAAATACATTCACAATATCTATAAACGGTTTGAGATGAAATACAAAACATTTTCTGTCAAAGCTTTTGAATATTTGCACGTGGAAATTTTATTTATTAAAATTTTTGATGCATTCAAATAGAAGAAATTAAATCGATGATTTGAATAAATTTCTGAATTTTATTCCGAGAAAATGCAACACAAACCAGTGCGCGTTATAAACCAATGCTATTGATAATAATAACTACCGTTTAACTCATTTGTACATGCATATATATATATATATATATATATATATATATATATATATATATATATATATATATATATATATATATATATATATATATATATATATATATATATATATATATATATATATATATATATATATATATATTATATATATATATATATATATATATATATATATATATATATATATATATATATATATATATATATATATATATATATATATATATATATATATATATATATATATATATATTATATATATATATATATATATATATATATATATATATTATATATATATATATATATATATATATATATGTATATATATATATATATATATATATATATATATATATATATATATATATATATATATATATATACAGTGGCTCACAGCTTATTTGATACAGTGCTTCTTTGAAAAATTAAGTTGCAATAACTCAAAACATAATAACAATATCAAAAAAATTTGAACACCATTTTGAAGGCAATTGCTTGTTGTTTATTAAACAAGTTTATATTTGTTGCAAAGTTGCTGTTTTACATCTTAAAAAACAAAAAAAAAACTAAAAGTAATACTAAAAGCTTATTTGATACAGTTTGATTAAACATTAAAATTGTTGTGAATTATGAGGTTTCCAGTTGATTTCAATGCTTCGGTTGATAGCCCTTATCCTTAAGCAGAGCCTGGAGCCTATTCGGTATTGAGTCGACGAGTTTTTTTGTGATGTCAGGAGTAGTTTTTTGCCATTTCTCTAGCAATGCTTTCTTCAGGTCTTGTTTATTAGAAATCTTGTGTTTTCTAATGTTGTTATCCAACAAAGTCCACAGATTCTCAATGACGTTCATATCTGGTGACTGTGCCGGCGGAGACATCAAATGAGGGCAATCCCAAATTGGCCAGGACTGCACAATTCCCGACTTGTGCTTTGGATCATTGTCTTGGTACAACCGAAATTGGTTGCTACCACCCAGTTTTTCAGTGCTTTGCAGCAAATTGTTTTTGAGTACATCAAGGTACTTTGTTTGGTCCATTGTTTCCTCAATAAACTTTAAATTTCTGACTCCGGCTGCGGACATACAGGCCCAAACTATCACATCACCACCACCATGCTTCACAGTAGCTTTGAGGTTCCCCTTGTTTAGCTCAGTGTTTGGCTTGTGCCAGACATATGACATTCCGTCGGTCCGTTCAACTTGGATTCCGTCCGTTAAACTTGGACTGGTCCGCAAAAATAACCGTATTCCAGAACGCGGATGGCTTTCCCACATGCTCTTTGGCAAAGGCAAATCGGCTTATTGTATTTTTTTTGGAAATGAATGGCTTCCTACGAGCTACTCGCCCGTTGAAATCATGGTCGCGAAGCACTCGTTGGACGATTTCAGCACTACATGACTTCCTTAACTCACGATGAACCTCAGTAACCAATTTTGGAGCGGAAATTTTTGTGTTTGCTTTCACTTTCCTTACAATGTATCGTTCGTCGGATACGGTGAAAATATTGTTTGGCGCATTTCTCCTCTTATTTTCTACCCGATTTTCGTGTACGAAGCGCTCCATTATGTGCTGCACTGTAGAGACATTCAAATTCATACTTTAAGCAATTTTTCGAACTCTTTGTCCTTTTTTAAAGTGGTTTAATACCAATTCGCGCTGTTCAATTGCGGTGAGATGACCCATTTTACAATTTTGGCTCATTTTGGAACTTCAGCTTACAAGATCTTGCTAAAAATTACCTAAGCCAATGTCTAACACAAACAAAAATTCAAGAAACAAAAACAAGACAGATTAACGGCGCGACAAATAGAAGTTTATTCGCATTGAAGTGTCTGTATCAAATAAGCTGTGAGCTGCAATTTTTCTGCGCCAGTGGTATTTCTCTTTTACCGGACGCCGAGGAATATGGCTGGAACAATTTTTGTTTGCATTGTATTCGTTGAACATGCATCTAGTCAAATACGTTTAAATTTTTTGGATAGGGTTCTTTATTTCAAAGTTACAGTGATCTGCATTTTTAAATAGTCACTGTATCAAATAAGCTGTGAGCCACTGTATATATATATATACATTTATATATATGTATGTATATATATATATATATATATATATATATATATATATATATATATACATTTATATATATATATATATATATATATATATATATATATATATATATATATATATACATTTATATATATATATATATATATATATATATATATATATATATATATATATATATATATACATTTATATATATATGTATATATATATATATATATATATATATATATATATATATATATATATATATATATATATATACATTTATATATATATATGTATATATATATATATATATATATATATATATATACATATATATATATATATATATATATATATATATATATATATATATATATATATATATATATATATATACTTATATATATATAATTATATATAATTATATATATATATATATATATATATATATATAATTATATATATATATATATATATATATATATATATATATATATATATATATAATTATATATATATATATATATATATATATATATATATATATATATATATATATATATATATATATATATATATATAATGATATTGTTGTAATGTTAAAAGCCACATTAATCATACATTTGTATGAATATCATTTTACTCCATCGTTACAATGCATGCCTAGACATATTACACTCAAGCATATTCATAGAACATTTTCCATGCACTTTCGAACATGACACCATGAGTGCCTGTATTATGCTATTCTAATTCATCTGTATTATGCTATTCTAATTCATCATGTTATCAAAAGTCACACGCTCATGCTCACACATCTGCTGTGATATTACACCCTATCGTCTCATGGTCAACCATGTGCGTTTCACGGTCAACCATGCAAGTCTCATGGTCAATCTCGTGTCATACTGACACCATTAGACATAAGATAGGTTGTACAGACACTGCGATGTCTTTTCCCACAGAAATGTAAATTATGCATTTTTCGTGGGAATTAGAATAAGTGAGTAAATTTAAGTAAATAGAATTTAAGTGATAATGTAAGCAAAATTTTGCTATAAATTAAGGAACGCAACAATAAACATTTCAATTCATTTTCGGACAACAAACCAGTTGTTTTATTCATTGGTGACCCCGAGCACGTCCAAGCCTATAATTGATTCCTAGTGTGAGGCTGCGTTAGGGTGCTCAAGGAAGAGTCAACTTAATAGTAATTGCAGGTTTTTCGACAGCAACTGCACCTTCCTACGACGCTGAGGATCAGCACCAGGAAGGTAGCCAGCGATTGTATCTGCGCCTTCCTACGACGCTAAGGATCAGCACCAGGAAGGTTGCCAACGACTGTATCTGCGTCATCCTACGACGAGGATCAGCACCAGCAACTGCGCCTTCCTACGACGCTGAGGATCAGCACCAGGAAAGTTGCCAACGGCTGTATCTGCGTCATCCTACGACGAGGATCAGCACCAGCATCTGCACCTTCCTACGACGCTGAGGATCAGCACCAGGAAGGTTGCCAACGACTGTATCTGCGTCATCCTACGACGAGGATCAGCACCAGGATCTGCGCCTTCCTACGACGCTGAGGATCAGTACCAGGAAGGTTGCCAACGACTGTATCTGCGTCATTCTACGACGAGGATCAGCACCAGGATCTGCGCCTTCCTACGACGCTGAGGATCAGCACCAGGAAGGTTGCCAACGACTGTATCTGCGTCATTCTACGACGAGGATCAGCACCAGGATCTGCGCCTTCCTACGACGCTGAGGATCAGCACCAGGAAGGTTGCCAACGGCTGTATCTGCGTCATCCTACGACGAGGATCAGCACCAGCAAGGTTGCCAACGACTGTATCTGCGTCATCCTACGACGAGGATCAGCACCAGGATCTGCGCCTTCCTACGACGCTGAGGATCAGCACCAGGAAGGTTGCCAACGACTGTATCTGCGTCATCCTACGACGAGGATCAGCACCAGCATCTGCACCTTCCTACGACGCTGAGGATCAGCACCAGGAAGGTTGCCAACGACTGTATCTGCGTCATCCTACGACGAGGATCAGCACCAGGATCTGCGCCTTCCTACGACGCTGAGGATCAGCACCAGGAAGGTATCCAACGACTGTATCTGCGTCATTCTACGACGAGGATCAGCACCAGGATCTGCGCCTTCCTACGACGCTGAGGATCAGCACCAGGAAGGTTGCCAACGACTGTATCTGCGTCATTCTACGACGAGGATCAGCACCAGGATCTGCGCCTTCCTACGACGAGGATCAGCACCAGGATCTGCGCCTTCCTACGACGCTGAGGATCAGCACCAGGAAGGTTGCCAACGACTGTATCTGCGTCATTCTACGACGAGGATCAGCACCAGGATCTGCGCCTTCCTACGACGCTGAGGATCAGCACCAGGAAGGTTGCCAACGACTGTATCTGCGTCATCCTACGACCAGGATCAGCACCAGCAACTGCGCTTTCCTACGACGCTGAGGATCAGCACCAGGAAGGTTGCCAACGACTATATCTGCGTCTCACCACGACGAGGATCAGCACCAGCAACGGCGCCTTCCTACGACGCTGGGGATCAGCACCAGGAAGGCTACAGCGAATCTCATCGATTAAAGTATCGCTTTCGCAAGTACCACTATATTTAGACATATTTGAATTAGTAGTAAGAACACTAGAATAACCACAAACACCTTCATCAACTTAGGTCGGAGCAAATTGCTAGACTCCGATTTATTAAAACACACCCTTTAAAGCCACCAGTTAGTTATACTGGTTTCACTGTAAAGAATAAGGTAGAATGGATAAGCTAGCAAAGCTACAGTCCAGGTTAGGTAAAGCCATTGAGAAAAGGCAAGAAAACTTCTTCAAGACCCCTAACTCGAGAAAAAGTCTACGCTATCTCACGACCCAACTTGAATTATTAGATCAAGATTGGAGTGAATTTCAAGCTCAGCACTTGGAGCTTTGCGAATTCGAAGACGAAAATCCGTCTCATCCTTACTTCGAAGAGAATTTCCACAAAGAAGTAAAAGATCTTTATAGTGATTTCAAAGCCGAGCTAGACAATCGCATCAGAACTTTAGAAATGAAATCAACAACAACAGATTCTTCCCAAGTTTCAACAAAAGGTGATATACACAAAAAAATAAGAGCACAAGACGCAATGATGGATTCACTTCATTGTTCTCTTCAAGCTCTACGAACGGCATTACAAAACCCGCAATCAAAGGCATTTTATATGCAACATTTCTCTAATGTGTGTAACAGTTGGCAATCAATAACCAACACTCACTATGAGATTCTTGCTGAAGGAGCTTCAGCACAATACGATGCCAACAAATACGCGCAACTAGAGTCCCAATACAATGACATGTGCATTAAGTTATTGGAGCTGAGTAACCTTTCCTCTCCCCAAGAGTCAGCATCCAGCTCTGGACAAAGATCTATATTACCCTCATCGGTTAGACTCCCCAAAGTTTCGATCCCCACATTTACGGGAGATTATTCAAATTGGCAACAATTTAGTGACTTGTTCTTAAATCTTATCCATCAGCAGCATATGTCTGATGCTCAAAAGATGTTCTATTTAAAATCAAATCTTCATGGTGAACCCAGCCGGCTCATACAGCATTTAAATATCTCTGATACTAATTATGGAACAGCTTGGGACATACTGCAAAGAAGATATGCAAATAAACGACTAATAATTTCGGCGCTCATAAACAATATGCTTTCAATAAATAGCATGACTAGTGAACATCCCGGCGGCCTTAAGCGGCTACATGACGTAGTCATTGAATCTACCCTTGGCATTCAAACCCAAGGTGTTGATATAAAGTCTTGGGACCCACTGTTACTGCAGCTGCTACTACGAAAAGTTGACCGCGAAACACATCGACTTTTCGAAGAGAGTTTAGATACTCCGAAGGAAATCCCAACGTTAACAGTTTTTCTAAACTTCATAGAATCCAGGTTTCAGCTTCTTGAAAACCTTGGAGAAAAGAGAGAAAAGACAAATCAAAGGGATAAGGAGTTAAACATAAGGAGTTAAACAAGACTAGTACATTTCTATCGACCAACCACCCATCTTCGTGTCCATTATGTAAAAACCAATCACACGGTCTCAAATTTTGCCCTTCATTCTTGAAACTATCACCATCAGCACGGATAAAGTCGGCAAAACAGTACCAGCTTTGCATAAATTGTTTAAAACCCAATCACAAAACCTCATCGTGTCTGTCACGAAACTGCCTCAAATGCAATAAGCGTCATAACACTCTGCTACATCCTAAAACCCAAGAAAAAACAGCAAAATCCACCCTATCTTCAAAAAAACTCTAGCGCACCTGAACCGCTAGAAACACTAATGTTCGAAGAACAGTAGAAGAATCGTGCAGGTTTTGAGTGCATATTCCACCACATGAGCTGCTTATTACGGCCAAACTGTTTCAAACGCCACGTTCTACTTTGGTCTCAAGAATGCATTATAACTCATATGGTGGAAGGTTTCAGATATTACCACTGGCATGAATTTCAACGTTTATGAGAGCAAAACACGGGTTAATTATATTCGTTATCAGTTGCTTATTTCACAAAATTTTGAAAGTAGCATCTCATATAACATCAATGAAGAAAATGCTCAGTGCCTGCAGCACTGTAACTGAAGTTGGAGTTTGGGGCTGCGATCCGAAAAATTTGCAGAACTTTGTGAATTGAAACATCGGTTATTTATTTTCATTGTAAATGTTTCCGGTATGAATACTAACTGTAAGCATTTATTGATACAAAAGTAGCACAACCGACTCGTGCTGGCAACCTTTCGCCAGTATCAAAGCCAAAAATATATCACATCTGCTTCACGTTGTTATATTACATTCGAAGTTATAGGAGTATAAAGAAATTTAGGATTACCTGCAGCGAGTTTTTTCAAATAATGGAAAGCTTAATATTTGCTGTTTATTGTCACTACAATATCATTACCAATTGAAAATTCTACGATAAAACCGCTTAGTAAAGATATTGCAAACAAACACAAAACCAACAATAGCTGGCAACCCTATCATGGCTTTTCAACCAAATTTGGCCTGAATAATGTTTATGACAGGTTTCATTAATTGTATGAAATTCGTATTGATTTCATGACTGCACTGGAAGTTATAGGGCAAAAAGTTTTATTTTCCTGAGCGAATTTTCAAATCCAAAGACACAAAAATTACCATAGCTGGCAGCACTAATCGAATTTTTCAACCAAATTTCTATCAAACAGAGTTTAATGTGAGGTTCAGCTACTGTGTCAATTTCATGAAAATCTGGTAACTTATTCACATTTCATAGGGCAAAAAGCAGTTTTTTTTCTTTGTAATTTTTCAACATGGCACCACTGGCACAGAGTTGCCCACAATTCAAAATCGCTTCTGTCAGACCTGGCCCTACTTAAGTCCAATGCATTCTGTAAATTTCAATTCTATCTGATTATTGATTCGTGAGTTCCCGTGAACAGAAGTTTTTGAAGCTAAAAATATAGGTTAACTGAGAAAGGGTTACCGTTCTTGTCCGACATGAAATTTCCAAAGTTTTACTTTGACTGTGTGGATTAAGCATAAGATTTGTATACAGATTGGTTTTATTGTAAGAAACGGACAGTTTTTGGAAATTCGATGGTTTAATGTTTTCACTTCCAAATTTTAATTTTTTCAAATTTCAGACACCAAAATTATCATAGCTGGCAGCTCCAACCGAATTTTTCGACCAAATTTCTACCAAACGTGGTTTGAGGTAAGGTCCAAGTACTGTGTGAATTTCGTCAAAATCGAACGATTCAATCAGAATTTATAGGGCTAAAAGCAGTTATCTTTTGTAGTGATTTTTCAAGATGGCACCACTGGCACAGCATCACCCGCATTTCAAAATCACTTCTATCAGACCTGGTCCTATATAGGAACAATACATTCTGCAAATTTCAATTAATTCTGCTCATTGGATCTTGAGTTTCCGTGAACAGAAGTTTTTGATGCTAAAAATATAGGTAAATTGGGCAAGGGTTACCAGGCGTTCCGTTATACCATATCAAATTTTTTTTTCGTTTATGTAAACAAAGCACAAGATTTACATATGAGTGGCTTGTTTTTGAAGAAGCGGCAGTTTTGCAAGAGAAACGATGATTTGAAGGTTTTCACTTTCAGGGCCTGCCCTAGCTACAGGGTTGCCACCACGCTCATCAAAAGCTACACATATCTGCAACTAAATAATACCAATATGTCCTAAAAATTTCGTAATGATTGAATAACTCTGTCAAAAGTTATCGCAATTTAAAAATTTTCAAGTTTTCCCGTTCTGTTTTTAGGCACCCAGCGCACACATGGGGTTAAAAAATTCCAAAAAATTATCCGATTCACATGTAAAACACGTTCAAAATTTATTTTGTCAACTTTATTTTTGCAAAACTTATTTGTGTACGGAATAATAGGTATATTAAAAATATCACTAAAATGGCCGCCGGCGCCAAAGTGTTAAAGATTATTAACTTTTTGTGAGACCTGGCACTATTCTGCATATACACCAATGTGTCCTGAAAATTTCAGCTCAATCGGATGGCGCGTTCCTGAGATTTTTTCACTGAAATTTTTTGATGATATATATATATATATATATATATATATATATATATATATATATATATATATATATATATATATATATATATATATATATATATATATATATATATATATATATATAGAAATATGAATTTTTGGCCAAAGTGATTTTAATACTAATGTTCTTCTTCGAACATTAGTAAAAATTGATCCTAAGAACACGGTTCATACAGCGGCTGATCACACCAAGTTATTACCTGCTTACACGTTCCTAGCAACTGCTATTGTCAACGTAGAAAACTGTTTAGGTAATAATGTAACATGTAGAGCTCTGTTGGATTCGGGATCTCAACTAAATTTCATTTCCGATGGCATGGTCAACAGACTAGGGTTTGCCTCTGTTCGGAAAAAGATAGACATCAATGGGATAGGGGAGTTCAAATTACAAGCCAGAGGCCGAATTAATATTATTGTTAAATCAAAACTTAATCAATTCGAGTCTCGAATCGAGTCATTTATTTTGCCTCAAATAACGACTGAGCAGCCAAGCATTTTTTTAAATGTTGAAGGCTGGCCAATTCCAAGTAACATCAAATTGGCAGATCCTGAGTTTAACAATCCAAGAAAAATAGATATTTTGCTGGGCGCTGACCTTTACGCCAAATTAATGTCAGTTGGACAAATTAAACTAGCTCAAAACTTGCCAACTCTACAAAACACACTATTAGGGTGGATTGTTCTTGGGACAGCCCATAAGCAAAGCTCCAAAATGGCACAATTTGCTGGGGTAGCCTGCACGTCTTCGGACTTACAGCTGCAAAAATTTTGGGAGCTTGAACACTATGACTCAGAAAAAAAGGCAATGACTGATAAGGAACAAATATGTGAACATCATTTCACTTCAAACACAAAAAGAACTGAAAATGGGCGCTTCATCGTACGGCTTCCATTTTCAAAACCACCATATTTACTGGCTAGGTCCCAAGATATAGCAGAAAATAGGTTTCTCAGCCTCGAAAAAAATCTAGATAAGAGCCCTGAGCTAAAGAAGCAATATGTTGATTTCATACATGAGCTAATCAGATTAAATCACATGGAAGCAATTGACGAGATACCAAAGACCAATTATTTCCTACCACACCACTGTGTGTTAAAACCAGAAAGCACAAGCACTAAGCTAAGAGTTGTATTCGACGGGTCATGCAAGACATCGACGAATCTATCGCTTAATGACATACTTATGATCGGTCCAACTATACAAGACGAACTATTCGTCATTTTATTACGTTTTAGACTACATCGTTACGTGTTTGTAGCTGACATATGCAAGATGTATAGGCAAATCTTGATCGACGATAGAGATAGAGATTTCCAACTTATAATATGGCGTGACTCAGCTAACGAACACCTAAAATATTTCCGTCTTCGTACTGTCACATATGGCATATCTTCAGCTCCATATTTGGCTACCAAATGTCTTCAATGGTTGGCCGAAGACGACGGGAAAAGGTTTCCTCGTGGATCTCAAATTCTAAAACGGGACTTCTACGTCGACGATCTAATAACGGGATGCAATAACCT
The DNA here is from genome assembly GCA_963978885.1 of Nemotelus pantherinus. Taxonomy (NCBI): domain Eukaryota; kingdom Metazoa; phylum Arthropoda; class Insecta; order Diptera; family Stratiomyidae; genus Nemotelus; species Nemotelus pantherinus. The sequence goes on along the minus strand of OZ022264.1, from coordinate 137,405,355 downwards.
AGAAGAGGCATATCAAACTCAGCAAGAGCTTATTAGTCTCCTGCGCGGGGGAGGATTTCAATTAAGAAAATGGAGTGCGAACCATGTTAGGCTCTTAGAAACAATCTCTAATGAGGACATAGAAGTTATGATTGATATTGGCGACACAAATAATACGCAAGTCAAAACACTAGGGTTAGTGTGGTGCCCCAGTACCGATCAATTCTCCATAAAAACGAATTTACCTCCCACAAAGCGTTTTACCAAAAGGACAATCTTGGCAGATGTAGCCCGAATTTACGATCCTCTGGGACTTATAAATCCCGTCGTAACTCAAGGTAAATTATTTATGCAACGATTATGGAAACTAGGACTAGAGTGGGATGAAGCATTACCCCAAAGTCTCCACAGTGAGTGGACAATTTTCCGGCAAGACTTAAAAAACATAAAAGAATTGTGCATTCCACGTCATGCTCTTGAAGCAGAGGGTGCGAATTCAATTCAAATTCATGGGTTTTCGGATGCCAGCGAAAAGGCCTACGGAGCTGCCATCTATCTACGGAGCGTTAACCAAATTGGTCAACCTCTTGTCAGATTATACTTTGTAAAATCCAAGGTAGCACCTATCAAGGAAACTACTCTACCCCGTCTTGAACTCTCCGCTGCATATCTCTTGGCTAAGCTAGTGCGACGAGTTTCAACCATTATCAATCCATCTGCCGACTCAGTTTATCTTTGGAGTGACTCGACTATAGCACTTTCGTGGATAAGAGCGGAAACTTCTGCTCAAAGCAAGTTTATCGCAAATCGAGTATCGTACATTCAACAGCATACAACGAAAAATCACTGGTTGCATGTGCCATCTAAGCAAAACCCCGCGGACCTTATTTCGAGAGGCCTATGTGCATCACAACTGCTTAATGCAGACATGTGGTTCAGCGGTCCTCACTTCTTACAACTTCACCCTAACAGATGGCCAAACTCTAAAGGGGAGAGAATGTTGACAACAAACGACCTCAGTGAGTTGCCAACATCCCTCTCCACGACCACTACAACGCCTAGCATCTTAGCTAGTATAAACCATCGCAATTGATTCAAAACACTTCTACACATACTAAGTTTTGTAAGACGAGTCGCTAGTTGGCGTTTATCAAAAGAACAACGCTTCCGAGGCGACGTTCAAAGTCCCGCTGAAATCCAAGAAGCACTATTCTTCTTACTAAAGATTATCCAAAGAAAGCACTTTTCAGATGAGATAAAGGACTTAGCGAAGCAACGTCCTGTATCTTCTAAGAGCAAACTAGCGTCATTAGGGGCATTCCTGGATGACCGAGGTTTAATTCGTGTTGGCGGTAGACTAAACGAAGCAAACCTTTCCTACGATGCGAAGCATCAATTCGTTCTTCCCGAAAAGGATGAATACGTATTGTTGTTGATGACTGAATTACACTTAACAAACCTCCATGCTGGTTCTCAAGCTCTTCTTGCAACGTTTTTGGCCACTAAACGGGAGAAAGCTGGCAAGGTCGATTGTCCACAAATGTGTTCGATGTGCACGCTTTCGGCCTAGAATAATGAACCAAATGATGGGGAATCTGCCATCATCACGAATACAGCCTGCACGTCCTTTTATGAATGTGGGTATCGATTATTGTGGACCTATACACATTCATTACAAAATAAGAGGAAAAAGGCCCACGAAGTCATATATATGCGGATTTGTCTGTTTCACAACCAAGGCAGTTCACTTAGAATTAGCCTCTGACCTGACCAAGGACGCTTTTATCGGGGCCCTAAAACGCTTCATTGCCAGGCGTGGAAAACCATTAAAAATCCATTGTGACAATGCTACAAACTTTGTAGGAGCTAAGAATGAGTTGGAAGAGATTCATAATCTGCTATTCACAACAGACTTCCAAAATGAGGTAATGCAGCACTGTGCGAATCAGCTTATAGAATGGTGTTTCATTCCTCCCAAAACCCCCCACTTTGGTGGCCTTTGGGAGGCTGCGGTCAAATCAGCCAAACACCATCTGAAGCGCACCATTGGCAGCACTTCCCTCACTTTCGAAGAATTGAATACGCTCATCGCCGAAATTGAGGCAATTTTGAATTCCCGTCTGCTTACAGCTCTCTCCAGTGATCCGAACGATTTCCAGGCTCTAACCCCAGCTCATTTTCTGATTGGCGAACCCTTAACAGCTCTACCAAAACCTTTTGCAAAGAAATCAATTAAACTCAGCCTTGCTCAACGATGGGAAATGGTAGCACAAAAGCAAGTTGAGTTTTGGAAACGATGGAGTATGGAGTTTCTGCATGAGTTGCAGCAAAGAAACAAATGGAAAAAACCTACTGTTGCATTAACACCTGGTCATCTTGTACTCTTAAAAGATGACTCAATTTCACCCTTGAAATGGCGTCTAGGTAGGATTATCAGCACACAAATGGGTCGAGACGGAATGATAAGGGTATTGAAGGTAAAAACTGAAAGGGGTATTTCTGACCAAGCAATCCATAATCTGGCTCCATTACCTATTCACTCAGAGACCTCAACTGCCACAGATCTCATCACCAAGCCAAATGAGCCTGAAAAGAACCAAAGCGCCCTTTCACTGGCCAATCACACATCCCTCATTTGCAGTCTACCGTTCACTAGCCTCAATACAGAAACTTTAAATACAATTAAAGGACCGTCAAAGGTCCCTAATGTATCCACTCTTCCAAAGCTCAGCATACCAAGGACATTTGGTGAAGGAAATTTATCGGCTCCAAACCCAAAGAAACGAAAGAGAAGTCGTTTCCTTCCAATAAGTCCAATATGGAATACTATTCCATTTAAGCCGTGCACGGAAGCGCAAGAGTATAGCCGAGGGTTTGAAGAGAGATTAAAAAATATAGAAAGACTACAAAATATAGAGCAAACACGTCCAAAACGCCCTCGAAGCGTTTGTGCGGGGAATACTATGCTCCACACCTTATTAGTCATATGCATTACTTTCTGCCCTCCTACCGCTGCCATCAACCAAAGCAATAATATTGAAATAATTCCCTGGAACACTCGGCCTTTGCTCTACTTCGAAGAAATAGGGCAGATGTCAGTTGCTGCTGACAAATGGACCATGATGGTATATTACAATCTCTCCAATTACTGGAATGAAATGAATATATTTTCATCTCAATTGGATGAAATAAAAGAACTATGTAACAGGAGTATACCAACTTACAAAATCAATCTCTGTAATCCAATTCTTCAGCAGTTTAAAAAACGGTTGACATCAATACGTATTAACAACGAAATTTTATGCGACAGAAATGGGTACACCAGACGACACCGCCGTTCCCCATTTGACTTCATTGGCACGATCTACAACAAACTATTTGGGATACTTGATCAAAATTATGCTGATCATATGACCGCAACCATAAATCAAGTGAGGGAAAACGAAAACCACTTACTTCAACTACTCAACAGTCAAACGTCTCTGATAGATTCAACGTTAAATATTATTAAACATTATCGTATCCGCTCTGAGAGCCAATTCTCCCTTGTAAATAGCAGCTTGACTTCATTTAGAGAGGCAATCAAAGCCACGAACAAAATTGTGAGCGAGCAGGAAATAACCCAATTATTCAACATGATGTCTTTACACTTTGCTCTCATGCTAACAAACTATCAAGAAGTTCAATCAGACATCATGCACGTGCTCACCGACTGCCATAATAAGAGAATAAGCCCTTTGGTACTTTCACCCTCTCAGCTACGTTCAGAACTAGCCATCATAAGAGAAAACGTTGACTCGACGCTGGTAATCCCTGGTGGAAGTCACCACGCGGATCTCCTACAATTGTATAACCTCATGACAGTCAACGCACGAGTAACTTCGGAACACGTGCTATTTAACATTCATCTACCACTCTTAAGTAAGGAAAAACTCCAAATCTTCAACATAGTGCCCATGTCAATCCCCATCAAACACACAATCGTAAAGGTAAGTGTTACTTCGGCCTTGCTTTCCGTTGACCTTCATCGGGACTATTATTTCCCATTTACTGAAACCGAGCTACAAGCCTGCATAAAAACTCACAGCAGTAATTATATATGTGACAAAAAACACAAAATGTATCACAGAACAATTGGACCTTCAACGTGTGAGCTTGGTATCATTAATCAGCCAGGAATTTTACCTCCTTCTTACACTCTTGAACCAGTAAAGTCACCAACACCGTGGCTATCGCTACATAATCCTAGCACATGACTGTACCAGTTTGATAGCGACACTACTATAATTGTTGTATGTAATTCTCAAACACATCAGCACATTTTAAGGGGAGCGGGCCTAATAAGATTCACCTCGAACTGCATCATTAAACAAAATTCCATGCTTATTTCAGGATTTACTCACCAGTCAAGTTTGTCAAACATTTTTTTTGCCGCCTCAGCCAAAATAGACATAAACAGTGCAGAACAAAGACTTCGTAGTAGTCAATTTATTCAAGCAAAGCAGAACCTAGTAACTAGGCAAAATCTGGATGATATAAATATGCTTAATAAATCGCTACACGAGCTAAAAGCACAAGAAAGGTTTCCCCCTGACAGAAACCAAAACATTCAGCATTCTATAATAAGTTCTGTTGCTCTAGTTCTGGCAATAATCATCATATTAGCTTATCTAGCAAGGTCATTAATAAAACGAAGGAACAAACCACCACAGCCCGCTCCGAGACGATCCAATTTTAAGCTCAAGGGAGCACCTGACATTGAATCTCTATGAGAGTTCAAGGCGCGGGAGTGTTAAAAGCAACATTAATCATACATTTGTATGAATATCATTTTACTCCATCGTTACAATGCATGCCTAGACATATTACACTCAAGCATATTCATAGAACATTTTCCATGCACTTTCGAACATGACACCATGAGTGCCTATATTATGCTATTCTAATTCATCTGTATTATGCTATTCTAATTCATCATGTTATCAAAAGTCACACGCTCATGCTCACACATCTGCTGTGATATTACACCCTATCGTCTCATGGTCAACCATGTGCGTTTCACGGTCAACCATGCAAGTCTCATGGTCAATCTCGTGTCATACTGACACCATTAGACATAAGATAGGTTGTACAGACACTGCGATGTCTTTTCTCACAGAAATGTAAATTATGCATTTTTCGTGGGAATTAGAATAAGTGAGTAAATTTAAGTAAATAGAATTTAAGTGACAATGTAAGCAAAATTTTGCTATAAATTAAGGAACGCAACAATAAACATTTCAATTCATTTTCGGACAACAAACCAGTTGTTTTATTCAATATATATATATATATATATATATATATATATATATATATATATATATATATATATATATATATATATATATATATAATTATATATATATATATATATATATATATATATATATATATATATATAGATATGTATATATAAATATATATATATATATATATATATATATATATATATATATATATATATATATATATATATATATATATATATATATATAGGTATGTACATATAAATATATATATATATATATATATATATATATATATATATATATATATATATATATATATATATATATATATATATATATATATATATATATATATAGATATATAGATATGTATGTATATATATATATATATATATATATATATATATATATATATATATATATATATATATATATATATATATATATATATATATATGTATATATATATATAGATATGTATATATATATATATATATTTACATATATATATATATATATATATATATATATATATATATATATATATATATATATATATATATAAATATGTATATATACGAGTATATGTATATGCATTTTAATAAAGTTAATTGTTAAATTCATAAATAGACATTTGTTCAAATATAAGCATGGATATATATGTATACATACAAAGTATGCACAGCTTTATTTGTACATGTGTATCATTATTTAACATACTCCATAAACATTTATAAGAAAATTTGATGCAAAAATATATATATATCTATGAACCCCTTAGTTCTTTTTATAAATTGCAGTTTTTCGCGCTTCTATCGAGAGCTGGTTAGGATAGTTGCATTGAAACGAACGAAAACTCCTGCTCTTGTTAATGTTGTTTCCAATGCTACTATTGATATATAAATACATACTCGATAGAAGCACTAAGACGCAACTATTATCACAGTTTCACACCTCCCTCCTCTTTTTTAAACCGGGCTTGGGACCGGCTACGGCAGATTTACAGTGCTGTTTCTACAATTAACTGTTCTTGGCTTCAAAAGCTATTTTTTTTTACAATTTTATATTTCTTAATTTCTTTCTCTTAATTTTAAGTTCTTAATTTAGTACCCGCTTTGACCTACTCAAAAGCTCGATGTGTCACATTAGCTAAAATATAAACAAACCGAGGGATGTTATTGTTTTCGCGACGATTACATAACTAATCTTCACGCAAACGAAATAAACCGGCGTATTTGCAATTGAAACACTTCCCGCATTCTTCATCAATAGTTTTATTGAAATAATACTAAACCGTTCACTCGTAAACTTTATTCGTTTTCACAATAACCAAACCGCAGAACATGAAATCTGATTTTTATGTACAAATATTAACTTAATTAAACAATCACTCGGCACTGCCACTGATATGCATAAGAGACAGAATTTATCATTTCTCTTAATGTACCACCCGATTACGATTTTTAATGCTTGAGTTACAATCAATGCAACCAACATTTGCTGCCAAGTTTTGTTGGTGGAACGAGTTACAATCAATGCAACACAACTTTTACTGTCATCTGTCACTGGCTATATTAAAGAAATTGCTGTTCGATAATTTGGATCCTTTAAAGTCTCGGAAGGAGATATCAGTGAATATTTGATCCTCTAAAAGCTGCGGAGTGTAATGTAAAGCAAAAATGAGACAAAAAAATACAAATTCTGATTGTCATTTACATATGACATTTTTCATTTCCCGGACTCTCATAGGAACAGGTGGAATTGGATATTTTCAAAAATGTTGTTGCCATGCCAAGTTTGAGATATGAGCAAACTCTGCTGCCAAGCAAAGTTGTGTTGCATCATTGTAACTGCTCTCATACGTTCTCATGGGTTCAAACTCATTTTGACGTGCAACAAATGTTGGTTGCATTGATTGTAACTCTAGCTTAAGACGTTTTATAAATGCGCGGCGTGAAGACATTCAATTTTATAAAAGTCGCGTTGACAGTCCCAGTTACTGGAACGATGATGAAACAACTGGGAATGTCAGAATACTTCGTTTTCACCCATATTCAAACAAAAGTTTCTGGCAACAGTCACGTACAGTATACGTATGTAGCAAATATGCTACTGATTAACGGATAATGAAACACTATTTTAATGCGAAACCAAGGAAACAATTTATTTACTATATAAACTAAACGATAGGATAGAAATAATGAACGCGTCCACGGCACGACCTGTTCGGTCCGCTGATGAAGATGATATAATATTAGTTCTGCGTACTGACGATGGTTGTGCAGTGCGGGCAATCCGTACTCCCGCGCCAGTGTGTCCAACCTTGTCCCTACACGTATATGCTATTCGCATATCCTCTATACTTTTATATCAATGGTTCATAGGGGAAAAACAATGCCTTCTAAAAGTACGGGCCTTCAGGCTGCGTAATCGTTTTAGCTATGACGTCAATTTAGCCGTGCATTTTGATATTTCCATCTGGCAGTGCCGATATGCACGGAGATTTTATGTGCATATTTTCAGCTATAATATAAATAAAACGTTAGTTTTTTGTGCGTGGACGCATTATAATAATAATAATATTTAGTCATAACTTGCATTTTGTGTCAATCAATTGTATCGACAGTGAATCGACACAAAACGTCGCATAACCTAACACCAACCGATAAACATTTCGTAGCGAATTTTTCCAATTATAACGCACGTATCGCATTAGTTTGTGTTCTAGCTGTTCACTAGCATTGTTCCGCGGATCTCACTTTGTTTTCACTTCACTCACTTGAACACAACCTGTACAATTTACGATTTCCCGTGGACGTCTCATGGACGTTCCATAAGACTACGTGTGTTTTTCGCGCCACTTTGGCTGTCTAGTGTGACGTTGTTATTCTGCATTACGGCCTGTACTTCTAGGAGGCATTGGGTAAAAACCACGAAAGATCGCCATTTTGAACGTCATTTGACATTTCTTTCCACGCAATCGGCGAGTGGAGACTAAAATACTTTTTGGTGAATGAAATTAATTATGATTTCACACAAAAACAAAACGAAATTGATGCCAAGCACTTCGGTAACTACTTTTGCAGCCTGGAACGCGGCGATTCATGATCGCACAATTTTATAATTTTTGACCGTTATTTTATTCGCGAAACCGACACAAATTATTGCGCACATATGTAGAAGTACGTTTCCACCGAACACGCCGAAAAATTTCCAAATTTTCTTTGATAAATTTTGACTGAAAATCAATGTTTTCAGTCCCCGACACAAATCAAACTGACATTGACGTTTCTTTCCTTGTTGCCCGTTGACGCTTTTACACCGATCTGGTGTTCACAGCATTAAGACACAGCATTAAGGCTTGTCGGTTGTGAGTGCGGTAGATAGCGGAATTTTTGTGAGAGAGCAGTGTTGTGCGTGTATTAAAAAAGGTACACTCCCGTATGGGTACACAGATAGCCATTTCGTATCCATTTTCTTTCATGTCTGTGACTTAGTTATAAGTGTTCGGATTTGCATATCCATAGTTGCAGTCTTTAAGTATAAAGTTCCAGCCAACGTAAACGAAAAAACTAATACTTTAGGGAGTATTCTGGTCTAGAAATTTGATCAAATCGATTTATTTTGTTAGCATATTTTCAAAGTTTAGACCTTTAAAAATAAGCTTTTAAAAGATCAACAACGAACTAACCGCTCCGAGCTACGAGCTTTTCAAGCTTCTAAAGAAATTCCAACTGCTCGTATGGCTGAAAGGTCCCCCGAAAATCTCGTTTTTGAGGGTGAAGAAGGAACATTGAATGAGACGGGGTTCTCTGATTAAAAAATCGAAGTATAACATACCATTAAATGGCTCAGGCTGCTCGAAACGAGACTCCAAGTTATAAACGCTTTCTCGAAACTGCTTTTTTCGATACGGCTGACATGATATCTCTAGTTGTAATGGACCGATTTACGTGAAATTTTGCACAAACCCTCTTAACACTATTAGAATTGGTCTGACGTGGAGATTTTTGAAAAAAATTCTACTTGTTATAAAAAATTCCCAAAGTTAAAAAAATGAGGCAGAAAAACGACTTTTTTTACATGGACGCCATTTTATGAAAAAAAAAGTTTTTTCAAATCGCCTAAGTCAGACTTATTCTACATTCTTCTTTTTACAGAATTCACCAAAAATTTATGTTTCAGACCACCAGGAAGGTTGGAATCATGTCAACTATGAGACAAGTTTTTTGTTGAGCCTTCACTTCGGCGGCCTGTATTTACATCAATTTTTTTTATTTTTTGAATACATTTTTATACTTTTAAAATGTTAGTAAAAACTGATCAAAAATAGATACTAAAACTGTGTATGTTTTTTTAATGCGTCCGTAAAATCACAAAATCGAGCCTCTAGACCAGAATACTGCCTTAAATACCTTCGAGTTTAACCATCTTATCAGGAGAAAACTAGCCGTTTGCGCGATTGACCGCACCATATCGGAAATGTTGTCTTAAAACTGATGTCTTAAAAAGGACTCATGTTATTAAAACATTTTTTTATTTTATTCTTCGCTGATCGTCAAATAGATTGACATAATTTTTATTTGAATACATTAAGGGCCAGTTTTTCTACTCTCGGCTAATTTCTATCAATGGTTATTCCAGCTGGTAACCGTCGATTTTGTTTGTTCATCAATTTTTAGCCACAGAATTCATGGTTTTATCCTTAACCCACCAATTTTGGCCATTTAACTTAAAATTTTCTGAAATTTCGTTCGTTAAAGTTTCGTCATCATTAGTGATGGGCAGCACCTGTGGTGCTAAGCACAGTGTGCTAGCACACTTCGGTGTGTTGTGTGAGTGCAACACTGTCGACATACTTTATAAGTGTGTCGACAGCACACTTATACTGGAGGCACTTTTGCACTGGCAGCACACTTGTACTGCTAGCACACCTGTACTGGCAGCACACTTGTACTGGCAGCACACTTGTACTGGCAGCACACTTGTACTGGCAGCACACTTGTACTGGCAGCACACTTGTACTGGCAGCACACTTGTATTGGCAGCACACTTGTACTGGCAGTACACTTGTACTATAAGTGCAGAGTGAAGAAAAGTAGTAATGTGGTGAAAATGATATGAATTATGGTGTAGGATATTTTACTATTTTAACTATTGTTATAATATATAGAGCTAACTTTATATGTAGATTTTTGAAAACCAGATGTTAGATTGTATCCTGGTGTGCAATATAAAAACGAAATTATAGTAGAAACGAATAGCAAAGAATAAGTATTGGAAAAGTTCAAAAAATACAAAGATGAACTAGATAAAGATGGTGTTTTTCACATGTTGGCTATGCCATTAGGCAGGGGCATTTTGAAAGAAGGGAATGGTATAAATTCTGAAGTAATATTTAAGATTAGGTTTCAGAAGAATATTTAAGAATAGGTTTAAGACTCTTTTCGGTCAAATTAGTGCTAAGTACAGGGGGTAGAAAATACAACTTCTTAATTTCCAAATTATTAAAAACTGCATCATTAATCTGAACTGTATCATTGTGAATGTTAATTAAAACTGTGCCATTTAAAATCTTAGTTGTGTTCCTACGGTGAAGTTTACCCTTAAAGGCTGGTACTGAGTTAACCGTGAAGCTAAATTTTGACATGTCTCCATTACCTGGTCATTCTTTCGAGCGAAAATTTTGACAATGGAGAAAAGCAGAGACACTGCTCATTTATGACGGATAAAATGTCAAGAATTTCACTTTTCGATCGATTTTCTTATTGGAAAGACATTTGCACTGCTCAAATTGAAACACCAAATGTCACTTTTTAGCTCGAAAGAATGAACTGCACAAACTAAATTGGCGTGAAACGGTTGGAGACATGTTTCAGTGCAATCTACGTTTTCAACGCGAAAGCAACTTCAAAGCAACGTTTCATGCTATGAACAGAGTACAACGTTTGTTTATTTTCAAGCTAAATTTTCGCCGAAACAGATTTCACGTGAAATTTTGCATGAAAATTTCACGTGAAATAGAACTCAGTACTATGCTTAAAGTTTGTAACCAAAACCGAACTACTAGGTCTGTTCCCGTACTTTCAGTAACTTAATTTTACTGAATTTTCCTGAATCATGTGGTGGGGAATTTCATGAAAAGTACGGGAACGCTCTCATTGTATTTCCTGAAAATTGACAACCGAAAGTGTCAGTTTTCGATTTTTGGGAGAACAATAGTGATTATAAAGTCATCCTAAGCGGTAATAAATTATCGCCACAAAAATATTCGACCTTCATAGCAACATTACGTAAAAAATATGTTGCTTGCCGCGCACATTTGAAAATATTTACTCCGTTTGACACTTTTCAGTATTTTTCAGTAGCTCAGACCCTACTGAAATTACTGAAAGAGGGGAAATTTTCAGTTTTCAGTAAAACGGAGTACGGGAACAGCAATTAAGGTTAGTACGCTGGCGAGCCTGAATTCCGGGCACTCGGTTGTGCTATTTATTTCTACACGGAAAAATTTTCGTGTAGAGAAGTGTAGAATATTACAAAGTGACAGTTAATTGCTCTCAATTTTGGCGGCATGCGATTTAGAAATTAGCTTTCTTTGAAAATAACCTTTACAATCTACCAACTGTATGTGAAATACTATGTTACTATTCCATCAATGCTTCTTTCAGCTCTTCAATTTTAAATTCATTCAGGTTTACTGCCTCATCATACTGCTATATTATGAACCAAACCAAAGTTTATGAAAGAAACCAAGTTCTAGTAGCAAATTTTAAAAACTACTTTCACTTTAAATTCAATTAGACTGAATGAAAATAGGCGTAGTTTTTCGAAGTAAAACAATTATGTAATCTATTTAATAATTGTTTATTTGATATATATTTCCTTCACACGAATACATAATTTCCATCCATGCATTTCATATCGCGTACACATGCGGTGTTGAAAACTTTAGGTCTGTTCGCGTACCTGAATCTATTATAATATATTCAAATAGATTCGCATAATTGCTTCAAGCCAAATTTTGCAGCAAAAAGAAGCCAGCTGCCAAATTATGTTACTGCTGCAGTTTGCTGAAGTACGCGAACAGATCTTTTATAACGTCGCACTAATTCAATTAACCAACCAGCTAATTAAAGTGCTTCCTAGCAAACGTATCTGCCAAAAAAACCAAATGTGCTGGAAAATCATTGCTTCAAGTTCTGCACGAACTATCCTACGCATAAAATTAGAAGACAGAAAGTTCCGACGTACATCAAATTTCAAATTTTCAAACAAAATTCAAATTTGACGCGCGGTCAAAATGGCCAAAATGATTGCTTTCCGTGACCAAATAAATAGCAGACCATTTAAAGGTTAGTACGCTGCCGAGCCTGAATTCCTGTCCCCCTTTAAGGTTAGTACGCTGCCGAGCCTGAATTCCTGTCCCCCTTTAAAATGCATGGGAAAAGAGTGACGGAATTCCGGACCTGAATTTTTTTTCAGGTCACTTACGCTGGCGAGCCTGAATTCCGGACACTCGGTTGTGCTATTTATTTCTACACGGAAAAATTTTCGTGTAGAGAAGTGTAGAATATTACAAAGTGACAGTTAATTGCTCTCAACTTTGGCGGCATGGGATTTAGAAATTAGCTTTCTTTGAAAATAACCTTTACAATCTACCAACTGTATGTGAAATACTATGTTACTATTCCATCAATGCTTATTTCAGCTCTTCAATTTTAAATTCATTCAGGTTTGTTGCCTCATCATACTGCTATATTATGAACCAAACCAAAGTTTATGAAAGAAACCAAGTTCTAGTAGCAAATTTTAAAAACTACTTTCACTTTAAATTCAATTAGACTGAATGAAAATAGGCGTAGTTTTTCGAAGTAAAACAATTATGTAATCTATTTAATAATTGTTTATTTGATATATATTTCCTTCACACGAATACATAATTTCCATCCATGCATTTCATATCGCGTACACATGCGGTGTTGAAAACTTTAGGTCTGTTCGCGTACCTGAATCTATTATAATATATTCAAATAGATTCGCATAATTGCTTCAAGCCAAATTTTGCAGCAAAAAGAAGCCAGCTGCCAAATTATGTTGCTGCTGCAGTTTGCTGAAGTACGCGAACAGATCTTTTATAACGTCGCACTAATTCAATTAACCAACCAGCTAATTAAAGTGCTTCCTAGCAAACGTATCTGCCAAAAAAAACCAAATGTGCTGGAAAATCATTGCTTCAAGTTCTGCACGAACTATCCTACGCATAAAATTAGTTAATTTGTCGACAGAAAGTTCCGACGTACAACAAATTTAAAATTTTCAAACAAAATTCAAATTTGACGCGCGGTCAAAATGGCCAAAATGATTGCTTTCCGTGACCAAATAAATAGCAGACCATTTAATTCAGGCACCTCGTGCCTGAAAAAACTCTCCACTTGTGCTGCAGAGCCACCTACGAGCGAAGAGCAACACTGAAATTCTGACACTTTTCAGGCAACGTTTCAGGACGGGCAGCGTACCGATTTTCTCAAGTGACCTGAAAAAAAATTCAGGTCCGGAATTCCGTCACTCTTTTCCCATGCATTTTAAAGGGGGACAGGAATTCAGGCTCGGCAGCGTACTAGCCTTAAAGGGGGACAGGAATTCAGGCTCGGCAGCGTACTAACCTTTAAATGGTCTGCTATTTATTTGGTCACGGATAGCAATCATTTTGGCCATTTTGACCGCGCGTCAAATTTGAATTTTGTTTGAAAATTTGAAATTTGTTGTACGTCGGAACTTTTTGTCTTCTAATTTTATGCGTACGATAGTTCGTGCAGAACTTGAAGCAATGATTTTCCAGCACATTTGTTTTTTTTGGCAGATACGTTTGCTAGGAAGCACTTTAATTAGCTGGTTGGTTAATTGAATTAGTGCGACGTTATAAAAGATCTGTTCGCGTACTTCAGCAAACTGCAGCAGTAACATAATTTGGCAGCTGGCTTCTTTTTGCTGCAAAATTTGGCTTGAAGCAATTATGCGAATCTATTTGAATATATTATAATAGATTCAGGTACGCGAACAGACCTAAAGTTTTCAACACCGCATGTGTACGCGATATGAAATGCATGGATGGAAATTATGTATTCGTGTGAAGGAAATATATATCAAATAAACAATTATTAAATAGATTACATAATTGTTTTACTTCGAAAAACTACGCCTATTTTCATTCAGTCTAATTGAATTTAAAGTGAAAGTAGCTTTTAAAATTTTCTACTAGAACTTGGTTTCTTTCATAAACTTTGGTTTGGTTCATAATATAGCAGTATGATGAGGCAGCAAACCTGAATGAATTTAAAATTGAAGAGCTGAAATAAGCATTGATGGAATAGTAACATAGTATTTCACATACAGTTGGTAGATTGTAAAGGTTATTTTCAAAGAAAGCTAATTTCTAAATCCCATGCCGCCAAAGTTGAGAGCAATTAACTGTCACTTTGTAATATTCTACACTTCTCTACACGAAAATTTTTCCGTGTAGAAATAAATAGCACAACCGAGTGTCCGGAATTCAGGCTCGCCAGCGTACTAATCTTTACAGTTGTACGAACAAGGATATGATTATACTCGGATTTTTCCGTTGTTGGAAGACAAACGACATATAGAAGAATTGAGCCCTTTGTCAAGACCTTTGGCTCTGCATATTCGATAGCTTCTATTTCATTCTTATACGGAAGGGTCTCGATTTAAGAGAGGATTGAATTAATTTCCGAGCTATCCAGTAAATTGGAATTGACAATACTCCTTTTAGTAAGTTGACAGGCCAAAACTATCCCGTCGATTTCGTCTTTGAGAAGGATCATTTTGTTGAAAAGCATTTGAATGTTAAAGTCTGCAACTATTCTATTAAAATTAACTAAAATTTCTGAACACACTTTTATTATATGTTGATTAATTTTATACTGATCATTATTATTTTGAATGATGCTATTTTGCGTTTTCATGGTGGCATCCCAGTCGGTTGCGTCTGGATTTCCAGGAACCCATTTCCAGGCTGAGCCGATCCAGTTTATTGCTCGTTTTGATTTATTTGGCTTTCCGCTTTGCATTATTCTAGTAATCCCGAAATGATGGACAGTTGGTGATGGAGTTGCGGTTATAAAATGCCAGATCTATTTATTAGATCTCGCATTATTAACTCAATGTTGCTTAGTACTTTATCGTAGTGATGCAGATCGATAGCGTTTATGATTTTGAGTTACCGTTTATGATTTTGCCTATTCCTTACTTGGTTGTCATGACATGACGGGGCCATGATATTGGTAAACATCAACTGAAGCATGCACATTCCATAAAGTCATCCTGAAATAGAGGAGATGTTCTTCAGGTGGGATTTATGGACTTTTTTTCCTGTGTTAATAGTGACTGTAACTTTATTATTTTTGGCGATAATTTCTGTCTTGTATAGAGGTTTTTGTTTGTCGACTTTAAAAACTACCTCGCCGGGTTTATACTCTTTGGAAGCAGACCGTTTGATATTATGATTTTTCAGCGTTTTTTCTTGGTTCCCTAAAATTTCAAATTTTAAGTTTTGATTTAGCTTTGCTTTAAAATCGTGTAGTTTCTGGTAATTAATTCGCTCTGTTCGGTAAAAAAATGTGTCTACTGGTTTCCTCTTGCTAACTGAATGAAATGAATTATTATAACTGTCAACGGCTGTACTCACTATTTACTTAGGAGTAAGATCTGGATATTCTTTCGAGAGACGCCTTAAAATTTCCAGTATTGTTGAATGAAGTCTCTCGATCGTTCCATTTACCTCATTTTTTTATGATGGTATTAAATATACTTTAATACCCAGTTTTTGGAGTAGGCTGTGGAATAGAGAAGTAATGTAGGTTAGGTTAGGCTAGTGAAGGGGGCTGCCGGGAACGTGGCCAGCATTAGGCCACCATTTTGGGCCCATTTACCACCCTCATAGACAATCACACGCATTCACACTTACATCAATGGTACTGGCGGGATTCGAACGCCGCTTTTCGGCCTGACGCCTTAGCGAGCAGAGCTACCGGGCTCTGAAAAGTAATGTAAAACGTTGACTATTTTTTGTCTCAGATGTAGGCCCGATTTGTCTTTTATGTGGAAAAACTTAGCGAGTTTGTTAAATTTATTGTAACGATTTTATCAGTGGGAGCGTGTCTCGCCTTAGCACAACTCAGAACCAGACCGAAGTGCGGAACCAAGATGGCTAAGGTTCAACAGAAGTATGAATGGCTGATGCCATTCAAGAGGCGAATTAAAAAAAGAAAGAATTGCCCCGAAAGCAGGGTGCGCTAGAAATGGCCGTGAAGGCCCCTCGTCCGCATTAGCGGAGCACCCTTCAACCAACCCCGACGGATGCTGGGGTGCCGCTTTGCTAGCTCGCTGCGGCTGGGGTGGGTCCATGAAATAATGGGGATGGTTTGTTCTCAAGAGAAACGGGATGCTACGTATTATTCATCCGTCATAATAACGTAGTCGCAAACTGGTATATAAAAATACCCAAGGGACAAAAGGGGGCATAGTTCCGTTCAGGAAACCACCCGTGGCTCTGCAACATGGGCTGACTAAGCCGACCCAGTGCTCGTGACAACGCACGGAGCCAGAAAATTGAAAATCTGGAAAAGGGAAAATGGGAAAAAACGCTGTGTTCCGTCTTATCTGATGTTGATGTTGATGTTAATGACGTTTGCAGCCCATCAACTAGCAGCACGAGAATCCTCAGCTCATTAGACTTATCAGCACGAGAATCATGACTGACGTTTGCAGCACATCAACTAGCAGCACGAGAATTTTTATCATTATAATCATTAGACTTACCAGCACAGATTCTCAAACCTCTTGTTTAGCTTTAATAAAAACTAGTTTCTTTGTTTGAAAATAGCGGAAAAAGAAAACCCGATAGTTTTGGAAAAATATAAAAAGTTAGTGGTACATCTTTGAAGTCAAGTTCGTTTGCAATTGGCATATCGTGCGCATCTCTTTTTCGTTCATTTTAATTTTTCGATTCGCTGTTTTTTTTTTGGAAGTTCGCATTAAATGTACTTGAATTCTAAACAGTTTTCTACAATAAAGTTTTTCGTTGAAAGTTTAGGGGTTTCATTTCGTTAAGAAAAAAAGGAGTTTAGAAAAAACATATGGTCCTTCGAACCGGATAATCGAAGCCGGATTGTGAAAATTGTATATTGAACCGGATAATGAAAATTAATAGTGAAAAGTGATTTATCGTTTGGTAAAGTGAGAATTGTGAAATTGAATTCTGAAGAACTGATAGACAAATTTACTATTGCGAATGTTTTATTAAAAGTAATTATTAGTGCGGTTCGCGAATCGGGTTAACGGTAATAGTGAAAAAAATTAATTAAATTGAATGCTGCAAGCCGGGGTAAGTCCCAATTATTTCCTTTTTTCTCATATTCAACTACCGTTGAATATTTTTTCCTTTCATTTACTTCCCTTTCCTTTGGGTTACTATTTTCAATAATATTTAATATCGGTGAGACGAGCTGCTCTCGTTACGGTAGAGAAAAGAATTGTAAGATCTACACGCAATTCGTGGAAAGAAATATTTGGTCTTAAACATAGTGAAACATAGTACACCGATCAACATTATAA
The DNA here is from genome assembly GCA_963978885.1 of Nemotelus pantherinus. Classification (NCBI taxonomy): domain Eukaryota; kingdom Metazoa; phylum Arthropoda; class Insecta; order Diptera; family Stratiomyidae; genus Nemotelus; species Nemotelus pantherinus. The sequence continues at coordinate 137,387,449 of OZ022264.1, read as the reverse complement.
TTTGGTCAAGCGGACGGAAATTTATACGGTTATTCCACCCCAAAATTAGTTTCCGAATTTATGCATTGTTGCTAGGTAGCGATCACAGATTAAATAGGGCCATAAAATCGTGAACGAAGCAAGTCTAGGCAAACATTTGATTATCCTAAAACAATTGATTGATTTTTTGTTGATATGGAGAGTTTAATGATTCAGCAAAAATTATCTTTGGTTCAGTTAACCAAGTTGCGGATTAACTATAAAAAAGACTCTGTCGCTCGTAAGAGCATGACATATTATGAGAAACTCCGTGGTCGGTTGCAGAATATTTATGATGTGTTTAATAATAACCATCGTAACATACTATCGTTGTTGAAAGGGGAGGAAAGTGAGCTCACTTTGGACTACTTTTCAAGTGACTTATGCAATCAGTTTGATGACATGCAATTGAATTTTGCGTCCGAAGTTGATGAACAGTTAAAAGAGGCAATTAGGAAGCAACAGGAAGCAGAAGAGCAAATAGCACGAGCCGTAAATAAAGGAGTCTTGGAGCAACAGTTATCACAACCAGGAGAAAAATCATCTGTGGAAGCCGAAGCACAAGAGAGCGAATCACGTTTTGATGACATTAAGCTACCTCGTATTGCAATTCTAAAATTCGAGGGTGATTATAATTTGTGGGTCTCGTTTCGTGATTTATTCAAATCGCTCATACACGATCGCGGTAACTTATCATAGGTGCAAAAATTGCATTATTTAAAAAGTAGTTTGACTGGTGAAGCTGAAAATTTGCTTCGACAATACGCAATCACGGAAGCAAATTATGATATTGCCTGGCGTATTTTGAACGATAGATACGATTATGTCAACATTCTCTTAAACAACCAATTCAAGCGATTGTTCTCCTTGCCAAACGCACAGGAGTCTGCTTCGTCTTTAAAAACTTTGCTTGATCAAACGATGGAATGTGTACAAGCAATCGAGAATCTGGGCGTTGAGAATCTGTGGCACGCAATGCTGGTGCATGTAATCTTCCAACGCCTGCCTTCATCTACTAGGCAACTCTGGGAGCAAGAGCATGTGCAAATTGCTACTCTTCCCTCGTTGAGCCAACTTTCAGAATTTTTGCAGCGTAGATTCCGAGCGTTAGAAGCTGCAGGAGTAGAACAATCACGAGTTCTTCGGATTACTGGTGCATTTCGTTTGCGTAACTTGCAGAATTATTCAAGTCAACTGACTCCAATGTGCGAAGTGTGTCAAGCTGGCCATCATATTCGACAGTGTCCTACCTTTGGTAATCTGGCGTACGATGCGAAATTCGAATTAGTGAAACGCAATCGACTATGCATCAATTGTCTGGGGCAAGGCCATAGGTTGATAGATTGTCCCAGTCCCAGTAGATATGCAACATGCAGGAAGTCGCATCACACTTTATTACATAGACCAACAGCCACACCCACAGCAACCATTTCTAGTCCACTGAATGCTGATGCATCAGAATTTCCATCTCGTCACACATCTTCACCTAACTCATCTCAATTCCAAGCTAACATACAGACTTTGAGTGCTGTTGCATCTCAGCAAGTGCTGTTGGCTACGGCTCTCGTAAGAGTAGAAAGCTCAAAGGGTAGCTGTATCCTTCGAGCATTACTAGATCAAGGATCCCAAGCGTCATTTGTAAGCGAAAATGCCATGAAGCGACTAAACATAAAAAGAAAACACACAAACACCACTATCAGCGGCATTGGCAAATCGCATCGTTCTCAAGCTAAAGGGATTGTGTGGTTAACATTAAAACTCGGCGACGGACAGCCACTGGAATTTGAAGCATACATCTTCGATCAAATAACCAACTCATTACCAACTTGGAGGGTCACGTCTAATGTTCGAGACCAGTTAAAGGGCTTTGAATTGGCGGATCCTCACTTTGACCAACCAGGGAAGATCGACATACTTCTAGGCGCCGATGTCTATGCAAAAGTGATAACGGGTGATATGCACAAACTTTCGATAGGACCAATCATACAAAAAACCAGTTTGGGATGGATTGTTTCCGGAGCGTTGCGTACACCATTACAACACGATCTTCGAAGTTTCAAGGTTGAAATAATTAACCATGATGGTTTAAATAATCAACTAAGGAAGTTTTGGGAATTAGAAGACATCGGTGTAACGCGGCCAGTAACAAAGGAAGAACAATATTGCGAAGAATTTTATTTGAAGACAACTGAACGAGATATAAACGGCAGGTTTATTACTCGCTTTCCATTTAGAGAAGATGCCAGCAGACAGTCGCTGGGAGCGTCAAGAAATATCGCTATTGCTAGTTTGCTCTCATTGGAACGGAAATTTGCAAAAAAAAACCCTGAATTATACAACGAGTATTCAAAGTGCATTCAAGATTACGTAGTTTTGAACCACATGCATATATCTAACAACACAATTGATGTACAGCTTAATGAAGACGGTACCGCCGAATGCAAAGCCAATTATCTACCCCATCATGTCATATACAAGGAGAGCAGCAGCACAAGAGCTCGCGTTGTGTTCAATGCATCACGAAAAACGAGTTCAGGATTGTCTTTAAATGACACGTTGTACGCTGGGCCTGCTCTGCATGGGAGCCTGGATCATCTGGTATTAAAATGGAGATTTTTGCAATTTGTTTTCGTCGCAGATATTCAGAAGATGTATCGCCAAATACGTATGCATCCTGAAGATGCCGATCTCCAACGTATCGTTTGGCGCAATAACCCAAATGATCCAATCCAGGATTACACTCTAGATACAGTAACTTTCGGAGTGACCTGTGCTCCATTTCTAGCAGTTCGTACGCTTCGAAAGCTCGCTGAGGACCATCAATCATCTCATCGCATGGCACACCACGCAATTTTCAATGAATTTTATGTGGATGATCTTCTTTCAGGTGGCACCAGCATAGATCTCGCATTAGCTAAAAGAGACGAATTGAGAAATTTATTACATTCAACAGGTTTCGATTTGAAAAAATGGGCAGCTAACCACGAACAGCTTTTGGACAACATCCCTATGGAAGATCGCGAAACCCTTCCCACTCTGGACATGAATCTCGAGTCTGGTCTTAAGACGCTTGGCATTATCTGGCATCCCACTTCGGATGAGTTTGCCTACAAAATAAATATTAATATGACTGAAGTTATATACACTAAACGCAAAATATTATCGGGCATTGCAAAATTATTTGACCCCCTTGGATGGATTTCACCAGTCATAGTTATAGCTAAAATAATGATGCAGTCTCTATGGCTGGATGGTATAGCTTGGGATGACCGGGTTCCAGTTGATATCTCAAAGAGTTGGCATGATTTTAAATCAGAATTACAAACCCTGTGCAACTTACGAATACCTAGATGGTTGAAATATGGGCCTAATGACATTCTTGAAAAACACGGATTTAGTGATGCTTCTCAAAGCGCGTATGCTGCAGTTGTTTACATTATTTCTCGGAGTCAACATCAGTTCAACTCATCCTTACTAGTAGCGAAAACAAAAGTAGCACCGGTGAACCATTTCCATTCCACATTTAGAGCTTTGCGGAGCACTCTTGCTGGCTAAAACCATACAGCGAATAACGAATGCATTAAAGGTAAATGTGAAACATACATACTTATGGACTGATTCGACAATTGTTTTATCCTGGTTGGCAAAGCACCCATCACACTGGACTACTTTCGTTGCGAACAGAACCACACATATCCATGAAGCAGCAAAAGATATTCCCTGGAGCTATATCCCATCTGAACATAACCCTGCCAATGTCGCTTCACAAGGTGCCTCCCCAAAACAACTAATTGATTCTAAGCTATGGTGGAGAGGTCCTTCATTTTTGAAAAAACCAAAGGAAGAATGGCCTGTAAACCCAAAATTGCCAGTATGTACTACGGAACAAAGGAAACAATCAGTCATATCATTATTAGTATCTAACTCTGAACCTAGCTTTGTAGATGTTTGGCTCAGTAAGTACTCTTCATTGAATCGGCTTATAAGAATAACAGCATATTGTTTCCGTTTTATCGCCTCGTCAAAGGGTAACCGCCCCACACAGTTATATTTGAGTACTTCAGAACTTAACGCAGCTTTACAGTTTTGGGTGAAATATACACAGCAAATGGATTACAGGGAAGAAATTGAAAACCTGAAACAAGGTAAACCTATAGAGCAAAAAAGCAGTTTGTTGAAGTTAGATCCTTTCTTAGACGAAAATGGAATACTGCGAGTTGGCGGTCGGCTCAGAAATGCTGATGTTCCATACGATACCAAATACCCAATCATTATTTCGAGAAAAAATAGACTGGTCCCTCTTATATTTTTGAAATGTCATACTCTTACATTGCATGGAGGAGCACAGCTTATGTTGAATAGTATTAGACAAAAATTTTGGATTATTAACGCTAGAAATTTAGCACACCAGTTCACACAAAGGTGCATAACATGCTATAAAATGAAAGCTCAATCTATGACACAACTCATGGGTAATTTGTCTGAGCCAAAAGTGACTCTATCCAGACCATTTTCACATTGTGGCATTGGCTATTGCGGACCAGTTGACTTAAAGGTTGCTAAAGGCAGAGGATCAAAAACATCCAAGGGATATATAGCTATTTTTGTATGTCTCTCCGTGAAGGCAATAAACTTAGAACTAGTAGGGGATTTGACGACCCAATCTTTTTTGGCAGCTTTTCGACGCTTCGTGAGTAGAAGAGGATTATGCAGCGATGTGTATAGCGATTGTGGCATAAATTTTGTAGGCGCCAATAAGGAATTGATACAAATTTTAAAGCGAAATCAAAATCTGTCCCAAGAGTTGGCTAATGAAGGCATCACATGGCACTTTAACCCTCCGTCATCGCCACATTTTGGTGGGCTTTGGGAGGCTGGTGTGAAGTCCACAAAACATCACCTGAAAAGGATTATAGGAAATGCAGCTTTGACATACGAAGAATTCAACACCGTATTAATTAAAGTAGAAGCGTGCTTGAACTCAAGACCTCTTTGTCCTTTGACGAACGACCCTAAGGATTTGAATGCCTTAACGCCAGGACATTTTCTTGTTGGAAATACGTTATTAGCAATACCAGAAGACAATCTCATGGATTTACAACTCAACCGTTTGAGTCGCTGGCAATTCACCCAACGGTTAACGCAAGACTTTTGGAAAAGGTGGTCCTTAGAATATATAACAAGATTACAAGAAAGGCCAAAGTGGAATCGTCGTCAGCCTAATATTGAAATAAATGATTTAGTGCTCATTAAGGATGAGCGTTTGCCATCATACAAGTGACCAATGGGCCGAATTATAAAGACACATCCTGGAACTGATGGATTAGTTCGCGTTGTGAAAATTCGCACTTCCCATAAGGAACTAGATAGACCAATCACGAAAATTGCATTGCTACCCATCGAAAAACCCCAAAATAACGAACAACATTCAAATGAATTATTGAAAACCATACATTAGAAGGCAAAACTATCATTACACCACTTGAATTCTGTACTTGAATCTTCGTAACCCAATTTAATTACCTAAATTTCCTGATCGTTACTATCCTTCACCTATCACTTTGTTTACCCCGGACTTATTATTGCAATGGAAGTTCCAGCTAGGCGAGCCGAGGCGCCTGAAATCCTCACGTTCCTGGGCAAGGCATTAGGGTTGCACGGAGGAAATGCCGCGCCTTATTACCTTGCCTTCTTCATCTTGCTGAAGCAATATGTTGCGGAACTCTGGTTCAACCAATTGAGAAAAGCTAAAATTTATATTTATTAAGTACCAAAGAAATTCATAAAGTCTACTTCCAGAAAGATATGAGAGCTGCGCCTCATCTGGGGGGAGAATGTTCCGTCTTATCTGATGTTGATGTTAATGACGTTTGCAGCCCATCAACTAGCAGCACGAGAATCCTCAGCTCATTAGACTTATCAGCACGAGAATCATGACTGACGTTTGCAGCACATCAACTAGCAGCACGAGAATCCTCAGCTCATTAGACTTACCAGCACAGATTCTCAAACCTCTTGTTTAGCTTTAATAAAAACTAGTTTCTTTGTTTGAAAATAGCGGAAAAAGAAAAACCGATAGTTTTGGAAAAATATAAAAAGTTAGTGGTACATCTTTGAAGTCAAGTTCGTTTGCAATTGGCATATCGTGCGCACCTCTTTTTCGTTCATTTTAATTTTTCGATTCGCTGTTTTTTTTTGGTAGTTCGCATTAAATGTACTTGAATTCTAAATAGTTTTCTGCAATAAAGTTTTTCGTTGAAAGTTTAGGGGTTTCATTTCGTTAAGAAAAAAAGGAGTTTAGAAAAAACACGCTGCCTCTCTTTTCGGAGGAACTCGAGTAAGGCACACAGCCCCGGGCCCCCGATGGTGGCGGAGCCCTGACTCCGATGGTCTGGGGTTCTCCACCCTCTGATACTGGCCATGTTCTACAATCAAAATCTAAATCAAAAACAGAAACTACCTGATTGACCAGTATCCCTCCCTTTAAAGTGCTGAAATTCACGGGAAAAACACTAGTTAATTAGCCAGGTCTTGCGCGGACCCTGAAAAAGAACAGAACTTCCCGGGCTTTCGCCCAATAAGAAGGCCATAGTGTCAAATTTAACAATTCATTATTATTCTAATCGGTCTTCAAACATTTTTCAACGTTTCGTCTATTTTTTCCCTTCTGGGCTTAGAACTTATTATTGAATTAACTCTACTCAATATTTAACTCTACTCGAAACCAAATGTTAATCTTTAACTTATCGGAATTCTACTTTAGACTTATAGTTTTAATAAGAATAATTCTAAAGCTCAGTTTATTTAGTATTATACTAGAGCTAGTTACTGTTTCAGATTATTCTTTGGGCTCTCATTTCGGAAAAGAAAGAGAGAAAAGCAAAAAACGGGTTTCTTCTCCTTTTTTCTTTGAGGGTGCTTATTAAACGTGACCCCTTTTTTGTATTACGTAATTACAGGGACAGTATAGGCTTGAGGAAACTCAGATAGCTCGGTATCGGATAAAAACGTATTTCGCTCGATTGAATCAGATGTGCATTTGCTGTCGTTTTTATTTTTGTTTTTTTTTTCTTCTTAGCCGAAAAAAAAACTCCCTTCTCCATTTCTACTGACGACAAGTTAAAATTTTGGACCGGTTAGTACCAACAATTTCTAATTACAGTGTTGCAATTCCCTTTCATTTTCTTTAACTTTATTAGTTAGTAGACGTTTCAGTACTCATGCAAATTTATAATACACTAATAAGTCCCTTCTCCTCTCTTTAACTGAGTTAGTTAGTAGGCGGTTCAGTATTCATGCAAAATTATAATAAACTAATAAGTCCTGCCGTAACAACCAATGTCTAGTCTAATTCGTTTGTTTTTTTCTTCCAGTTATGTTGCTGTAGTTATTATTTCGAAAACAGATTGGTTTTTTTTCGTTTAAATAGTTAAATAATATAATACAGTGCGCGAAATAATTATAACATACAAACTATCACTAGGTATTTCTGAGAAATTGAATCGTCTCACACTGTTTGTGATGACGTCATATCATTTTCGTAAGCGAACGCAATGTAACGGCACTTTAGGCTACTTGTTAATTTTTCGTTGTAGTTAGCTGGTGTTTAATTTTCTTCAGAAGCCCAAATTACTAGTGCGAAATATATATAGCGGACGGTATTTACACGTGCAGTTTTTAATTCGCAATTTTGAAAATTACAGTTCGAATCAATAAAAATGCCTAGGGGGACAACATTTACTGCTGAAGAGCGGGCTAAAATTTTAGCTTACAGGGATTGTGGGACAACAATCAGAAGAATAGCTGAAAAGTTGAACAGGGACAAAAGTACGGTGAAAATCTTCTTGAAAAACCCCGAAAATTACGCCAAAATCAAGAGATCAGGTCCTCCGTCCCAAGTCAGTGAGATTTCTAAAAGAGAGATAAAACGGCTGGCTGTTCAGAAAAAGCTAAGTCCCTCACAAATAAGGTTTCAATTGAATCTTCCCATCACTACGCGAAGGGTTCAGCAGATTCTGAAGAATAGTGAAAATGTTAAATATGGAAAACACTTGCAAATACCAAGGCTTCTGCCACGTCATAAATCTGCACGTTTAGAATTTGCTGAATGGTATAAATTTTGGACAAATAAATGGGATTCTGTCATATTTAGTGATGAAAAAAATTCAATTTAGACGGGCCTGATAGCTGCCATGGATATTGGAGAGATGTCCGTAAAGAACGGCAAACGTGTCATAGAAGGAACTTTCAAGGAGTTTCCCTCATAATATGGGCTGCATTCGGCTCTCGGGGAAAGTCTGAAATTTGTTTTATTTCACATAAAATGAACTCAGCTTAGTATGTTGAACTCTTGGACGACGTGCTTATCATTTTTGCAGAAGATTTGTGGAGAGACGACTGGCTGTTTCAGCAAGACAACGCACCTATACACTCTGCGACGTTCACGAAACTTTTTTTTGAGTCCCGGAACATACCGCTATTAAAGTGGCCTGCTATAAGCCCTGATTTGAACCCCATGGAAAATCTATGGGGTATCTTATCACAACAAGTCTTTTCACAAGGTCGTCAGTTTGACACCATTTTCGAGCTAAAAACGGCCATTATAAAGGAATGGAATCGAATTGGAACCTATGTTCTTCAATCCCTTGTTAATTTCATGCCCCGTCGTTTATGCAAAGTGATAGAAAATAAGGAAAGCTCTATAGATTATTAAGATTTCTTTTGGTGTCAATTATTTTTTTAATTTTTGAAATAAAACACTTATAAATATTTTTATGTAATTTGTCTGTTATAATTATTTCGTTCATGAATTTGAAATATTGTATCTTCCTGGCTACAAAAAAATTAAATAGTTGAAAATACAATCCGCTGTTGCTTTGTTATCATTGCATGAAACATAAAACTAAATATTTCTTTTTTGAATCAGTATCTAGCAAATAATTTTCTCGATATTTTCTTTGTCCGATATAATTATTTCGCGCACTGTAGTTCTCGTAACTGTCAATAATTAAATCATCCCGACAAATGTTTTAGTGCAGTGCTTTATCTATATTTTATGCATTTCGCAATTCTGAAATATTTAGCGATGTTGATGGTGCAATTCATTTTTGATTGATTAGCTAATGCAAATCTAGATTTCGATTTGCTATAGATTAAAGTTTGACCAGTGACTGACCACATAGTTTTTAAAATTGAAATTACTGAGACGTGGATAAGTTCCACTATACAATATAAAAATTTACAATTTCTGTTGGCATTAAAAATCATTCTTTTTCACTTTTGTTTTTTTTTCCTTTACAAAATATAATCTAGAAAATCTACCGCAAAACATTAAACGTTTTTCCTTTTTAAATCTTATCACTTCCAAAATTTCCCTTCTATTTTTTTCTTAATTCTATTTTGAATTATCGTGCTTTCTCCAGTAGTTGTCTAGTATTTATTTTTCGGTTGATAATAAATTATTCATACCCTAATTTTCTCGCCGTTGGACCCGTTTGAAACGCCACCTTATTCAAAAATAAGATGTGACTCATCGAGCCGTGCATTAGCGCACTTGCTTGACAAATGTATATACAGACTGAATTGCTTGCAAATCACCTGGTGTTAAATCGTACTCCTTCATGATGATAATACGTATGTTTTCAATGATCCCACAGACCATGAGGTACATCGCTATCACGCGTTGCACTTGGATTTTCTTCTTTTGTCGCCAACGAAACAATCTAATGCTCCAGACGTCGGATTCCGCGCAAACAATGCTACATGTTGTTTAGTCACCCATGTGCTTGTAAACCTTACAAGGACTGGCAACCCGAATAGATAGGAACGCGCTCATCATTTACGTTGGATATGCCGTCAAATTTAACATAACTAACGCACCTTCACTGATTGACGAACAATTTGAAATCAGTCCAAATGTATGGACATAGAGGCGAAACTGTATCCTTAATAAAAAGTTCTCAATAAGATGTGTTAACGTTGCAAAGCATACCAAGATGCAGAATAATAACACAATGTACGAACACTATCAGAAAATGACACTTTCTCGTTTCTAGAATTCACCATTTTCTGTAATGCCAGACCAGTTAGGGCTCGGAGATGTTTTCCACAATTTTTCGGAAACTATACACTGTACATCACCCACATTATCCGTTGTACGGTAACTCTCTTCGTACTTCACTCTCCGTACAGTTTAAACTGATGCACTATTCAATAGTATGGAAAACTGCACAAGCACTACTACTACACGAACAGGATAGCACTTTGATGGCAGGTTAAAATATAGGATACCACACGTCGAAACGTAGCAATTTGTGCGCGGAAAACTGATCTCCATTTGACTAAATTGCGTTCACGATACCAATTCTGTCTGACAGACAACCATGTTCTCATCACAAACTCAACTCCTCCCCGCCTGTCGCTACGACTCAACAAGCCAAAACGACTCTCGCCGCCACGACGGCCCAAAACCGACTGTCATTTATTTATATATATATATATATATATATATATATATATATATATATATATATATATATATATATATATATATATATATATATATATATATATATATATATATATAGATATATCTATATATATATATATATATATATATATATATATATATATATATATATATATATATATATATATGTATATATATATATATATATATGTATATATATATATATATATATATATATATATATATATATATATATATATATATATATATATATACAAACATATATATATATATTTATTTATATATATAAATATATTAATATATATATATATATATAAAATATATATATATATATATATATATATATATATATATATATAAATATATATATATATATATATATATATATATATATTTATAAATATATATATATATATATATATATATATATATATATATATACAAACATATATATATTTATTTATATATAAATAAATATATTAATTTATATATATATATATATATATATATATATATATATATATATATATATATATATATATATATATATATATATATATATATAAATATAAATATATATATATATATATATATATATATATATATATATATATAAATATATATATATATATATATATATATATATATATATATATATATATATATATATATATATATATATATATATATATATATAAATATATATATATATATATATATATATATATATATATATATATATATATATATATATATATATATTTATAAATATATATATATATATATATATATATATATATATATATATATATATATATATATATTTATAAATATATATATATATATATATATATATATATATATATATATATATATACAGTAAATCCTCGTTTATCCGTCCCTCGTTTAACCGTTCCTCGGTTTAACCGCTCCCTTTGTTTTTTAAAACTATGTATGTATCTCCTTCAATCATCCGACTGATGAACGGATAAACGATGGAGAATGTCGTGCACATTGCATTCTATTGTGAAATTCATTCGTCATATACGTTGTATACATATATCGAGACGTTTAGTAGAGTTTTCTGCGATTATCAAAAGTTTTCTATTGGGCAATTCATTCGTCGTCATATTCGTTCGTGCATTTAAATTCTTTTTCTTCCACTGTTTTGTAACGGCTGAATAATGTCTAAGAATATCAATAACTTGAAAAGAAAACGAACGGTTTTGTCCATTGGCTCTAAGAACGAAATTTTGGATAGGATTGATAAAGGTGTTCCTGTTAGTGTTGTAGCACAGGACTTTAATATCGGTAAAAGTATGGTTCGGGACTTAATAAAAAAGAAAAGTCAAATTCGCGCTGCCCAAATGCATAGTTCGTCCTCTAAAAAAACTCTTCGAACATCGAAAAACATCGATATAGAGGATGCTGTGTTAAAATGGTATAAGCAGCAAAGATCCTCTGGCATCCCAATTCGTGGTCCTGAGCTTAAAAGTGCTGCATTAAGATTCGCGGAACGGTTTGGGTGTTCCGATTTTAAAGCCAGTGAAGGGTGGTTGTGGCGGACGACGAAGAAGTTGATAAAAGGGGTATGTTAATTAGTGTTGATATATTTTTATGTTAAATTCTATATTTTGACGTAAGGAGAACGAACGCTAAAAAATTTTAAAAATTACACAATCAAATCCGCCATTTTCAATTGGGACAGAGCATGGAAAGATGTCAAGGAAACCACTCTCATTCATGGTTGGAATATGCTTTTAAAAGATGACAGCGACGACGACTACAATGAAAATCATGAAGGCTTGACTGCAGTCGATTTTGATGAAATGTTAACGTCAGCTGGTGAAAACGGGGTAACTATAGACGACATCGAGGAATGGTTGGAGGCGGATATGCAGGATCCCGGCTATCACTTTTTGAGTGAAGATGATATCGCGCAGCATATCTCAAAAAGCCAAGAGGACGTTTCAGAGGATGACGATTTGTTTGAAGAGACAGAAACTGAAGAAAAAATTAAACCAAAGGACGCACGTGATTCATTAGATTTACTTATTAAGTTCATTGATTCATCAGATGGCAAAAACTACAACCAATTTTATCATTCCGTAATATTGTTTAGAGAGGAAGTAATTAAAGAACAGCAGGAACGCATCAGTCAAACCAAAATTACGTCTTTCTTTCAAAAATGATTTACAATGCACATTTTCATTCGAACTATCACACGTACTGATTGCAGTTTTTGTCATTTTGTTGTTAAATAAAGTCCTACGAATATGCTTGGAAAAAATATGTATCTACATATTTATATATATGTATGTGCAATATAGATATGTACATATTATTCTGTAATTACTAGTGATTTTATTTCTGAAAAATTGGCTCCCTCGATCAACCGTTTTTTCGGTTTATCCGCGCCTTGCCTGGAACCAATTAGCACGGATAAACGAAGGTCTACTGTATATATAAATATATATATATAAATATATATATATATAAAAATATATATATATATATATATATATATATATATATATATATATATATATATATATATATATATATATATATATATATATATATATATATATATATATATATATATATAAATATATATATATATATATATATATATATATATATATATATAAATATATATATATATATATATATATATATATATATATATATATATATATATATATAAATATATATATATATATATATATATATATATATATATAAATATATATAAATATATATATATACATATACATATATATATATACATAGATATATATATATATGTATATATATATATATATATATATATATATATATATATATATATATATATATGTATATATATATATATTTATATATACATATATATATATATATATATATATATATATATATATATATATATATATATATATATATATATATATATATATATATTTATATCTACATATATATATATATATATATATATATATATATATATATATATATATATATATATATATATATATATATTTATATCTACATATATATATATATATATATATATATATATATATATAAATATATATATATATATATATATATATATATATATATATATATAAATATATATAAATATATATATATATATATATATATATATATATATATATATATATATATATATATATATGTAGATATATGTAGATATAATTATATAAATATATATATATATATATATATATATATATATATATATATATATATATATATATATAAATGTATGTAGACATAAATATATAAAGATATATATATATACATATATATATATATATATATATATATATATATATATATATACATATATATATACATATATATATATATATATATATATATATATATATATATATATATATATATATATATATATATATATATATATTGTCACGGTCGATCATACTCGCGGGTCGTATCGGTAGAGGATTAAAGCTCTTGTTAATCTATAGACGCGGACACGCTGACGGTAAAGAGAAGAAGTAGTGTTGTTGTAAGCAATGAGTTCAGTGGAGGAAATCGTAGCCTAAGTAATAATGTAGATTATAGGGTATCGTAAGTAATAATGTAGGTTACAGATTGTATGATTGTAGATTAAGCTTCGAGTCTCAGCGAACCCTGTCAAAAACGGCCAATATCATAGCCAAGGCGCGCATTTGCCAGGACCCGGTATTCCTCGAAGCTGTTGGTGGGGCCGAGTCGCCTCCATAACAGTCTCGAATAAACAATATGATCAAAGAACTCACCTGACTGAAGTAAAAGATAAATATTCTTTTCGACGACTTGGTACGGCAAGCAGTGCAGCCGGTCCGTTTCGTTTGTGGGCAGTATCTGGATTTCAGGACCGGGCAAACG
>OZ022264.1:137365067-137372824 GCA_963978885.1 Nemotelus pantherinus | reverse complement strand
GGTCCACCGAGTACCAAACACCCTATATATAATATATATAGATATATAGTATATATATATATATATATATATATATATATATAATATATATATATAATATATTATATATATATATATATATTATAATATATATATATATATATATATATATACATATATATATATATATATATATATATACATATATATATATATATATATATATATATATATATATATATACATATATATAAAAATGTTATATATATATATATATATATATATATATATATATATATATATATATATATATACAGGGTGTTTGGTACTAAATGAACACTATTTGAAGGAGGCGTTCTTTGACATATTTTGAGTAAGAAATCGTTCTACAGGATGGTCCGGATTTCAAAACCTACGGAGTTACAGGGTGTTCAAAAAACTTATTCGGACCGGTACCCTGACTCACTTGAATAGTTATATCTTGAACACTAATGATTACAACTCAAAGTTTTATACCGCGTTTATTAAACAACTAAATTACCTTTATTTAATGTATTGCACTTGATTGCAGTTGTACCGAGTTTTGAGATATTTCTTCGAAACACAAAATTTTTTAATTTTAACCCCGAAAATTCTGTGTTCCTGGTCGTTTTCCTTAGAAAACCTCATTATAATGTGCCACTTTCCATTTAAATATTTTGATAGGCCATAATTACTGGCTACAAAAGTTGCATACATTCCAATGACTTAGATTCTACCGTTTCGCATGTATTGAGCGAAAATAAATATCGCTTAAAAACTAGATATGTCATAAAACGGTCCTCCTTGAAAAAACAAAGTTTAATATGCTAGTCGTACTAAAGTAATTTAGTACCCATTGATTGCTATTTAAAGTATCAATAAACTTAACTATATTTTAGTTAGTTTCAACATAATTGATGCACCTACCTAGATGTGACAGGTAAAAGCATGTCCAGTTCTTCGCCTTTATTAGTGGGATACTTAAAAAATTGAAAACGCATAAAAACAGAACCACTTTCAAATTCTTGTAAGTTTCAGTGCATTACTCGAACAACAAGATCTAAATAAAATTTACGAAAACACATGGAAAATGCCTCGCTACACTAACGAAGAATATGGAGATATTTTGTACGTCTATGGGGAGTGCCGGGGAAATTCAGCAGCGGCGCAATCTTTGTATCATCAGAGATACCCCCATCGACGGATTCCTGGAAGGAGAGTGTTTCAACAACTTTACGCAAGGATTCGGGAAACGGGTAACGTCAGAACGAGCCGAGTAAACGCAAATCCTACAACTGCAACCGCTGTACGGACCGAAGAAGAAATATTGCATGCAGTGGAATCTGACCCATCAACCAGTATTCGACGCTTAGCGTTACGGTTTAACGTGTCTAGCTGGAAAGTTTGGAGTATTTGGAAGCAGCCCGTCTGCATCCTTACCATCACACACCAGTTCAGCAGCTCCTACCCATCGATTTGTCCAAAAGGATGGAATTCCGCAATTGGCTCCTTGAGAGACAATTAGACGACGAAAATTTTGTCAACAGCATTCTTTGGACGGATGAGTCTTTATTTACGAGGGACGGTATCACAAACTTCCACAATTTACACACGTGGGCTGAGAACAATCCAAACACTGCAAGAACGTCATCATTTCAGCATAGATTCAGCGTAAATTTATGGGCAGGAGTGATTGGCAATAATTTGATTGGACCTTTTAGGCTCCCGCCTACCCTTAATAGTACCAGCTACTTGCATTTTTTAACACATGATCTGCAGGAATTATTGGAAGATATTCCTCTGCAACGATTGGTTCCCATGTTTTACCAACACGATGGTGCTCCAGCTCATTACGGCCGACCAGTCATAGATTGGTTGAATCCCAACTATCCCAATCGCTGGATCGGTAGAAATGGACCAGTACACTGGCCTGCGAGGTCTCCTGATCTGACTGTAATGAATTTTTTTGTATGGGGACGGATGAAGGACCTTGTGTACGCAATGGAATTATCCACTTTAGAAGAACTAAATACCAGGATCGATGATGCTGCAACAGAAGTGAGGCAAAAGCTGAGAGATATGAATATGAAAAGAACGCTTGCCAAACGAGCTTTGGCATGTATTCAAAATGAAGGTGGCAATTTTGAACACTTACTGTAGATTAAAAATTTTGAAATAAAGCATAAAAACCATTATTAAATACTTTCAGTTCAAGAAAAAAGTGTAGATAGACAACGAGGGCCACTTTATGGCATATTTAGTTTTTCAGCAATATTCATTTTCGCTTAATACTTGTGAAATGGTAGAATCTAAGTCATTGAAATGTCTGCAATTTTTGTAGCCAGTAATATGGTTTATCAAAATATTTAAATTAAAGTGGCACATTATAATGAGGTTTTCTAAGGAAAACGACCTGGAACACAGAATTTTCGGGGTTAAAATTAAAAAATTTTGTGTTTCGAAGAAAATATCTCAAAATTCGGTACAACTGCAATCACGTGCAATACATCAAACAAAAGGTAATTTAATTGTCTAAAAAACGCGGTATAAAACTTTGAGTTGTGATAATTAGTTTTCAAGATATAACGATTCAAGTGAGTCAGGGTACCGGTCCGAACAAGTTTTTTTGAACACCCTGTAACTCCGTGGGTTTTGAAATCCGGACCATCCTGTAGAACGATTTTTTACTCAAAATATGTCAAAAAACGCCTCCTTAAAATAGTGTTCATTTAGTACCAAACACCCTGTATATATATATATATATATATATATATATATATATATATATATATATATATATATATATATATGTGTGTGTGTGTGTGTGTGTGTGTTCATCAACAAAATCTACTTACCAGCACAGCGTACCTACTCATCAGCAAAAAATCAACAAGTTCATCAGCCAACAACCACTGACCAGCACAACATACCTACTCATCAACGCATCTTCAAATAATCAGCAAGTCCATCGATCAACAACCGTTGACTAGCGCAACGTACTTACGCATCAACCCATCAGCAAATTACACACGGTCAACCGCTTACTGCATTCAACAAATCTGTTGATCAGCAAAATTGCGGACCGAATTGCGGAAAAATCAATAAACTTTCATCAGCAAGTCGATTTCAAGAATGCGGCAACAGCTTGAAGTCAGCAACTTCGATATTAATAGATGATGCACCATTAAATTAAAATGATATAAATAATGTACAAATGTGGAAAATAAAGTGTGTTCTGTTTTCATTGTAAGAATAAACAAATCGTTTCATTTTTCCTGTTCATTCCAGAACATTGGTCCTTCGAACCGGATACGGAAATACTGGTCCTCAGGAGTGCGCTAACAATTTATCAGAGGCGGACGTTAGGACAGGTATACAGAGCAGACCACAGACTAACGTCCAAACCGAAACAGTATGGCTGACGCAGCATTAGCGCAAAAATTGCATTTCGATAGCATCAACCGCTTCATCGAAAATTTTAAGAAGGATGGATCCAGCCGACATTCGCTGGCGTACTTCGAAACCAGGCTAGCACGCCTGGAAGAACGTTGGAAAGCATGCGAAGAAATGCGTGCTAACGCATATGCCAAGCTGAAAGAGGAAGGCGATAGGGGACTTCTGGCAAAGTACGTCGATGATTTCGGTGGCATTGAGGATGTAGTTCTCGAGCACCAGACGATCTTCAAGGGAGGAATCTACAGATTCCAACCTGTTTGCTCAGGACAACCACAGACGTCTACTGGTGGAAATGAAGGCTTGCGACTGGAACGTATCAAAATCCCGGTGTTTGGTGGAATCTACGGGGACTGGATAGCGTTCCGTGATTTATTTCGCAGTATGGTTCATGAGATTCCTGGATTGCAAAACGTGTAGAAAATGAAATACTTCCGCAGTAATTTAAAAGGTGAAGCTGAAAAGTTGATCAGCCATTTAAATATAATGGAAGACAACTACGAAGCTGCCTGGTCACTGCTCTGCAACCGTTATGACAATATGAAAATCATACCGCAAGAGCTTATGCAACGTTGGTGGGATGCCGGGCTGTGCCAGGGTAACCACGCGGCTGGTCTACGAGAGATGGTTAACACAACCAACCAGCTCAGAGCAAGCCTTAAAACGCTAAAAATCGATGGTTTTGATCTTGTCAAAGTTTTTATACTGAACAGCAAACTTGATAAAGAATCAAGAGCTGAATGGCAAAAATTAATAAGTGACAGTACAGATGTACCCACATTGAACAAATTGACGACCTTCCTCACGCAGAGATTCACGATGCTAGAAACACTAGCTCTAACCAAGCCATGTTCGGAATCAAGGTCATCAAAAAGGGCCATCACGCATATCGTACAAGTTTCATTAGATCTTTGTGCCATGTGCAATGATCGGCACCGGTTATTCGAGTGCCAGCAGTTTCAAAAAACTACAGTGGACGTAAGGCGGGAGGTGGTAAAAAACAGACGGTTGTGTTTTAACTGTCTGTCGAACAAACACACAGTCAGCCAATGCCAGTCGAAGAAGAGCTGCAAACATTGCACCAAGCGACACAATACCCTGGTACATACGACAGATGATAAGGTGTTCAGGTCACAACGGTCGGAAATACCTTGTTCCAAAACTGCCAACATTCAGGCACAAACACACAATGCAATGTTGTGCAATACTCAGATACTGCTTGCAACCGCACTGATAGCGATAACCAACAGTGAAGGTGGGACCGCTCAAGCGCATTAATTGCGTTCGATAACAATTGCCTGTAATTGTTTCAGTCGGTTTTAACAACTCATAATACACTACGCTGAGCTGGTCCCACCAAATACTGAGCATGACACTGGACCCGTGAATATTATGTTTGGCTGTCGACGTGGAAGCATGGCCGGGATATCCCCATAATTTTCTGTGGTAAGGATTATCTTAATGAACCCATTGTTTGTCCCCAGTCACAATGCGATGCAGAAATCCTTTCCGTCTTTGCCTTGCAAGCAGCTGTTCACAAACACACAAACGCCGTTCAACATCTCTCGGCTTCAACTCATACGGCACCCAATTTCCTTGTTTCTGAATCATTCCCATGACTTTCAGGCGTTTTGAAATCTCTTGTTGCGTCACTCCCAATGATCCTGCCAATTTTTGTTGCGTTTGACACGAGTCTTGATCAAGTAATGCCTCCAATTCTGCATCTTCGAAAACCTTCTCTCTTCCACCGCCATGCTGGTCTTCGACGTTAAAATCGCCGTTCTTGAAGCGTTGAAACCACTCTCGGCACGATCTTTCTCTAATAACGGCCTCACCATAGGTATTTGAGAGCATTCGATGAGCCTCAGCCGCAGATTTCTTCATATTAAAGAAGAACATTAAAACCTCCCGCAAATGACGAGAATTTGGTTCGTAAGCTGACATGTTTAATCGAGAATAACTTAATGATGCACACACAAATCGACTAATATTTCGATGGCGTTATGTTTACAAATAGCTAAGCTTATTGTGTGACATTTATGATCTATTAATTTCAACTACCACTTACCGCTACAGCCATCTATTGCAAAACGGCGGAAGCAAAGGTGTATACCTAATATATATATATATATATATATATATATATATATATATATATATATATATATATATATATATATATATATATATATATATAATATATATTCAAGATGGTTCTACTACAGGGCTGCCCGCATTTCAAAATCACTTCTGTCAGACCTGGTCCTAGCTAATACCAACATGTCCTGTAAATTTCATTATGATCGGATAATCCGGTCGTCAGTTCACGTGAACAGAACTTTCGAGTGCTGAGAATAGAAGTAATTTGGTGATGGGTTGCCGTTCTTGTGCAAATCGGAATTTTAAAACTTTTAGTTTGACATGATGGACAAAGGTCAAAATTTATCAATGATTTGAATTTTTTGTCAAAAATCAAAAATTTTTGAGGAGGGTCAATGATTTGAAGGATTTTTTTGCAGGAGCCTGCCGTAGCTACAGGATTACCTGCACTATCTTAAAAATCCACGTGTGTTAGATTTTGGTCAACATTAATATGCTTTGCGAATTTCACAATGATCCAATGTTTTTGTCAGAAGTAATGACAAAGCAGAATTCGAAAAAAAATCCTTGCCTACTTTTAGGCACTTAGCACCCAAACATGGCTCAAAATTTTCAATTCTTTATCATAGACAAGCTTAAAAAATAATTAGTTTTCATTCCCAATACTTTTTTTTAACAAAAATTTACACAGCTTGGAAATATAGGAGTACCTCAAAACTCACTCAAACGCCCGCCGCCGCCAAAAGGTTTAGGATATCTAAATTTGAGAAAGTCATGGACTTACCTACTGTATATAACTACATTCTCCGAAAATTTCAGCTCAATCGAATCGGCCACTCCAGAGACTATCACCCTTAATCATTCTGGATATATATATATATATATATATATATATATATATATATATATATATATATATATATATATTATATATATATATATATATATATATATATAATATATATATATATATATATATATATATATATATATATATATATATATATATTATATATATATATATATATATATATATATATATATATATATATATATATATATATATATATATAGTATATATATATATATATATATATATATATATATATATATATATATATATATATATATATATATATATATATATATATAGATATATATATACGAGGTGTGGCTATAAAATAACGGGACTGACGTTGTAAAAAATTTTATTTTCATTGTATAAATAATCACTTATTGTCACCGTCAATATACACCCCTTCTCTATACCTGCAACGCTCCATGCGAATTTTCCACTGTTTGAAACAGTGCTGGAAGTCATCTTCTGTCAACTCCTTCAGGACTCTTGCCGCTTTCTCTTTTACGCTTCTACGGATTCAAATCTCGTGCCTTTCAATGCAGATTTCACCTTAGGGAAAAGATAGAAGTCACATGGTGCTAGATCTGGTGAGTAAGGTGGATGTTCTAACACTGGGATGCTGTACTTGGCCAGGAACCGCTTAACAGATAACGCGGAATGAACTGGCGCATTGTCTTGGTGCAAAACCCATGATTTGTCCTTCCACATTTCGGGTCGTTTTTTTCTTACTCTTTCACGTAGTTTACCAAGTACCTCAAGGTAGTAATATTGATTAATTGTTTGACCTTCAGGAACCCAGTGAAGGTACACAGTCCTAATGAATATCGAAAAAAACAATCATCATTGCTTTAAATTTTGACTTGCTCATTCTTGCTTTTCTGGCTCTCGGTGAAGTTTGGGTCTTCCAATGCATAGATTGGCGCTTCGTTTCCGGATCATAAGTAAAAAACCACGATTCATCACATGTTATTATCCTTTCCAATAAATTTGGGTCATTTTCAATGGCATTCCAAGTGTCAGTACAAACATTTTTGCGAGCTGCTTGTTGTTCAATCGCGAGAATTTTTGGCACCATTTTTGCACACACTTTTCGCATGTTCAAATTGTCACGTAAAATTTGCCGTACACATTCTTTATCAATGCCTACAGTTTCAGCAACTGCACAAATACTTAATCGACGGTCAGACCGAATCAAATTAGCAACTTTTTCGACATTGTCATCCGTTTTTGATGTTGAAGGACGACCTGGCCGCGAATCATCTTCCACGTCTTGTCGACCATCTTGAAAACGCTTAAACCATTCAAAAACACGAGTCCGCGATAAATATTCACTGCCATACACTTC
>OZ022264.1:137302567-137360067 GCA_963978885.1 Nemotelus pantherinus | reverse complement strand
AACTGTTGAAAGCGATCCCAGAGACTGACCGAGAGAATCAGAAGCCAATGTATGAAGAAATTAAAACACTAGGATTACAGTGGCATCCTGAACAAGACGTTTTCTCGTTCAGGGTCAAGCCAGTCGACGACCAAAAGTTAACAAAACGTTATATTCTTTCAGAGGTAGCGAGACTGTTCGATCCACTGGGATGGCTCCAACCCTGCATAATCATCGGGGAAATCGCCATTCAAAGCCTATGGCTTCTACAGTTAGGCTGGGATGAAACGGTTTCACCAGCTTATGGGAAGGACTGGTTTGAAACACGTAAGCGATTATCAGCACTCGAGAAGCTTAGAATCCCTAGATGGATCAACTCCACAAGCAGCACGACCATAGAACTGCATGGGTTCTGCGATGCGTCTGCGGTAGCCTATGCAAGTTCAATCTATCTACGTGTATTAGAACCAAATGGACGTATAACTACAAACTTACTCACTGCAAAAGCACGAGTCGCCCCAACGAAGAAGGTTTCTATTCTGAGGCTTGAGCTCTGTGGTGCCGTTTTATTGGTAGAGACGATGAGGCAACTAAAAAAGCCTGCAATTGGACAAGTATCAAAACGTACTTCTGGTCCGATTCAAAGATTGTTCAAATCTGCTGGTGAGAGAGCCAAGCGGTCGTCTAACCCATCATGAAGGGCGATGAGCGGACGAGAATTCACACATCCTTCGATACGGATGAGCAACGTGTGAAGCTGATCGTAGTAAAGCGGTTGTCCGTCAACGGCGTGATAAAAAGTTTCGTACCAGACAGCTTGACGGATAGTGACCAGCCTCCGTGCAAACTGTGCAATGACAAGATGGAGCAGCTGGTAAGTTAGATCTCACCAATCTATGTGAAGGATTCGCTTGCACTTCACTGCGTCGCGAAGATCCGCCAGCTCTGCCAAAAATCGATGTGCCAGGCCAATATGAAACTTCGAGGGAAAGGCTTTCTCCACAAATCCAAGTAAGTCTTCCAACCTCGGGATCGTCTTCTGATCTAGATGCATGCTCCAAGCATGTTGAGTAACCTGCGGCAACTTGGAAGCTACAATAGGTACTGCCAATGCATCCCAAGCGTCCACTGGGAGCTCCATTATTCGCAGAGCCCGTAGCAATTCGCGTACAGTGTCGACGATCATTAGCAGACCATCCGTAATCTCCATTGACATAGGCTTAATTCCGACAAAACGCGAAACGTGTAAATCAGCCAATTGCCGTGGATTGTCGTAGCGACGAAGCATTTCCGCCCATGTCGCTTCAAAGCCACCCGTATACAAATTACCCACCAATGTCTTGAGCGATTCGCTTGCCATTGCATTTCGTAATTTAATTAGCTTATAGTATTCTGGGATCTCAGGCACGTTGAGAATTGTCTCCACTGCATCCCTGAATGATAGCCAATTACGTAAGGATCCATCGAAATTCGGTACTCAAACATGCTCCAATCACGGGTACACTCTATATTTTCGTTCTCGGTCGAAGTATTTTCATTTTCCTTGTCCAGGACAGCCATTCGACGATTTATTGCCACTACCATCTTCAAAAACTTCAAAGCACACTCATTCCGAAAAACATTCCACATTTTGTCATCAATACATACTCGACATATATATACATATATATATATATATATATATATATATATATATATATATATATATATATATATATATATATATATATATATATATATATATATGTATACATATATGTATATATGTATAATATATATATATATATATATATATATATATATATATATATATATATATATATATATATATATATATATATATAAATATCTCTACATATATATATTTATATATAACTATGTATATATATATATATATATATATATATATATAATATATATATATATATATATATATATATATATATATATATATATATATATATATATATATATATATGTATAAAACTAATTATATTTTAAGCTTGTCTATGATAAAGAATTGAAAATTTTGAGCCGTGTTTGGGTGCTAAGTGCCTAAAAGTAGGCAATGATTTTTTTGCGAATTTTGCTTTGTCATTACTTCTGACAAAAACATTGGATCATTGTGAAATTCGCAAAGCATATTGATGTTGACCAAAATCTAACACACGCGGATTTTTAAGATAGTGCAGGTAATCCTGTAGCTACGGCAGGCTCCTGAAAAAAAATCCTTCAAATCATTGACCTTCCTCAAAATTTTTTGATTTTTGACAAAAAATTCAAATCATTGATAAATTTTAACCTTTGTCCATCATGGCAAAATAAAAGTTTTAAAATTCCGATTTGCAAAAGAACGGCAACCCATCACCAAATTACTTCTGTTCTCAGCACTCGAAAGTTCTGTTCACGAGAACTGACGACCGGATTATCCGATCATTATGAAATTTACAGGACATGTTGGTATTAGCTAGGATCAGGTCTGATAGAAGGGATTTTGAAATGCGGGCAGCCCTATACAGTAATACCAGCTTGAAAAATCACTGAGAAAAAAACCGGTTTTTGGCCTGTAACTTCCGATTCAGCCATCAGATTTTAACAAAATTCACACAATACGTGAAAATTTGGTGAAAAATCGCTGAAAAATTAGAATAGAGTTGCCAGCTATGGTGATTTTTGTCTCCTAAATCTTGCAAATTTGCTCAGCAAAATAAAGCTTTTTTCCCTTGAACTTCCGGTCCAGTTTAGAAATCAAAACGAAGTTCATGCAGCAAATGAACCTTAATGTGACCCAAATGTCGTGGGAATTTCGTACAAAAATCATGAGAGGGCTGCCAACTATGACCACTTTTGTAATTTTGTGGAATTTTTTTCCGAGCGATTATGTCATTAGATTTGCAAATGGGAATGATCCTGCAATGAAAATTAACAACAAATATTAACGCTTTAAAAATTTGAAAAGTTTTGAGGGTGGTAGCCTTAAAATTCTTTTCACCCGTGAAACTTCCAGCGCAGTGATTCAATCGAAACGAAGTTTACTGGTTGGGTTTAACGTAACGTGGAACAGATTTGATATATATTTTGCTCTGCTGCTGACACAGGGTAACCAGCATTAGCCATTTTCGTAAATATCGCACCAACAGATGCTTCAAATTACGTTCTCATATGCAAAGCATTTGTGATATAAATAAGAAACCAATTTTTAAATTTTCCGAGTTTTGAACATTTTTCGGATGGCAGCCTCAAACAACGTTTAACCGCTGAAACTTTCGATTATAAAAAACTTTCGAAAAAAGCTTATACTTAAATCAACTTATCCTTTCAAAGGATAAGTTGATTTCAGTATGAGCTGGTTATGGTAAACTTATTGCTGCTTCGTTGGGAAAGTGTTGCCAGCACTGAACATTTTCATCATGTGTGTTATAGTTGAGTTTTGTTGCTTGGGATAAGGAATGGTTGTACAAAGAAGTTTATTACGTCTTTCCACATTTTATTGTCACTCAAAGACAATTTCTTCGAAAATTAATTTTCTAGCGGTTCTGATGCGCTAGACTTTTTAACATAAAATTTGAATCTTTCAAACGAATTAATGTTTTTTAAATATTCAGGGAGCTTATTTAAACACTCAGGTGCCATGAAGGAAACAAATTTTTGTATTTGCGTTTTACGGCAAGCGGGAACTATCATATTATTACGGTTTGTTCTTGTTGCGAGGTAATCTTGAGCATTGTTGGGTTTTACATACTGGTAGGTATAAAAAAGAGCAGCGGCTAAGTAAAGTTTTTTAATATCGAATACTATTGCTAATGCGAAGAGCTCAGCTGTCGGAAATCTACGAGGCAATAGGAAGATGACTTTTAGAATCTGTCTTTGCGTTGACATTAAATTTGAGAGGTGGGTAGAAAAGTTCTACCCCAGGCTGCACTGCTGTTTTGCAGTGCAGACTGGACTAGCGCAAAATAAATAGTTTTTAGTTGATCGACTGTCAATAAATCCCTTAAAGAATAAAAAATGTGTATGCTTCGCCTTAACTTAGCGTTAACTTCTTCTGTGTGTATTCCATTTTAGATTATTATCGATATTCACCTCTTGATATTTGGTATGGTCTACAATACGGATTGCTTTACACTTTACATAACATGCAATAGTGTCTCTATGCCTACAGTTTTGATCGTGTAAAGAAAGAATACGTACATTAGGCTGACCGGTAGTTGTGAGGGAAAACGCAATTATATTAGTTTTATCTGTATTTAGTTTGAGGTGGTGATTGCGTAACCACCTTAGTACATTATCCATGTGAGTTTGGCATAACCTGAAACTCTCTATCCAGCTTAGGGCCGAGATCAGCAATACCGTGTCGTCAGCAACGACTACTAAGAGACCTTTTGTTCAAATTGCAAAGATCATTCACATAAATGAGAAATAACAATGGTGAAAGGACAGTCCCTTGTGGTAAACTTACATCAGATTTGAAACACCAATCACTATAAGCGTTGTTAGCTTTGACCCTTTGTTGCCTTAGGCTAAGGTATGAGTATAGTAACTTTAGGGGTTTACTTATGATGCCAATTCCACTAAGTTTTTTAATCAGCAAGTTTTTTTGTAACACAAATAATTATAACACTGAATTTCGTTCACTTTACTGATCTTACTATTATAATTTCGCGTTAAACTTTCACACTTTATCGCTCTTAATAAAACGGCGCCCGGATACATTAAATTCGCTGTATCGCTTTTCACAGTAACAGCCTTTTCGCTGTATACTCTGTTTACTTACTGCCTGCTAGCACCTCTCGCGGCGGTATTTATTCTCGTGTCGCATGTGTCTTGGGTTCTCGAAGCCTCCTGATCTGGCTTCTGGAAGACTATTGTGAATGTCCGTTACCATGTGAGATCTGATTCATGGTTTGAGTTCTGGAATGTTCCGCTTTTGCTTTCTAGAGGACTCTATGGGCTATTTAAAGGCCTTTTCTGTTGACATGGGGCTGTGTCTTAGGTTCTCGAAGATTCGCAAACTGGCTTCTAGAGGGTTATTCGACGTTTTATCTATAGATTGTTTTCGTTGTTTGAATACATGTATGAAATACATGTATGAAATACATGTATGAGATATATGTTGAGTATTTCTTGCCTACGGTTCGTTTGGCGTGCATGACACAATATATATATATATATATATATATATATATATATATATATATATATATATATCTATATAAATACAAATAAATATATATATATATATATATATATATATATATATATATATATATATATATATATATATATATATATATATATAAATATATATATATATATATATATATATATATATATATATATATATATATATATATATATATATATATGTATATGTATATATATATATATATATATATATATATATATATATATGTATATGTATATATATATATATATATATATATATATATATATATATATATATATATACAAATAAATAGATATATATATATATATATATATATATATATATATATATATATATATATTTATATATATATACAAATAAATAGATATATATATATATATATATATATATATATATATATATATATATATATATATATATATATATATATATATATATATATATATAAAATCTCAGGAACGCGCCATCCGCTTGAATTGAAATTTTCAGGATACATTTGTGTATATGCAGAATAGTGCCAGGTTTCACCAAATGCAAATAATCTTTAGCCCTTTGGCAACGTTGGCCATTTTAGTGATATTTTAAATATACCTATTATTCTGTCAGCAAATAACTTTTGCAAAAACAAAGTATATTGAGTGAGTATTGAACGTGTTCTCAATGTGAATATGATGTTTTAGAAATGTGTAACCCTATGCCTGCGCTAGGTGCCTAAAATGACATAGGGAAATTTCGAAAATATTTGAATTGCTATAACTTTTGACCAGACTATCAGATCATCATGAAACTTAAAGGACACATTGACGTTACTAGACTGTAGACTAATCAGGTTTTTGATGAGTGTACTGGCACTTATCGCTACGCCAGGACATGAAACATAGACTTTTCTGAAAAAGTTTGGATTTTACAACAAAAACCATTTCATGTACAAATCTTATGCTGTGTCTATAGAGTCAAAGTAAAATTTTTGAAACTCCATATCGGAAAAGACCGGTAACCCTTCCTCAATTTACCTATACATTAAGCATCAAAAACTTCTGTTCACGGCAGGTGTCATATATATTTGGCTGAAACTCCATATCGGAAAAGACCGGTAACCCTTCCTCAATTTACCTATATATTAAGCATCAAAAACTTCTGTTCACGGCAGGTGTCATATATATTTGGCTTTGGTTGCCAGTGCGAGGTATTTTTGCTATTTTCGTATCAATAAATGCTTACATTAAGTATTCATATAGCAAACATTTGCAATGAAACATCTTTCTATCCCTGTAACTTTCAACGAAATCATCGGATAAAATCGAGATTAATAGGGTAATTTGATTTTGACGTGAGGCAGTTGTGGGAGACTTTTAGCTGCAGAGCTGGTAAAGTATTACGAGCACTGAACATTTTCTTTATTTATGTTACAAGAGATGCTGCTTTCAAAGTTCTGTAGTGTTTCACTTTCGTAAATATTGAAACTCATGCAAGTGGTAACCCTGAAAACCTTTCCATCCTATGAGTTTAAATGCATTGTGAAGATCAAAGCGGTTTTGCCTTTGAAAAAGGTTGCTGCACGTGTGGTAGAATATGCACGCAAAATCTGCACGATTCTTCTATTGTTCATCGAAAATTAGTATTTCTAGTGGTTCTGGTGCGCTAGAGTTTTTTTTAACTTGATCTAATTTCTTATTATGTTTCTTTTTATATTCACATTGATTTTGTTTTTATTATGGTGTCGCTAATATTCAGTAATTGGATTCTTACCTGTTGAATATATATTAACAAATAAATAAATAAAGATACCAATTTATTTTATTTTATTTATTTATTTACCAAACAAGGTATAATAATAATACATATAAATGAAATAAATATATAACATAAAAAAAATAGACAAATTTAAAAAAAAACAGGTTCAAAATAGGTATAAAATACAAACAAATATAATATAAATAAATAAACATTCGATAAATAAATACATAAAGCTAATTTACATGTAGGTTACAATATTAAATACGCAAAACGTAAAACGAAATTAATTAACTATCTAATTAAACAATTATAAAAATAGTCCTAAGTCAAAGAAGATACTAGGCCGGTAGACTAGGGAGGGTAGGATAAGAGAGCCTTGGTAACTCTATTTTTAAATGTTGCGTGCGCACCTAACGCTGAAAATCTCTCATAGGTCGAGACCCAATAACAAGCCAAAAGGGTTCACTTTTAACGCAACATTACTTTGGATATCGTGGGGGAAAAGTGTTGGCTCATACTGTTGAATATTTTTCAGCATCTGTTAATTGGCTCATTATCAGCATATGCGTTGCTATGCTTATATTCAACTAGCATTCGTCGGGATCTACTGACTCTCAAGGGCTGATTAAGCACAAATCTTTCCTGTATATAGTCGACATTAACAGCGTCTCTAATGACATCGAAACTGAAGCAGGCAGATAACATTAATTTTCTGGATGCAAGAGGTAATAAGTTGAGAAGTCTAAGGCGAAATTCATACGACGGTCAATTGCTTAAATCACTTGGATAGTAAAGACCTCTAAGAGCGAATAGCAAGAATTGCTTCTGAATAGATTCAAATCTCTGGCTGTGAATTTCGAAAACTGGGTTCCAGATAATGCAAGCATACTCAAGAAAAGGGCGAACGAGCGCGGTGTAAAGTGATTTTGTAACTCAAAGGTTCTGAAACTCCCTGGCCCGTCGCTTAATGAAGCCAAGTCGTTTACTTGCTTGAGAAATCATTTTGTCGTAATGAAAATTAAAGAGGAGCTTTTCATCCAGCACCACACCGAGGTCTAAAATGTTGTCCACTCTACTAAGTGCCGCATTGCTTAAAAGGTACGTATAATGTACGCGCGTACTTTTTCTAGAAAAGCTTATCACATGACATTTTGCGATGTTGAGAGGTAGGCTATTCACGCTGCACCAATGTTCGAGGGAATTTAGTTTTAATTGAAAAAAGCTGGCATCTGAAGACGACTTTATAGTATAATAAATTTTCAGGTCGTCCGCATAAAGTAGATGAGGCACATCAGATAAAACCTCTGACAAGTCTGATATAAAAATATTAAAAAGTAAAGGGTCAAGATGGCTACCTTGAGGTTCACCTGAATTGACATGAATTTTTTTAGAAATAAGCCCTTGGAATTTCACATGTTGTGAGCGGTTGTGGAGATAAGAGCTAAGCCATTTTAGTAGAGATCCGGCAATTCCGAATTGCTGTAGCTTGGAAATCAAAATGGAGTGGTCAACACGGTCAAATGCTTTGCTAAAGTCAGTGTAGACTGTGTCAATTTGATCACCTTTCTCCATTTTACATAGAACATGGGAAACCAGCACCATTAGGTTGGTAGTGGTAGAACGTCCTTTCCTAAAACCATGCTGCTGTTCGTTAAGTCGAGAATCGACCAGAGGGGATAGTTTAGCACATATGATTTTTTCGAAGAGTTTAGGAATAGTTGATAAAATGGAATACCTCTATAATTTTGAATTGATCTTCTATCGCCATTTTTGAATATTGGTGTCACGTAAGAGGATTTCCAATACGACGGAAAGTACCCAGAGGAAAGAGATGTATTAAATATAATTTGAAGAGGAGTGATTAACTGTGCGGCACATTTAATAAGAAACATTGGAGGAAGAAGATCAGGTCCGGGGCCTTTTTAACTATCAAGCTCTAAGATAGCTTTAGAAATATCATCTCTGGAAATGGTTATAGCCTCAGCGAAAATTAGTCTAGTTACTCTTGGGGAATGACAGAATGATGAAGTACTTGCTGGATTAAAAACATCTTGGAAGTTATCCGCGAAAAATTTGCAAATTTCTTGAGGAGAAGAAGACATTGAGGTGTTATAACACATAGAAGACGGATAGCCAGTTGTTTCCCGTTTCATAATCACAAAGTCAAAAAACTTTTTAGGGTTGTGGATTATATTCTCGCCGGTAGTTTTAATGAATCTGTTATATGCTTCATGAGACTTGTTATGGAATTATTTGGCCACTGCATTGTATTCTTCTTTAATACGATGGCTAGAGTCGACATTATTTTTTATTGATTTGTAAAGCTTGTTTCTATGATTTCTCATACGTCTAAGAGTCTTATCGAGCCAAGGCTCAGAAAGTTTATCCTTTCTCATAATTTTAGGGACATATCTTTCGACCGCGTCAAACAGTATATTGTAGAATTAATTTACATTGTCGTCAATAGATTGGGATGCAAGCGTATCTGTCCAATCGACATTGTCAAGAGAATGGTGAATGCTATAATAATCAGCATTGCGGAAATCGTATACAATAGTATTATTGTACGTTTGAAAGATATTAGAATCAGTAGTGGATAAATCAATAGTAAGAGCAGAATGATGAAGGCTATTAGAGAAAAGATTCTCCTCGTCGATAGTAGGGCTAACCGCTACTTTGTCATAAGCGTTTGTAAATATAAGGTCTAACCAATTACCATTACGATTGGGAGTTGGAGCAACCTGCTGCAAATCACTACCATACAAAGTACTCACAAGGTTAAAATCAGAATAATCAAGATGGTTAATAGGAATTAGGTAATTATTAGTTTCATCAAGAACGAAACGTAAATTAGGGCGATTAAAATCTCCTAGTAGAATAATTTGATCCTCAGCGCTACGAATTGCCATGAAAGTAGATATAAATTCGCATATATAATTGTAAACAGAGTCATCAGATCTAGGCGGGACATAAAATAAACCGATATATACCGATGTCCTGTCGAATGATATTCGAATAATTTTATGCTGAAGCAATTTATGAGGGGTTATGTTGACAATTTCGCATGAGAAAGTGCTGTTAACAGCAAGTAAAACACCACCTCCTCTTGTCTGGCCAGTGGCGACACAATCACGGTCATTTCTGAATATTGTCCAGCTACTATCGAGGATCTCTTCATTAATATGGGAGTCATTTAACCAGGTTTCAGTAAAGGCAAGTACGTTGAAATGGCATGATTTGGCGTCAAGGTAGAGTTTATTCAATTTGCCTCTCATACCACTGCAATTGTGGTGAAAAATTCTGAGGTACTTGCGAGAGCATACCTTGTTAGGAGCGATACCTAACGTTATACCGGGGTTTTTGCAAAAAATTTGAAGTCGGATGAATTTCATCCGAAGCTGTATTTGAGAGAGTGGAATTCGGAGGATTATTGATAGAAGACGCCCTGCAGCTATACGTTAAACTTTGAGGAGATATATCCGTAGGCGAAAGTCTGGACTCAACGCTATGGATATTCTGGACTGGAATATTTAAACATTCAGTGGTGGGAACTTCAGATATGGGTATATTATTATTCTGACGATTCCTAGGAGTTTTCTGCATTATTCGTAATTTGCGGACTGTACAATTATTGTTTACATTAATATTTTTACTTATATTGCTAATATTGTTGCTGCTGTTGGTGGACTTCCAAGGGGAAAACTTGATGCCTTTCCAGTCATAGCTCCTGCTACTTCCGTCGACGTTGGTAAAAAGCCAGGCGTATTTTTCGGGGATCCAGACTTGATAGTGCTTAGATGCTCTATTGTTATGTTGAGGTATGTGCTGAATTAATACGAAAATAATTTTTAATGAGTCTTCCAAGCCGAGAAACGTTGGTAGAAATAGGGAATCCTTCGACAAAAAATAGCACCCTTTTTTTGTTTGAGAATGAGGTGTCATGTTGAAAATTGTAGTGACTTGAGTTCAAACATTTGATTTTTTCGATGCGTTTGAGCCATTCACCTTCTGACCAGTATGTGCCGAACATAAAAATGGTTTTCAAGGATTTCCCTGCTTGAGATTGAAATTGTAATTTCCGTGGCGAAGAACCAGGATGAGTCTCCGTGCTCGTTAACAGCTCTTTAATGGGCGAGGTAGCTGCATCCTGAGTAGCGAATTCCTTTGGTACATTAACGTTGATATTGACATTAGCCATTTCTTCGTGAAGCGACTGCTCGTTGATAATAGGATTAAACGACCCAAGTTCCATAGATAGCTTTTTTTGAAACTTTTCAATTTAATTTCAATGAGTATTTCGTCATTAAGGTCTGCACTACAGGTATTGGAAGCGAAAGAATCAAATTGAAAACAAAGCAACAAAAGCGTTTCTGACAGTACGTCTTGCGCCGATGGGACGATGGTTAATATTCCACTGCTGATATGAACACACGCTACCTTTTCTGGATGGATGATTTTATAATATGTTTGTGAAGTGGAAATGCAGTTTCCGCACTTGGCAATGAACATATAACTTTGATGTACTGTGTTACGTATTGGCAAACTACCGCCAATGCAACATAATTTAAGTTCCACTCAGTTAAATGCCCTGCGTGCTTCCCTTGCCAGCTAGCTCAGCTGCGTCGGCCGTGGGGTTTGGGCTGAGTGAAACTTCCTGCTATAAGCACGCTAACGAACACCAACATAGACCATAATAACCATGGGGAGAAAAAAACAAGAGGGTCGTCATCTTTGATGTCAAGGCGGACTGGATGGACCCTTCGTCCACCTATCTTTTTACTCCATGATAGAGTTACAACAAAAAGACTGATTTCAAAAGTTTACAATTCATGTTATTTCAAATAAAAAAAAATAATAACAAAATCAAAATTCAAAAAGACGAAAATTTGGTTCAAAAAAATTCAATTTAGAATAATAATTAATATAATGATAAATAATGTAAATATATATTATGATAAATAATGTAAATATAACAAACAAGATAAATAAAATAAAATAAAAGAAAATTACTAAGAATAAGAAAAAATAAATTCAAACAATAATTAACAAAGAAAAACTCACCGCTCCTGACGACGGTCGACCGTTGCTCTGGACTGGTGACTGGAAATTCGAGGTTTGTCAACATAAATATGATCTTTCTTTGTTTTCTTGTGTTTTTTTTTTTTTTTTTTTTATTATTATTATTATTTCAATTCGTAAATTTAGGTTATAGTCCACAAATTATCAACTAATTCAAATTATTAACATCAAAAGAGCACAAACAAAATTTTGGCAAAAGTAAAAACTTTAAAATGACTTTTCAAAAAAAACAAAATAAATGTCGCAAATCATATTTCCACGGCGTCTCCCTCACTGTTGATTGCTTTCACCTTCGCTTTCCGCTGACTCTTGCTATATACATCCAACAATCACCAAAGCCAATTTAAGATTCAGTAGATTCCAGGAGCTAGGAACCTTTTCAGCAGTTTTAGAATAATGCGTTTGCTATTCTATGAGCCAGACCGCTTCTATCGCAACCACCCAGTCGATCCTCACAAGAATTTCAAAAGTCGTTCAATTTCGAACCGTAATTGACTCAGTTCTCAACAGCGAACAATATCAAATTGGTATATATGTGGCGGCTCTTCCCCGATCCAAGAGCTATCAGTTTTGCTCAAGAGCTCACACTTGCAATAACAAAGAAT
The DNA here is from genome assembly GCA_963978885.1 of Nemotelus pantherinus. Taxonomy (NCBI): domain Eukaryota; kingdom Metazoa; phylum Arthropoda; class Insecta; order Diptera; family Stratiomyidae; genus Nemotelus; species Nemotelus pantherinus. The sequence goes on along the minus strand of OZ022264.1, from coordinate 137,347,479 downwards.
TCAACAACAAAAGGCTAGTTAATTCGAATTCATTGCTAAATATCTGCTCAACACAATAGGCAAATGATCACTTCGATGACCACTGAAGTTCTATTCAGAATTCGTATGCGAAACTTTTTCTTTCAAAAGTCCAAGCAGCAATCGATTTGAAATAAATTTCAAATATCACAAAATATTTCTTTTTTTTTTTTTCCACACCACGATATGTCTATCTAATCCACACACATTTAGTCCAATTTCGTTTCCAGTGAATTATTTGATTCAAATCACGAGTTTTTAATTTAATTTCTATTTTTCACTAACTTTCAATTCATATCTGTCGTCGATTTCTCTATCGCGTTTCGCCCTATTGCTTATGTTCTTCCGAACACTTCATGCACTGCTGTCGTCGAAAGACTGACTTCCAAAAACTCCCATCGTACCGCTCATCACCAAGAACCGTTGTCGCCATCAGCTCCGTTGCATCGCTGCCTTTCATTGCTATCAGCTGCATGCGCGCTGACCGGTCGGGAACATTGACCTCTAGTGCATTCAATTTCGATGCAATCATTCAGCGGTCAAGGGCCGAGCATTACCGCGTGATGCATGTACACGCTCAGTTCCAATCACCGTACGCTGCACCAAAGCGAATGCACTGCATCGGATGCTGTAGGAGCGAAATTGAAAAAGTTGGCGATGAAATGAATTTTGTGTGCGTGCAACAATCGTGGGGACGACCCTGCCCTGAGAAGAGTCTCAAAGAAACCCGGGCAACAACAATGACTAAGGAAATAAACACCAAACTATCAGGAGCGAAGGTCTTTGCTATGGTAGACTCCTAAAATTTTCCCTTTCTCATCAGTTAGTTCATAGGTCACGCGACCCAACTTACGCTGTACAAAAGCTCGGATAAATTTCGGAGCAAGTTTAGCGGCGAACCGATCAGCGGCATTGCTAAGTGTGAAGTTCCTTACAAAAACCTCTTGACCAGGAGTGAAAGATTTTTCGCGACTTCGGAGATCATACACCCGAACCCCCTTGGCATGAGCCTCAGCCAGTTTATCTTTCACCCTATCCTGAATCCATCGCAGCCTATCAGTGTGCGGGCAGAGTTCTACCTCTCCATCCTCTAACGCTTGCATTTTACGGAGCAATTCATAGTCGCCGCCGTGTTGGATACGATGAAAACCGAATAGAAGGAAGTGAGGTGAGCAACCAGTCGCCTCATGCATGACATTGCGAAATGCAGCACATGATTCGGCTAGTAGCCCATCCCAAGTCCTATGGTCATCACCGATGTAGGCGCGAATAGCGTTGAAGATAGATCGATTAGCTCTCTCTGAAGCGTTGGCTTGCGGTGAATATAAGGGCGTAGTGATGTGCTGAACGCCATTCTCTAGGAGGAATGCCTCGAAAGATTTAGAGGTAAATTGCACACCATTGTCCGAGTGCACGAACTCCGGTACTCCATAGGTCAGAAAGATATCGTTTTTGAGGAACTTAATGACCGCTTCTGAGGTGGCTTTGGGTAGGGCCTTGAGCCATACAAACTTGCTGAAATGATCCAGCACCACAAGCAACTGAGTATTCCCTGCCTTCGAACGAGGGTATGGGCCCATGAAATCAATGAACAGTCTTTGCAATGGCCTATCTGTTTCCCGCTGATTTCCCATTGGCGGCCTCATGGTGCGATTCGGGGGCTTGACCTGCTTGCAAACGGTGCAGGAGGAAATATAATCTTTAACTTGTTTCCTCAACTGCGGCCAATAATAGTACCTTTGCAGCAGTTCCAAAGTCTTCCGAATCCCACAATGAGACCCCCTAGGGTCATCATGTGCCTGCATAATTAGCTGTTTTCGTTCACTTTCAGGAACCCATAATTTGGTTCGAGGGATATCGGTGCACAAATCATTGTGTGTTCCGGTGGTAATGAACACACGCCCCTCCCTAACGTGCACATTCTTGAAATCCTCAGGGCTCTTTTCAATCTGGGCTATGAGATCCAAATACTCAGGAGCCTGAAATGCTGTATCAGCTATTACCTCAGCAAGCCTATAGTGCTCAGGCAAGTGACATATTGCGGATTTGATTGCCTCGATCGACCCACAAGCTCTCGATAACGCATCTGGGACGACGTTCTGAGTTCCCTTTCGATGCTCGATGTTGAAATCGAAAGACTGCAATTTCAAACTCCAGCGAGCCAATCTACCTGTTAGGTCCTGTTGTCCCATGAGCCATTTAAGACTAGCATGGTCGGTGATGATGGTGAAAGGCAACCCTTCGATGTATGCTCTGAACCTCTTAACGCTCTGCACCGCAGCCAAGCATTCCAATTCAGTAACACTATAGTTGCGTTGCGCAGCGTTAAGCTTTACAGACATAAAAGCGATTGGGTGCTCCTCTCCATCATCATCCTTTTGGAAGAGGACACTCCCGATTCTGGTGGCACTAGCATCACACTGGATGAAAAATCTTCGAGAGAAATCGGGATTGGCGAGCACTGGAGCAGAAATTAACAATCTCTTAACCTCTAAAAAGGCGTTATTGGCGGCGTCCGTCCACTGAAACGAGCGTTTACCTTTTAACAGATCCGTCAGAGCTGATGACACTGCCGCGAAATTAGGAATAAACCGCCGATACCATCCTGCCATTCCCATGAAACGTCGGACCTCCTTCGCAGACTTAGGTGTTGGGTAGCCTACGATGCCAGAGACCTTCTCTGGATCGGTTTTCAGGATTCCATCACTCACTACATATCCAAGATATTTGATCTCTCGCTGCACGAACTTGCTCTTCTCAACATTTATGGTCAATTTAGCTGCGTTAAGCAACTGCGCCACCTTGGAAAGTAACTCCAAATGTTCGTCAAAAGAAGAACTAGTCACGAGCAGATCATCGAGATATACAAACACCTTGTCATGCAGCTCGTGAGGGATCACTTTGTGCATTAATCTGCACATGGTTTGTGGGGCATTGCACAAACCGAACGGCATCACAGTGAAGTGGTATAATGGGCGGCCAGGAACGGTAAAAGCAGTCTTCTCCCTAGATTCCGCATCCAATGGTATCTGCCAAAAAGCATCTTTTAGGTCCAGGCTCGTTATAAATTTAGTGGATTGTAGACGAGCCAATAATCCTTCTATTAGAGGTAATGGATAGGCATCCTTCAAGGTTACCTCATTCAGTCGCCGTGCATCTAGACATAGTCGTACTTTACCAGGCTTCCTTACAAGGGTAACCGGTGAACTCCATGCGCTCTTACTTTCCTCGATGACTCCTAAGGACAGCATACGATCCAGTTCATCATACAACAGTTTCTGTATGGCTGGGGACACTGAATAATGCCGCTGCTTAATAGGTTTGGCAGACCCGGTGTCAATGTAATGAGAGACCAAAGTGGTCTTACCCAAACCATTAAGGTTATATGAAGGAAACTGTTGAATGACTTGCTGTAGTCGAGACTGATCCTCAGGAGACAGAGTGTGAAACGCAGGGGCTGTGGCTTCAGAAATGGATGCAACCGCCAGCTGTTGAGTTGGTGAAATTTTAAACGCGTCCCAGAAATCCATTCCTAGATAAACTGGGCTGGTCAAGGTTGGAACGACCAAAAATTTTATCATGCGCGATTGATTGTTGAATTTCACCAAGGTCTCAACATATCCGAGAACAGAAGCCCTATGACCTGACGCTGTCCGAACTTCGGTCTGAAGAGTATTGAGATACAGACTCAGTTCTGCAATCAAGTCTAAAGCTCCGGCTCCCAGGATACTGACGCTTGCACCACTGTCCAACAGTCCTTGAAGCTCACGTCCTTTAATGAAGATGGTAGCGAAAGGACGGTTCTCCCCAAGAGGTGTCACGATGGTGTCGACACATGCTTTACGAAGCCAGCGTCTGTTGGCAAAGTATTTCCATGCCCGATGAAAACGAGATACCGAGCGCCTGCGCATCGATCGAGGACACTCAAATCCGTGGTTGATGTTAAAACTATCTGATGAGCGGTTTTCCGAGTTTAGTGTTTTCGACGAAATTCCGGGTCGATACCGGTCGCGGCATCCACCGTAGTTGGCTTGGGTGGCGGACGAGGGGTGGGAATACGTCGAGCCCCCATATCCGGCGTACTCCGCCTGCCGTTTCCCGACCTGCAATGCATGCAGTTGGGCTTGAGAACACCTTCCATTCCACATCCGTAACAAAATATTCGCTGGCTGGGGACCGGACAGTCCATAAATGTGTGGCCCAGATCTTTACAGTTCCAGCATATTACGTATTGTCTTTGTGGAGCTTGCTGATGTTGAGCGTTTCCAAGCGCAACCGCATCCAGAGCTGGCGTGGTAGTTGGCAGATCGTAGTCGTACGAGTAACTAGGTCCTTCGGAGATGTTGTGATAATAAGAATACTCCGGCGCCGCTGTGGAAAAAGAAGGAGGCAACACCTCATGAACTACTCGTGGTCTTCTCAAAGGCATAGATGATGGTGGTGCTTGTTTTTGCCCGTCCGGATACCAGACAGCCTCAATCGCACAACATCGAGCAACCATTTCACGGACTGAAAGAAAACTGATTCCAGCCAGATGATCCCTTAACCGCTTGGTCATATTTCTGAAGAGTATGACCTGTAAATCTGTATCTATCAGAGGGTTCGTCAGCGGTAACATCATGGACTGGATGTCATTGAAAAATGCTCGAAATGACTCTCCTGGTTGCTGAATTCTAGCATCGATTGACCGTCTGATATCGACGTCTGTCTGGAAGCCACTGAAGCAGCTCATGAAATCTCTCTCCATGTCCTCCCACATCAACGCAGGGTGCATCTCATGGTAGCACCAGTACCACTCTAAAGCTGGTCCACGCAACAACAAGTGGAACTCCATGGCCAACATCGCTCCAGAAATTCCATAATGTTTAGCCATGGCCGTGATCCGGTATAAAAATTGCCGCGCGGTTAATCCAACGCCTGAACCATCAAAATGAATACCCCATTTGGACACTGGGAGTCTTTCGGGTCGGCTATGATTCATAAGACTGTGGTGTGTTGGGGTTGTTAAGCTGAAATCTGGCTGAATCGGAGGAGCGTGTTCTCTTGTTTGTGTGCCTCTTAGGGGTGTACACGGGGCATCCGCAAAGTCCACTGTGTTGGCACGAACTGCCGTAGATGCAGCTTGATTGCCAGATCCCAACACAGGACGAGGTCTAGTCCCTGTCGGTGACAGAGTCAGACGGTTTATCTGCCCTGCAAGACTTTCATAGTCTGGGTCAGAACGAAGATGACCGTGAGGTAGCATTTAAAATTGATTGATAATTTAAAATTTTTAAATAAAGTAGACTATATATTTATATGTATATAAGTAATTTACCAAAATTTAAGAATTCACTATAATTTTATTTGAAATACGTACGTAAAAAAAATTAAAATCTCGATTCCCAATAATTTTAATTAAAATAAGGGAAATAATTAATAGAAAGAATAAGAAATCCGCGTGTTTAAATTTAACTGTTTATTATGGCAGTAGAACGAAAAATCAATCCAGCCGCCCCGGCAGCAAAGATGACAGGTGAGGATGGGAAAGGCATAAAAATTACGGGTTGAAAAGGGGGGAAAAAAATGAACTACAGACAAATCTTGTGACACAACTGGATCAGGTTTGGAACTCTTAGCAACAATCCGTTCGCATAGATTTCTAAATTAGACAATCAACACCTTGATGGTGGACAGGAGTCTGCTGAGCCCCAAAGTGAACATCGTGGATGATGTTAATGCTCCTGAATTCAGCTGTTCGGTCTTGCCTGAACAATTCAATTTTAAATAATGAAGATGTCAAGGCCACCATCCACGATGCTACCCTGATCCAATCCTGCCTACAAGACTGTCGATTATGAAAAAGGAGAAATACTCCTGTTAAACACTAGACAACACATCCTAGCAGGTTTGAGCGCCAACGTTGCATTGGCGCCAGTTTGCCAACATTAAATATTAAAAGTTGCTTTTAACTTACCATGAAAGAAAAGAAAAAAAAAATTGGCTGAGGTAAACATTTGGCTAGAGCCACATATGACACCCCAGCCAAATAAAATGGAATTGATGTTCAAGAAAAAAAATTACTCAACAAGGTATCGAAAAAAACTAAATTAATATCTGGATAAAACGAAAACTGAAAATTAACAAAAGTAACTAAATAAAACAATAACCAACTTTGAGCGAAGGCCAACAATTTGGGCGCCATTTGTTACGTATTGGCAAACTACCGCCAATGCAACATAATTTAAGTTCCACTCAGTTAAATGCCCTGCGTGCTTCCCTTGCCAGCTAGCTCAGCTGCGTCGGCCGTGGGGTTTGGGCTGAGTGAAACTTCCTGCTATAAGCACGCTAACGAACACCAACATAGACCATAATAACCATGGGGAGAAAAAAACAAGAGGGTCGTCATCTTTGATGTCAAGGCGGACTGGATGGACCCTTCGTCCACCTATCTTTTTACTCCATGATAGAGTTACAACAAAAAGACTGATTTCAAAAGTTTACAATTCATGTTATTTCAAATAAAAAAAATAATAACAAAATCAAAATTCAAAAAGACGAAAATTTGGTTCAAAAAAATTCAATTTAGAATAATAATTAATATAATGATAAATAATGTAAATATATATTATGATAAATAATGTAAATATAACAAACAAGATAAATAAAATAAAATAAAAGAAAATTACTAAGAATAAGAAAAAATAAATTCAAACAATAATTAACAAAGAAAAACTCACCGCTCCTGACGACGGTCGACCGTTGCTCTGGACTGGTGACTGGAAATTCGAGGTTTGTCAACATAAATATGATCTTTCTTTGTTTTCTTGTGTTTTTTTTTTTTTTTTTTTTATTATTATTATTATTTCAATTCGTAAATTTAGGGTATAGTCCACAAATTATCAACTAATTCAAATTATTAACATCAAAAGAGCACAAACAAAATTTTGGCAAAAGTAAAAACTTTAAAATGACTTTTCAAAAAAAACAAAATAAATGTCGCAAATCATATTTCCACGGCGTCTCCCTCACTGTTGATTGCTTTCACCTTCGCTTTCCGCTGACTCTTGCTATATACATCCAACAATCACCAAAGCCAATTTAAGATTCAGTAGATTCCAGGAGCTAGGAACCCTTTCAGCAGTTTTAGAATAATGCGTTTGCTATTCTATGAGCCAGACCGCTTCTATCGCAACCACCCAGTCGATCCTCACAAGAATTTCAAAAGTCGTTCAATTTCGAACCGTAATTGACTCAGTTCTCAACAGCGAACAATATCAAATTGGTATTTATGTGGCGGCTCTTCCCCGATCCAAGAGCTATCAGTTTTGCTCAAGAGCTCACACTTGCAATAACAAAGAATTCAACAACAAAAGGCTAGTTAATTCGAATTCATTGCTAAATATCTGCTCAACACAATAGGCAAATGATCACTTCGATGACCACTGAAGTTCTATTCAGAATTCGTATGCGAAACTTTTTCTTTCAAAAGTCCAAGCAGCAATCGATTTGAAATAAATTTCAAATATCACAAAATATTTCTTTTTTTTTTTTTTTCCACACCACGATATGTCTATCTAATCCACACACATTTAGTCCAATTTCGTTTCCAGTGAATTATTTGATTCAAATCACGAGTTTTTAATTTAATTTCTATTTTTCACTAACTTTCAATTCATATCTGTCGTCGATTTCTCTATCGCGTTTCGCCCTATTGCTTATGTTCTTCCGAACACTTCATGCACTGCTGTCGTCGAAAGACTGACTTCCAAAAACTCCCATCGTACCGCTCATCACCAAGAACCGTTGTCGCCATCAGCTCCGTTGCATCGCTGCCTTTCATTGCTATCAGCTGCATGCGCGCTGACCGGTCGGGAACATTGTACAATACTTTTCCTATCAACCATTTTCCATATATTTGCGGCTAATAAAAGCTATGTAACCTTCACGTGCGAGGCAAATTTGCAAACATCAGCCTCATAAACGTTCACGCACCTACGGAGGAATCTGCTAATGGCATGATGAAAAATTATCTTTGGAGATTTTAACGCCAAAACAGGTCGGAAACCGGTATTCAGGCACTACGCAGGCACCCATAGTTTGCATGAGAACATTAAAGACAATGGACTTTGAGACATAAAACTGACAGCATCCATGAACTTGGTCATTGCGAGTACCAGGTTCCCGCGTAAAAATATCCATAAGGCCACCTGGATATCACCTGATGGGGCCACTCGTAACCAAATAGACCACGTGTTGATAGATCGCCGCCGCTACACGAGCTTGATGGCGGTACGAACGTATCGAGGTGCCAACTTAGAGTCGGACCACTATCTTGTTGGTATGGTTTTCCAAGCGCGAATTGCTTTGCATAGCAGCATTGCATCCGCGAACCAGGCTCGAACCAACACAGCTGCCTTACGCAATCAAAATACCAGTAACACCTTTGGTCTTGCGTTAGGATTCGCCCTTGAAGAGCTCGATGGAGGTAGAGAAAGTCTTGGGGCCAGGATGCCGGGCGCAGATAAGAAATGCACAGGCCTTAAGAATACTGTCATTAGTACTGCTGACGCCATCTTAGGCAGTAGTCGCAAAGATCGGAGCGACTGGTTTGATGATGAATGTAAACTAGCGACTGAACGTAAGAATGTTGCATACCGGGTAATGCAGCAATCTCAGAACATGGGCACGTGAGGAGGAATATAAAGAGCTCAGAAGAACAGAGAACAGTCTTCAGACAGAAGAAAGCAGCATGGGGAAAAGACCTGATCTGTGAAATAGAAAGAGCTAGAGAGCGAGGTCCGTACCAGGCGCGGAAGTTCCACCAAATAGTTCGCAACATAACGCGATACACACCACGCTGCACATACTGTTAGGGCAAAGATGGTAATCTGATCACCGATCCTGCAAGCATTCTAGAGCGATGGGAAGTGCTCTTTAGTGAATTGCTAAACGGTCAGCTCAACGAAGAATCGGAGGCTCCACCAATGCAAGAAGACGGCTCTTTACCGCCGCCAACAAGTATAGAAGAAGTACGAAGAGCCACAAGTCGGCTGAAATTTAACAAAGTCCTTGGAACCGATGGCATACCAGCTGAGCTGATTAAATATTGAGGACCCACATTACAACAAGCAGTTAATGAAATTATATTGCATGCATGGGAGCATGAAGAGATACCAGAAGACTGGCGCAAAGGCATAATATGCCCCATACATGAGAAAAGAGATGTAACAATGTGCAGCAACTATAGGGGTATAACATTGTTGAGTACCTCCAATAAGATACTCTCCTCTATCCTGCAAGAACGGATAACCCCATAAGTAAAAGCCATCATCGGACTATATCAATGTGGCTTCATCCCAGGCAAATCAACAATTGATCAGATCTTTACTCTCAGGCAGGCGATGGAAAAATGTCTGGAATTCAACATTCCATGGTACCATCTATTCATAAACTTTAAGGCCGCCTACGATAGCGTAGCCAGAGTAGAACTGTATAAAGCCATGAGAGAATTCGGCATCCCAAAAAAAAACTGACACGATTGTTTAGGTTGACCATGACCAATGTAGCAAGCCAACTTAAAATAGCCGGATTGCTATCCAAACCGTTCGACATCTTCAATGGGCTCCAACAAGGCGATGGTCTGGTCTGTCTCCTCTTCAACCTGGCGTTGGAGAAAGCAATCCGAGACTCTGGCACATCAACGAGAGGGACCAAGTCTTGCCACATTCTGGCTTATGCAGTTGATATAAACATAATTGGAAGATCGGTACTAGCTGTACGAGAATCCTTCGTCGAGATCGAGCGTGCGGTACGAAAACTGGAGCTGCACATAAATGAAGGAAAGACTTAGTACATGGTGGCAGCATCTGCAGGAAAAATTCCTAGAGTTGGTCAAACCTTCAGGGTAGTTGAGCCTGAATTTGAAATAGTGCCATCATTCAACTACCTTGGGTCAATCGATAACAACATGGAGGAAGAAATACGCGGGCGGCTGCTCAAATCCAACAAAGCCTACTACGGTCTGTCAAGGCTCTTCTAATCTCGAAATCACACCCGAACATCAAGACCCTGCTGCTTGCTTGCGCTGGAGGGATGGCGTTGACCAGGACGCTTGGAGTTTAGTGGTGCCCAATTGGATGACATCGGCTCGCGATTAGGTCCGGATGAAAAAAATTGTTGACGGAGGCCGGGACCGGACTCCGGTTGTAGCGCCGATGATGATGATGAAAAGGAACCACTGACTTTGAACGAATTATAAAATTGATTTAGCTTCAATCACCTAAATACGAAATTATGATTAGTAACAATTGCTATGTGCTGGACGAAATTATTTTTTACCAGAGTCATTCAATAACCATAGCAAAGAATGATCCCGACCTAGTGCAATGACCGAACTGGCTTTTTGCTAACGTGTTAAACCCAAAGCCAGTGCATTCATGGGTAAACAACATTGATTGTGCTATTGCTACTTAGTTGAAGTTATTGATTATTAATTATTAAAAAATAATTCATGTTAATAGGTCAATACAACTAACGCAATATATTATTAATATACTTTATTAATACTTATTGATAAATAGACGACCGTTTTTATAACAAATAGCCAACATCCATTAAAATAATGCAACAAATTGTAAAACCCCCAAATATACGTTTCACGAACAAATAATAACACATCCGATCGAGCGGACAGTTCTTTATTGAGTGATCATCGTATATCTTCTTCTTCATCTTTTGACATTTCTTATGATCGCTTAGCATGCTATAGTGCCATCTATTGGCAAAGAACGTTATTACAATTGAAATTAATATTTACAATTATGATCTTACAGTTCGTCCAACCTGACAACTGGTCGACTACGACCAGCATCAAATTCAACTTGTGTTATGCTATGGACTACTTGTGAGTTTTAATCCAAATTGAACCTAACAGTTTTCCATTTTCTCAACCTAGCTGCTTCCACTATTCTATTGTTAGGGTCTGAGTCAATTGGCTATTATCAACGTCTGTTATTCTGTATCTGTCGTGAGGCAAGATTTGTCTCACAACATACGGTCCGCGGTACCTACAGTCACGTCTATGTTTTGCAAAACTACAAAGTCCCCAACCAAATATCTCTTTACAGGCGTACTCTTCCGTGCATGATACTCTTCATTATATCGATCTGACTTATTAATAGCTGCTAGAGCTTTAGTTCGCATGTCTTCTAAATCCCGTTCCTGCAGTTAAGTCTGCTATGAATTCAGTCAATTCGTCAACTTCAGGGCTTCTTTGGCATACACCAAATAACAACTCGCTGGGACTGTAACCTGTAGAACTATGGCGCGTATTATTTATACTGTATTCGGCTTTTGCTAACATCTGAGTCCAATCAGCATGTTCTATCGGTTCAGTGAATTTTCCCAAAATAGTTTTTATTACTCTATTCACCCTTTCCACTTGACCGTTAGCCTGTGGAGAAGCAACAGCAGTCTCAATGTGGGTTACACCCTTACCCTTCAGAAACTCCCCACACTCCATTGATGTAAAACAAGTCCCCCAGTCTGAGATAATACAGCAGGGACGGCTATAGTACTCAAAATATCTGTTTAAACAAGCAATAACCTCCTTGATGCTTGTGCTATTTACAGGATACAATTTGACCATCTTAGTAAAAGCATCAATTACTACCAGGATGTGTTTCCTATTTGATCTAATTGCGGGCATTGGACCAAAGTGATCAATATGAAGTGTATCAAAAGGTACAGGCTTCTTTTCAATACTATACATATTTCTCTCTGAAGCTCTAACTGGTGCAGCATACATAATGCACTTCAAACAATTTCTTACAATTTTTTTTTGTTTTCTTATGCATATTTGGAAACCAATAGTGACGCCTAGTCTGTTCATAAGTTCTTTCAACTCCCATATGCCCATCCTTGTAATATTTTCTTCCATTTCCTGCGGGACATATAAACCAAGATGACCGTGCTTAAATTGCCGGAACACTAATCCATTCTTCATTTCGAAATCAGCGACAGGACCTCTCTCCGAGGCATCTCGTATTCTTACTACTTCGGCATCTCTGCTTTGCGTGAGTTGGATCTGAAAACTAGCATCTTCTTCATTAACCGCGGCAACCATTCGACATCCAACATCAGGGCCATCATAATCTTCTGCGTCCTCAACCGCAGCAACCACTTTGTCCTCCCCTATGAATTCTCTAGTTGTATGTGGCTCATGACATCTGCTTAAGTCATTTACGTGTCCCATACACACACCATGACGATGTTCCAACATATAATCATATTACTGCAACTCAAGTGCCCATCTCGCGATCCGCGGATTCATAAGCTTTCTTTCCAAAGTAAGTCTCACCGAATTGCAATCGGTTACTATTTTGAATGAAATGCCTTCCAAATATACACGGAATCTCCTTAAGGCATACCCAAGAGCCAATGTCTCTAACTCAAAGCTATGATACCGGCTCTCTACAGCCGTTGCTGTTTTCGAGAAGAACATAACAGGATGAAACTTTCCGTCAAATTGTCTTTGGAGTAGGACCACCCCATATCCCAATGAACTAGCATCACAATGCAATTCTGTTTCATTCTGATGGTTATAAATTGCAACACTGGGCTTTTAGTCAGTTTGTCTCTAAGTGTCATAAAAGCCTGGCAGCGGACCTCTGTCATTTCAAAAGGAACACCTTCACGCGTCAATGCAGTCAGCGGTTTAGCAATTTCAGCATATGATTGAACGAATTTTCTAAAATAAGAAAACAGTCCTAAACAAGTCCTCAGCTCTTTAATATTCTTGGGTAAAGGATACTTAGAAATAGCCTGGATATGTTCCCCACTCGGCTGTATGCCGTCCCTGGAAACCCGGTACCCCAAATAGTCTAATTCTCCAAAACCAAATTGACACTTAGACAGTTTTAGCTCTGAACCTCTTTCACTTGCTCTAATACTCCGGCCAAAATTTCTAAATGTGCATCAACTGACTCAGTGGCTTTAATTAAGTCGTCCATATATACTATCATTTTACCTTCTCGGATGAAATCCTCAAATATCTCTGATATGTAACGCTGAAACACAGATGGAGCGTTCTTTAGGCCAAAAGGCATTATCAAATATTCATATTGTCCCTGCGGTACAACTTAAGATGTATATTTTATGGACTCCGGTGACATCTTAACATGGAAAAATCCGTTTCGCAAGTCAAGTGTACTAAAATACCTCTTATTCCCCAAAAACCCAACGCAATCTTGCAGCAGAGGCAACGGGTAGTTATCCCTTGCTGTTATTTTATTTAAACTTCTATAGTCTAGGCATATCCGAGTCTCTCAATTCTTTTTTGGAACCAACACTACCGCAGAGGCATACGGCGAATCGCTTGGCCTGATTATTTTTTTCTTCAACATCTCATCCAAGAGTTTCTGTACCTCAGACCTTTCCCTATATGATAATTGTCTTGGAGCTGAATAGATTGGCGCTTCATTCAACAATCTGATCTTCATTTCGTAATCATACTGTTTCACTTCCCTTTCTGGCAGACATATATAATTATCAAGAATATCCCCTCTAAATCTTCTCTTCTCATGCAGCGGTAAGTAATCACTTATATTTAGATTAACCTCCTCTAAATCTAACCTATGTCACATAAAGACAGTTGATCCCTAATGTTTGAATTAAAATCTTTCCTATTTGTATCATAATTCTGTCCGGATGATTTAGTATCCAGAGCGGACCAACCTAACAATCCCACGGTATTTTCACCGAACTCTTTTTCCTCTAATCTAATTGATCTTTCTTCATTTCTTCCTGCCAATGGAATAGCTTCAACATCTTTGAATATTGAATTTTTCTTATTATGAACATCAGAAACAATCAATGGCAAATCAAATGTGGGCTTACTAGAACATCGAGGCGAGGTCAAAGACATATATTTATATTTTTGTCTTCTTCTTTCGTTCCTATTTGTATCATAATTTTGTCCGGATGATTTAGTATCCAGAGCGGACCAACCTAACAATCCCACGGTATTTTCACCGAACTCTTTTTCCTCTAATCTAATTGATCTTTCTTCATTTCTTCCTGCCAATGGAATAGTTTCAACATCTTTGAATATTGAATTTTTCTTATTATGAACATCAGAAACAATCAATGGCAAATCAAATGTGGGCTTACTTGAACATCGAGGCGAGGTCAAAGACATATATTTATATTTTTGTTTCATAATTACGTTTTTAATTTCGTTATTAATCACACAACTTGATCTTAAAAAGTTTCAGAAAATCCCGGCCCAAAATGAGCGGAAAGCTTATGGCATACTCTGGCAACACGTATAATTATACAGAATGAATCTTATTTCTAAATTGAATTTGACATTTGATCACGTTTACTGCTCGTATTTTCGAATTTCCGACTCCTCTTAAGCTCGTTGCAAACTTTCTATCCTCGACCTCGTATGGTACACACGACCTTTTCATGAAGTGAACGGGACTACCCGTGTCAAACAAAGACAATAAATTATTAAATACCCCACAATTGAATTCAAACATAACACTTACGTAATTTACGGCATCAACTGTTACAACCTCTCCCATCAGCGTGGCATCATCATCTTCTTCTGCATATCCAGAACTCTGCTGTTCATAACCAGTGAGGTAGTAGAAATGGAGTGGACATGCCCATAAGATTCACATTGAAAGGGATGGTAGCAATTTTTTGTCTGCTCATTGTCAAATCCAAGTAGTTCGCCTCCAATTTGACAATGAGAGCGAAATGGCGTAAAGGCAGCTTTAACATGCTTTGTGCGCGAGAGGATTGAAGGAGCTAATGGTGGAAAGTTATACCGTCCGTGTCCAGGGGCTGTTCATAACCGACACTGGCTGCCATGTTTGCTAGCAGTCTAAGTCTCTTCGGCGGGTTTTGGCAGTTTCGGTGATTGTGCCCAACCTCCCAACATCGGAAACAAGACCTGATCGGCATTTTTTTCGTAAGGACAACCATTCTGATAATGGCCAAATTGGCAACAGTTGAAGCAGCGTTTCATCTTCACCGGTTCTTCCTCTGTTTGCATCTAATAGGGTACTCTGGCGTCTTGTTCGGCTAACTATAGCTCGTCTGGGTGGGGCAGCAGTTACAGCGGTGATCTCGGCTCTTCTTATTATCCAACTACTTTGTATGTTGGTCATTATCCGCTTCTCGTGGATACTGACCGCTTCCTTCAACGCATCAATGGATTTCGCGTTAGCTAGTAATAGTGTAGCATCTTCCCCAGGCAGTTGCATTCCATCAAGTACCAAATTTATTAGTTCCGGCTCCGTCAGTGAGCTATTGCGAGCTAATCCTGTCATTAACAAAATATACCTATGCATGGACTCCGCTTCTCGGTTCCATGTCCTCTCCTTCAGTTTTTCCAAAATGTCTACGGTTGTCATCGGCCTTCCAAATTCTTTGATAAGCTCCTCTTTTAGCTCTTCGTAATTAGTAGCAGCGCTGCCTGCAACAACATCTTGAGCTGCCTCTACCAATCGGTTTTTTAACGCCATTAGTTTGAATACTTCACTGCAACTTGCTGTTTGGAATATTCCCTCCAAATCAGTTGAATTTATGAACGCTGTACTCTCCGTCTCTAGATCCTCTGAATACAGGGACAATGTCTCTTATGTCTCTCAGTGTCGTCACTAATTTTCCTTCCATCGGCGATTTTTCTTCCTGGTCCATCTCCAAATTCTCAATGCTGAGCCTGAAAATTTCCTGTTTCTTTCTCAATATCTCCAGCTCTTCGTTCAACTCAATCAGAGATTCTCCTTTTTCTACCATCTTTCTTTCTAATAATGGTGATAGGACAGCAGGTACCCGATGATCATAAAAAGTCATTGGCGGCGGGGCAGCGGACCACAAAGCAGTGGATGTTTGAGCCTTAGGTATTGAAGCGGCGGACAGCGGTGCGGCAAACGATGAGGCATCAGACAGCGGGGCCTCGGACATCGAGACGGTGGACAGCGAAATATCAAGTGCTGTACCAGCGGACAGCAGAGCAGCATATCTTGAAGCAGCGGGCATCAATGCAGCAAATGATGGACCAGCGAGTGACCAAGCAGCGGACAGCGAAGCAGCACTTAACGAGACCGCAGGCAGCGGAACAGCAGGTAACGAAACGGTGGGCATCGAAACGGCATCCCTTATGGCAGCGGATAATTGGGCTGCGGGTATTAGCGCCTCTCCAGCCTGGTATGGTGGCGGAAATAAAATATACCAGGGATGAGACATTTTCTGACGGCTGCATCACACCTCTAGGTGGCAGCATCGTATTACTAGGCGGCATCATCACATCACTGAGTGGCGGCGTAATATCACCAAGCGGCGGCGTCACTTTTCTGGACGGTGGCGTCATGTTATCGAGCGGCGGCATGGTGTTGCTAGGCAACAGCATAATGTCACTACGCGACGGCGTCATATTGCTACGCGGCAGCATCGTGCTGCTGGGCGGCGGCGTTGCTTTTCTTAGCGGTGGCGTCATGTTATCGGGCGGCGGCATCGTGTTGCTAGGCAACAGCATAATGTCACTACGCGACGGCGTCACTTCACTACGCGGCAGCATCGTGCTGCTGGCCGGCGGCGTCGTTTTTTTCTCCTGCGCACCCTCAACCGATTTTCGTATTTGCGCTGCAGTGGTACTCCGCGATACTTTAGCACCACGTTTTTCCGAAAACTTCGTTGGAGCGCTTTTCGTGCTTGATCTTGAACTCATCAGGACCGGACCCCATACCTGATTTGTAAAACCCCCAAATATACGTTTCAACTCTCAGTTCTTTATTGAGTGATCATCGTATATCTTCTTCTTTTGACATTTCATATGATCGCTTAGCATGCTATAGTGCCATCTATCGGCAAAGAACGTTATTACATTTGAAATAAGTATTTACAATTATGATCTTACAAAATTGTCTAACATCAGTTAATATAATACATGTTCAAATGACTGCTACTACACTTGTGTAGCCAAATCACTCGAACTGGTTTGCACCACTAGATTAACCATTAAACTTCACTATAGTAATTTCAACCAACGAAAGACTTGAGTGCTCGTTATGATTAATCCATTTATTTCACATTTGGTACGACCTTATATAGTAAATTATTACAAAGAAAGTGTACTCATAATCATACTTATTTGCACTTTGCAATTGCTGACATACGAGGTGATCGATTTGCTTACTGACCTATTTACGATATAAACAAGTTAAGCGAACAACGCTGGTTTTACATCATGAAAACGTACGACCTTGATGGCCCATATACCCATAGGAGTCATCAAATGTGCCAATTAAAAATTAAATGCAAAATAGTCAAATCGACAAATAACTCAATGCAATTTCTCTTACACTGAAACGACCTTGCGATGATGATTCAGCATTTACAGTTATATCTTATGAGCTACGATTGTAATTGATTATATTGGACTATGTTGTTATTGTTATTTTGTATGATGATGGTTTTTATTCTTTTTAAAATATACATGATAATTTATCTCATTTGTATAATATATTCTTATTATTCTTAGCAAAACTATAATTCTAAACAATACAATAAATTGATTTATTGAAATTAGCTAGTTATTCATTGACAACCTTTTTCAAACCGAATTTAAATGTATGAACTTTCTAATTACAACTTTACTTACTTACTTGGATTTACAGAAACTAGAATGCATACCGTGTGTGGAATGTATGTACAATGTAGAAGATCAAACGATATTGTAAAGTATGTGGGAATAGTGTCACCACAATACTCCCCTGACAGCGAACGCTAGGAGCGTTTTAAAAAGGTAATAAAAAACAAAAACTAATTATAGGATGTCCGTGCAGTAGTGGTTCGGCCAGCCCGAGAGATATACTCTTTGAGCCGTACATGTTTACAGTCGCGTAACTTGTTTACTGAAGAGGAACTTTGATTAATATGAGTATGTGTAGGGTAGTTGGTTATAGGTCTGTTCGCGTACCTTAACCTATTATAATATATTAAAATAGATTCGCAGAAAGTCGTTTTTGTACTTTTGCTGCAAGCCAAATTTTGCAGCAAAAAGAAGCCAGCTGCCAAATTCTGTTACTGTTGCAGTTTGCTGAAGTACGCGAACAGACCTTATTTTAGCTGGCTCAGAGTAGTCTTCTGTGAAGGATGACGCGTAGCAGGGTTTTTTCTGTCAAGCGCCACGTTTGAATGTTTTCCTTTAATGTTCAGAGTAAAAAATTTAGGATGCCTGTCGACAACTTCATAGGGACCATCGTATGGTAGTCGAAGGGGTGGACAAATGCAATCAACTCGAACAAAGACACGTGAGCATGAGTCAAGATCCTTAAAAATGAATATTTTCTGTTTTGAATGGTCTGCAGCGTCGGCTGGACGAAGTTTTGCCATTAATTTTGAGAGTTCCATGGCAAACTCTGTTTGGCTAATCTTCCCGGTAAACATACGACCTTGATGGCCCATATACCCATAGGAGTCATAAAATGTGCCAATTAAAAATTAAATGCAAAATAGTCAAATCGACAAATAACTCAATGCAATTTCTCTTACACTGAAACGACCTTGCGATGATGATTCAGCATTTACAGTTATATCTTATGAGCTACGATTGTAATTGATTATATTGGACTATGTTGTTATTGTTATTTTGTATGATGATGGTTTTTATTCTTTTTAAAATATACATGATAATTTATCTCATTTGTATAATATATTCTTATTATTCTTAGCAAAACTATAATTCTAAACAATACAATAAATTGATTTATTGAAATTAGCTAGTTATTCATTGACAACCTTTTTCAAACCGAATTTAAATGTATGAACTTTCTAATTACAACTTTACTTACTTACTTGGATTTACAGAAACTAGAATGCATACCGTGTGTGGAATGTATGTACAATGTAGAAGATCAAACGATATTGTAAAGTATGTGGGAATAGTGTCACCACAATACTCCCCTGACAGCGAACGCTAGGAGCGTTTTAAAAAGGTAATAAAAAACAAAAACTAATTATAGGATGTCCGTGCAGTAGTGGTTCGGCCAGCCCGAGAGATATACTCTTTGAGCCGTACATGTTTACAGTCGCGTAACTTATTTACTGAAGAGGAACTTTGATTAATATGAGTATGTGTAGGGTAGTTGGTTATAGGTCTGTTCGCGTACCTTAACCTATTATAATATATTAAAATAGATTCGCAGAAAGTCGTTTTTGTACTTTTGCTGCAAGCCAAATTTTGCAGCAAAAAGAAGCCAGCTGCCAAATTCTGTTACTGTTGCAGTTTGCTGAAGTACGCGAACAGACCTTATTTTAGCTGGCTCAGAGTAGTCTTCTGTGAAGGATGACGCGTAGCAGGGTTTTTTCTGTCAAGCGCCACGTTTGAATGTTTTCCTTTAATGTTCAGAGTAAAAAATTTAGGATACCTGTCGACAACTTCATAAGGACCATCGTATGGTAGTCGAAGGGGTGGACAAATGCAATCAACTCGAACAAAGACACGTGAGCATGAGTCAAGATCCTTAAAAATGAATATTTTCTGTTTTGAATGGTCTGCAGCGTCGGCTGGACGAAGTTTTGCCATTAATTTTGAGAGTTCCATGGCAAACTCTGTTTGGCTAATCTTCCCGGTATTCGCCTGAATAAAATAGCTAGGCAGCCGAGGGTTTTCTCCGTAAAGGAGTTCAGTAAGTGATGAGGCAAACTCTTTTCGTACTAATGTACGAAATCCAAGTCAAATTAGTGGAAGCGTTCGTGTCTAGCTGTCGTTGTTATGAGCCATGATGGTCGACTTGAACGTTCGATGTCAACGCTCGAGAAACCTATTAGCTTGAGGATGATAAGCCGTAGTTCGATTACGTACGAAACCCATTAGTCGACTTAGTTGAGAAAAAGGGGCTGACTCGAATTGTCTGCCTTGGTCGGTGATGATCTTATGTGGTACTCCGAAAAGTGCAATCCAATTCTTCCATAAGGCATCAGCGCAATATTCGGCAGTAATGTTGGCGAGAGGAATTGCTTCTGGCCAACGTGTAAAACAGTCGATGATCGTTAGGCAATATGTGAAACCCTGTGAGCTTGGTAGTGGCCCAACAATATCAAGGTGAATAACCTTAAAGCGTTCGGAGACTTTAGGAAAGTTGGTCAGTTGAGTTTTAACATGCCTGGTAACTTTGCATGATTGGCATTGAATGCATTCACGAGCCCAAATGTTAGTATCTTTGTCCATGATAGTATTTTTTAGAAATACTTTTTCTTGCAGCTCGTATGCCAGGATGTGCTATGTCATGAAAACTCTTGAAAACTAATCTCCAAAACTGGAAAGGAATGTAAGGTCTAGAATTTGGACCAGACTCTTCACAAAAAGTTTCAATGTCTGAACCGAAAATTGGACGTTTATTGAACCTTTACTTTGAATTTTCCTGAAGTTCTTTGAATTCTGGGTGTTGCAGTTGGGACCGAGCTACTGCTGCATAGTCTAAGCAGCTAGGAAGAGCAACTTCTTTAAGACGTGAAAGAGTGTCAGCAACAATTTTGTCGCGACCAGCGACAAGATGGATGTCGGTAGTGAACTCACTAATAACACTAATATGTCTAAGCTGACGTGGAGTAGCCTTTTCAGGGTTTTGTTGAAAAGCAAATTTGGCCCTATCGTGGTTCTTTATGGTATTAAAAAGATCGTTTCTTTCGAATGGCCACTTGAGATTTTATTGCTTTATCAGAAGAATATTAAAACGACAGTAATTCTAAGCGACGACTAACGTACAAACTAACAATGCATCGACTTAATTGCTACATTGGAAATCGCAACTCGGCGGCAGCGCACAAGTGAAATCCGATATGCCCATACCAGTTGGTCTAATATGGGCGCAAGAAAATAAATGCTGATCGAGTTTCGAATGCTGCAAGTCGCAGTGCATGCGATAAGCAATATTCGAATGTTTTTAATCTCGTCGGTCAGCATAAGCAACGTACGAGCGACGACTCGAATTACTCATGCTGAGGCGAGGTATCACGTTCAGGTTAATGTGCGCGAAGGAATTAATTGCGCAGAAAATGCATTGTATGTTGTGTACAATGGACTTTCGCGTGTTGCTACATTACCCCACTTCTAGTGGTGAAGCCACGATCAAATGGAGGGATGATGCTGTCCCAGCTGCGGTTGCGTTACAAAAATATTTACAAATTTACTTAACTAAAAATTATATTTACGGTTGGATACGCACGGTGCGTCGAACTGTGCGCCCAAATCGTGTCGTCGTTGGTGGTCTCTGGGAAGCATCGTGACCTGGTGATGATGTTGATTCGCGCTGGTCGATGTCTTCGGTTACGAAGAAGGCTGGTTTGAGTCGGTCGATGGAGACGTTGACATGCCGGCCGTTGATGTCCACTTTGTAGTATTTGTCCTTCCGATTTATTACTCGGTACGGACCATCGTATGGTGGAGACAAAGGCGGGCGGACTCTGCCGTTACGAACAAAGACATGCGAATTCTTTGACAAGTCTTTGTTGATGAAGACGTTCGGAGTTCCGTGATGGGCTGTTTCCTGCGGTCGTAGTTTACGCATGCGTGCTTTGAGGTCGCGTAGGAAGTCGCTTTCGTTGACTGATGAGCCAGTGTCGCAGAAGAATTCCCCTGGAAGACGTAATGTTGCGCCGCAGACTATGTCGGCAGGAGTAGCTGCTATATCTTCCTTCAGCGTTGCTCGTAGGCCGAGTAATACTATCGGGAGTGCCTTAGTCCATCCAGTTGCGTCTGCGTGACATTGAATGGCGGTCTTCACAGTGCGATGCCATCGCTCGATGATGCCGTTTGCAGCTGGGTGGTATGGTGTCGTACGAAGATGCGTTGTGCCCAAAAGTCGAGTCAGTTCGGTAAAAACTTGACTCTCGAATTGCCTACCTAGATCGGTGGTTATTCGCGCGGGCACACCGAAACGGCTAATCCAGGTGTCAATTAGCGCCTCTGCCACGGTAGTTGCTGTGATGGTCTCCAACGGAACCGCCTCAGGCCATCGTGTGTAACGATCGATGGCGGTTAAGCAATATCGGAATCCTTCACAGAGAGGTAATGGTCCGATCAGGTCAATGTTGATATGATCGAACCGTGCATCTGGTAGACCATACCGTTGAACTGGTGACTTGGTGTGGCGACCAACCTTGTTGCGTTGACAAGGCAGGCAATTCCGTACGAAGGTTGTAATGTCTCGCTTCATAGATGGCCAGAAAAAGCGCTCGTTGATGAGTTTCTGCGTCGCTCGTGTTCCGGGATGTGACAAACCGTGAAGATTGTTGATGATGCTTGGTCTGTACTCCCGTGGAACGTAAGGCCGGATCTTGTCTGCTGTGACGATGCAATGTAGCGGAAAAGTACAATCCGGGATTTGTTGTTTTTTCCACTCCAACGGCTGATTACAGTCTTCGAGCAAGGTTTGGAGCTCATCGTCGTGTTGTTGTGCTGAAGCGAAAGTACAAAAGTCGATTTTAGTTATACTACTTACACGCGATAGGTAATCCGCTATGACATTGTCGTGTCCTGGAACGTGTCGGATATCCACACTGAACTGTGATATAAAGTCCAGTTGGCGTTGTTGTCGTGGTGACGCTTTCTCCGGGTTTTGGCGTAGTGCGAACTGTAAAGGCTTACAGTCGGTGAAGATGGTGAAGACCCTGCCTTCGAGCATGTGACAGAAGTACTTGACAGCTTCGTAGATGGCCAGAAGCTCCCTGTCATAAGCACTGTACTTTCGCTGTTCGGTCGACAATCTTCTCGAAAAGAATCCTAGTGGTGCAGTGTTTGCTCCTATGGTTTGATGTAAGACGGCGCCGATGCCGTCGTCTGAAGCGTCGACATTTAGGGACCATGCTGCTTTCGTGTCTGGGTGAGCAAGTGATGGGACGTTGATTAAGTCCGTTTTGCACTTGTCAAATGCGGCCTGCGCGAGCGGAGTCCATACTATCTCGGACTTATCCCGTTTCTTATTTCCGGGAATCAGTTTCTGTAAGGCGCGTTGATTCTGCGCGGCGTGCGGTAGGAAACGTCGATAGAAGTTCACCATTCCCAGGAAGGACTTCAGTTGTTGCACCGTTCGTGGCTTTGTGATTGCAGCAATTTCCTCAGTCTTCTCTGGTAATGGTTTCAGTCCAAGCGAAGAGACAAGATGGCCGAGAAAACGAACTTTGGTCTTTCCAAACTGGCATTTGTCGGCGTTGATCGTCAGATTGTAGCGTTTGAAAACTTCGCGTAAGTCTCGCTGGTGCATTTCATGATCCGGAGATTAGATGAGAATGTCGTCGAGATAGCTGAAGACGCAATCGATGCCCCTAAGGTCTTCGTGCATGAAGCGTTAGAATGTCTGGCCCGCGTTGCAAAGTCCAAAACTCATGTACTTGAACCCGTACAATCCGAAGGGAGTTAAAATCGCTGTCTTAGGGACGTCCTTGGGCTCGACCGGGATCTGATGATAGGCCTTTTGTAAATCGATAACGGAGAAGGTTTTCATCCCATGTAGTGAAGCAGTACAGTCCTGCAAGAATCCGATTGGATATCTATCCGGGATTGTGCAGGCATTGAGGGCGCGATAATCACCGCAGGGGCGCCACTTGCCGTTGGATTTGCGCACCATGTGAAGCGGGCTGCTCCATGGACTCTTCGATGGACGACAAATTCCCTGATGCAACAACTCTTCGAACTCTGCTTTCGCTGCTGCCAGTTTATCCGCTGGCAGTCTCCTGGCTTTTGCGTAGACTGGGGGACATTTTGTCACGATATGATGCGTCGTCGTGCAATTGATTTTGCGGTGTGTCGCTGGGATGGTGATATCGCGAAATTCACGCAGTAAGGAACTGTATTCACTTTTTCCACCAAACGTACGGATTGTTGAAGCGGGTGATTTGTTCCTTGCCAAAACTCGCGCCACTGTCGAAAGTTTGGTCTGCTGGTCGATTAGTCTGCCTCCTCGGATGTCTACTAGCAGACCGTAATGTTCCAGGAGATCCGCACCAATTATCGGAGCTGTTACGTCGGCGATGACAAATGTCCACGTGATAGCGCGTCGAAGACCAAGGTTTAACGTGAGGCGTCGTTCACCGAACGTGCGAATAGCGGTTCCGTTCGCGGCGAACAGTCTCGTTTGTTCCTCGGGGTTGCTACGGTCTCGGATTGTCGATGGAATGACCGAGACGTCTGCTCCCGTGTCAATCAGGAACGCACTCGTCGTTTTACTGTCTCGGACGTAGAGACGTAGTACTGTGCGTGTTCCAGTTGACATGGGTTTCGCGGACTCGTCTAGTTTTTTCGATAATTGCAGGGTGGTCTGCAATTAGCGGCTGCGTCCCCGTAACATTGATGGTACCAACACAGGCCGGTGGGTTGGCGTACCGGTGACATCGGCTGCTGTTGTGTATTTGACCTGGATCGTTGTCGTCGAGTCCGTGATCTGGATCGGGAAAGTTCGCTTCGGCGGCGTGCACATGACCCATCACAAGCTGATGTTGATGGCTGCAGAAGCGCTGGCAGGGTTTCCATGCGACGTTTCAATGCAAGGATCTGTGCCGTCAGCTTTGAAAGCTCGTCAGTAATTTCCGGTGTGATATGCTTCTCCTGCGCCACTGCAGCTATAGAGAATGGACCTGATACTCGCGTTACCTCACTGACACGGTCGGCGATGATCACTATATCCTGCAGTGCGGCATCGTTCGAGGACAGTATCGACCGTAGAGTGACGTCTAATCTGCTCAACCACAGTTGTTTCAGGAGGTCCTCTGACACTGATTTATCCGCCAGCGCTCGCATGCGGATGAGGAGCTGAGAAGGACGCTGATCCCCAAGCTCGACACCTGCCAGTAACTTCTGGATGCGCTGTTGGGCACTCTCACCAAAGGCTGCGATTAATGCCTTCTTAAGCGTAGCGTATTTGTCCTCCTTCGGCGGATAGACCACAATGTCGCGCACTTGCTGAATCACTCGCGGATCGATAGCTGACAGACAATTCGAAAATTTCGTGTTTTCGCTCTTCGTTCCCGTGCTCACGAAGTAAGCTTCGAGTTGCGCGGACCATAACTTGACATCTTCCCTCTAGAACTGCGGTATCTGGAGAGAGACGCGGCCGATGCTTTCCTGGGTCGCGGCGGGTACGTCGTTCTTCGGTGAACCCGCGAGTGAACTGTCGTTATCCGTGCCGCTTGCGGATGGAAATGACTCGACGGACGTGCCCGGTTTCGCGAACGCGAGCGTCTTATTTTCGGGTTGTGAATCACTGTCTGACATAATTGATCGGCGTCGAAATAGGAACACTTTATTGATTTTATAAAATTGTCACTGATATTACGCACGATTTACTTGAGTTCCGCGTCGCTTAATACCTCGTACGTGGTCACGGTAGACGTACACTAGTACTGCCGTATTAATGCACAGTATTGTTATTAGTATGGCTTCAATTTTCTGACTCTCGACGGCTAGGGATGAATTTATCACCATGGTATTCGAAACTTCTCCTACTACGGGTTTCGTTTCGTGATCACCCATGGTTTACAAAACAATTAAAAACGAAAGACTGACTAAGGATCGCCACTTTGGCCCTATCGTGGTTCTTTATGGTATTAAAAAGATCGTTTCTTTCGAGTGGCCACTTGAGATTTTATTGCTTTATCAGAAGAATATTAAAACGACAGTAATTCTAAGCGACGACTAACTTACAAACTAACAATGCATCGACATAAATGCTACATTGGAAATCGCAACTCGGCGGCAGCGCACAAGTGAAATCCGATATGCCCATACCAGTTGGTCTGATATGGGCGCGAGAAAAGAAATGCTGATCGAGTTTCGAATGCTGCAAGTCGCAGTGCATGCGATAAGCAATATTCGAATGTTTTTAATCTCGTCGGTCAGCATAAGCAACGTACGAGCGACGACTCGAATTATTCATGCTGAGGCGAGGTATCACGTTCAGGTTAATGTGCGCGAAGGAATTAATTGCGCAGAAAATACATGGTATGTTGTGTACAATGGACTTTCGCGTGTTGCTACTAGTGATGGGTCGCTCATGAGCGAGTCAATCAAAAAGAGCGACTCTTTTGAAGGAGCTGTGTGAGTCAACTCTTCAACTCTGTGCGACTCAGCTCTTCGACTCTTTTGAAAGAGCTATGTGAGCCATCATTTAGAATAGCTCCGCACACTTCATACCTTCACTTTAGTGGCAATAGCGATATTGCGGAGCCACTCAAACAACCACCCGACCAAATAAAGCTTATGCATATACACACGGCAATACTTCATTAGACTACCGTGTGTACTTGAAGCGAAATCTATGCTATTCTAACGTCGGAACACGAACATATGTATACGACTATCGTATTGCACAGTGAAAAGAGTCGCTCCGTCGAATGAAGAATGATTGAAATCACGGAGCCAACACTGTGCGAGTGAGGAATAAAAGAGTCGACTCCGTTGAATGAACACTGTGCGAGTGAGGAATAAAAGAGTCGACTCCGTTGAATGAACACTGTGCGAGTGAGGAATAAAAGAGTCGACTCCGTTGAATGAAGAACTGTGCGAATGATGGATACTGATCGTGTGCGGTTATTGATGGCGATATTTTGTGAACACATAGTATGCGTTTACGTGCGTATATTTTGCTCTGGTTCACGAGTATTTTAGTAGCCAAATGTTGGCTATTAGGCGGTGCATTTCATAGGTAGATTTTAGAGATGAAGCGTATACACTAGAACAGGTATATGGAACAGGTTCGTATCGAATATTTTCGTTCTTCAAAAAGTTTTTAGGGCAAAAGTAGTTGAAATCGGACAAAATCGGCCAATTTGGGGTTAAGGTGGTTTGGGACATAACGGGCCAAGACCTATTGCTACGATACAAAAATTTCGGTTTTGTAGGGGAGTAAGGGGTTTTTTGGCCATAGTTTGGCAAATACTGCCTTTAGGACGCTTTCGATGATTGGAAGTGGTCGGGGAGTACAATAGTGATATTTCAAGGGCAAAAAAAATTTTTGATAGGGGAAATTGGGCAAAAACGTTCGTTTTTCCAAAATATTTTTTTTTACTAGCATGAATTTGGGGACCTCTTTGAATTGTTTCGGGCGAAATTTCCATACAAGTCTGGGAAAAAGCGGCCTAGTTTCGAAAATACGGCAATATGAAATCTGCCGAAAAACCGTCCGGAAAAACCGAAAGTACCACTAAAAGTGCTAAGTAGGAAAAGGTTGAGATTCTTTTAGGGCAAAAGTAGCTGAAATCGGGCTAAATCGGCCAATTTGAGGTTAAGGTGGTTTGGGATAAAACGGGCCAAGACCTATTGCTGCGATAGAAAAATTTCGGTTTTGTAGGGGAGTAATGGTTTTTTTCGCCATAGTATGGCAAAAACTGCCTTTACGATGCTTTCGATGATTGGAAGTGGTCGGGGAGTACAATAGTGATATTTTAAGGGCAAACAAATTTTTGACAGAGGAAAATGGACAAAAACGTTCATTTTTTAAGCGTATACACTAGAACAGGTATATGGAAGAGGTTCGTATCGAATATTTTCGTTCTTCAAAAAGTTTTTAGGGCAAAAGTAGTTGAAATCGGACAAAATCGGCCAATTTGGGGTTAAGGTGGTTTGGGACATAACGGGCCAAGACCTATTGCTGCGATACAAAAATTTCGGTTTTGTAGGGGAGTAAGGGGTTTTTTGGCCACAGTTTGGCAAAAACTGCCTTTAGGACGTTTTCGATGATTGGAAGTGGTCGGGGAGTACAATAGTGATATTTCAAGGGCAAAAAAAATTTTTGATAGGGGAAATTGGGCAAAAACGTTCATTTTTCCAAAATACTTTTTTCTGACTAGCATGAATTTGGGGACCTTTTTGAGTTGTTTCGGGCGAAATTTCCATACAAGTCTGGGAAAAAGCGGACTAGTTTCGAAGATACGGCAAAATGAAATCTGACGGAAAACCGGCCGAAAAAATTTTGGTAGCAAAATAACGGCAAAATTACAACAAAAACAGAGGCAAATGGAATACGTAGAGCTTAAATTAAAGTTTGATGCTATTACCAGGTGGAACTCTACGTAATCTATGCTTGTGTGCATTCAAGAAGTAAAAGAGCCACTATTAGCCACCTTAGGTGTCCTGAACTAAAATCTACCAACTCCTTCTTCTGATGAATGGAATATAATGAAAACAGCCCCTGATATATTGAGCATCTTCAATGAGGCTACTCTAGAAATAAGCAGTGAGAAAACAGTATCGATTTCTAAAATATATATTATTATATCAACGATTATAAGCTACATTTCAAAACTCTGTCTGAACGAAAATAAAACTGCTGATGTACGCAGTTTTTTAAATGTGATCCAAAGAGAACTTTCAAACAGATTTAAATTATGTAAAGAAAATATGTATTCCCTAGAGAGCGTTCTTTTAGATCCACGATTTAAAAGACTAGCATTTCAAAATGAATCCACGTACAAACTTGCTTGTATACATCTAGTTTCGGTACCCACAGCACAAGGAACGCAAAATTCACTATGGCGAAAATTTTATGACAAAGTCAATAGTGTAAGAACCCAGCAAAGCTATGTAGCTGCAGGCATTAACGAAATGGATAAGTATTTACAACATGTAAATATACCCAGAACTGCTGACCCTCTCAATTGGTGGAAGGAAAAGAAAGATTTACATCCCAGAATCTGGAGATAGTGAATCAACGATTGAGTAGAGTGGCCACTTATGTGGAAAGATTTTCAGATGATTTTATGGTTTATTTTTAAATTTATATTATTTAATTTATTTACCAAACAAGGCAACATACATTAACAATTCAATATAACAACTTAACAATTAACATACAAATTTTTTCCAACACATTAGAAAACAAAATACAACACAACTTTTTATTTTAGTTACTTTACTTTACTTTAATATATTTTATTTTGATTTTAGCTAAATTGATGGGCAAATTAAGTGGGATTAGGATGTTGATAGGGTCTTTAATAAGTTTGTTCTAAAAGTGTGTTTAGAGATCCCCGAAGCGTAGTTGCTGCTTATAGAGTTGAAAATTCTACAGCACCTATTTATGGGCTCGTCATATGCATAGTTAGTGTGGTGATTGAACTCCTTGAGCAGAGTTGCATACCTAGTGCATCTTGGTTGGTCATTGAAAATAATTTTGTTGGAGAGAGCTTCAACATTGACTGCACCACTTATAATATCAAAGGTTAGGCATGCACTTAACAGTGTTCTTCTAGAAGAGAGAGGCATTAAATTAAGTAGGCTCAGTCTGGTTTTGTAAGAAGGAAGATGTTGGAAGTCTTTTGGATCATAGAGGTCCCTCAAAGCGAAAAGTAAAAACTGTTTCTGAACAGATTCTACTCTCTCACTATGTAGCTCAAAAACTGGGTTCCATATTATGCAGGCATACTCCAATAGAGGACGCACCAGAGTGATATATAATGACTTGGTAACCCATATATTCTTGAACTCTTTAGCACGTCTCTTAATGAATCCGAGCTGTTTATTAGCCCTGGCAAGGATTTTGTCATAGTGGAGATTGAACCGCATCTTGTTGTCCAATACTACCCCGAGATCTATAATATGATCAACCCTATTCAATATGGTGTTGTTAAGGCAGTAAGAATACTTTTTGATCGTATTCTTACGGGAAAAGCTTATTACTTTTTGATCTTATTCTTACGGGAAAAGCTTATTATGCTATATTATATTTTTAAAGTAATGTTATGTTATATTAGATTTAAGCTTATTATTATTAATAAAACAACAAAAAATAGCAATTTACTTTATACTTTTGCAACCATAAAAAAGTTGCTTGAAGTGGCTCTTTTGAGTGGCTCTTTAAGAGCGACTCTTTAAAGTGAGTGAGTTTTACGGAGCTGGCTCACTTCAAAGAGCCATTTTGCCCATCACTAGTTGCTACACAAGTATTAGAGGTTTGTGGTTGGTGAACAGAGTGAAAGTTTGACCCTTCAGATAATAGCGAAAGCATCGCACTCTCTGATAAGCTGCCAGAAGTTCGCGGTCATAGGCACTATAATTACATTGTGCTTTATACAATTTTGCCGAGTAGAAACCAAGGGGCTGCCAGTTATTGCTAATCTTCTGCTGCAAGGCGGCTCCAATAGCGAGATTGGAGGCATCAACAAATAATGCTAGTTCGGCGCTGGTGCTGGGGAAAAATAGGGGAGTTGCTTCTGTCAGACCTTTTTTAACAGCATTGAAATCTGAAATTGATTCAGAAGTCCAATCTACCTTCCTTGATCCGTCTTTTTTTGGATCTTCAAAGAAAATAATTAAGGAGGTTTTGGTGTTCCGCTGCGTGAGGAAACAAACGGTGGTAAAAATTAACCATGCTTAAGAGTTTTCTTAGATCTGATACCGTTATTGGCAACTTGGACTTTGAAATTGCTTCAACTCTATCAGGTCGGTGAAATCAAGTGGCCCAGGAATTTAATTATTTTCTTGAGAAAAGAACACTTCTCAAAGTTGACTATTAGTCCATGGTCTACTAAGCGATTGAGCAATTGATCAAGGTGTTCAAGATGTTCAGCTTCTGTAGAAGAAGCTATTAGAATGTCATCTAATTAGACGAAACAGAAAGGAAGACCTTGAAGAACAGAATGAATAAACCTTTGAAACAACTGGGCTGCATTACATAGCCCAGAAGTCATGCGAGTGATCTCGAAGAGACCGAAGGGTGTACAGATTGCGGTCTTTGGAATGTCGTTTGGTTCCACAGGGATTTGGTGATAGGCTTTAGTAAGGCAAAAGTCTTGTATGATGGGTATTGGATAACGATCCGGAATAGTAACCGCATTAAGACGTCTATAATCGCCACATGGATGCCATTCTCCATTTTTTTTTTATCATGTGAAGAGGAGAGGACCAGTTACTTTTAGATGGCCTACAAATGCCCTGTTTCATTAAAAAATCAAACTCTTTTTTAGCCGCAGTAAGCTTACTAGGTGCTAGACGCCGAGCTTTGGAGGCTATTGGAGGACCTGTTGTAAGAATTTGGTGCGTGACGTTATGTTTGCATGTGAAATCATTCTTGCATGTGACAGCATAATATTTGCGGATAAGTGAATTTATCCGTGGATCCCATGAAAGTTGACTTTGAACACTAAGGTTCGAGAATGATGTTGATGTGTGTTGTCCTTTGGATGATAGTGAGGTAAGAGGATCTACCAACATCATCATCATCATCGTGGCACAACAGCCCGACGTCGGGCCTTGGCCGCTTGGATCGTATTCCTCCAATTTTCTCGGTCACGTGACCGCGTCCTCCAGTCTTGGAGCCCCAATAATTGCGTCCGCATACACTGAGCTCTCCCAACGAGCTCTTGGTCTTCCTCTTGGCCTCGATCCGTCGACTCGTCTTGCGTTCATGACACGTTTTGGCATGCGATCGTCATTCATGCGTTGCACGTGCCCAGCCCACTGTAAACGTTGTAATTTGACGATCTTGGAGACTTCCAGTTCATCATAAAGTTCGTACAACTCATTGTTGTACCGGATGCGCCACCCATCTCGGTCGCGAACAGCCCCGAAAATCCGCCGTAGAACTTTCCGTTCGAAGGTGTCGATCCTATTTTCGGAGGCTTGGGTCAAGGTCCATGTTTCGCAACCATAGCACAGCACAGGTCGTATGATAGTTTTGTAAACGCGGAGCTTAGTTTTTCTGTGCACATATTTCGATTTCATAATGGGGAGGACCGAGAAGAATGTCTTATTTGCTAGTTGTATCCGTCGCTTGATATCGTCAGTTTCGTTGGCGTCACTCCATAGATTGCCACCCAGATAAACGAAGTTGTCCACGAATTTGATGCA
This sequence comes from Nemotelus pantherinus, assembly GCA_963978885.1. NCBI lineage: Eukaryota > Metazoa > Arthropoda > Insecta > Diptera > Stratiomyidae > Nemotelus > Nemotelus pantherinus. The sequence continues at coordinate 137,315,624 of OZ022264.1, read as the reverse complement.
AAGGTCCCCTACGTTGATGATCGTGTGCGCTGGCGTCCTTGTCCTAGATTGCATCATAACTTTCGTTTTGTCCTCGTTAATTCGTAGTCCAACTTCCTTTGCTGCTGTGTCAAGTCTAAGCAGAAGTTCTTCTGCATCGGTCAGTTTTCGAGCCATGATGTTAATGTCATCCGCGTACGCTGCCAATTGTGTCGACTTAAAAAGTAGCGTGCCACTGGTGTTCAGGTTCATTGTCCGAATAGCGAACTCAAGTGCCAAGTTGAAGAGCGTGGGCGCTATACCATCGCGCTGCTTCAGTCCACCCAGTGTTTCAAAAGGATCCGTCAATCTGTTCTGGATCCGGACTTGCGAGACGGAGTTGGTCATCGTCATCTTTACAAGTCTCACTAATTTGGCCGGTATACCAAATTGCAGCATGATGCTATATAGAGCTCCTCGATTGATGCTGTCATATGCTTGTTTAAAGTCGACAAAGATTTGGTATACGTCGACGTCGTATTCCCAGCACTTTTGCAAAATTAGCTTGACTTCTGCGCCAATCGTCTGGTCGATTGTGGAGCGACCAGATCTGAAACCGCCTTGATACTCGCCAATGATTTCTTCCGCGAACGGTTTAATCCTATACTCCAGGATTTTTGACAGGATTTTGTAGGCCGTACAGACTAAGGAGATGCCTCTGTAATTCTCACACCGCAGTTTATCTCCCTTTTATGTATGGGACAGATGATGCTTCTGCGCCAATTGTCTGGGATCACCTCAGTCTCCCATATTCGCAGCAGTAGTTGATGTAGCGCACTTAATAGACCCGCCCCACCAGACTTGAGTAGCTCAGCTGGTATCTCGTCAGCGCCCGGCGCTTTGTTGCTTTTCAGTGAACGCAAGGCGAGATCAACTTCTTCTACTGTAGGGGATTGTGTGGATGGCGGTTGACCAACGGTATCACCATGGAGCTCAGCTTCTGCTGCCAGGATGTTTGATGGCGGATTCAGAAGCTCTTCGAAGTAGGACGCCCATCGTTTGCTAATATTTTCGGTGTCGCTGATAATATTTCCATCTTTGTCCTTACAGAGGCTAGTCCTGGGTTGGTAGCCATTTTTAATCATGTTTACTAGTCTGTACGCTTGTCTGGTGTTCTTACTAACAAGGTTTACATTTATGTTCAGCAACTGCTCGTCAAAGTATTTTCGTTTCTTACGCCTAACTATTCTATTGGATATTCGCCGTTCCTTCTTGGCTCTGGTTGCACGTTGGACCCATTGTCTGTAGGCCTCGTTCTTTGCGTCAAGTGAGTTTCTGCATTCTTCGCCAAACCATTCATTTCGCGCTCGTCGGGCTTTGTATCCCACAACGTTTTCTGCCACATTCTTGATTGTATTTTTGAGCTCTTCCCAGAACTCATGGACACCTACGTTGCTGGAGTCGCGCAGCATTGGTGAAATTCTTTCCTCAAGCGCGGTCGTATATACCTGAGCCGTATCATCGTTCAGCAAATTCTCAACCGCGAAGATTTTGGGAGGGCTGAATCTCGATTGGTGCACTGAGGAAATTCTGCACCGGTATGTCGTTTTCACCAGAAAATGATCGGAGTCACAGTTAGCTCTGCGATACGACCGAACATCCATAACACTTGACGCCCATCTCTTGCTAATAAGGACGTGGTCGATTTGGTTGACGGTATGTGCGTCTGGAGAATTCCAGGTCTGCTTGTGAATGCGACGATGTGGAAAGCAAGTTGAGCTTACAACAAGGTTCCTGCTGCAAGCGAAGTCAATTAGACGATGGCCGTTATCATTGCATTCCTCGTGGAGGCTGTGACCTCCAGTGCTCCCCCGATGCCAACTTTCATTCCCAACTTTTGCATTGAAACGTCGGCAATGAGAAAATTCCAGGGAAACTCCCGACGAAGCTCTAGCTCTAGTGTAAGAGTTTTTTTCCCATAGGTATTTATACGTGAATGATTGGCTGCCGCCAGCTTAATTGCGGATGGAAGAAGTTTTCCGGAAAGTGGAACGGGAAGTACCGAAATATTTGCACCTGTGTCGATAAGAAAAGTCCCTTTTGGTTTTTTTATCGAACATCAAAAGACGGCGGCTTGAAGAGTCGACCTTACCTACCGCCGGAGGCAAACAGGAATCTAGTTTTTCGATTCCTTCGAGTTACTTTCCATCTTCCCACCATGAAAACTACATGGAGAGATGCATTTTATCGCCGTATTTAGAGTGGTACCAGCATAGTGTTGGCACTCTATTACTCCTTGACCAAGGTGACCTTCCGGAATAACCAGATCTATTTTGCGACCGGGACCATGTTCTAGATTGTCTCTGTCGTACCATAGATCTAATCGTCTTAGAGATGTCATCAATTTGTCGTTGAATACTGTTTGATGTAAAGCTGCACTTGGGTGAAACAGTCGACTCATAGACCGCAGGGGCCGTTAAAACTTCTGCTATTTTATCGGCAGTGTCAGCCAATTGTTGTGAGGTGGCGGTGGTATTATCGGCATATATAGCCTGAGTTTGCTCAGGAAGATGCTGTAGCCATAAAGTTTTAACTCCTCTCCGACTTTATCCCCTCCCAACTGTCTCATCTTTCTAAATAATTGGGATGGCTTTGTATCACCCAGTGTAAGATCTTTCAACAAGTGATTCAACTTCGAAGAATCACTTGATGAAAGTCTTGCTATTAGTGCCTGCTTGATGTCGTGGTAAGGATCCTCACTATTGTGATTACCTAGTATGTCGCGGACAACTCTCAACTCTTTAGAAGTAAGAACCGCCACGACATAGTCAAATTTTGTTGTAGACGTAACTATTTTCGCGATAGAAAATTGAATTTCGAGCTGTCTGAACTAAAGGTCTGCATCATCAGTCCAAAACGGAGGTATCTTAATAGCCACCGTACTGACTTCTGGAGAGACGTTCATTTTAAGCTGATGATCAGACTAAGCCATCATGACTGAAATAATATTGGGAACCGAAAACTTTAGAACCAAACTACTTGAGAACCGAAAACTTATGTTGCCGTATGAACGACAACCTCGTATTGGCTTTATTAAAGGTTAAAAGTGAAATAATTACCTTTGAACTTAAGACTGGCAAAAAAATATTGTTGTAATAATTGTATTGTAAAATTTTGTGTAGAACATAGCGAAATACAATATATATTGAAATTATGATATGTGAAAATAATTGAATACAATCTAATATTTAGGTTAAAAATTTTACTTAGCTGTTTTTGTTCTTTTGTTTCTGCTAATTTCGGTTCGGATGAGCACCTATTGCTGTGATGCGATTTCAAAATGAGGTTGATGTATCCGTTTGTAGCTTGGTATTTTGCTGCGAGACCAGTTGTGGTGTTGCTCGGTTAGCAACTGGTTGTTGTCCTATAGGAGCTTGTCCAGAAGCAGGTTGTAGAGGAGTTTGTTGATTTGATAAGTTCTGTTGTGGAATCGGTTGTTGCTGAAAGGCTGTTGTTGTTGAACAGGTTGTTATTGTTGAAGAGGTTGTTGTTGTTGGATAGGTGGCTGTTGTTGACCGGACTGCTGCTGCTCTTGGATAGGTTGCTGTTGCTGATCGGGCTGCTGTTGGATAGGTTACTGTTGCTGACCAGGCTTCTGTTGCTGTTGGATAGGTTGCTGTTGACCGGGCTGCTGTTGCTGTTGGATAGGTTGCTGTTGTTGACCAGGCTGTTGTTGTTGGAATTGTTGATTCGGTTGAACACGTCCTCCGTAGGGGACTTCTTCAAAAACGGGTCTGTTTCTTTTTTTCAATTTGCGCTGTCCTTCGAGTTGGGGTCACCATTTATTGCTACTTGGTTGAAGTTATTGATTATTAATTATTAAAAAATAATTTATGTTAATAGATCAATACAACTAAGGCAATATAATATTAAGATAATTTATTAATACTTATTGATAAATTGACGACAGTTTTCATAACAATTATCCAACATCCGTTAAAATAATACAATAAATTGTCTAACATCAGCTAATATAATACAATAAATTGTTTTATTGAAATTAGCTAGCTATTCATTGACAAACTTTCAAACTGAATTTAAATGTATGAACTTTCTAATTACACCTTTACTTACTTACCAGGATTTACAGAAACTAGAATGTATACAGTATGTGGAATGTATGTACAATGTATAATAGTAGATTAAACGATATTAGCTGCGTTTTATTTTCATCCAGAGTGTAGTAGGTATCCTGGATGCATAATAAAACGATCCAGAGTAGCACGCGAGTTTTTTTCTGTCAGACAGTTGTCATTTCAAAATTTGAGCTGTCATATAACCAACGCCGTTTTCAAATGTAGGACTATTTATCCTGGTTGCCAGGGTGACATGGAAAATTCCAACTATTCCAGTTGATATGACTTTTCGAAATACGTTCCACAGAGAGCACGAGTACGAACTCCACTGAATTCACAAGTGTTTGAACTCTGGATGTTGTTGTTGTTTCGTGTGCAAATCGATATCCTGCACTACTCTGGATGTATAATAAAACGCGCCTATTGTAAAGTATGTGGGAATAGTGTCACCACATTGCTTTCATAGGTAAAAAGTTAAATCGGTGGTAGTCGCCTATATAATGTTTACAGAATCTGCAAGCATTGTACAACAGTGTAGAAAATTAAAAATCATTTGTGTACAGAAAAATTCATTCAAATAAATAATCAAACAAATTTTTGTATGTAAAATAAATTCTTAATGAAGTAAATAGTGGTTAAGATTAGTGGATAAAGAATTTTCTCAATCGGTACTCTGGATTGCAAACTTTTCTCAAATTTGATTTTATTTTTTCAGAAGGCAGTTTACTCTTTCTAAACGACGATTGTCTGCTAAATATAATTTCTTTTATTAAATGGCCGGAAAGAATGCAGCTCATAAATGTGTGCACACGCTTTAAAGTGCTTATAGAAAATTTATTAAAAGCAGGAGAAGTTTTAAATTACAGTGATATCATTGAAAATGCAACTGCAAAAGATATCGAAATATTTCTTACAGACATTGGATGTAGTATAAAGCGAATATATTGTAAAAGTACAAAAAAAAATTATGTTGACTATATTGACCTCCTAGCGAACTACTGTTCAGGGTTAGAAGAGATAAATTTCCAACAGCTAGTAGAAATATCTTTTCGAGGATACTCAAAGTTGTTTCGTGCAAATAAGTGTTTAAAGAAATTGAACTTGACTGATTGCTGCAACATCACGGAAAAAGTTTGTTCTCAGGTAGCTCGACTGCGAGAACTCACTTCTTTAAACTTAACAAACAACTGGAAATTTTCCGGAAAACATTTAAATGAACTTGTTCACGTAAAGGAATTGACATTGTGCCAAACTGCGATCACAGTGGATCAAATGATTAATATTTGCAATGCAATGCAAATAAGAAAGTTAAATATATCCTTGTGCAACGGCTTGGACGAAAAAGCATTTAAAGCGATTGCTGCCACTCAGACATTTTTAGAAACTCTAATCGTGAGTGACACATTTGGGAATAAGGCTCAAGTACTCATGAAAATACCCAATTTGAAACATCTGGAAATTGTTTTCAACAACGACACAGGACTAATGGGCGCAGCTGTAGAAAATAAAGCCAAATATTTGGAAACTTTGATTGTTCACACTTTTGGAACAATTAGCGATTGCACAAAAGAAAATATGCTGAGACTAATTAGTTTGCATGAGTTACACTTGCGTACTCACAGGAATATTACCAATGAGTATGTAGATGACACCTTTCTCTTAAAATTAGCTGTTAGTTGTCCGAAACTGAGAAAGCTCATTTGCCCTCGAGCAAAAAATGTAACTGAATATGGTGTAATTTCTTTTATAAAAATGGCCAAGAAGTTAGAAAAGGTCGATTTCTCCTATTGCAATCTAACCAACCAGATAATCGAACGAATAATTGAAGATCGATCAACAACTCAATATCAACATATGCCGTATTTACTGGTTTGTTCATTCAACACACCATTAGCTACCAATCAAGCAAAAGTAAGAATGATGTATTCACAAAGTCAGACGGTTGGTCTAGTAAGATCTATTTATACAATATCAATTGTAAAACTAATTGTCTTTTTGCGCCTTAATCAACTGCTGGTTAGGATAGTAGCCTTGAAAACAACAGTTATGATTCTGTTGTTTTGACTGAAATTATCCTAAACTGCTAATGTGTGCTTATAATGTGCTCTGAAAAACTTTGAAATAAACTGGTTTTGATGAAGATTTTATTCAACTGATCTCGCTACCTTGTTAATCGTACCTCTTATTTTTCATAAAATCATTCAAACCATATGCTTTTAGGAAACTCCGCGGAAATTTCTTAGCTCTAAACTTGGATTATGCTTCATCGACCATTATCCACTTGCGACATCAAATTAAGCATATGCGCATATCTATCCTCGATGGCGCACTATGGTTTAGGCCTAATGTGGACATGCGCATATTACTATGCATACTTTTAATACAATGAGTGCCTGTTGTAAAATACGGTAATGTATACAGAAATCGGTTGTAGCTTCTAAATTATTTATGATTTTCATAATTTTTACTATCAGGATGAGGCTGTAACAAGTTACAACAATTTTCAAGTTAATAAAGTATCTGAAGAAGCTCTCAAACTTTGATTTGTATAGTTCCAATCTTTCAGTAGGTTTTACAATGACATTGAAAAATGTAGACTGGTGATAGTTACAGGTACGTACGTGTGAAACAATGCTTCATAGAAGTACGGGCCGTCAGGCTACGTAATCGTTTTAGCTATGACGTCAATTTGGGCAGGCATTTTGACGGCAGTGCCGAAATACACCGATATTACACCGATATTGGCATTTTGACGTGCGGATTTTTAGCTATAATATAAATAAAACGTTAGTTTTTTGTGCGTGGACGCGTTATAATAATAATATTTAGTAATAACTTACATTTTGTGTCAATCAATTGTATCGGCAGTGAATCGACACAAAACGCCACATAACCTAACACCAACCGATAAACATTTCGTAGCGAATTTTTCCAATTATAAAGCACGCACCGCATTAATTTGTGTTTTAGCTGCTCAATAGCACTGTTCCGCGGATCTAGCTTTGTTTTCACTTCACTTACTTCAACACAACCTGTACAATTTACGATTTCCCGCGGACGTCCTATAAGTCTTCGTGTTTTTCGCGACACTTTGACAGTCTAGTCTGACGTCATTATTCTGCATTACGGCCCGTACTTCTAGGAGGCATTGTGTGAAGGGACCAAATTCTGTCCCACTACCCTCCCTCTCCAACCATGCGACAAATCGGACAATTGATCAGTCTGTCAATTGAACTTTTCTGATAAATTGGACGTGAAGAGACTATCAATTCACAGGTTTTAATGATAACTACGAGCCTGGAATGATTTTTTTTTAGTGAAAAAGTGCATCAGCCACATTAGAAGAATTTAGAGCGTAAAAGTGTCAGTAATGCTGGAGTTACAATCAAAGCAACACAACATTTTTGATATGCTTTGTCGGTGGAACGAGTTACAATCAATGTAACACAACATTTACCGTCATCTATCACTGGCTATTTTAACGAAATTGTTGTTTGGTAATATGGATCCTTTAAAGTCTCGGAAATTGATATCAGTAAGTATTTTATCCTTTAGAAGCTGCAGAGTATATTGCAAAGCAAAAATGAGACAGAAAAAAAACAGTTCTGATTTCCATTTGCAAATGGCATTTCCCATTTCCCGGACGCTCATAACAACAGGTGGAATTGGATATTTTCAAAAATTTTGTTGCCATGCCAAGTTTGAGGTTTGAGCAAATTTTGCTGCGCAACAAAGATGGCTTGCATCGTTGTAACTACTCTCATACGTTCTCATGTGTTCAAATTCGTTTTGTTGCGCAACAATGTTGTATTGCATTGATTGTAACTCCAACATAACAGTAACTAAAAAGTAAAGAACAGCAAAAATAAAAAACTCGTTACCGAGCTGTGAGAACACAATTCGTTCTCGTCCGGCCAGTTTGTCTTTTGACAAATAAGATTGATTCCGCAGTTTTAAAATTTCCTTTGATGAGTTTGAAACATATCAAATATCATATAAAACGTGTGAAAACAGCTTTAATTTAATTGAATTTTTGTGAAAAATTAGTCAGAGAAAAAACCGTATGGAATAAGAAGTGAAAATAATATTAAATTTGAAAAAAGAGAGTGTCGTCACTAAAACTACCGAAAGGAGTCGATGATCTCAGATATCCTGAAAATTATTGCAAAACGCAGAGTCTTGGCCAAGCACGTGCTCTAAGTCAACGGGAAGAACGTGCAAAATATTGTGTATTGAGGCCTCTTCTTGGAACATCATGTACAATGACACAACAATAATCGGATTTGCAGATGACAGATAAAACGGAAACGGTATTATTAGCAGCCGCCGTAAAAGTGAATCATATGAAGTCACTATGCGGTACCAAAAAATTAGGTCCAAGTCTGCAATTAAATATCTAGCAGTTGTGATTGATGGTAAGCTGAAATTTTAAGTTCATGTTGAATATGTCTTTGCAATAAAGCCTCAAATGTTAGTACAGCACTAGCAAAGGTGCTTCTTAACATCGAACAACCGAATCAGAATCGCAGAATCCTGAACTCCAGAGTTGTAAGTTCCATTCTACTGCATGCAGCGCCTGTGTGGGCATACCAGTCAGTAGTGAAGAAAAACATGAAGAAAATGTGTTCAGTCTAACTCTCAGGGTTATTCGGGGAAATAGAAACATTTCAGGGGAAGCGGAACCTGTAATAGCAGGTATGATGCCAAATCGAAGAAAAGCCGGTGCACATTCTTTTCAAGCGCAAGCTGTTTTTCCGACACAGAGTCAAGCTGCAGCGATACACGAACTTGCAACTATCGGCAGAAAAGCTGGTTGATATGATACTGGTGTCTGAAGCAGTCTGGACCGAGTTGGCAAAGGTAGTAGCACAAACTTACGCAATTTATCGAAAGGAGGGCAAGGAAAGAAGAAGAAATAAAACTGTGAGCAGCTAAAGCTGACGCCGCCCTACAAAGTAACACCGATTGGCTAGACTATTGAATCGAAATCGGATGGCCACTTTCCCCAATCCAATCTTGATTCACTTGATCAGTGGTGCAATATAAACAAGCTCTCTCTCAATATTAATAAATGTCAAGTTATTAGCTTTTCCAGGAAATACACGGTCACACACAATGCGTACTTCCTCGGCAATAACATGCTATCTCAAATTGATAACATTGCTGACCTCGGTGTTATCTTAGATGAAAAGCTCCGCTTCACCTAATCTTTTGATAAAATACTTTCTCGTGCGAACAAACAGCTCGGTTTCATCAAAAGACGTGCCAAAGAATTTCGTAGCCTGTGGGTCACAAGATCCTTATACACTTCACTTGTACGTCCTATTCTCGAATACGCTCGCATTAGGTGGAATCCCGCTTTTGAAACCCAGAGTGACAGACTCGAGTCAATACAAAAACAATTTTTACTCTTCGCCTTGAGAGAACCCTTATTATTTTAATAGCCTATGGGTCACAAGATCCTTATACACTTATCACCCTTATACCCTTATGAGTTTCGACTGGATCATTTAAACCTATTGACACTAGCCTCCAGAAGAATGGTGTTATTGGCCTGCTTCACATTTGACGTCATTAGAGGCGCTATTAATGCAGAATTCCTGAATAGTAAAATTTTGATAAATATCCCCACATACGCAGCTAATGAGCCAATAAATAGATGCTGCAGAATATTCAACAGCATAAGTAATTTATATTCCCCTACGATTTCCAAATCATCCTTCAAATCCTCTCTTTTGCATGCCATCCATAACCGTAAACCTTTAGCTATGGCGTATATGCCAATGTTTTGTTTATTGATTGTTATTTATTAATATATTCCTTCCTTTTTTTTTCATTTGTTTGTTACTTATTTAACTTGTTTGTTTTTACTTTTTACTTTACCTTACTTTTCCTTTTTATTTTTATTTTGATATGTTATATGTGATTTTTTACCTTGTTTGGCGAACAAATAAATAATAGTAACTCTGACATAACCTTAGGGCTAGAGCCCTGCGTATCCGCGTGCTTTTGCGCCTTAGCTGATAAAAGGCAAATTATCATGGAAGCTGGAGTCAAAGCAGAAATTTGGAACGTATAAAGATCTATAAAAAATGATGAAATCAAAAAAAATCGCATCAGAACCGCTAGAAAACTAATTTTCGAAAAAAAATTGTCTTTGAGTGACCAGTAAGTGTTGAAAGACGTAATACCCTTTTGTAGTATCATATCAACCATTTCTTACCCAAAGAGACAAAAACCATTTGCCGACAGCATCTCCAATAACATAAATGAAGAAATTGTTCAGTGCTTGCAGCACTATTCCAACGGAGCAGCAATATGTCTACCATAACAAGCTCATGCTTTAATAAACCTATCCCTTGAATATCGTTTTCATTTCAAAATTCTGAACAAAAAATCATGTGTTTTGCATATGAATATATAATGAAAGCATTTGTTGGTGCAATATTTACAAAAATGACTGGTGCTGCAAACTCTGTGTTAGCAGCATAGCCAAAAATATACCAAATTTTCTGCTTAAACCCACCGTGTGAAATTCGTTTCGATTGAATGAGCGATTTTACAGCAGTTCCCAATTCGGGGTTGGGAATATACTGTAATTCGTGAGCTTTCGCCCGATTTCCATATATGTGTGCGCAGACTGTGTTCGTGCACGGAAGCTCCTCATGAGCTTGATTTGCGAATACCGGTTTTGTACGAAGCGTTTATATATGTGTGTGTGTGTGTGTGTGTGTGTGTGCCGGATAAAATTGTATGGCTACACGAAGATTGGATTAAAACCGGTTTGAAATCCCGATTTCGTGTAACCATACAAATTTGAGCGGCGATCTGGTTTACAAACACCTAGATTGTGATTTGTTTTCAATAGGGCGTGTCCAAACTGGAAATTTCTAATATCGTGGTTGCTAGCGGCCGCTGTTCACTTCGTCGAACAGTTTGGTGGCCATCCACCAAACAACATGCATCGGAATGCAATATCATTCCGAAAATGCCTCTGAGCGGAAAGCAAGTGCGATGTATCTGAGCGTTGAATGCTCTTAATAAACAAAATTAACCTGGTCCAAATTATTCAAATAATGAGTAGAAGTGTATAAATCTGGTTTTACACAAAAAAAAAAAATTGTATTTCAAATCTAATATCAAAATTAAAAACAACAGTTAATTTTCTATACCAATCATTATAATTAATGTTTTTCATATGCTTTTTTGAGTCTCAGAATCGGCTTCCAACAAAACTTTTCATAAATTTTGTCAATTATTCAAAAGCCCATAGCTCGGCAACTAAACCTCATAGAAAATAAATATTGCGTACCCACGTTCATATTCTCAAGTACCAGTATGCACAATTTGAACGAAATCCAGAGCCTCGACTTTTTTTCGTTGTCCGCTTCACGTGAAATGCCCCTTATTTTAAATTAGCAAAATGTGCTGTCTTGATTCTTCTAAATATATTTTCTCTCATAAATATAATTAGAAAATAAATCAAACACTCGCTCTGCCCTGATTCCCATAAACTTTCTTTCAAAATTTTGGTCATTTTCCCGTTAGTAATACTTGAAAATTACATACTCTACTGCAGGAGTGGGCAAACCTAATACTGGTATGATCGACATTAATTTTTTTAATTTATGCGCGATCGACTTCGAAAAATGGGTTAAATTAAAAACAAATAAAAATTAAATTAAGGTCTTTATTGATATTAATATATTAAATACATTGTATTACTACTTTGTGCAATGTACTTTATTAATTAATATTGTGGATTAATTTTTAATCCATATGAGTGACTCTCCATTTCATCAAAAAGTATTGTAGAGTTAGGTTTGTAAGCTCTGAAGCACAATCGAATGGATGCCGTTAAGTGGTCATTAGTCAGAGAACTCCTAAGTTGCGATTCGATTATTTTCATTTGAAAAAATGAAAATAATCGAATCGCAACTTCACATTGCTTCACATCGATAAAAATGCAAATATCCTCATTGCCGCCAATCTCAATAATGGATATTTTTTATGGTAATAAAATAAAAAAAAAACTCTAGCGCACCTGAACCGCTAGAAACACTAATGTTCGAAGAACAGTAGAAGAATCGTGCAGGTTTTGAGTGCATATTCCACCACATGAGCTTCTTATTACGGCCAAACTGTTTCAAACGCAACGTTCTACTTTGGTCTCAAGAATGCGTTATAACTCATATGGTCGAAGGTTTCAGATATTACCACTGGCATGAATTTCAACGTTTATGAGAGCAAAACACGAGTTAATTATATTCGTTATCAGTTGCTTATTTCACAAAGTTTTGAAAGCAGCATCTCATATAACATCAATGAAGAAAATGCTCAGTGCCTGCAGCACTGTAACTGAAGTTGGTGTTTGGGGCTGCGATCCGAAAAATTTGCAGAACTTTGGGAATTGAAACATCGGTTATTTATTTTCATTGTAAATGTTTCCGGTATGAATAATAACTGTAAGTATTTATTGATATAAAAGTAGCACAACCGACTCGTGCTGGCAACCTTTCGCCAGTATCAAAGCCAAAAATATATCACATATGCTTCACGTTGTTATATTACATTCGAAGTTATAGGAGTACAAAGGAATTTAGGATTACCTGCAGCAAGTTTTTTCCAATAATGGAAAGCTTAATATTTGCTGTTTATTGTCACTACAATATCATTACCAATTGAAAATTCTACAATAAAACCGCTTAATAAAGATATTGCAAACAAACACAAAACCAACAATAGCTAGCAACCCTATCGTGGCTTTTCAACCAGATTTGGCCTGAATAATGTTTATAGTAGGTTCCATTAATTGTATGAAATTCGTATTGATTTCATGACTGCATTGGAAGTTATAGGGCAAAAAGTTTTATTTTCCTGAGCGAATTTTCAAATCCAAAGACACAAAAATTACCATAGCTGGCAGCACCAATCGAATTTTTCGACCAAATTTCTATCAAACA
>OZ022264.1:137037567-137297567 GCA_963978885.1 Nemotelus pantherinus | reverse complement strand
CGAACTGTTTGCGATCGACCGTTTGCCACCCCTGCGCTAGACTTTTCATTCATTTTCGAAGAAAATTGGTATTAAACTCACTTCGCCGAAAATTTATATTTCTTTCTATATATATTTATGTATATATATTAGCAAAATGATATTCCGAGATAATCTCTGTAGTGGCCGATCCGATTGAGTTGAAATTTTCGGAGAATGTAGATGTGTATAAAAGGTAGATCTATGGCGGCGAGCGTTTTAGTGAATTTTCAGGTACTCCTATATATCCAAGCAGTGTAAATTTTTGTTCAAATAAATGTTTGGGAATGAAAACTTATTATGTTTTAAGCTTGTTTATGATAAAATGTTGGAAATTTTGAGCCGTGTGTGGGTGCAGCATGCCTAAAAGTAGGCAAGGATTTTTTTTTCAAACTATGATTTGTCATTACTTCTAAAAAAAACAATGGATCATCGCGAAATTTGCAGAGTTCATTAATGTTGACTAAAATTTAGCACACGTGGATTTTCAAGATAATGCGGGTAAGCCTGTAGCTACGGCAGGCACCTGAAAAAAACCTTCAAGTCATTGGCCTTCCTGAAAAATGTTTAATTTTTGACAAAAAAATCCAATCAATGATAAGTTTTAACCTTTGTCCATCATGTCAAATTGAAATTTTCAAAATTCCGATTTGCACAAGAACGGCAACCCAGCTTCAAGTTCTGTTCACGAGAACTGACGACCGGATTATCCGATCATAGTGAAATTTATAGGACATTTTGGTATTAGCTAGGACCAGGTCTGGTCGAAGTGATTTTGAAATGCGGGCAGCCCTGTGCCAGTGGTACCATCTTAAAAAATCACTGAGAAAAAAAACGGTTTTTGGCCTGTAACTCCCGATTCAGCCATCAGATTTTGACAAGATTCACACAGTACTTGGATCTTACCTAAGGTAACATTTGAAAAAAACTTGCCTGAAAAATTAGAATAGAGTTGCCAGCTATGGTGATTTTTGTTTCCTAAATCTTGCAAATTTGCTCAGCAAAACAAAGTTTTTTCCCCTATAACTTCCGTTCCAGTGTAGAAATCAGAACGAAGTTCACGTAGTAAATGGACCTTAATGTGAACCAAATGTCGTCGAAATTTCGTACGAAAATCATGAAAGAGCTGCCAGCTATGACCATTTTTGTAATTTAGTGGAATTTCTTTACTGAGCGTTTATGTCATTAGATTTGCAAATGGGAATGATCCTGCAATGAAAATTAACAACAAATATTAACGCTTTAAAAATTTGAAAAGTTTTGAGGGTGGTTACCCTAAAATTCTGTTCACCCGTATAACTTCCAGCGCGGTGATTCAAAATTTACTGGTTGGGTTTAACTTCACGTGAAGCAGATTTGGTATGTATTTTGCTTTGCTGCTGACACAGGCTTAGCAGCATTAGCCATTCCCGTAAATATTGCACAAACAGATGCTTCAAATTACGTTCTCATATGCAAAGCATTTGCAATAAAAATAAGGAATCAATTTTTAAATTTTCCGAATTTTGAACATTTTTCGAATGGCAGCTTTAAACAACGTTTAACCGCTGAAACTTTCGATGAAATCCTGTGATGAGAACGAAATTCACAGGGTAAGTTGATTTGAGTATGAGCCTGTTATGGTAAACTTATTGCTGGTTCGTTTGGAAAGTGTTGCCAGCACTGAACATTTTCATCATTTGTGTTATAGTTGACTTTTGTTGCTTTGGATAAGGAATGTTTCATATGATTCTACGTCTTTCCAGATTTTTTTGTCTTTCAAAAATTAGTTTCCTAGTTTTTGTCCTATTCCTGTTTCATCTGGTTTGTGTTTATATAAATGAGTTATATGTATTAAATGTGTGTATGTGAATACGTGTTTATATACATATATGTGTCAAATGTATGCCTTGTTTGCCTTTTAAATAAATAAATAAATAATAAGGTCAAACCTACGCCATGGTGGTATCGAATCTCGATGGCTGATACGTATCGTCATAAGTCAACCCAATCGTTGTCAAACGAGATTTAGTATAGGAAAAAAATAAGTACTTCAAATTAAAACAGTTTGTAATATGTTTCTTTTCTTCTCTTTCAGATCACTACCAAACAATATTACTATCACCATTTTCTCGCTAGCACCAAATGTTAGAGCTCAACTACACGAGCGGAGCCATCGCTGTGTTTTCCCGTAGAACATTTGAGCTTGAAAATAGAACAGATGGGGCTGTGTGAAGTAAATTACACAAGCGCATTTTAGCTGCGTGTTTTGCTTCATATAAACCCATATGTTTTCAAGATCTCGGGGGAAACTCGCAACGATAGCTCCACTCGTGTAGTTTGGCTCTTAGTGAATAATTTTAATAAGATATATACCAAGTTGCTAAGGGCAATTGAGAAAATACACTCGTACTTTTTTGTCCCGGCATATATGATTATTTGATTGTTTTTGTTTACTTTACTAAAGTTTGAACTAAAAGTTTGTAGTTATACAATTTTTGATTATCAATGTGTATTCCAGAAGATTATTTTCAGAGATTTTTTCTTTCGCGGGTTTTTCAATAGTTAGTGCTTTAACTTTTCAAAATGTGGTTGGAGTCGTCAGCTGCTAAGTATTCTAAAGCCCTGAAACTTATTAATTTATAAATACTAAAAATTTTAAAACTAACTATATTAAAACTAACTGCTCAACTGCTGTAAATAAACGTGAAGATTTTAAAACCGGCCATATCAGCAACGAGATGATCTTACGCAAAAAGTTTCTTCCCAATACGTTATCTGACATTATTGGTACACTGTTTTTATCAGTTTGCATTCCAATCACATTTTGGTTCGAGATGTTTGTAGTTGTACCCGAGTTTCATAGCCCAGGAAGCTTCTTGTACAATATGACTTTTGTGGTGGCAGTTTTTTTGTTGGTCAACGTGGAAGCCAATATGCTTGCTGTAATGCTTTACGATACAAGCATTAGAGGTACCACTAATAAAACGCGTATCTAATTTTTGTTCTTACTTTGATACATTTAATTCTAGGGCGTACATTAACTCCTCCTGAGGATTCTGATAAAAAGAAATCATGGCGGCTATGCTCGGTTTGTGGAACTCTAGTGCCACCGCGGTCTTGGCATTGTAACATATGTAAAACATGCATCCTCAAAAGAGACCACCATTGCATGTTTACAGGCTGCTGCGTTGGGCACGATAATCATCGCTTTTTTATAGCTCTCATTTTGTTTATGTTCGTTGGTTCGACCTATAGTAGCATTTACAATAACATATTTATATGGTGTAAGCATGCAGACATTTATTCGAACTCGATTACGATTTTAAAGATGACTATGCCGCTTCTCATGTTCACTCTCGAAGTTTCTTCGGGTAATGCGCATCTAGTTATCTACGAACTGAATTTGATAGCTGCAGTGATATCGGGAATGCTTCTTGTGTACCATGGAAGAATCATACTCAGGGGTGGAGTAGTCCATGAAAAGAAATCTCCGAACTATGACCTTGGCTGGAAGCAAAACCTTAAATTGATATTTGGAAAGCGTTGGTATTTAGTATGGATATTGCCTTTTATCGAAAGCGAATTACTTCATGACGGAGTTCATTGGGAAAAGAATGGCTTGGATTCTCCGAAAAATAAATAGAAGAAACACATAAATAAATAGAAATTAGTATATGTAAATAAAAATCAGCTCAGCATTTAATGAGTTATATTATCAAACATGTTTGTGCATTAAACAACAATAAAATATTCATATACACGCTAATAGTGTTTTCTTTTCTATTTTTTAAATAGCTTTTTCCATATTTACAAAGATTAATATGTCTATGGTTTGAAGATATCTTTTTACCATATTTACATAGATTAATATGCCTATGGTTTGAAGATTAATGTAAATGCTTTTGTAATGTGAATCCTTAGAAAGATTTTTTTAAATATTTTGGAAGTTTAATTTTTTTTTTGGAAGTATTGAAGTATTTTTTTTTGGAAGTATTGAACTATACTAATTACCAACTAATTGTCCATTAATTGACTTATACTAATTACCAACTAATTGCCTATTATTTACTTTACTAAAATACATTTAACTATCCATATTAATTAAATTTTCCTCCTCACTATCAAATGAATGTTCAAATTAGCCTGAACAATGGTGATGCAAGTTACTTCTGTTGTTTCTGTTGTTATTTCTGTTATTATTAATATAATTTTGGTTATAATTATTATTTCTATATGTGTTGTAATTGTTCGGTTTGTTTCTATTATTGTAATTCAACTGTTGACTTATATTATTTCTTCGATTTATGAACATAATGTTTTCTGTAACATTATTACTTGATTCGAATTCAGTTGCTATCTGGATCGCTTCTACGAACGTTTTTGGCTGTGCAGCAAAAATAGTAGGTTTAAGGGCTTCGCTTAACCCATTCTTAAAAATAGTTAGTGCGTATGAGTCATTTGACTTCTGTATTGCACTTTTCTCTGCTTGAGACGGATTCTGACCCAAGCTACTAATTTGAATCTCACTTAATTCGTTAATGAGCTCTGATAATTTTTCACCAAATTTTTCAACTGTTCCGCGTTGAGTTAATTGTGCTAATTGGGTATGAATGTGTTGTGGACTTTTTTTGCTTTTATATCTATTTCTGAGGCTTTTTTCTAATTCTTCATAGTTTTTAATGTCTAATGTTATGAGTTGTGTTTTAACTACTGTTCCTAATTTCACATTCTTAGTAAAGTTTAATAAATTGTTTTTCTCGTCTTCGTTAAGACTTTGATTGAGTAAATTTATTATTGTTAAGAATGCTTCCAGTTCTTTTGGGTTTCCATTAAAAACTGGTATTGTTTTTAAAGCTAGCTCAATATTAAAGTTACTCATTTTGTTTTCTATTGACTCTTCTAATTTCTCTAATAATAGCTCCTTTGCTTCTTGGTATTTCTGCTGTAATATTTCTAATAACTCCTGACTACTTTCTGTCTTAAGTGCTTCTTCCTGAATTTTCTCTATAGTTTCTAATTTTTCTTGTATGTATTCTCTCTTATAAGTTCTGTTTGGGGTTTTTTTTAGATTGCCTACTATTTTTGAAAGGATATTAATGTTCTGTTCCATTTATTTTGTGTTATCGTAGACCATATGAAATCTCTTTAACATTTGTAAAATTAAATTTGAATTTTTCGTTTCACTACCAGACAATAGGTGTCGTTTGTGACGCTCAATAGACCAAAGTAGCACTTGTCAAAATTGAGAGAATTTTTATCACCTTTTTTTTGCTCTTTTCTTACATTTACTACATTTACTACTCATTGAAAGTTTTTGAATTATAAAGATTTTCTTTTGAGGTATTCATTAAAAATGTTTTATTTGAATTCATGCTTAATCTAATGTGTTATGGTTTTTGTTTTCATTTGCAATTTTAATTCTTCAATTTTTTCGTAAATTTTTTGTTGTAGTGGCCATGGCGGAGGATTTTCCTCATCGGTGGCAATGCGTTTCAGCGCCGCGATTCGTCTTCGTAAGTTTACTTTTCTGCCGCCTCGTATTTTCTTTTTTGTGTTGATTTTTGGTATAGTCGTTTTTGCCGCTTCCAATTTACGAGCTTCTAGGATGGCCGGATGAATTCTCGGCTGTGGTCCGCCCTCCTTTGGTAATTCTGTCTTCTTGAATGTCGTTGATGACGTTGCTCCGTAGATTTGTTGTTCGCCTTTGTTCGGTTGTACCTTGTTTGAAGGAGGCAGGATCGCCATGAGGTGTCCCTATTCGTCCTTACTTCCAATTCTAAATTTCTTGATTTCGCACCAAAATAGCAGAGAGAAATATTTTTCTCTCTATGGCCGAGTGAATTATAAAAAAGGAATTAAAGAATGAAATATTCTTCTTTCTATTCAAACGATACTCCTAGCAGTTTGTTGCACTTGCGTGGCGAAAAGGGTCGCCGCGTAGCAAGTGCTAGAACGTGCTTTGTATGGAAAAGAATTAAATCAAAAGACTTGTATTCTTTATGAAACAGACTGGTTGGTCGCCGATCGGGCTAGCGTTCCAATACAGACTGTGTTTTATTCTGTATTCTATTCTCCAATATATATGATACATTTTGCTGAATCGATCGGTGTATGGACTGGTTTTTGAATTCAAAAATATAAAAATTAATTAGTTAGTGCGCGTATTGTCCACTTAGAGTAGATGTCGCGGTTGTCGATAGGTAGGGGCTATTTTGACATTTATCAGTGTGGCAATCAGTAATCGTGCACAACAGTAGAAGGCAAATTGTCAACGAGTTACACAGACCTGCTCGTAAAAATTTTAAACGACGTCGGGTCATTATCAGAGGTATTGATGATTTATGGCAGGCGGATTTGGTTGATATGAGTGTATACTCATCAGAGAATCGAGGCTACAAATTTCTTCTTACAATAATTGACACTTTTTCCAAGTACGCTTGGGCATTACCAGTCAAAAATAAAAGCGCTAATGAAGTGACGCAGGCAATGGAAACAATTCTCGAACAAGGACGTATTCCCAGAAATCTACATACAGATGACGGAAAGGAGTTTTTCAATAAAAGATTTCAACATATTATGAAAAAGTATGAAATTAACCACTATTCAACATATAGTGCTTTGAAAGCATCGATTGCTGAGCGCTTCAATCGAACTCTAAAAGGGATAATGTGGAAAGAATTCAGCATGAATGGAAATTATCATTGGGTTAGTTTACTCCAAAAATTAATTGACCGTTACAATCGGACAAAACATCGGGTTATTAAGATGCGTCCAATAGATGTCAACACCACAAATGAGGTGAATTTACTTTCAAACTTATACAGAAAAGTTAAAGTAACATCAAAACCCAAATTTAAAGCTGGAGATCATGTACGTATAAGTAAGCATAAACACATATTTGAAAAAGGCTACACACCAAACTGGTCTACAGAAATATTTACGATAAAAGAAGTAAAAAAAACACAACCACGAACATATTCACTTGAGGACTATCAAGGAAATTTAATTCAAGGGGGGTTCTATGAGCCAGAGTTAGCTTCAGTAAAACACCCCGACACATATCTTGTTGAGAAAATTATAAGAAGAAAGGGGAATGAAGTTTTTGTAAAATGGCTTGGCTTTCCATCTTAACACAATACATGAATCAGTATAAAAGACGTGCTGTAACCTCTGAAGATTTTAGTGAAAATGTTAGATTTAAAGCGTGAATACGACCGCCTCAAAACTTTTACGAAGTTAAAGATCGATGAAAGGAAGGCTCTGAAGCTTGCACAAAGTGGATTTTTCTACACCAATGTTAAAGATCACGTCAAATGCTACTTTTGTTCCCTAACAATGAGTGCTTTAAATACACCAACAGATCCTGTCGATAGTGAACATCTACGATTGTCACCAGATTGTTTCTATGCCAACGGTAAAGACGTCTGTGGACCCTACAATAAACCTATTACATCACAAAATTATTCAAAAACAGAATACTATCTTTTAAACATATTAAAATGTGTTGGATTGGGAATAATTCTCGGAGGAGTCATATGTGAAGCTGTTTCTTTTTACAATTATTTTTCCATGTAAAAAAAATAAACATATGTAAAAAATTTTATTTCATACCACAATTTAAACATCTTAATCTGTTTTTTTAAAGAGCAAAACAAAAATGAAATGTAAGAAATAACAATATCAATATTATCAACTGTAAAAAAATATCAATATATTCACATCACAATAAAAATATCTTAATCTGCTTGTACATACAAACCGCTTTTCATTTCGAAATTAGACCGGAGTTCATTAGCATTGCCGCCCCAATTCAATGAAATTGAAATTCTATTCTTATCCACATTTCAACTTGTTTTCAGTTTGTTTACATTCCACTTTCGCTTTCATGAATGCATTGTTATTGCTCCGTAATCAATTCAAATGTAT
Source organism: Nemotelus pantherinus (assembly GCA_963978885.1). Lineage (NCBI taxonomy): Eukaryota > Metazoa > Arthropoda > Insecta > Diptera > Stratiomyidae > Nemotelus > Nemotelus pantherinus. The sequence goes on along the minus strand of OZ022264.1, from coordinate 137,289,641 downwards.
TCAAACATTCATCGAAGATATAAATATCTTCATGTCTGTTATCGGTTTTACAAAAATGACTAAGCAACTGGTTCAGCACGCTAGTTCATTCATTACTCATTTATATCGATTTCAAAAATTATGCAAACTAAATTCATCGTAGTACTACTACGAGACAAGTTTTTTTTTACTATGAAGCGAACCTGATCAGCATTTCTCACAAGTTTAAATTATGCAGTTTTTAGAAAATCAAACAATCGCATTAACCAACGGGGCATCCAAAAACCAAAGAGCACGGAAACAAGCACCAATACTACGAGTTCTAAGATCATGAGGCCAACGTTCCAAAACACCAATATCCAATGCACCAGATATCAGGGTCACAACTACCAGCAACCAAACTGCTTCACCTAAAACCAGTCAACCCAACAAACGCCTCAAACGAAAAATTTTTGTCTAAAAAAACTCGATTTTTGTATTAAGAACCTGCCTTCTTCGGCGGCGAAAAAATAAACACAAAAACACACCCAACCAAACAAGCTCATACATCGAAGATGCAGAATGGTACATCCATGCTAACTTATCATTGGCTCCTACATCGAAGATGCAGAATGGCAGTCAGGTTTGCTCCCTCACACCTGTAGCTAGCCTGATTCTTCATACATACACGGCGGTAAAAAAATGAAAAACAAGCTTAACTCAAACTTGTGACACTATCCATACCTAAAGCACGCGAGTGGGCGGCAACAAAACCGTGACACTTTTGATCTCCTGTCTCTTACTCGCGTAATGCTAAAAGTATAGGAAAGTGTCACCCTTACTACTTTCGTTTTTGAACATTTTTCGGATGGCAGTCTCAAACAACGTTTAACCGCTGAAACTTTCGATGAAATCCTCCGATGAGAACGAAATTCAAAGGATAGGTTGATTAAGCACGATCATTTTATGGTAGATTTACTGCTGCTTCGTTGGGAAAGTATTGCCAGCACTGAATATTTTCATCATTTGTGTTATAGTTGAGTTTTGTTGCTTGAGATAAGGTATGGTTGATATGATTCTACAAAAAAGTGTATTACGTCTTTCCAAATTTTTTGGTCACTCAAAGACAATTTCTTCGAAAATTAGTTTTCTAGCGGTTCTGATGTGCTAGAGTTTTTTTTATATAAACGCAAAACTCGTTTTTTAACTGACGCCCTAGCAGGGACCACTCTTCGCGACACAGCAACGAAGCTGGTCAATCTATTAGCCTACCCTTAGATTGTGAAATCACTTCCTGAGTCTGGGACAGTGAGCCAGATATCCTTCGGTAAACGGGAAAATTATAAAATACCGTCGCGCATCTGTAACGACGAAATAACGCGATTATTTGCGCAGCCGTGGTGTGTTTGTTGGGAACGAGGCCCCCTAGTAGCCGGAAATTGGCAAACGGACGTTGTGGACTGCAACAGCTGCCCTCAAAGCGAAGCTGTGGTCGTAGCAGCAACCCTAGGATAACTTTTACAAGCGAACATATGAATTCGTCACGAATCTGGGAAGCAGCAGGAATGAAACTAGTAACATTTTTGCATGTCTAGATAATTAAGAATTAAAATTGTATATTTGCAAACAAATAATTATTATCGAAAACAAATTAATTTGAGCTAAACAAACAAAAAGAAATAATTATTATCGAAAACAAATTGGTTTGAGCTAAACAAACAAAAAGGAAATAACAATTATCTAAAACCAATTAATTTGAGCTAAACAAACGAAGAAAAAAATATTGTAAAAATTTAATGTCAAGTGATCAAACAAAAAATACTATTGAATAACTAATTTGAATATGAAAAACAAACCAAATCGAAATTATTAAATATATCAAACGAACTTTCAATATTTCTATTTGCAACATTATATTTAATTGTATTTAATGTGTACCAATTTTTTCTAGCTCAAAAAAATAATATTTTAATAAAAAAACCGATTTTTCCTTTCGAAGCTGGATATATTTTAATTTTGTGACAAATATCGATATTTCGAGGGTAATCTGCCCTCTTCTTCAGTGTCTATCGGTCTAATCTTAATCAAACTTATGTATGTTCCTTATAGAGCCTACTTTTAAAGTATTGACTTATACTAATTACCAACTAATTGTTCATTAATTGACTTATACTAATTACCAACTAATTGCCTATTATTTACTTTACTAAAATACATTTAACTATCCATATTAATTAAATTTTCCTCCTCACTATCAAATGAATGTTCAAATTAGCCTGAACAATGGTGATGCACAGTTTCCTTGGTCTGTGTTTAGTCTTCTATCCATCGGGGTTTTCCATATGTGCAGGCTTTCGTACGCATCCAGTTTTCGCACCTGCTGCACCTCCTTAATTACCTCCACGTTGTCCCAAGTTATGTTGTGATCCTCCTCCAATATGTGCTTTGCTACTGCTGAACGTACTAATGTTGTATTCTTTTTCCTCGCTGAAGCTGCTTCTCGTTTATGTTCCGTTAGTCTAACACCAACTAATCGTTTCGTTTGGCCGATGTATATCTTGTCGCATTCTGGGCAGGTAATTTTGTAAACTCCACATTTTTCCTTTTTATCTTTTTTGTCTTTCACGTGACATAGTATAGTACCTAATTGTTTAGCTTTACTAGTTGGAACTGCTTTGATATCAAAGCGTTCAAGAAATACCCGAACTTTTTTGAATACTGATGAATAAATAATTGGAACTCTTATGGTTGTTTCTTGTTTTTCCTGCGTAAAAAGCGTCGTTAAAAGATCACGCTGTATTCTATACTTTTTCTTTTTGACAAGATTTCCAATTATCCTCTCGTTGAATCCATTTTTTCTGGCCGTGTCTTTAATATATTTAACTTCTGAGTTAAAACTTTCCAGATCCATGGGCACTGTTAATAGCCGGTGAATCATCGAATTAAAGGGGGCCATTTTTTGGGAATGCCAATGATCAGACGTGGATGGTGTTGTCCTCTGGGTGTGGATGGTGTTGTCCTCTGGGTGTGTGTGGTGGTTGCCCTCAAAGCGAAGCTGTGGTCGTAGCAGCAACCTTAGGATAACTTTTACAAGCGAACATATGAATTCGTCACGAATCTGGGAAGCAGCAGGAATGAAACTAGTAACATTTTTGCATGTCTAGATAATTAAGAATTAAAATTGTATATTTGCAAACAAATAATTATTATCGAAAACAAATTAATTTGAGCTAAACAAACAAAAAGAAATAATTATTATCGAAAACAAATTGGTTTGAGCTAAACAAACAAAAAGGAAATAACAATTATCTAAAACCAATTAATTTGAGCTAAACAAACGAAGAAAAAAATATTGTAAAAATTTAATGTCAAGTGATCAAACAAAAAATACTATTGAATAACTAATTTGAATATGAAAAACAAACCAAATCGAAATTATTAAATATATCAAACGAACTTTCAATATTTCTATTTGCAACATTATATTTAATTGTATTTAATGTGTACCAATTTTTTCTAGCTCAAAAAAATAATATTTTAATAAAAAAACCGATTTTTCCTTTCGAAGCTGGATATATTTTAATTTTGTGACAAATATCGATATTTCGAGGGTAATCTGCCCTCTTCTTCAGTGTCTATCGGTCTAATCTTAATAAAACTTATGTATGTTTCTTATAGAGCCTACTTTTAAAGTATTGACTTATACTAATTACCAACTAATTGTTCATTAATTGACTTATACTAATTACCAACTAATTGCCTATTATTTACTTTACTAAAATACATTTAACTATCCATATTAATTAAATTTTCCTCCTCACTATCAAATGAATGTTCAAATTAGCCTGAACAATGGTGATGCACAGTTTCCTTGGTCTGTGTTTAGTCTTCTATCCATCGGGGTTTTCCATATGTGCAGGCTTTCGTACGCATCCAGTTTTCGCACCTGCTGCACCTCCTTAATTACCTCCACGTTGTCCCAAGTTATGTTGTGATCCTCCTCCAATATGTGCTTTGCTACTGCTGAACGTACTAATGTTGTATTCTTTTTCCTCGCTGAAGCTGCTTCTCGTTTATGTTCCGTTAGTCTAACACCAACTAACCGTTTCGTTTGGCCGATGTATATCTTGTCGCATTCTGGGCAGGTAATTTTGTAAACTCCACATTTTTCCTTTTTATCTTTTTTGTCTTTCACGTGACATAGTATAGTACCTAATTGTTTAGCTTTACTAGTTGGAACTGCTTTGATATCAAAGCGTTCAAGAAATACCCGAACTTTTTTGAATACTGATGAATAAATAATTGGAACTCTTATGGTTGTTTCTTGTTTTTCCTGCGTAAAAAGCGTCGTTAAAAGATCACGCTGTATTCTATACTTTTTCTTTTTGACAAGATTTCCAATTATCCTCTCGTTGAATCCATTTTTTCTGGCCGTGTCTTTAATATATTTAACTTCTGAGTTAAAACTTTCCAGATCCATGGGCACTGTTAATAGCCGGTGAATCATCGAATTAAAGGGGGCCATTTTTTGGGAATGCCAATGATCAGACGTGGATGGTGTTGTCCTCTGGGTGTGGATGGTGTTGTCCTCTGGGTGTGTGTGGTGGTTGCCCTCAAAGCGAAGCTGTGGTCGTAGCAGCAACCTTAGGATAACTTTTACAAGCGAACATATGAATTCGTCACGAATCTGGGAAGCAGCAGGAATGAAACTAGTAACATTTTTGCATGTCTAGATAATTAAGAATTAAAATTGTATATTTGCAAACAAATAATTATTATCGAAAACAAATTAATTTGAGCTAAACAAACAAAAAGAAATAATTATTATCGAAAACAAATTGGTTTGAGCTAAACAAACAAAAAGGAAATAACAATTATCTAAAACCAATTAATTTGAGCTAAACAAACGAAGAAAAAAATATTGTAAAAATTTAATGTCAAGTGATCAAACAAAAAATACTATTGAATAACTAATTTGAATATGAAAAACAATTATCAATTATCCTCTCGTCGAATCCATTTCAACTCAGAAGTTAAATATGCATTGTTATTTCCTTTTTGTTTGTTTAGCTCAAACCAATTTGTTTTCGATAATAATTATTTCTTTTTGTTTGTTTAGCTCAAATTAATTTGTTTTCGATAATAATTATTTGTTTGCAAATATACAATTTTAATTCTTAATTATCTAGACATGCAAAAATGTTACTAGTTTCATTCCTGATGCTTCCTAGATTCGTGACGAATTCATATGTTCGCTTGTAAAAGTTATCCTAGGGTTGCTGCTACGACCACAGCTTCGCTTTGAGGGCAGCTGTTGCAATCCACAACGTCCGTTTGCCAATTTCCGGCTACTAGGGGGCCTCGTTCCCAACAAACACACCACGGCTGCGCAAATAATCGCGTTATTTCGTCGTTACAGATGCGCGACGGTATTTTATAATTTTCCCGTTTACCGAAGGATATCTGGCTCACTGTCCCAGACTCAGGAAGTGATTTCACAATCTAAGGGTAGGCTAATAGATTGACCAGCTTCGTTGCTGTGTCGCGAAGAGTGGTCCCTGCTAGGGCGTCAGTTAAAAAACGAGTTTTGCGTTTATATAAAAAAACTCTAGCACATCAGAACCGCTAGAAAACTAATTTTCGAAGAAATTGTCTTTGAGTGACCAAAAAATTTGGAAAGACGTAATACACTTTTTTGTAGAATCATATCAACCATACCTTATCTCAAGCAACAAAACTCAACTATAACACAAATGATGAAAATATTCAGTGCTGGCAATACTTTCCCAACGAAGCAGCAGTAAATCTACCATAAAATGATCGTGCTTAATCAACCTATCCTTTGAATTTCGTTCTCATCGGAGGATTTCATCGAAAGTTTCAGCGGTTAAACGTTGTTTGAGACTGCCATCCGAAAAATGTTCAAAAACGAAAGTAGTAAGGGTGACACTTTCCTATACTTTTAGCATTACGCGAGTAAGAGACAGGAGATCAAAAGTGTCACGGTTTTGTTGCCGCCCACTCGCGTGCTTTAGGTATGGATAGTGTCACAAGTTTGAGTTAAGCTTGTTTTTCATTTTTTTACCGCCGTGTATGTATAAAGAATCAGGCTAGCTACAGGTGTGAGGGAGCAAACCTGACTGCCATTCTGCATCTTCGATGTAGGAGCCAATGATAAGTTAGCATGGATGTACCATTCTGCATCTTCGATGTATGAGCTTGTTTGGTTGGGTGTGTTTTTGTGTTTATTTTTTCGCCGCCGAAGAAGGCAGGTTCTTAATACAAAAATCGAGTTTTTTTAGACAAAAATTTTTCGTTTGAGGCGTTTGTTGGGTTGACAGGTTTTAGGTGAAGCAGTTTGGTTGCTGGTAGTTGTGACCCTGATATCTGGTGCATTGGATATTGGTGTTTTGGAACGTTGGCCTCATGATCTTAGAACTCGTAGTATTGGTGCTTGTTTCCATGCTCTTTGGTTTTTGGATGCCCCGTTGGTTAATGCGATTGTTTGATTTTCTAAAAACTGCATAATTTAAACTTGTGAGAAATGCTGATCAGGTTCGCTTCATAGTAAAAAAAACTTGTCTCGTAGTAGTACTACGATGAATTTAGTTTGCATAATTTTTGAAATCGATATAAATGAGTAATGAATGAACTAGCGTGCTGAACCAGTTGCTTAGTCATTTTTGTAAAACCGATAACAGACATGAAGATATTTATATCTTCGATGAATGTTTGAATACATTTGAATTCATTACGGAGCAATAACAATGCATTCATGAAAGCGAAAGTGGAATGTAAACAAACTGAAAACAAGTTGAAATGTGGATAATAATAGAATTTCAATTTCATTGAATTGGGGCGGCAATGCTAATGAACTCCGGTCTAATTTCGAAATGAAAAGCGGTTTGTATGTACAAGCAGATTAAGATATTTTTATTGTGATGTGAATATATTGATATTTTTTTACAGTTGATAATATTGATATTGTTATTTCTTACATTTCATTTTTGTTTTGCTCTTTAAAAAAACAGATTAAGATGTTTAAATTGTGGTATGAAATAAAATTTTTTACATATGTTTATTTTTTTTACATGGAAAAATAATTGTAAAAAGAAACAGCTTCACATATGACTCCTCCGAGAATTATTCCCAATCCAACACATTTTAATATGTTTAAAAGATAGTATTCTGTTTTTGAATAATTTTGTGATGTAATAGGTTTATTGTAGGGTCCACAGACGTCTTTACCGTTGGCATAGAAACAATCTGGTGACAATCGTAGATGTTCACTATCGACAGGATCTGTTGGTGTATTTAAAGCACTCATTGTTAGGGAACAAAAGTAGCATTTGACGTGATCTTTAACATTGGTGTAGAAAAATCCACTTTGTGCAAGCTTCAGAGCCTTCCTTTCATCGATCTTTAACTTCGTAAAAGTTTTGAGGCGGTCGTATTCACGCTTTAAATCTAACATTTTCACTAAAATCTTCAGAGGTTACAGCACGTCTTTTATACTGATTCATGTATTGTGTTAAGATGGAAAGCCAAGCCATTTTACAAAAACTTCATTCCCCTTTCTTCTTATAATTTTCTCAACAAGATATGTGTCGGGGTGTTTTACTGAAGCTAACTCTGGCTCATAGAACCCCCCTTGAATTAAATTTCCTTGATAGTCCTCAAGTGAATATGTTCGTGGTTGTGTTTTTTTTACTTCTTTTATCGTAAATATTTCTGTAGACCAGTTTGGTGTGTAGCCTTTTTCAAATATGTGTTTATGCTTACTTATACGTACATGATCTCCAGCTTTAAATTTGGGTTTTGATGTTACTTTAACTTTTCTGTATAAGTTTGAAAGTAAATTCACCTCATTTGTGGTGTTGACATCTATTGGACGCATCTTAATAACCCGATGTTTTGTCCGATTGTAACGGTCAATTAATTTTTGGAGTAAACTAACCCAATGATAATTTCCATTCATGCTGAATTCTTTCCACATTATCCCTTTTAGAGTTCGATTGAAGCGCTCAGCAATCGATGCTTTCAAAGCACTATATGTTGAATAGTGGTTAATTTCATACTTTTTCATAATATGTTGAAATCTTTTATTGCAAAATTCCTTTCCGTCATCTGTATGTAGATTTCTGGGAATACGTCCTTGTTCGAGAATTGTTTCCATTGCCTGCGTCACTTCATTAGCGCTTTTATTTTTGACTGGTAATGCCCAAGCGTACTTGGAAAAAGTGTCAATTATTGTAAGAAGAAATTTGTAGCCTCGATTCTCTGATGAGTATACACTCATATCAACCAAATCCGCCTGCCATAAATCATCAATACCTCTGATAGTGACCCGACGTCGTTTAAAATTTTTACGAGCAGGTCTGTGTAACTCGTTGACAATTTGCCTTCTACTGTTGTGCACGATTACTAATTGCCACACTGACAAATGTCAAAATAGCCCCTACCTATCGACAACCGCGACATCTACTCTAAGTGGACAATACGCGCACTAACTAATTAATTTTTATATTTTTGAATTCAAAAACCAGTCCATACACCGATCGATTCAGCAAAATGTATCATATATATTGGAGAATAGAATACAGAATAAAACACAGTCTGTATTGGAACGCTAGCCCGATCGGCGACCAACCAGTCTGTTTCATAAAGAATACAAGTCTTTTGATTTAATTCTTTTCCATACAAAGCACGTTCTAGCACTTGCTACGCGGCGACCCTTTTCGCCACGCAAGTGCAACAAACTGCTAGGAGTATCGTTTGAATAGAAAGAAGAATAATTCATTCTTTAATTCCTTTTTTATAATTCACTCGGCCATAGAGAGAAAAATATTTCTCTCTGCTATTTTGGTGCGAAATCAAGAAATTTAGAATTGGAAGTAAGGACGAATAGGGACACCTCATGGCGATCCTGCCTCCTTCAAACAAGGTACAACCGAACAAAGGCGAACAACAAATCTACGGAGCAACGTCATCAACGACATTCAAGAAGACAGAATTACCAAAGGAGGGCGGACCACAACCGAGAATTCATCCGGCCATCCTAGAAGCTCGTAAATTGGAAGCGGCAAAAACGACTATACCAAAAATCAACACAAAAAAGAAAATACGAGGCGGCAGAAAAGTAAACTTACGAAGACGAATCGCGGCGCTGAAACGCATTGCCACCGATGAGGAAAATCCTCCGCCATGGCCACTACAACAAAAAATTTACGAAAAAATTGAAGAATTAAAATTGCAAATGAAAACAAAAACCATAACACATTAGATTAAGCATGAATTCAAATAAAACATTTTTAATGAATACCTCAAAAGAAAATCTTTATAATTCAAAAACTTTCAATGAGTAGTAAATGTAGTAAATGTAAGAAAAGAGCAAAAAAAAAGGTGATAAAAATTCTCTCAATTTTGACAGGTGCTACTTTGGTCTATTGAGCGTCACAAACGACACCTATTGTCTGGTAGTGAAACGAAAAATTCAAATTTAATTTTACAAATGTTAAAGAGATTTCATATGGTCTACGAAAACACAAAATAAATGGAACAGAACATTAATATCCTTTCAAAAATAGTAGGCAATCTAAAAAAAACCCCAAACAGAACTTATAAGAGAGAATACATACAAGAAAAATTAGAAACTATAGAGAAAATTCAGGAAGAAGCACTTAAGACAGAAAGTAGTCAGGAGTTATTAGAAATATTACAGCAGAAATACCAAGAAGCAAAGGAGCTATTATTAGAGAAATTAGAAGAGTCAATAGAAAACAAAATGAGTAACTTTAATATTGAGCTAGCTTTAAAAGCAATACCAGTTTTTAATGGAAACCCAAAAGAACTGGAAGCATTCTTAACAATAATAAATTTACTCAATCAAAGTCTTAACGAAGACGAGAAAAACAATTTATTAAACTTTACTAAGAATGTGAAATTAGGAACAGTAGTTAAAACACAACTCATAACATTAGACATTAAAAACTATGAAGAATTAGAAAAAAGCCTCAGAAATAGATATAAAAGCAAAAAAAGTCCACAACACATTCATACCCAATTAGCACAATTAACTCAACGCGGAACAGTTGAAAAATTTGGTGAAAAATTATCAGAGCTCATTAACGAATTAAGTGAGATTCAAATTAGTAGCTTGGGTCAGAATCCGTCTCAAGCAGAGAAAAGTGCAATACAGAAGTCAAATGACTCATACGCACTAACTATTTTTAAGAATGGGTTAAGCGAAGCCCTTAAACCTACTATTTTTGCTGCACAGCCAAAAACGTTCGTAGAAGCGATCCAGATAGCAACTGAATTCGAATCAAGTAATAATGTTACAGAAAACATTATGTTCATAAATCGAAGAAATAATATAAGTCAACAGTTGAATTACAATAATAGAAACAAACCGAACAATTACAACACATATAGAAATAATAATTATAACCAAAATTATATTAATAATAACAGAAATAACAACAGAAACAACAGAAGTAACTTCAACGCAAGAAATAATGTAACAAACCAAAACAACAATTACAGAAACAACTTTAGAAATGGTTACAACCCCAAATATGAGGAAGTAAACCATAGAAATAATCACAACAGATATCATGAAGTAAATAGAAATACATATCAGAACCATAACACAAATAATAGGAACAACAGAGGAACAAACAGAAACTATGAAAGTAATAGACAAAACAGAATAAATATAGTACAGGGAAACTCAATAGGCCCGGAGGCCAGCAGCAACGAAGAATAAAAGTTGACCCCGGGATCTTCCTGTATCCCGTAAAAAATATACCTACTAAATACACAATTAAAAAATTACGTTACGTTATATTGTGAGAAATCAAGGAAAAATTTGAAGCTATTGATAGACACAGGAGCTGATATATCAATATGCAAAATAAGTGCAATTTCAGAGCATAAAAAAATAGAAGAAGATAAACGATGCAAATTCTCTGGCATAACAAACCAGGAGATATATTCATTAGGCACCGCTAATTTAGACTTGAACATTGGTGAAAAACACATTCATTACCCTTTCCAAATAGTAGAACCTGATTTTCCCATCCTTACAGACGGAATACTAGGAAGAGACTTCCTTGTACAAAAACTAGCAAAAATTGATTAAGAAACATATACGATAAAGATTAATATCGACAATGAAGAATATACTATACCGATCAGTACAAATTGCGAAATACATAAATTAACGATACCCGCACGGTGCGAATACATTTGCCCAGTCGACTTTACCATCGAAGAAGACAGTGTAGTAACTAACAAAGAAATAACACCAGGAGTCTACATAGGCAGCACAATAATACCAGCAGAAGGCATTAAACATATAAAGCTACTAAACACGAACGAAGAAGACATGGTAATTCAAAGATTTAAAGTAGAAACAGAACCATTAACTAAATACAAAATAAATAAAAATAGTGTTTCAGTAAATAAAAACAACGAAGGAAAGCAAAGATTTCAAGAATTATTAAAATACATTAAACTAAAACACTTGAACCCAAAAGACCAAGAATCAATATTAGAAATTATCCAAAACTATCAACATATTTTTCACCTAGAACACGATACTCTTACTGCAAATAACTTCTACAAACAAGATATACAAGTCACGGATAATACACCAACGTATATCAAGAACTATAGACTTCCCCATACACATATTGATGAAATCAATCGACAAGTAAATCAATTGCTAGATGATAACATCATCGAAAACTCTACCAGTCCATATAACTCACCACTACTTTTAACACCAAAGAAAAGTGAGTCAGGCCCAACAAAATGGAGATTAGTTGTAGATTTTAGAGCACTCAACAAAAAAATTGTTAATGACAAGTTCCCGCTCACAAGGCTAGAAGATGTTTTAGACAGGCTAGGAAGAGCAAAATACTTTTCCACCCTGGACATGACAAGTTCCTTTCACCAAATCGAGCTGACAGAGGAATCAAGACCATTAACAGCGTTTTCAACAAACAAAGGGCATTATCAGTTCAAACGATTACCTTTCGGTCTAACAATTTCATCAAACAGCTTCCAACGCATGCTAACAGTAGCCCTAAGTGGATTAGACTCAGCAGCATTCTTATATGTCGATGACATAATCGTCTTTGGTTGCAGCCTCGCACATCACAATACCAATTTAATGAAAATATTTGATAGGCTAGAAAAGTACAACCTAAAACTGAACCCGGAGAAATGCAATTTTTTGAGAAGTGAAGTAGTGTACTTGGGACATTTAATAACAAAAGACGGAGTCCGAACAGACCCTGCAAAATTCAAAACAATTAAAAACTACCCGATACCTACAAATGCAGACGAAGTTCGAAGATCCATCGCATTTGCTAATTATTATCGACGATTTATACCAGACTTCGCCAAACTAACAAAATGCCTAAACGATTTACTGAAAAAGAATACAAAGTTCATATGGACAGAAAAATGTCAATCAACATTCGAAGTACTGAAGTATAAACTGATGAATGCACCAATATTACAATATCCAGATTTCAATAAGCCATTTATTGTCACAACCGATGCATCAGACTATGCATTAGGTGCAGTACTCTCACAAGGCGAAATAGGACATGACTTACCCATTTCATACGCAAGTAAAACCCTAGTAAAACATGAATTAAACAAACCGATAATCGAAAAGGAACTATTGGCAATCCATTGGGCGATAAATTTCTTTAGACATTATTTATTCAGAAATAAATTTACAGTCGTTACAGACCACAGGCCACTTATATCACTATTTACTCACAGAAACCCATCATCAAAGATGACACGCATAAGACTAGATTTATGCGATTATGATTTCGATATAATATATCGAAAAGGCAAGATGAACGTCAATGCAGATGCATTGTCACGCATCAAATTAAATTCAGACACATTAAAAGATATGATACCAAAGCAGAGAAACATTACTGAAGAAAAGAAGGTATTACCACTTACAAGAAACATGGTAAAAAATTTAGAAAACACTGAAAAAGCGCAAACAAGAAGAATAGTCAAACCAAAATATAACCCAATGGACAACGAAATCTATATATGGAACAGCGATTCCCCAGCTGATATAAAAAATTTAAAGAAATTAAAATTCGAAATGGGAAAAATTCGAAAAATTATATTTGAACATAATCAGATCCTAGTTAGATGTAGCGATAATCCATCGGAATTAGTTTCGACATTGGAGAAACTGACATCACAAGCAACTAGAAAAAATATAACGAAAATATACATTTTGAGAAAAAGATGAAATATATAACATGATCAATAAGGAAGAATTTAAAAACAAATTTAATCAACTACAGAAGACTATTCTAACAAAGAATAAAGAACCCCTAAAAATAATAATATACAAACCACCAAAACGAATAACCGAATAAAAATAATACAGTTTAAACTAATAAATAACTACCATACAACACCGATAGGAGGACACTTAGGTGTCAGAAAAACTTTACTAAAACTAAAGCAAAAATACATATGGAAAGACATGAATAAGATGACAAAGACATTTATTAAAAACTGTGAAACTTGTGCGAAAAATAAACAAACACAACATATAAAAGAGAAACAAACAATAACAGACACACCAAAGAACACATTCGAAACAATTGCTATAGACACAGTAGGACCATTAAGAATATCCAACGGTTATCGATACATTCTCACAATGCAATGCGAATTGTCAAAATACGTTATTGCACACCCAATTGAAACAAAAGATGCTAAAACTATCGCCAAAACACTAGTAGAACAACTAATATTAAAGCACGGTATTTTCAAAACTTTAAAATCAGATAATGGAACTGAATTCGCCAATGAGCTAATGGGAAACATTTGCAATTTATTAAAAATTCAACAAATTTTCTCAGCACCATATCATCATGAAACACTCGGCTCAGTGGAACGTAACCACAGAGTATTAAACGAATATTTGCTTAATTTTGCTAATGATTATGAATGGGACAAATCGATACCGTATTACACTTTCGCGTACAATACGAGTCCACATATTGATACAGAATATTCTCCATACAAATTAGTATATTAGTCCGGGGAAATCTAACATGGTGCTTCGGAAAAATTAGGGGAAAGCTGCATTTTGGTGTGAACCTTGGTACTGGCGTGTTGAACAAAATGTCAAAAGTCCCCATCGATCCGAGTGCTGCGTCGCTTTTTATACGGGGTCAAAGGTCACCAAAAGTGACCTTTCCTAAATATCTCAGAAACGGTTACGTCTTCAGAAAAACAATGTATGACGAGTTTGTAGCTTAGCAAATTTCCAACAAAAAAGATTATATAGCTTTTTCCTGTAACCATAACCGTTTTTGAGATATATTGATCTAAACATTTGTTACTAACAGCATCCTCTTTGTCACGGCATGTTAATATTATCCGATTTTGATTACGACTTGGCATGTTTGTGAGTTTGTTTTTCTATGTTTAAGAGGCGCATAGAAAAAACATATAAATAAACATATCTACCAGACTCCAGGGTAGGTGGAAATGTGTGCAGCAAAAAGTTCCCCCCTCCCCCTTTGCCATAAAACGGTATCCCTGAGCATCCATCCCAAATCTTCAGAAATGAGCTCGTTGCCTACTCTTTGCCCACTGTTAAACAAGGTAGGATCACTTTTTATCCTATTAATTGCCTATTCTTGACCTTGCACGACCAGCCCTACATCCACACCCTTCCCACACCCTACCCACCCCCGCAAACGAACCACCCCCAAAATACCCGGTTTTTTAGTTTTTTTTCCATACCGTCCTATTGCATGAACGACCAGGGCAAGGTCACGTAATTTCAGGTGCAAATTGGTTTCGAGACGTGTCATATCCCTTTGGCGTTATGCAGCCATCACAGGATCGGTAAAAAAAAAGATTATTCGGGGATAATCTGCATCGGATTGAGCGCCTATAATGTCAGTAATGAGCGTTTACAGAATTATGCCATGATATTATCTTGCTTTTTTATGCTCCTAGGCCCATGATATGTTACAAAACCTATTTCCACCTGCAATTTGGTTGTTTTGTCCTGCTCTTTAGTGGAATATCCCATAAATGATGCCGCAATACAGTTTTTTTCGGAGAAGAGAGTAGCGAACAGATGTCCCTACAAGTTTTATGGCAAAGAGGGGCGGGGGGTGGTGGTAACTTTTCGGAGTACACTTTTCCACCTACCCTGGAGTCTGGTAGATAAGTTTGTATGCATGGTTTTTTTATGCGCCTCTTAAACATAGAAAAACAAACTCACAAACATGCCAAGTCGTAATCAAAGTCGGATAATATCAACATGCCGATGAGAATTAGAGTGCTGTTAGTAACAAATGTTTAAATCCATATATCTCAAAAACGGTTATGGTTACAGGAAAAAGCTATATAATCTTTTTTGTTGGAAATTTGCCAAGCTACAAACTCGTCAAACATTATTTTTCTGAAGACGTGACCGTTACTGAGATATTTAGGAAAGGTCACTTTTAGTGACCTCTGACCCCGTATAAAAAGTGACGCAGCACTTGGATCGATGGGGACTTTTGACATTTTGTTCAACACGCCAGTACCAAGGTTCACACCAAAATTCAGCTTTCCCCTAATTTTTCCGAAGTTTCGCCTTTTTTGTATCGGATTTCACTGGGCTATATGGCAGATTACCCCAATTGCCCGACGACATTATAGAAAAAAATGAACCGATTAACAATATAGACAATTTCGTTAATGAACTAAAAATTAGACTTAGAAATAGCATTAGTTTAGCTCAAAACATAATTGAGAAAGTGAAAAAGGAAAGAAAAAATAGATTAGATAGTAACACAAACCCAGCAACATTCAAAGTAGGAGATCTAGTTTTAGTCAGAAATATTAATAGAAAGAAGTTGCAGAACACATATCACGGACCATATGAAATAATAGAAAGAGATAATTAAATACTCATATATTAATAAACGGAAAATGTAAAAAATATCACAAAAACCTATTAAAATTGTATACACCACTAATTTGAAAAAGTGATAAACACATTTGAACATGTACAGTATTAATGTAAAACAAGAATCAAAAAACTAAATATGCATATAGTTATTACAAGACTAGAATTATATTCAAACAAAAAAAATAAAAACATATGTATCGAAGCTACATCTAAGTAAGCAAAATCAAATAAAACAAAAAAAACTCTAGCGCACCTGAACCGCTAGAAACACTAATGTTCGAAGAACAGTAGAAGAATCGTGCAGGTTTTGAGTGCATAATCCACCACATGCTGCTTATTACGGCCAAACTGTTTCAAACGCCACGTTCTACTTTGGTCTCAAGAATGCATTATAACTCATATGGTGGAAGGTTTCAGATATTACCACTGGCATGAATTTCAACGTTTATGAGAGCAAAACACGGGTTAATTATATTCGTTATCAGTTGCTTATTTCATAAAATTTCGAAAGCAGCATCTCATATAACATCAATGAAGAAAATGTTCAGTGCCTGCAGCACTGTAACTGAAGTTGGTGTTTGGGACTGCGATCCGAAAAATTTGCAGAATTTTGGGAATTGAAATATCGGTTATTTATTTTCATTTTAAATGTTTCCGGTATGAATACTTACTGTAAGCATTTATTGATACAAAAGTAGCACAACCGACTCGTGCTGGCAACCTTTCGCCAGTATCAAAGCCAAAAATATATCACATCTGCTTTACGTTGTTATATTACATTCGAAGTTATAGGAGTATAAAGAAATTTAGGATTACCTGCAGCGAGTTTTTTCAAATAATGGAAAGCTTAATATTTGCTGTTTATTGTTACTACAATATCATTACCAATTGAAAATTCTACGATAAAACCGCTTAATAAAGATATTGCAAGCAAACACAAAACCAACAATAGCTGGCAACCCTATCGTGACTTTTCAACCAAATTTGGCCTGAATAATGCTTATAATAGGTTCTATTAATTGTATGAAATTCGTATTGATTTCATGACTGCACTGGAAGTTATAGGGCAAAAAGTTTTATTTCCCTGAGCGAATTTTCAAATTCAAAGACACAAAAATTACCATAGCTGGCAGCACCAATCGAATTATTCAACCAAATTTCTATCAAACAGAGTTTAGAGTAAGGTTCAGCTACTGTGTCAATTTCATGAAAATCTGGTAACTAATTCACATTTCATAGGGCAAAAAGCAGTTTTTTTTCTTTGTAATTTTTCAAGATGGCACCACTGGCACAGAGTTGCCCACAATTCAAAATCGCTTCTTTCAGACCTGGTCCTACTTAAGTCCAATGCATTCTGTAAATTTTAAATGGTATCTGATTATTGATTCGTGAGTTCCCGTGAACAGAAGTTTTTGATGCTAAAAATATAGGTTGACTGGGAAAGGGTTACCGTTCTTACCCGACATGAAATTTCCAAAGTTTTACTTTGAACGTGTAGATAAAGCATAAGATTTGTATACAGATTGGTTTTATTGTAAGAAACGGACAGTTTTTGGAAATTCGATGGTTGAATGTTTTCACTTCCAAATTTTTATTTTTTCAAATTTAAGACACCAAAATTATCATAGCTGGCAGCTCCAACCGAATTTTTCGACCAAACTTCTACCAAACGTGGTATTAAATAAGGTTCAGCTACTGTGTGAATTTCGCCAAAATCGAACGATTCAATCAGAATTTATAGGGCTAAAAGCAGTTATCTCTTTTAGTGATTTTTCAAGATGGCACCACTGGCACAGAATCACCCGCATTTCAAAATCACTTCTATCAGACCTGGTCCTATATAGGACCAATACATTCTGCAAATTTCAATTAATTCTGCTCATTGGATCGTGAGTTTCCGTGAACAGAAGTTTTTGATACTAAAAATATAGGTAAATTGGGCAAGGGTTACCAGGCGTGCCCGTTATACCATATCAAATTTTTTTTTTTTGATTATGTAAACAAAGCACAAGATTTACATATGAGTGGCTTTTTTTTGAAGAAGCGGCAGTTTTTCAAGAGAGACGATGATTTGAAGGTTTTCACTTTCAGTGCCTGCCCTAGCTGCAGGGTTGCCAGCACGCTCATCAAAAGCTACACAAATCTACAACTAAATAATACCAATATGTTCTAAAAATTTCGTAATGTTTGAAAAGCTCTGTCAAAAGTTATCGCAATTTAAAAATTTTCAAGTTTTCCCGTTCTGTTTTTAGGCACCCAGCGCACACATGGGGTTAAAAAATTCCAAAACATTATCCGATTCGCATGTAAAACACGTTCAAAATTTATTTCGTCAACTTTATTTTTGCAAAACTTATTTGTGTACAGAATAATAGGTTTATTAAAAATATCACTAAAATGGCCGCCGGCGCCAAAGGGTTAAAGATTATTAACTTTTTGTGAGACCTGGCACTATTCTGCATATACACCAATGTGTCCTGAAAATTTCAGCTCAATCGGATGGTGCGTTCCTGAGATTTTTTCACTGAAATTTTTTGATGATATATATATATATATATATATATATATATATATATATATATATATATATATATATATATATATATATATATATATATATATATATATATATATATATATATATATATATATATATATATATATAGAAATATGAATTTTTGGCCAAAGTGATTTTAATACTAATGTTCTTTTTCGAACATTAGTAAAAAATTATAAGAATATATATTTAAGCAACAACATGAACTTATGAATCAGGATAATTGTAAAAAACTGTAAAGGTGTATGGATTCAAAACAAAAAAAAAATTTCATTTACTACTGAAAAGAAAATTTTTTTTCCCCAAAGGGAGAGGGTGTTGTGCACGATTACTAATTGTCACACTGACAAATGTCAAAATAGCCCCTACCTATCGACAACCGCGACATCTACTCTAAGCGGACAATACGCACACTAACTAATTAATTTTTATATTTTTGAATTCAAAAACCAGTCCATACACCGATCGATTCAGCAAAATGTATCATATATATAGGAGAATAGAATACAGAATAAAACACAGTCTGTATTGGAACGCTAGCCCGATCGGCGACCAACCAGTCTGTTTCATAAAGAATACAAGTCTTTTGATTTAATTCTTTTCCATACAAAGCACGTTCTAGCACTTGCTACGCGGCGACCCTTTTCGCCACGCAAGTGCAACAAACTGCTAGGAGTATCGTTTGAATAGAAAGAAGAATATTTCTTTCTTTAATTCCTTTTTTATAATTCACTCGGCCATAGAGAGAAAAATATTTCTCTCTGCTATTTTGGTGCGAAATCAAGAAATTTAGAATTGGAAGTAAGGACGAATAGGGACACCTCACTACTCATAACGATTAAATGTATAAATATAGGCCGTTTACTTGTTTTTATGTTAAAATCTGTGAAAATTTGCAAAAATGACGCAATTTATTCACCCCTTCACAATGATGGTTGCCGGTCCATCTGGATGTGGCAAGACGAGTTTTATAGAGACACTTCTTAGAAATGACTCTATGATTCAGCCTCGGGTGAAGAAGGTTATTTGGTGTAATGCTGAAACTCAAGCTGTTCCAACAAAAGTAGGTTTTAAAAATATCGAATTCTTAAGTAAGATTCCAGAAGAGTTTGTGAATAATGCAAATGAGCCGACACTTATTGTTTTGGACGATATGATGTTAAACGCGTTTTCAAGACAAGTTTGCGAACTGTTCACTAAAGGATCACATCATAGGAATTTTTCGGTTATATTGGTAACACAAAATGTATTTCATCAGGGAAAATTTTGCCGTGACATATCATTGAACTGTAAATATCTGATATGCTACAAGAATTCGCGTGATAAAAGTCAATTTCATCATCTTGCTAAACAGATTTATCCTGAAAATAGCAAGGAGCTTGTGAGAATATATCAAGAAATCACTCAGGCACCACACAGCTATTTATTAATAGACCTGACTCAGAATACGAATGATATATTACGTTTCCGTACTGATTTATTTAACAACAACTTTGTAACGTGTTATTGCTCGAAGGATAGTTTAAAGCAAGAGAATGGTGTCACGAATGAAGCGATTAAAGGACAACAAGCATATGTTGTACGTGCTCAGACATGCTCGACCGGGTTTGAGAAATGCTATACTTAAGAATGCCGATCCAGAGGTAATTAAAACACTTTGCGAAATCACATTGAATACGTTGAATGGTAACCACAGACCTCGTGGAAAGATATATAACCGTCTCTGTAAATATAAAAAGTGTATGCGCAAGTTAGTAGATGCTAAACGGTCAGTTCCGCGACAACGTAAAGTACTAATTCAACAAGGCGGATTTCTACCTGTATTACTGGGCAGTGTACTTTCAGGGGTGATTGGTTCACTAATTGAGAAATATGTATAGGAACAGTAATCTGAATAAAATGCTACTTCTGTCTCCTGAAGTATATGCAAATTTGAAAGACACTATTGAAAGTTCTAATAACCAGAGCTTGTTCGATAAGGCAATGAATAAGATATTGAAAAGTGAAAAATTCAGCGATAAAGACAAATGGTATCATTATCGAAACGAACTTATAAAATTTTTAAACACACGTCGTAGAAGTAAAGGATTTCTAGAAAGAAAAACTCAAATGCCTTCATCGAGCGAGTATGTACGCAAGAAACAGAAAAGCTTGCGAGACAACACGACACAAACTAAATATGTTTTTAGAGATGAGAAACCTACGCAAACTACACCTGTGCGAGTGGAAAAGTTGTTTGAATCATTAGGTGAAATCACACCTCCAAGGAGTGTGTTATCGGCTGCTGCTAAGCGTCGTCTATCGGCAAGTGGAATAGCGAAAAGTCTGAAGCCACCATCCAAATTTAGGAAAACTTCAACTGACAAAGATTATAGAATAATAACTGGTGATGACGGAATAACACAATACACAATACCTGTTGATATGAGTCCTGATGAAGTCGAAGACGTTCTAGGTGAGATAGACAATCTTGATGATGAGGGTTCCAATGTCTTTAAAATGGAGAAACAAGGTGAAGAAGATTCTGAAAGTATCGCGGATGTGGAAATGCAAGAGCTGCCTAGTTACTCTATATTAAGGCCCTCTCGGTTCGATCCTATTCAATACATGTCTGATCAACCCGTCAGAAAACATCCTGTTCGACAGAGATATGCCTGTAACAGTAACAGATGATGAATTCTACGTATGCCTTTTAAGCAATAGCTCTCTGAGCATTTACCCTGAAAACACATTATCATCTTTTGAGAACATACTTCCTGCCTCTTGTAAGCTTGAAAGTGGTTGGCGTGTTGGAATGACTGAGATAATGCTACCAAAACGAAAAAAAGGCGAGCCTGTGCCAACCAGCAGAGTTTTGAAGCGTCCAATACGCAGTATCGAAGAAGAAGAAACTAGTGTGATGAAAAGAAGCCGACGTACCGCCGAAGTGGAACTTCCTAAACCCGAATCTCCAGATATAATTGTAAAAGTCCTGCCATTAAAAAAACTTAATGTTCGTTTTAGGTGGAGTGCTGGCGATTTACGTAAACTATGCTATGAAAAAAATGATATTAACTTTTCTACATTTCTATCATCATTTTTGACCGCAATCAGACCTGATTACTACAACTACTACTTGACAGAAATCAAGGAGTTAATTTGCAAACGTATTGAAGATGATCGCGATAAAAAAATTATCCCTGATATAAGTGGTTCTAAGGAAACAGGAGAGTTTTGCATTCACATTTATCAAGGTGAGAAAGTTGCCGAGCGAGTTTATTTGAAAATAAAGAACAATTTTGACTCATTTCGAGACTTTTTTGATTACATAATTGGTCAGATTCCGAGGATAAAGAGAAAACATTCCGAACTATTACGAATGATTGATGAATATATTTATCCTGCACATAGTTTAAAACGAGGAAGGGATAAAGAAGTTGGGGTTAAACTTACCTCTCACACGTTCAGTTTAAAAGATTATGGTGTGAAAATTAATGTGGAGTTGCCAGTACCATCTCCAATTAACATCACGGATTTTGTGGCACTCTTGCTGAGTGGAATAGAGTTTCCAGATGAAGAATTACGAGGGAAAATTGGCACTTCCGATGTAACAGTATACCAACTACGAAAACAATTATTTTACAAAATTGGGCAATCAATTCGTCATTCCATAAGTGTTGCTGCCAAAGAATCCGGCACCGATATATTACCTGATGAATGGCTGAAAACTGAATCAGATACAATTCTAACCATTCCATACAAAAAGCCTGATGGAACAAAGGGTACCACACCAGTACCGATTTTAAAAACACCTATTGAGAAACGAGATCCAGAGTTGATTGACTCATCAATAAAGGAATCTTTTGATAAGTCAATACTTCTTGACAGTCTAAGTCAATTGGAAAAAAGCGTCCATGAGCTTGATACTAGAATCCGTCGAGCAACGCCATTCACAACCAGAGAAAATTGCGGAAAAAATGATTTATTACACGTTTACACAGACATTATCAAACCTAGAATAATAGCTGATAAATTGGTAAGAAATCTTCGAACGATCCCATTACAGGACTGTGATAGTGTTTTCCGATTCAAACATGTGGAGTACTGTCCGGTAGAAAAATTATTTCTATTAAAGTCACAGATCACCAAGGTGAACCAGTAGATTTTGAACCAAGTTTTACTCCCACATATATAATGCTTCACTTCAAACGTCGGTAAGAGAAAAAGCATAAATATTCACATGCATTGATGTAAGGGTTATAGTGTTAATATTCAATACCGATGTTAACGACATGAACTCGTACTACACACGCTATTATTTGGTCCAGAGTGGTGGAAATTTATCAGATATTGGAGACCTCTATCGAGCCCCAATTATCTATCAGCGCGGTAGAGGTATAGGAAGTTTTTTCAGTGGTTTATTACGTTATCTAAAACCTTTGGCTGCGTCAGGTGTAAAAGCTATAAAACGACAAGCGGTCAAGACCGGTAAGGCTATTATACAGGAGGTTGGGAACAAACCTCTTAAAGAACTCTTAAGAGAACACGGACAAACTGCAGCACAGGAGTTAGCTCAGAAAGGTATAAACAAACTTTTTGATAAGATGGATGGTGCTGGTAATCGAATGGCTATAAAAAGAGCTAACCCGTTCACAACAATTCAATTCAAGTCTTCTCCTAAGCGACGTAAAGCTGGTAAATTGAAAAAAAGTGTAAAAAGAGCGTCACGTAAAAAGATTAAAAGGGTGAAAAGTAAACGAAAAGTTATCAAGAAGCGTGTATTGGACATATTTGATAAGTAATTAACATGTCCTCCTACAAAGAATGCATGAAATCCGAATTGGACATTTTCTCCACATCACCGATTCAAAGCAACATTTTAAAAACCGAAGAAGTTGCATACAAGCCAATAGCTTCATTGGATAACTCATCTGTACTGGAATTCATCTCTCTCGGCCATGGTGATACGTATCGTGATGTGTCCAGCATATATCTACGGCTCAAAGTGCAGATGGTTCAAATAAAGGATGGCAAAGAGATGTTATTCACAGGGACTGAAGTAATCAAGGGTGCTGATGGAAGAGAAGTCGTAGCTGACCCAATAGACGTCACAAATAATTTGATGCATTCGCTTTTTAGACAATGCACAGTGCAGCTGAATGGGAAGAATATAGCTCAAACAGACAACAACTACCAGTACAGGACATACATTGAACATCTATTGAATTACGGGAAAGATGCAGCAACAACTCATCTCGAATCGGTTGGATGGTATCTTGACCAGAATGAAATGGAAATGATTGAAGGCGCAGGTTCAAAGTCTGAGAATAAAGGTTATCTTAGTAGATCAGCGTTATTAGAGAAAAGTAATGTCGTCGAGTTAATGGGAAAGATCCATAGCGACATATTTAACCAAGAAAAACTAATGATTAATGGTGTGGATTTGCGCGTCATATTATCTTTAGAGAAACCTGAATTCTACCTGTACTCGAAAGATGATAAATTCTCACCTCGAATTAAAATACTGGAAGCAACAATGTACATGAATCATGTAAGTGTCAATCCCAATATTCTCCTGGCACATGAAACAGTACTGCAACGTTCAAATGCAGTATACTCGTACAAACGCGTCGAAGTGAAAACATACACGTTACCAACAAACACATTCACACTATCGCTGGACAATATAGTGGTTGGTCAATTACCGAACTTGCTCATTTTCGGGATGGTAGACAACGACGCCTATACCGGAAAACTTACTAAAAATCCATATAACTTCAAACACAATAACATCACGAGATTTAATTTGTCAGTTAATGGCGTACAAGTACCAAATCAACCTATAGAATTCGATTATTCAAAAGAAAAACCGCCGAGCACCCGGGAGTACTTGAGCCTCTTCAAGGGTACTGGCACCAATTATTTCGATAAAGGTCATCAGATATCCAAACAATTCTTCGACAATGGTTGCTTTTTGCTAGCATTTGACTTGACAGCAGATAATTCATACGAATCAAGTTGTGGCAGTTTATTTAATCAAGGAGTTGTGAGAACCGAGGGAAAATTCAAAGAGGCATTAAAGAATAGTGTAACCTGCATTGTTTACGCAGAGTACGATACGAATATTGAAATCGATAAAAATCGGAGCGTTTACTCGAGTCTATGAAAACTATATAAAGAGGTTCAACACTTCTGTATTTATTATTTATCTGAGCATTGGCTGGAGGTAACTACAGTACCATGACACATTGTCTGGTAAATACCGAGTATTTTTCAGAAGGGCACTTTACCTTCATTAAAAAAATCGCGTTTGCAGGCTTTATTTCACCAGATAAAGTGTATACAAAGGAGATCGTTTACAAATATCCTACATCAGCAGCTAGCACTACAGATCATAATGGTGTGTCTGGAAACCTTGAACTTAAGCGTCTGGATGAGGATCTTATAAAAACCGTTGCAAGGTTTTCAACTATTTTCGTACATGGGGAGCCAACAAAGGAATTCCTTCAGAGCTACGTTACGCCTCGTACTAGGATCATCAACCTTGAAGCAATCACCTCTAAAGAACAGGAATGAGCACGATCGAACTTGATAGCTCACTAAAGCGAAATCATGTTAGTAGAAGATTTTTCAAGGGCGTTTTCCCGTGCGATCACTTACCCCGTCAAATCAAGAAACCTGCTTGTATTATTGCGAATACAGATCCAGCTCATAAAAGTGGCACGCATTGGGTGGCCTTTTACATTCCTAGAAAAGGACCTATCGAGTACTTTGACTCTTTCGGTAAATATCCTACTAACAAGTACTTCAAAAGATTTCTTCGACACAATGGTAAAGTTTTCGTAAATAATAGGCAGAGGCTACAGAGTGCGTTCTCAACCACATGCGGACAGTATTGCGGTGTTTTTCTTTATTTTCGTTGCAGTGGCAGGAGCTTCAAAACATTTCTGAACCGGTTCTCCTCTACAGATTATAATTTTAATGATGATGAAATAGTTGATCTATTCCGGAAAATTTATTTGAAGACCTCTTTGCAAAATGGTGGGGAGTACTTCAATCAGACCTGCAGACAGGAGGTCGGAGATATAAAAGCAGCGTGATCAAACCATCGAAACCATAGTTGTGTCTTTTACAATTTCAAAGGATGTCGTCAGTTGCTGAAAAGTCCGCTAATAAGCAAACACAAACTTCTAAGAAGAAACTTGTTCAGAAGAAGAAAAAAGTTGTGAAATCATCCCAAGTCGAACCTTCTAACAACTTTCAGAACATCATATCAAACTGCAAGGAGAAGAAGTCAAGAACAAAAACGATTCCCAAATCACAAGTTCCGTGCAATGAAGACGCTTTGCTGAACTACACTTACTACCTGGATGGATGCCATAACCGTAGAGTCACTCTCGGATTTGACCCGCAGACATTTCAGACGAAGGCAATCTTCCACTACCATGGACGTTTTCCACTGGCAATTGACTACAGCCAATGGATTTCACTCTACAATTATCTCAACGATCTGAAGACTTCAGCGGGTGAAGAATTTCCGGAAAATCAAATGGGTCTTTTAAAACGGTATCAGATACCTGTAGGCGGTGGCAACATAACACTCAAACATCTGGAGCTATTCAAGCTGTTCGACATGATGGAATTTTTTAACATTGTCATGCACCACAACAACCTGGCCTCGGAATATGTGAAGGAGTATTACGAGCAGTACTGTAATAGATGCAGGGAGAAGGATCTATTGAAGCTGAAAAATGAGGACTTTTTTATACCACCTCGTACATCTTATATGCATATTAATTATTCTAGGCTTTTTTATGAAATTCCAATACTGTGTAGCTGTAACCTTATTTTCAATATAATGAAATAAATTGACGTAAGAAGACAAAACAAGTTTTTATTTCAATAATATTTAGTATTCATTAGAAAATACATGTAAAGATTTATACAATTTTGCGCAGCACATCGTGTCCCCGGAAGTGCGTCATGCATTTTACAGATGGTCTTGAAATTCTTGAGATCTCGTAGTTTCGGTATCTCCAGATGAACTATGTTTGCGGAAGGTAGATACCTCTTTAGAAATTTGACTTTTACATCACCTTTTACATAGATCGTAGATTTACTGAATGGCATTAGAATGTTTGGAAGATTGTTGTAGCTAACCTCACCGTCATCCCATCGCAATCCGTTGACGTTCTTTGCTTCGAACTCGTTTTGCCTCCGTGCCTTTCCGCTCAACTCCTGGTAAGGATAGGGGGGTCTGAAGTAGTAAATTGTAGGTACAGTCGAATCGTACGGAAGTATGGCCAACTCTTTCGCAAAATAGTGCCCCTGATTTCCAGAAACAAATTGGATGTCAAAAATGAACTCGGACATGCTTTCAATAAGATGATTAGTGATTAAATAAGAAACATTTTTCATTTTAATAGGCATTTATATACAGTTTATTTCGTGATGTATGGCAAGTTTCCTAAATAAACAATGAATAATTATTCTAGATATTTAGATGTTAACTTAGCTTAGGTTTTTTATAGCCGTAAGGAAGAGAAAAATTTTCTTTCGTTACTACTCTTTTATCAAAGGTAAATTGTAAATGATTCCGCTCGGGGGCAGAAATAACCACTCCCGGTCGTTTTCGTTTAATTTTTCGCTCATTCAAAACACAAATTGGTTCTTCCTCATAAGGACCGATTACTAGGGATTTAAGTCTTTCGAAATTAACAATTTTAGAATTTTCAAAGTTTAATGTTATTCCTTTACATTTAATTATATGGTCGATAATGCGTTCAGCTTCTACTTTGAGACCGTAAGTTTTTGGTCCCGTACTAACATATTCCGAAATATATGCCTCAGGGCCAAAACTTTCAATTTCGTTAGTTAAGTCACCCAAAAAGTCCGAAATCTCGAAGGGGATTGGACTGAACTTATCATCAACAAAGATTAAACTATCCGTATCACAATAAAGAATTCTCTCTCCTACCTTCTCCAAAGCTGCGTAAAGTTTAAGTCTGGCAAATGCTGTTGTATATGCAGCAATGGGTATATTTACATGAGCAAGCGTATTCAATTCTTTTTCAAGATATTTCCATGTCACCCACATTGTTTCTTCATTGATAGTAAAAAGTGAGCAGATCTCTATCCCAGGAGAATGAATAAAATCAGAAAATTCTTTATAACTTGTAAGAACTTTGGTACGCGTTTTGTCTTCCCTTTGTGCGAACTTGCCCCAAAACGAGTTTAAACAAATTTTTGCGGTATTACGCCTACCAGGATTTTTCTCAATCAATTCTTTCTCTAAACAGATGTCTTCTCTTTCTTTGTAAGATTTGATAAAGGCATCTTTCTCTTTCTCACCTGTACAATTAGCACTCCAACCACTAGACTCCTGTTTTATTTTTAAGAATGTATTTACATGTTCAGAAAACAATCCTCCACTCTTGGTTGCAGGATCATACTGAGTATGGTTGTATTCCCAAACTTCATAAATGTGTCTAATTTTATACCCTTTTTCAACAGCTAAAGACACTTCGGGTATTATCCATGTACCGGTGATCTGACGCTCCTCATCTGTATGAACACAGTCAGATATTCGATTTAACTCGGCACATTTTCGACAGAGTGTAAAATACAGTTTTGAATTAGTTCTGAATGGTAGTACAGGTAGGTATAAACTAGTTGGCGGAATGATAGAACAAGTGATGAATCCGTGCATCAAGAGTATTTCTGAACATGGGGGAACATCGTTTCCACGGTGCACTTTTGGGTGTCTTATAGGATATGGAGAGTACTTGTTAATGTATGGGTACAAACTAGTAAAATCAAGATATCGTATGACTTGGTTTTTTTCCACTTCATGGTACAGATTGAAAACTTCGGTACGTCCTCCAAACACCGCATCTCGAGGATTAAGTGGTAGTAGTATATTCGATACAGCCTTAATTAACTCTTGATCCACTACAGGGTTTTACTTCAAGAACTTACGGAACTTGCATTCCCAAGTGTATTCTAAGTTGTATCCACTTCGCTTGATCATTTCAATTTTTCTTAGAGTACTCTCATATTTCCGAGATTACGTCTGAACTAGGTTATTACTAGACGTCTCTTTTATTTTGAAACAATCTGGACACTCATGATGGAAACACCCGTAAAATTCATAGACCGTATCTGTTTCCGAATCAAACCCGTCAACTAACAAGCCGCTTCTTCTAAGCCTCACCTTACCACCGTTGTTAGCAGATGCAATTCGGCCAGTCACTTGAGATCCCTGCCACGCAATCCACTTTGCTCCAATAAGTGATTGATTTTTACCTTTGTAGTAGCCGTTAGGAGGCATTACGCCCAAAGTGTTTTCTTGTAAGAAATTTTTCTTAAAGGTGAGCATGCAGGCGGACGCTATGGTTATAGACTCTGTAAAAGGGTTGACCTGAGTAATACGTAAAAATTCACGCATAAATTGGGTACAACCCAAGCGTAATATATCCACATCATTTCTGCAATACGTTAACATTGCTTCTCTGTTATTAAACACACCCTCTGATACAACGTCATACCATTTTAAAAATTCTTCCCTCTCTTTAATCTTCATTGTATTATGTCCATACATTTCTGGTGGAGGATATTTTCCAACATAATCGATATCCTCTATCGTATTGAAGAGGTATGGGTAATATCCTTTTGCATACTCCTTTAATCCAAATACGGATGGAAATTTCGAGAGTGGGAATGCTAGAAAATTTAAAGAGTCTATGAACGACACTTGTCCACATTTTAATTTCATTATCTTTGAACCATTCATAATAGGCTCTACATTTAGCTTTCTCGTAAAAAGCTCGGAGATGACAAACTGTCCATCATACCCTTGAAAATTATGTGCTATACAGTACACGTTCGTGGCAAAAGATCTCTGCATTAAACAATAATCCACAAAGATTTTCATAACATCAATTTCGGTATTATATTCGAAGATATGCTCTCTTTTTCCACAAACACTGCATTCACGCTTCATATCAGGGTCAGTATAGCAATTTTCGCAAACTTGCTGGGCAACAATTAAATTCACTACGTGTCTGAAAGATTCACTATTATCGAAAGTTGTATTCTGAGTACTCTCACAATCGAAAAAAGTTAGTAAGAAATTATCCCTTTTCCTTCCCCTATATGTTTTGATGTAACAGCAGTGATCTGCAGGAACAACTTTTGAACAAATCTGGCAGTGGTATTCATCACATTCATGTGTATTTTTATCCCTTCTTGTGAAATTCAGGAATTTTGTACATAACGTACATACTTTGAATGCATCGCATATACTTCTATCCCTAATCTTATTTGTAAGGTGACTAGTACGGCAACCCTCACCTCTAAAAGAGCGATTACAGTTTTCACAGTAAACCATCTCGGCAACATATTTACAGGGTGGGTAAGAGTGGCAATAAGAGCATTTCATCTCACATTTATGAGGAATATGATTGTACGTCTTATCACAATAAATACAATCATAGTGTTTATTGAAAAAGGCTTTCAATGATTTTATCACGTAGAAATGTTTAAGTCGTTTGGAGTAGTACAAGTAAATTTTCTTCGGAAAATCATTTCTGACAGAAACCTTGAAAATGACCGAATCTGAATTTTTCAAATCATTGAACACAACTATCTGAAAATCGCTTAGAAATTCTTGAAATTTATAAAGATCTGCTAGATTACAGCCTTCCTCTTTAACGACAACTCCGGAATTTTCACATAACCACTTGGTCCTGCATTCTAAGTTTTTCAGGACTGAAGAATGGTACCGCGTCTGAAACGAATGTGAATACATCTCGACTGCATAGCAAATAGAGCGAGGAAGACATTTCACATCACCCTCCAACCCTACATCTACAACACATGTTCGTCTTTTTAGAATCTCGCATTCGTCTGTAGTTATATTACTAATTCTTCCACCCCCAGAAAGAATATTAACGACTTCGGCGTTCAACTGCATTATTTCATCCGAAAGAAACGCAGTATTGGATTGATTAACGTTTGAAATCAAATCAAGAATATACCTTCCATTCACCTCTTCAATCGATCTCAAGCTAGACCAGATAGGTTTTATGTCAGGCGCGTTTGGGAGTGAAATAGTAAAGCTGATTTTAGATCCCCTTCCAGATTTCGACACTATATCTTTAATAATATCATCAAAAATTTTTTCTATTCCCAAGAGAGGATTTTCATTTTCAGCACCGCGACCTTTGATTCGGAATACAATTTTGTTCCCCTCAACGTTAAATTTCTTAAAGAATTTTCTATCCCTAGCCAACACTTCATACCCACTTTCCACTCCAGCACCAGACTGAACCACTTTGCGTGTTGAAAGAGCTTGATTCACACTTGTGCTTGCTATGTTAGCGATCCGAACTTCTATTTCACTTAATACTTCACAAGATTGGATACCGCCCGCATTTTCAGTATTGAAGAAATCAATACATTCTTTCAATACCTCAAGAGAATCACACTGATTATAATATTTCACGAAATTTTGTAGAAGAAAATTTTTCTCCTCACTGGAGAACATAACTTTTCTCTCTTTTATAATTTTTAACAAACTCTTAAGATTAGTTCGAAATAACATAAAATCTAAACTTAAAGCACTATCTAAAGTGCAGACAATTTGCTTTACATCCATTTCTTTACCTACTAAAATAATTCTATATAATATTTACTAAAAATATCTACACTATAATACTACTATATATATATATATATATATATATATATATATATATATATATATATATATATATATATATATATATATATATATATATATATATATATATATATATATATATATATACCAAGATAGTTTATAGATTGCAACACCAGATTTTTACTGATTTTCGAAGAAAATTAGTATTAAACTCGTTTCGCCGAAAATTCATATTTCTTTATATATATATATATATATATCAGCAAAATGATTAAGGGAGATAATCTCTGGAGTGGCCGATCCGATTGAGCTGAAATTTTCGGAGAACATAGATGTATATAGTAGGTAGGTCCACGACTTGTTAGAATTCAGTTATCTTCAACCCTTTGGCGGCCGCGGGCGTTTTAGTGAATTTTCAGGTACTCCTATATTTCCAAGCAGTGTAAATTTTTGGTAACAAAAAGTATTGGAAATGAAAGCTTATTATGTTTTAAGTTTGTTTATGATAAAAAATTGCAAATTTTGAGCCGCGTGTGGGTGCTGAGTGCCTAAAAGTAGGCAAGGATTTTTTTTCAAATTTTGATTTGTCATAACTTCTGACAGGAACATTCGATCATCGTGAAATTAGTAGAGCGTATTGATGTTAACTAAAATTTAACACACATGGATTTTCGAGACAGTGTGGGTAGCTCTGTAGCTACGGCAGGCTCTTAAAAAAAAATCCTTCAAATCATCGAACTTCCTGAAAATTTTTTGCTTTTTGCCAAAAAACTCAAATCATTGATAAATTTGAACTTTTTTCCATCATGTCTAATAAAAATTTTCAAAATTCCGATTTGTACAAGAACGGCAACCCATCACTAAATTAGGTCTATTTTCAGCCCTCGAAACTTCTGTTCACGAGAACTGACGATCGGCTAATCCGATCATAATTAAATTTACAGGACATACTGACACTAACTAGGACCAGGTCTGATAGAAGTGATTTTGAAATGTGGGCAACGCTGTGGCAGTGGTACCATCTCGAAAAATCACTGAGAAAAAAAACCGCTTTTTGGCCTATAACTTCCGATTCAGCTATCAGATTTTAACAAAATTCACATAATATTTGGATCTTATTTTAGGTAACATTTGGTGAAAATTTGGCTGAAAAATTAGAATAGAGTTGCCAGCTATGGTGATTTTTGTCTCCTAAATCTTGCAAATTTGCTCAGCAAAATAAAGCTTTTTCCCCTATAACTTCCGGTGCAGTCATGATATCAAAACAAAGTTTATGCAGTAAATAAACTTTGATGTGAACCAAAAGTTGTACGAATTTTGAACAAAAATCATGAAAGGGCTGCCAGCTATGGCAATTTTTGTAATTTTTTGGAATTTCTTGACTGCGCGATTATGTCACTAGATTTGCAAGTGGGAACGATCCTGCAATTAAAATTAACAACAAATATTAACGCTTTAAAAATTTGAAAAGTTCTGAGGGTGGTAACCCTAAAATTCTTTTCAGCCGTATAACTTCCAGCGCAGTGATTCAATCAAAACGAAATTCACAGGGTGGGTTTAACTTAACGTGAAGCAGGTTTGGAATATATTTTGCTTTGCTGCGAGCACAGGGTAACCAGCATAAGACATTTGCGTAAATATTGCACCAACATATGTTTTAAATTCCATACTCATATGCAAAGCATTTGCAATAAAATAAGGAATTTATTTTTAATTTTCCGAATTTCGAACATTTTTCGGATGGCAGCCTCAAACAACGTTTAACTGCTGAAACTTTCAATCGAATCCTGCGATGAGAACAAAATTCAAAGGATAAGTTGATTTAAGTATGAGCTAGTTATGGTAAACTTATTGCTGCTTCGTTGGAAAAGTGTGGCCAGCACTAAACATTTTTGTCATCTGTGTTATAGTTGGGTTTTGTTGCTTTGGACAAGGAATGGTTGATATGTTTCAAGTTATAGCCTGTATTAAGCATAAGTAAAGAATGCTTAAATTTTGAATATCTTGCGCACGGCAACTCCTTAAATGCTTCTACCGATTCAGTCATATGATTAAAACGAAATTTACGACATAAGTTGATCTAAATATATAGCATATTCGATAAATTTTTAGTTTCCGTACTGATTGAAAATAACAATTGCCAGCACTTTAAATTTTTATCATTACTAACAAATTTTCATATGACAAGCACTTTAAGATAAACTTAACCAATAAAGATTCCCACGTCTGAAATTTCGAAATTTTTGGCGGCAGCCCTAAATTTTTTTCATCTCTAGAATTCATAATCCGGCCTTTGAATCAAAATGAGATTTACATTCTAAATTATTCTGAACATGAAGCAGTTTTGATATACTTTTGTGTTGACAAACTGCTGCCAGTTTTTCATATCCTAAACACCATTAACAGGAACGATTTCTTCCATAATGTATGAATTGATTGCAGGCGGTACTCGTAGGGATTGTTATGTCCATATAACTTACTACGCAGGTAACATATAGAAAATTCACAGAGCACAGGGCTTATTTCGAAATCAAGTATGTCTAATAGACTTCCAAAGGCGGTGATTGGCAATTAAAAACTGGCTTTTCAACCAGAAACAGAACAATTAACTTCAGAAGAAAACATGTCAAGGTCAATATTAAAAAGCAATTAAAATGTAGTTAACAAGTTTCTCTAGCAGGTAGTATGAAAATTGTTTCTAGGTTACATTAAATTTTATCGTGAATAGGAAAACATTTCAGACGAGAGTATATTCCTCTTTTAACAAGGATACATAACCGTGTAAGAAAGGAATAAAGCTAGCGAAATTGAATATAATTCAGTGAGAATAATTCTTTTTTGCATCATATTTTTTGCATCCTCGCGAATTAAAACTTTGTTGGTGTTTAGATGAAAGATAGTGAATTGTGCTTTTTTACTGATTTTTTAAATTAAAATTTTGTTGGTGAATGGTTAAGTGGAATATCGGTTAACATTAAAAATTGAAGAAAGTTTAGTTGAAAGATAGTGAATTGTGTTTTTTTTACTGATTTTTTAAATTAAAAGTTTGTTGGTGAATGGTTAAGTGGAATATCGGTTAACATTAAAAATTGAAGAAAGTTTAGTTGAAAGATAGTGAATTGTATTTTTATTATAATTTTTGTGTTATTTTTTGTAATTTTTGTGTTATAATGGGTGCTGCATTACTTTAAAGCATTAACAAATTGTATATCGCTTTGACGGTGCTGGTGAGAAAACATCACAGTAAGTTACATTAGAAATATCTTTTTAGATTATTAGAATAAATTTAAAAACAAAAAACATTTAATTCATGAGCATAAGTTTTCATATCTAGTCAATAGTTAGATTGCACTTCCTGTAAAAAATACTTTCAGGTTTCCAGGTTGATTTTAATAGGGTGTTTTATTTAAAAAAATTACAATCTTTGTATAAACGAGTGTAAAGTGAGGAGCTCCTGACCGTACTTTACTTACTTATTCATTCAGAGGTATATTGGCTCAAAGCTTGGTGCGTGACCTCCCGTTTGAACGAGGGTATTCACACACTAGGAGCCAGTGTCCTACCCACTATACTAAGCAACTTTACATTAACGTTCCTTTAAAATAAAGAGTATTTACGATGCCTAAAGTAGCAAAAAAAAGTCCCAAGACGCGTCGTCGCTCACAAAAAGTTTTATCCGAACTGCAAGTTTCTCAATGTAATTTGTTGGATTCAACCACAAAAAAAGTCGAAATCGTCGACATAATAAAACGATTTAAAAGGTCTAAAAGAAATTTAAAATCAATTAAAAGACTTCGTAGAGAAAACAGAATTTATTATAAAGAGAGAAAAAAAAACCCCTTAGAATTGGAAAAAAATGAACTAAGTTCAGAAACAATTGAAAGAAAGGCCAAAATACGACGTATTCAAAATAAGTATTATCAGCAAAAGAGACTGGATTCTGATAAAATTAGAAAATTGCACAGAGAAAGACTAAAAATTTGCCAACGAAAACGACTGCAAGACAAGTCAAAGAGAAAGATTCATCTTGCGCGCTTATCTTTTTCGCAAAGCATTCGGTTGGGGATTAAACGAAAGAGAGAAATACATTGTAGACGACAGTCAGAATCTCAAAAACAGCGTTTGGCATGTATTACTGCGCGAACAATTCATCGCCAAAGATTGAAAAAATCTCAAAAGCGGCGACTGGCATGTCCAGCTTCTCGGAAACTTCATTTAGAAAGATTGAATTTATTGCAGAAAAAGAGGCTTCAAACCAAAATTACAAAAACAAAACATTCTTCGCAGGTTATTGCTAATGAAAAAAAAAGACTACGAAGTGTAAGAAATTTGCTAAAAAAGCGAGAGCTGTCAAGAAAAAATCAGTCAAAACGTTTAGCTACCACGCAAGGTGCTGCTCGGCATCGTGAAATTTGTAGGAAATTTTACGAAAGGTGCAAAGCGAAAGACAAAGCAGCAAAGCTTTGTGAAAGGCGAGCCCTAAAGTTTGCCTCATTTTTATCAAAAATGAAAGCAGGACCTAGCTTCGTGTGTGATTCATGTGATCGCCTGTGGTTTGCGAATTCCATAAAAAATGTACCCAAGGAAGCACGCAATATAGACAAAAGCTTGGATGTGGATATTTCATTGAGAAACCCACATGTGATGCAAACATTCTCATTTTGCCATACTTGCTGGGTTCACATTAAAGTGGGAAACATTCCTAAACTATCTGTATTCCACAAGGAACTTCGATTTCCCGAAATCCCTAATGAACTTCAACTGCTAACCAATTTGGAAGAAAGGTTTTTGTGCCCCCGAATTCCATTTATGAAAATAGTTGAAGTTTCTTCTGATGGGCAGTTTAAAATAAAGGGGAGGGCTGTTAACATTCCTATTAATGTAGAAAAATGCATCAAAATCTTGCCCAGGGTCTTTACCGAAACAGAAACCCTAGCGATTCAATTGAAAAGGAATATTGCCCATAAAAGTGTTTATCTGTCCGAAAATATTCGCCCTGCTGCTATAATAAAAGCAGTAAAATTTCTGCAAGATAGTGAAGTGTATCGCTTTGCAGGAGTTCAAGTTGATGAGGATCGACTTTTACGAGATGTTCAGGCGTCAAGAGAAGCTAGTAATACTTTTCAAGCATGCGGAATGAATCAGGCCGAAGACGACGCAGTAGAGGTTTATGTACAAGACAATGAGCCTCTTAATATAGAAGACGATGAAACTCTAATAGAAAATAGAGCCACTGTCTTTGCGCCAGGAGAGAGAGCAATACCTCTATCTATTTTATTTGATGAATATGCTGAATGCATGAGCTTTATTAAACTTTTTGGAGGGAAGTTAATTAAATGCCCGGAAAATTTAACATACCAGCAATGGTGTAAGTCGCGGCTGACGCGGGCTGACAGGCGATTTTGCGATGTCGCTTCTTTATTTTATATGAGCTCAAAGTTACGTATAAAGAAAATTTGTGACAGTATTTCCTTCTGTTTGCGTCAAAAAAAGAATACGATTAATCCGGTTAGGGCCGGCGATTTAAACAAAGAAGAGTTTGTAAATTCTTTAATTGATAATGACTCTGGCTTTAAATTTTTCGCAGCAGATAGAGGCTCTCCAACATTTTGGTTAGGCAAAATGAAAGAAGTCATGGCAATGGTTCGTCAATTAGGCGCACCACACATCTTTCTGACAATATCAGCAGCAGAGACCAAGTGGCTAGAATTGTTAGTAATACTGAAAAGAGTTGTTCATGGGGTCGAAATATCTGAAGAGCAGGCTGCAAAGTTGACATTCAGTGAAAAAAGGGAGCTGATTCAGAAAGATCCTGTGACTTGCGCTCGATATTTCGATCACAAATTTTCAGAACTTTTTCGTTTGCTTACAATTCCGGGAGGGATATTTGGGGAACATCATGTAATAGACTATTACATCCGGGTTGAATTCCAAAAGAGAGGAAGTCCTCACTGCCACTGCTTATTGTGGTTGAAGGATGCTCCCCGCTTTAACAATGATCAAAGACAATCTTATGACGTCTGTGTCAAGTTTATTGATCGCTTTATTAGCTGTTCGCAAAGTGACTCCTGTGTCTCAAGTGAAGATATATCAACATTCCAAACACATAAGCATTCGTTCACTTGCAAGTATAAGATGAAAAGTGGACAGGTTGGGTGTAGGTTTGGCATACCCTTTTTCCCAATGAGATCTACATCCATTCTTAGCCCTTTGAAGCTCGAACCAACTGATCCCCGACGGGCATTGCTGAATTCTATACATAGATCAATTCGCCAATACTTATGTGCGCAGTTCAAAAATCCGCCATGCATTGACTTCGATGCTTTTTTGCACGATATAAATATCGAAGAAAACGACTACATTGATGCTATAAGAATGAAGTTGACAAAGCCAACAGTATTTATAAAGCGTAGCCTAGCGGAAATCAAAATCAATAATTTCAACCCTGACATACTGAGTCTTTTCAAATCCAATATGGATATTCAGTACATCACAGATTGTTATTCCTGCATTCAATATATTTTGAATTATATAAATAAGAGTGACCGGGGGATGTCAAAATTATTGAGAGATGCGAAAGAACAAATCCAGGGAGGTAACCATAGCATTAAAGAGAAATTGAAGTTTTTGGGCAATGCATTCCTGAATGGGTCGGAGCTTAGTGCACAAGAGGCAGTGTATTATATCATGGGCATGCCTTTGTCAAAGTCCTCGCGAGAATGCACTTTTATAAACACCAGTTTACCTGAAAGACGCGTTCGCGTTATAAAGTGTAAAGAAAGTCTGCGACAGTTGCCAAATGAAAGCACTGATGTCTTTATCGAGAATAATCTCGATCACTATATTCAAAGGTCAAAAAAATTAGAATACTTATGTCTAGCAGATTTTGTAGCCTTATATACTAAATTCAACACAAAACGTACAAAACTAGAAAGGTCAGACGCCGAAACTGATGAGAAATATGATGATGATTCTGAGTGTGAGACAATTGGCTACATTTACGAGCAACAAAATAATAAAGGATCTCTACGGAAGCGTCGAAAAGCTAGAGTAATAAGATTTGTCAACTTCAAGCAAGAGCAAGATGAGGACAATTACTTTAGAGAACAATTGATGCTCTTTTGGCCATGGAGAAATGAAGTTGCTGACTTGATCAATGTTGATTGGAAGAAGACATACTATGGAAACTTATCAACTATTAGTCAGAATAGGGAAAAATATTTCTTCGAGGATGATAGTTTCAATGCTGAAGCTGATTATGCTGCGGCGATTGAAAATCAGAAAGATAGATTTAGCGACGGTGGGTCACTGAATGCTTCTTTTGTTGCTAGCGAGAGAGAAGACGGGTATGCCATATTTGACAATAGAACTGATGAAGGGGATATTTTAGTGGATGCTGGTATTCCAGTAAATGAAAAGGCACCTGGCGTTGCATATGCTACGTTTCCAGTTCCGCATATCTTGCCAGAAATGGAATACTATCGTTTAATGCAGAAGCTGAATGACAGACAAAGAAAATATTGTATGCATGTCTTGCATGAAATTAAATGTGGTCGGGTTATTCACGAGTTTATCTCTGGAAGTGCTGGAGTAGGGAAAAGCATTTTGATTAGAGCAATCAATCAGTCTTTACTGAAATATTTTAATAGTGTTGCTGGAAGCAATCCACAAAGCTTAAAAACCTTATTATGTGGGCCAACTGGAAAATCTGCGTTTGCAATCGGTGGTCTTACATTGCATTCTGCGTTTGTACTACCTATTAACCAATATAGTGGAGAAATGCCGAAACTTTCTGCTAATATTCGTAACACTCTGTATTCGAAACTTCGCAATGTTAAAATTATTATCAAAGATGAAGTGAGTATGGTTGGAAGTCACACGTTTGCAATGGTCGATGAAAGATTGCGCCAAATTTTTTCCAGCGAAGAATTCTTTGGTGGAATGAGCATGCTGCTGTTTGGGGATTTTAATCAGCTCTCACCTGTAGGAGATAGATATATTTTTCAAGATAATGCCCGTAATCCATATAGTGCTTTAATTGGCAACCCCCTATGGAGTTTATTTAAAGCGTTCGAGTTGACGGAGATAATGCGACAAAAAGATGATGTAACTTTTGCCGAGTGCTTGAATCGTTTGGCCAGAGACTGTTTGACCAAGAACGATGTCGAACTTTTGAAAAGTCGTGAAATTTCTAATCTGGATGAAGTTGGCCAGCCAACTATTTGCCTTTTCCGCACTAATGCCGAAGTGGACAGTTACAATAATAAAATATTATCAACTAAAGAGTGTATTATCTCTGAAGCAGTTGATTCAGTGCCAATTAAAAACGTTTCTATGAAAAGGCGAGAGAGCATTTTAAAAGCTGCCAGGCATGCACCTTCTCACCTGACTTACGGCCTGAAGTATCTTTTGGCATTAGCAGTTGATGTCAAGTACATGGTGACCGTCAATGTATCAATAAGTGACGGAGTTTTCAATGGAGCCATTGGGGTTTTGAAACTTATTGAAACATCGGAGGGATTTCCTGTGAGGCTATGGCTAGAATTTGATGATTCCAGAATAGGTCGCCAAATGAGGGCTGCATATTCCACCTACATGGAGCAGAATCAGATTAGTGCTCATTTAACTCCAGTCGAAGCTGTCACTAAAAGCATACAATTAAAGAAGAATCTGAGTACTGCCATAATAAGAAAGCAGTTTCCAATAGTATGTGCGGAAGGGGTAACTATTTATAAAAGTCAGGGAGGAACTTATGAGAATGTTGCAATAATTATGCGAAAAAGATTGACGAAAAATGAGCTATATGTGGGATTAAGCAGAGCTACAAAATTAAGTGGGTTGCATATTGTGGGAAAGTTTAATCGTGGGTATGAGGGTAGATCCAATGACGTTGTTGTAAATGAAATGAGCCGACTATTTCGAGAGAATTCAGTACAATTTAGTGTGCCTTTCTTACAAGATCTCCCAAATTCTGTCCATTCACTTATTTTCCATAACGTCCAGTCTTTAAATAAGCATTTTATGGATGTCGTGAGTGATAAAGGCTTTGTCTCAGCTTCTTTTATATTTTTGGTAGAAACGTGGACGCTGCCAAAAGATTCACTGGAAATACCAAATTATAAGATAATTTTTCGCCATGACTGCCAGCGCCGACGAAAGGCGTACGGTATTTTGTTATATTGTAGAAATAACATTACCTCATGCACTATAAAATACATTTACAACGATGAAAAAAAATCTGTTAACTTTGTTTGTTTTGAGTGGGAAGAATACAGTTTTTGCATATGCTACAAGTCTCCTACTACTGCTTTTTCGACAGTTGAGGAAAAATTTGTTGAAATGCTTAATGCAGCAAACAGTAATGAAAACAAAGTTGTTCTTGTAGGAGATATAAATATAGATTTTAGTTGTGTGCCCAACCACACTTTATACAAAATTCTTGAACGCTATGGCTTGAAGTATGCCATGCCGTCAGGAGAATTTTCTACCAATGGCAATACTAAGATTGATATTGCTTTTTATAACATCGCTGCTAGTGTCAAGTGTGCTTTTTATGAGTCATATTTTAGCTATCACAAACCCATAGTAGGCATCATTTCAGATAGTTTTTGTGGGCATAAGAATCCACCTGAAGATGTATATATGCAAGGCTCTAGTGTATGTGCTAACGAAGTACCAGTTGAAGAGAGACAACTAACAAATAGGCTATGTATTACTGAATACACCGTACGAAAATTTGAAAATAGAGACGGAGTATCGTGCTACGCAAATGTAGTTTCCCAAGTTCTGTTGAACAACCGTTCAAACTATACCTTCCATGGCGTGCTGGAAGATACGTTCGTGCAAAATTTGTGTGACGTTAGCTTGCCCTTGTTCAATTTAAAGAACGATCAAACCCAGTGTTTCACATCACGGCATATACGATCTAAAGTAGGCGGTTATTTTACTGATCGTCAACAACAAGACGCACATGATTTTTTAATGGGGGTTTTTAATGTGTCATCAATTTTAAGGGAAAATTTCACTTTTCAAGTAGAATACACCTTGCATTGCTTTAATTGTGGTTTTGAGACGAGGCGCCTTGAACCATTTTTATGCTTCACAGTGCTTGTTAATGAAGATTTATTAGGAGCAGATTCCCTTGAAATTGTGAAAGACCAATTTAACAAATGGGAGCATATACCAGACTCGCTTTGTGAAAATTGCGAAGTCATAGGTCAAAGAAAGCAAAAATGCCAGATTTTAAGCCTTGCTAATTTGATGTTGATTCAAATTATTCCATTTGCTGGGCAAATCGGAAATATTGTGCAAAAGTGTGCAATAGAGTATAAGGCAACTGTTTTAAGGAAACAGCTGGAGATAAATGGTGGTATATATGAAATAAACTCTGTAGTATGTCATTATGGGGATACTTTTAGCGAAGGGCACTATAAATGTTGGCTTCGAAATTGCCGCACTGGAACATGGTTTCAGGCAAACGATGATCGCATAAAAGAATACAGAAAGCGTTTACCCAACTTTCTAAATAGTCCTTATCTATTTGTTTTAAACAGAATTCAGGATTAGGTGGGCATATAGAATGAAAACTTATGCGTGAATCTCTTATTTAACTATTTTACATGAGTGAAACTACTTTCTACTGTTTCTTACTGTATTAATTTGATGGGTTATAGGCCTACTGGGGAAACCATCCATCTAAAACAAAAGGTTAACGCGCCATCACAATACCTCTTGGGTCGCGTGGAAATTGTGCAAGGGGAATATATGTAATCATAAAATATTGTGTCTCATCTATTTGCTTTGCGTTAGAAATGGTTGATATAAAAGTGTATAACGTCATTCCAAATTTTTTAGTCACTCAAAGACAGTTTCTTCGAAAATCAGTTTTCTAGCGGTTCTGATGCGCTAGAGTTTTTTATGTATAAATTTATATTTGCCTGCCAGGCAATGTCTCGAAGAGCTATCCTTCGCTTTTCTGAAGCTCCTGGTACATGTTTTCTCAATGAATATTTTTCTCTGCAACAGCGTCTTCTCTGGCGTCTTTTAATTTCCCCGACCTTATATTTTGCAAAACACTGTGTTGTCAATGTGAATAGCACAGCTGAAACCTCAGATTTGTCCTCCACGTCGTCTTCTTCTCAGACTTCTCTAAATTCTCCTTGGGACAAAAATATCTGCCAAACGAACGCTGTAGTAGGATTTCGTCCACGTTTATCTGAAAGAGCCGAAAAATAATTTTTAAAAAATTTATCCTTGTATTCTTCGTCCGACCTTACTCACCAGTCGATTTTTCCTGATGTAGAAGACGTTCCTCTATTCAAGTCTTTGATTTCAAAAATCTGATGGTTCTACCATTCTCAACCAGGTCTTTTATACCCATTCGCAAGGCCATTACAGCTATTCTTCTGACCAGACCACCTTTCACTTCTATACATCTTATGCAACAAACTACAATCTTCAAAATGGTATTGCATCATATTATACAAAAATTGCATACCTGCATAGTTGCATTTTCCTGTTTTAAGAACAGCTTATTGGTCTCTACAACAACATTTCGTCTGATTTTTGTATGAGATAGAACTGATTTGTCATGAAATATGTATACAGATTCTAGATTTAAAATGAACTTTGGCAATCCCGACAAGAAGGATTTCATCATATCATCTTTTTTTTTTCTGAGTTGAATCTGATCTGTGATGAAACATGTATACTGCAACTTTGTATTCTGATGGTTGATCTGCATAATGTATGAAACTGCATATTCCTATTTTTAAGTGAAGATAAGCGATCTCTACAACAACATGTCATCTGATTTGTGTATGAAATGGATTTGACTTGACATGAAATATGTATACAGATTCTAGTTTTAACAACTTTGTCGTATTTTACCTGTTTTTAAGTGGAGAATGTCAATCTCAACAAAAAGTAATTCAACATATTATCTGATTTTTATTAACAGGATTTGACTTATCATACCCTCTACATTTTTGCAAACTTTGTATTAATTGATAAATAGGCTTGAATTTGAGTTCTGGTAGCTGGTATATATTCTGTATAAAAAATGTATACAGCTCAATACTTTTAACAACTTTGTATTCTTAAACTTTAGTTCTGGTATTTCACAACCATTTAGTATATAAGACCGCAGTCCACCGTATGAACATCAGAGTCTTCTTCGAAAGTCTATCAGGACAATATGGTAAGTATCTCAGCACTGCAACTTACTGTATGTTTAAAAAAGACATGAATAATTTACATTGTTTTCTATTTTTCTAGAGTGCGTTTGAGCTTCTAAATTCAGCAGTTGGTGGAGATGGAGATAAAATGACTTCAGTTAGCTCCTTAGAGATCGGGGAGGAGCACCATGTAAAATTCTTCCGCATGCTGAAGACAAAGTACGGTCTTCGACTGGCGGTACATTTGGATGGAGGGATTTTTTGCTTCCTGCCCCCTCGATTTTCAGACAAAATAAAAACTCAGCGTCAGGTGGAAGAGCTGAACCAGGCAACGGATCAATTCCTTATATTTGATGGCGTGGATGACTCACGGGGTGGATTCCTCAAAATAAGATTCCATAAAAAATAAAAACTTTGTAATTTTTATTTCAATATAAAAACTTTGTAATTTTTATATCAATATAAAAACTTTGTATTTTTTATGTATATATTCACATCACAATAAAAATATCTTAGTCTGCTTGTACATACAAACCGCTTTTCATTTCGAAATTAGACCGGAGTTCATTAGCATTGCCGCCCCAATTCAATGAAATTGAAATTCTATTCTTATC
Source organism: Nemotelus pantherinus (assembly GCA_963978885.1). Lineage (NCBI taxonomy): Eukaryota > Metazoa > Arthropoda > Insecta > Diptera > Stratiomyidae > Nemotelus > Nemotelus pantherinus. The sequence continues at coordinate 137,245,699 of OZ022264.1, read as the reverse complement.
CACATTTCAACTTGTTTTCAGTTTGTTTACATTCCACTTTCGCTTTCATGAATGCATTGTTATTGCTCCGTAATCAATTCAAATGTATTCAAACATTCATCGAAGATATAAATATCTTCATGTCTGTTATCGGTTTTACAAAAATGACTAAGCCACTGGTTCAGCACGCTAGTTCATTCATTACTCATTTATATCGATTTCAAAAATTATGCAAACTAAATTCATCGTAGTACTACTACGAGACAAGTTTTTTTTACTATGAAGCGAACCTGATCAGCATTTCTCACAAGTTTAAATTATGCAGTTTTTAGAAAATCAAACAATCGCATTAACCAACGGGGCATCCAAAAACCAAAGAGCACGGAAACAAGCACCAATACTACGAGTTCTAAGATCATGAGGCCAACGTTCCAAAACACCAATATCCAATGCACCAGATATCAAGGTCACAACCACCAGCAACCAAACTGCTTCACCTAAAACCTGTCAACCCAACAAACGCCTCAAACGAAAAATTTTTGTCTACAAAAACTCGATTTTTGTATTAAGAACCTGCCCTCTTCGGCGGCGAAAAAATAAACACAAAAACACACCCAACCAAACAAGCTCATACATCGAAGATGCAGAATGGTACATCCCTGCTAACTTATCATTGGCTCCTACATCGAAGATGCAGAATGGCAGTCAGGTTTGCTCCCTCACACCTGTAGCTAGCCTGATTCTTCATACATACACGGCGGTAAAAAAATGAAAAACAAGCTTAACTCAAACTTGTGACACTATCCATACCTAAAGCCCGCGAGTGGGCGGCAACAAAACCGTGACACTTTTGATCTCCTGTCTCTTACTCGCGTAATGCTAAAAGTATAGAAAAGTGTCACCCTTACTACTAACGAAGATTGGATTAAAACCGGTTTGAAATCCCGATTTCGTGTAACCATACAAATTTGAGCGGCGATCTGGTTTACAAACACCTAGCTTGTGATTTGTTTTCAATAGGGCGTGTCCAAACTGGAAATTTCTAATATCGTGGTTTCTAGCGGCCGCTGTTCACTTCGTCGAACAGTTTGGTGGCCATCCACCAAACAACATGCATCGGAATGCAATATCATTCCGAAAATGCCTCTGAGCGGAAAGCACGTGCGATGTATCTGAGCGTTGAATGCTCTTAATAAACAAAATTAACCTGGTCCAAATTATTCAAATAATGAGTAGAAGTGTTTAAATCTGGTTTTACACAAAAAAAAAAAAATTGTATTTCAAATCTAATATCAAAATTAAAAACAACAGTTAATTTTCTATACCAATCATTATAATTAATGTTTTTCATATGCTTTTTTGAGTCTCAGAATCGGCTTCCAACAAAACTTTTCATCAATTTTGTCAATTATTCAAAAGCCCATAGCTCGGCAACTAAACCTCATAGAAAATAAATATTGCGTACCCACGTTCATATTCTCAAGTACCAGTATGCACAATTTGAACGAAATCCAGAGCCTCGACTTTTTTTCGTTGTCCGCTTCACGTGAAATGCCCCTTATTTTAAATTAGTAAAATGTGCTGTCTTGATTCTTCTAAATATATTTTCTCTCATAAATATAATTAGAAAATAAATCAAACACTCGCTCTGCCCTGATTCCCATAAACTTTCTTTCAAAATTTTGGTCATTTTCCCGTTAGTAATACTTGAAAATTACATACTCTACTGCAGGGGTGGGCAAACTTAATACTAATATGATCGACATTAATTTTTTTAATTTATGCGCGATCGACTTCGAAAAATGGGTTAAATTGAAAACAAATAAAAATTAAATTAAGGTCTTTATTGATATTAATATATTAAATACATTGTATTACTACTTTGTGCAATGTACTTTATTAATTAATATTGTGGATTAATTTTTGATCCATATGAGTGACTCTCCATTTCATCAAAAGTATTGTAGAGTTAGGTTTTTCTCCAAAAGTATTGTAGAGTTAGGTTTTCAAAAGTATTGTAGAGTTAGGTTTTCAAAAGTATTGTAGAGTTAGGTTTGTAAGCTCTGAAGCACAATCGAATGGATGCCGTTAAGTGGTCATTAGTCAGAGAACTCCTAAGTTGCGATTTGATTATTTTCATTTGAAAAAATTAAAATAATCGAATCGCAACTTCACATTGCTTCACATCGATAAAAATGCAAATATCCTCATTGCCACCAATCTCAATAATGGATATTTTTTATGGTAATAAAATAAAAAAATAATTTTCATTTGCGCGTGCTATCCTTAAAATTTCTAACTCTAGATTCGATGAATTCAATTGTCAAGTATGAGCTAGTTTTGATGAAATATCCTCGTTATCGAATTCTCTAAAAGGAAATGAAATAAATTCAAAAATCGGTTGAAGGTTATTGAGATTTGCAAATCGTCTCTCGAATTCTTGTTTAAAATTTTCCAGTTCAGGACAAAACATTTCAATATTACATGCACCAGTAGGTTAGGTTAGGTTGTACCAGTTGGCAAAAGGTCACACATGGACCTATTGGTACATAGTGCTACCAGATAAATGGGGCAGGAGAAAAAAAATCAGTCCAAGCGGCCATCGAAGGCCCCGGACTCTTTCGCGAACTGAAGAATATTTTCAGTTTTCAGCTAGATTCACCAGTAAGTTTGATATGTTTTTCCAAATATGGAAAATATTTCAAAATTTTGCGTATTTAATTGCTTAAAAAATATTTAACGAACTCAACAAGTCAACAGTATTTCCCTTTTCCTTGTAATTGTAAATTAAGCAAGTTGTAACGGCCCATAAAATCCGTAAGAAATGCTAATATCTTAACCCATACTGGATCTTCCAATTGTTCATGTTTTTCTCCCAATGTGTCCAAAAATGCAATAATTTCAGGCAAAAGATTTAGAAATCTTTGTAAAAATCTTCCTGAGCTAAGCCATCTAAAGCTTAGTACTGTTTTCGATTTCACGTTAAATTTTCATGCAAATTTTGACGTGAAATTTGTTTCGGCGAAAATTTAGCTTGAAAATAAGCAAGAGTTGTACTCACTTTTAAGCGTGAAAAATTGCTTGGAACATGCTTTCGCTTTGAAAATGCAAATAGCTTTGGCACATGTCTCCAATCATTTCACGCCAATTTAGTAGGTGCAGTTCATTTTTTAGGCTAGTACTAAGTTAATCATGAAGCTAAATTTTAACATGTCTCCATTATCTGGTCATTCTTTCGAGCAAAAATTTTGAAAATGCAGAAAAGCGGGGACATTTATTATTTCTGACGGATAAGATGTCAAGAATTTCAATTTTTGAACGATTTCGTTATTGAAAAGACATTTACACAATTCAATTTTAAAAATTCAAACACCAAATGTCACTATTTAGCTCGAAAGAATGAACTATACAAACTACATTGGCGTGAAAAGATTTTAATTTAAAATTTTATTTTATCTAAAATTGAGATTAACCTTTCTTGCGCTGTGTGTCACAATTTACTATCTCGGTAGCAGGGAGACGAATGCAAATGCAGGCAAGGTGTATAGAACAGAGAGATTTAAGGAAATGAAACAACCGTATACGTATACGAGATTTAGTGAAGCACTTTTACTAAAATGATATAAATCTATAAACTGCACAAATCGAGAGCATAGTTATCTCGGATTTGCCCGTTGGCTTCTCCGCCACCATGGCTCTGCGAGCTTTTGTGTGAACTGAAACTGCGTGGACTGTCCGATTGGATCTATTAACTCAAGGCCCATTCCAAAATGTACTGAATTAATCGTCTACTAAATTTTTAGCTTACATTTTAAATTAGCTTAGTAAATTATTAAAAATGTCTGTGATCGACTGTCGAACTGTTTGCGATCGACCGTTTGCCACCCCTGCGCTAGACTTTTCATTCATTTTCGAAGAAAATTGGTATTAAACTCACTTCGCCGAAAATTTATATTTCTTTCTATATATATTTATGTATATATATTAGCAAAATGATATTCCGAGATAATCTCTGTGGTGGCCGATCCGATTGAGTTGAAATTTTTGGAGAATGTAGATGTGTATAAAAGGTAGATCTATGGTTTGCTAGAATTCAGATATCCTAAACCTTTTGGCGGCGGCGAGCGTTTTAGTGAATTTTCAGGTACTCCTATATATCCAAGCAGTGTAATTTTTTGTTCAAATAAATGTTTGGGAATGAAAACTTATTATGTTTTAAGCTTGTTTATGATAAAATGTTGGAAATTTTGAGCCGTGTGTGGGTGCAGCATCCCTAAAAGTAGGCAAGGATTTTTTTTTCAAATTATGATTTGTCATTACTTCTAAAAAAAACAATGGATCATCGTGAAATTTGCAGAGTTCATTAATGTTGACTAAAATTTAGCACACGTGGATTTTCAAGATAATGCGGGTAAGCCTGTAGCTACGGCAGGCTCCTGAAAAAAACCTTCAAGTCATTGGCCTTCCTGAAAAATGTTTAATTTTTGACAAAAAAATCCAATCAATGATAAGTTTTAACCTTTGTCCATCATGTCAAATTGAAATTTTCAAATTTCCGATTTGCACAAGAACGGCAACCCAGCACCAAATTACCTCTATTTTCAGCACTCGAAAGTTCTGTTCACGAGAACTGACGACCGGATTATCCGATCATAGTGAAATTTATAGGACATTTTGGTATTAGCTAGGACCAAGTCTGGTCGAAGTGATTTTGAAATGCGGGCAGCCCTGTGCCAGTGGTACCATCTTAAAAAATCACTGAGAAAAAAAACGGTTTTTGGCCTTTAACTCCCGATTCAGCCATCAGATTTTGACAAGATTCACACAGTACTTGGATCTTACCTAAGGTAACATTTGAAAAAAAACTTGCCTGAAAAATTAGAATAGAGTTGCCAGCTATGGTGATTTTTGTTTCCTAAATCTTGCAAATTTGCTCAGCAAAACAAAGCTTTTTCCCCTATAACTTCCGTTCCAGTGTAGAAATCAGAACGAAGTTCACGTAGTAAATGGACCTTAATGTGAACCAAATGTCGTCGAAATTTCGTACGAAAATCATGAAAGAGCTGCCAGCTATGACCATTTTTGTAATTTTGTGGAATTTCTTTACTGAGCGTTTATATCATTAGATTTGCAAATGGGAATGATCCTGCAATGAAAATTAACAACAAATATTAACACTTTAAAAATTTGAAAAGTTTTGAGGGTGGTTACCCTAAAATTCTGTTCACCCGTATAACTTCCAGCGCGGTGATTCAAAATTTACTGGTTGGGTTTAACTTCACGTGAAGCAGATTTGGTATGTATTTTGCTTTGCTGCTGACACAGGCTTAGCAGCATTAGCCATTCCCGTAAATATTGCACAAACAGATGCTTCAAATTACGTTCTCATATGCAAAGCATTTGCAATAAAAATAAGGAATCAATTTTTAAATTTTCCGAATTTTGAACATTTTTCGAATGGCAGCTTTAAACAACGTTTAACCGCTGAAACTTTCGATGAAATCCTGTGATGAGAACGAAATTCACAGGGTAAGTTGATTTGAGTATGAGCCTGTTATGGTAAACTTATTGCTGGTTCGTTTGGAAAGTGTTGCCAGCACTGAACATTTTCATCATTTGTGTTATAGTTGACTTTTGTTGCTTTGGATAAGGAATGTTTCATATGATTCTACGTCTTTCCAGATTTTTTTGTCTTTCAAAAATTAGTTTCCTAGTTTTTGTCCTATTCCTGTTTCATCTGGTTTGTGTTTATATAAATGAGTTATATGTATTAAATGTGTGTATGTGAATACGTGTTTATATACATATATGTGTCAAATGTATGCCTTGTTTGCCTTTTAAATAAATAAATAAATAAATAATAAGGTCAAACCTACGCCATGGTGGTATCGAATCTCGATGGCTGATACGTATCGTCATAAGTCAACCCAATCGTCGTCAAACGAGATTTAGTATAGGAAAAAAATAAGTACTTCAAATTAAAAAACGTTGTAATATGTTTCTTTTCTTCTCTTTCAGATCACTACCAAACAATATTACTATCGCCATTTTCTCGCTAGCACCAAATGTTAGAGCTCAACTACACGAGCGGAGCCATCGCTGTGTTTTCCCGTAGAACATTTGAGCTTGAAAATAGAACAGATGGGGCTGTGTGAAGTAAATTACACAAGCGCATTTTAGCTGCATGTTTTGCTTCATATAAACCCATATGTTTTCAAGATCTCGGGGGAAACTCGCAACGATAGCTCCACTCGTGTAGTTTGGCTCTTAGTGAATAATTTTAATAAGATATATACCAAGTTGCTAAGGGCAATTGAGAAAATACACTCGTACTTTTTTGTCCCGGCATATATGATTATTTGATTGTTTTTGTTTACTTTACTAAAGTTTGAACTAAAAGTTTGTAGTTATACAATTTTTGATTATCAATGTGTATTCCAGAAGATTATTTTCAGAGATTTTTTCTTTCGCGGGTTTTTCAATAGTTAGTGCTTTAACTTTTCAAAATGTGGTTGGAGTCGTCAGCTGCTAAGTATTCTAAAGCCCTGAAACTTATTAATTTATAAATACTAACAATTTTAAAACTAACTATATTAAAACTAACTGCTCAACTGCTGTAAATAAACGTGAAGATTTTAAAACCGGCCATATCAGCAACGAGATGATCTTACGCAAAAAGTTTCTTCCCAATACGTTATCTGACATTATTGGTACACTGTTTTTATCAGTTTGCATTCCAATCACATTTTGGTTCGAGATGTTTGTAGTTGTACCCGAGTTTCATAGCCCAGGAAGCTTCTTGTACAATATGACTTTTGTGGTGGCAGTTTTTTTGTTGGTCAACGTGGAAGCCAATATGCTTGCTGTAATGCTTTACGATACAAGCATTAGAGGTACCACTAATAAAACGCGTATCTAATTTTTGTTCTTACTTTGATACATTTAATTCTAGGGCGTACATTAACTCCTCCTGAGGATTCTGATAAAAAGAAATCATGGCGGCTATGCTCGGTTTGTGGAACTCTAGTGCCACCGCGGTCTTGGCATTGTAACATATGTAAAACATGCATCCTCAAAAGAGACCACCATTGCATGTTTACAGGCTGCTGCGTTGGGCACGATAATCATCGCTTTTTTAAAGCTCTCATTTTGTTTATGTTCGTTGGTTCGACCTATAGTAGCATTTACAATAACATATTTATATGGTGTAAGCATGCAGACATTTATTCGAACTCGATTACGATTTTAAAGATGACTATGCCGCATCTCATGTTCACTCTCGAAGTTTCTTCGGGTAATGCGCATCTAGTTATCTACGAACTGAATTTGATAGCTGCAGTGATATCGGGAATGCTTCTTGTGTACCATGGAAGAATCATACTCAGGGGTGGAGTAGTCCATGAAAAGAAATCTCCGAACTATGACCTTGGCTGGAAGCAAAACCTTAAATTGATATTTGGAAAGCGTTGGTATTTAGTATGGATATTGCCTTTTATCGAAAGCGAATTACTTCATGACAGAGTTCATTGGGAAAAGAATGACTTGGATTCTCCGAAAAATAAATAGAAGAAACACATAAATAAATAGAAAGGGGTGTAATGTTGGGTCGCCTCCTCGCGGTGCACCCCGGGTAACGCCAAATGGCCCAACAACCGGTACGACTCGGCTTTTCTCATGGCTTTACGATTTGATTGATGATTGGAATTTCTGACAATGGCAGCAAGGATTTTTTATGGCATGACCTGGCTTGGCTTAATGGTTTAAGGCACGATCGATGATCAGCGAAAAAAGTATCTGGGCTGGCGGTTATGGCATTCTGGACCTAGTCGATCTATTCGCGGTACCGCCGGAGTGAAATCCGAGCGTGAACGGCTCCAGGCTAATGTCCTGCCGTCTCCGTCCCGTTAAAACCTGGCAAGTCTCAGAGTACGTTCAAAGCCCGCACCGTTGAGTTGGTGGTGCAGGTTCGGTTGACATTGTTCCCGATTAGCACTGACCTGGCTCTGAGATTCAGCCCCATGAAGGCTGGTGATCAACCCTCGCGTCGGCCTCCCTGCTCTGCATAGATTACCACGAGGTCATTAAGGCGACTGCACATCCGGGTGGAGATAGCGGCTCTGAGTTGGGACCCAACAAAACTGAGTACACTACATAAACAAAATGACACAAATGAGAAGACAGACGGACAACAGAACATGGGGACGACAGCGGCGATGCAGGGCGAAGGAGGCGCCACCATCGACCGTTCTGTGTTTGCGAGGAGGCCAAGGGTCCAGAGGACCCCCCCTCCGACGAACAATTCAACGCGAATTGAGGGATTGATCGGTTCCGGGTGCGCAGTAAATGCGCTGGAAGCCGAAACCGCTGAACTCGCTCGTAACGATGTGGAGACCCCGAAGAGCCATCCACGGGAGAGCACTGAAACAAGAGCTCCAGAAGAAAATATGCCACTTGCACGTGTATCCCCTAGAAAGGAGTACATAAAGCGTGAGCGAGTGGCTGAGGAGGATATGTTGAGGAAGTGTCACCGTATCTTTCATAAAATGCTTCAAGCCGCCAACGCGCAGAGAAATATCTCAAAGCACGTCAAGGACGGTATGTTGGAGCTGGAGGAGGCCTTTGAGGTCATCTTCACCTGCCGGGCGAACTGGCAGAAGGCAGAGGTAGACTACCAGCGGGTCTTGGAGGAAAAGATCGCTAAATCAGCCACTCTTATAGAGGCCGCGGGAGTAAATCGGCCACGATAAAATAAGCGCGTGGCTGAATCTAGCCCTGAAGATATTCAGGAAGTCCGGGTGAGGAAGGAGGTGCCAGTTTCTGACCTCAGGAAGTGGGTGACGGTGACCCACAAAAAGAAAAAGGGCAGCATCACAAAAACACCAGTGACACCCGCTGGGCCGGAAAAGGCTCCGAAAGAGTGTACACCACAGGGCGGTAAAAAAGCAGTGCCGAAGAAAAAAAAAGAAGAATAACAGACAAAGACGGCGAGGGAATAAAATAGACGCTGTTTTAGTAAAACCGGCTCCGGGGAAGACTTACGCGGAGGTCCTGGGGGCCATCCGCCAAAGTGTTTCTCCGGATGAAACTGGTACGCTAGTAAAGCGTATCCGAAAGACAGCAGAAGGAGGGGTCCTTTTGGAAATCGCGCGCTGCGATGACCGCGCGAAATTGCAGGATTCGATCCGGGCCGCCGTAGATGGCCATGGGGACGTGAAGCTTGTGACTCCTAGAGTTAAGATCGAGCTTTTCGACCTCGATTGCCTCACAGTAAGCGAAGAGATGACATCCTCCATCAAACGCGAGGCTGGAGAGGAAGGAGCCGGCGAGGTGAAAACCACACTCTTCCCTCCCAACACAAGGGAACAGAGGAGAGCCGTGGTGGAGCTGGATGAGGCACCAGCATCCAAAATCCTCAAGTCTGGTCGAGTCCGGGTAGGAATGATAAGTGCCCGAGTGCGAAGGTGGGCTGAGGTGACACGCTGCTACCGGTGCCTAGGCTACGACCACACAAGGCGTAGCTGTAAGGGTCCAGACCGGAGCACCAGCTGCTGGAAGTGTGGACAGGTTGGCCACCGGGCAGCAGACTGCTCTGCGCAGGCTCAGTGCATATTATGCACTGAGAAACATGGTGCGAATGGCGCTAAGCATCTGATGGGATCGAGTGCGTGTCGGGTTTTCAGAGACGCACTCGATGCCAAGAAAAAGCAGGGTAGGACATGAGAGTCCTTCAAGGCAACCTGCAGGGCTGCAGAGCTGCGGACGACCTCCTCACGCAACTAGTCCGTGAACATAAGGCTCAGATCATATTGATCAGCGAGCCTTATAGGGGGAGGAATTCGTCCGTTTGGCTGGCAGATGCTACGGGGTATGCGGCGATTTGGATCGCTGACGGGCAGAGGGCTTGCATCGGCGCCCGTGGCTCAGGGAACGGTTACGTGTGGGTGACATACGGAGGGATCACCTTTGTGAGCTGCTACCTGTCTCCGAACGGCTCAATGCAGGAATTCGGAGTCAAACTTAGCTCATTGGAAGACTCTCTCCGTGGCATCGCTGGTAATGTCATCGTAGGGGGTGACTTCAATGCAAGGGCATTGGAGTGGGGCATGCCCACTGAAAACACTCGCGGACAGCGCATAGTTGAGATGGCATCGAGGTTGGGTTTGTTGGTATTGAATACGGGTTCGACGCCAACATTCCGAAGGCCCGGTTTTGGCGAATCCATTCCCGATGTCACCATGGCATCGGAGAGACTCGCGGCACTCGTCAGCGATTGGAAGGTGATGGAAGATTACACTGCAAGTGATCATAATTACATCACCTTCCAAATTGCTGAGAGTAGGCAAAGACGCCAAGGCTCTTCCTGTAAGTGGCTAGGCTGGAATGCCGCTAAACTTAACAGGAACGAGATGGTCGCATCGCTCGTTTCGAGCTTGGGAGGGGAGCCTCTAATATCTGAGACCCCAGTGACTCGTGCAGCAGTAGAGGCCACTGTTAATAGCACCATGGGGTGGATTCGCAGGGCGTGTGAGGCTTCAATGCCCAAACGGAAGCCCTTTCGTAGGAGGCAGCATGCGTACTGGTGGAACGAAGAAATTGCCGAACTGCGGCGCATCGCTTTGGCGTGCAGGCGCAGGGCACAGCGAGCCAGAAATAGGCCGGGAGTGGCTGAGCTATCTGCTGCCCACATTGCGGCAAAAAGGGAACTGACCAAGGCCATCACGAGGAGTAAACGTGCCAAATGGCAGGCTCTTTGTGAGGAGGTCAACTCAGACCCGTGGGGAGATGGCTACAAATTGGTCACTAGCAGACTTGGCTGCATTCGACCTAGCACTCTCATGGATGCGATATCCATGGAGCGCATTGTTGGTTCGCTGTTCCCGGTGCATACGCCAAGGATTGATGCGCCCATACTCGTCACCCAGGCGGATGTTCCTCTTTTTACGGACGAGAAGCTGAGCAATGCGGTGTCCAGGATGAAGAACCGGAAGGCCCCGGGGCCTGATGGAATTCCGGTCGAGGCACTTAAAGTCGTGGCGGAGAGTCAACCGCGTCTATTATTGAATTTGTATAATTCATGTTTAGTCGCGGGGGTCTTCCCGTCGCGGTGGAAAGTGGCTCGACTGGTACTTGTAGACAAGGGGAAGGGTGACCTGGGCAGCCCATCGGCATACCGCCCGCTGTGCATGCTGGACACTGCTGGAAAGCTTCTCGAAGGGTTACTAAAGCCGCGATTGCTGTCAGCAGTGAGATCAGCTGGTGATCTTTCTTGCAGGCAGCACGGCTTCCGGAAAGGGCATTCAACAATCGATGCCATCTCAGAGGTTGTTGGGGCTGTAGCAAGAGCGGAAGAGGCATGTCATCAAGCCAGACCGGTCGTCTTGCTGGTAACGCTTGACGTGCAAAACGCCTTCAACTCGGCGAGGTGGACAGACATCCTTCGGGCCCTTGAGGGGAGGTTCAGTATCCCTGGCTACTTGCTGGCCATGATGAGGGACTAACTCGGGGACCGATGGTTGCTCTACGACACAGAGGACGGAGTCAGAAGGAGGCCTGTCACCTCAGGTGCGGCACAGGGGTCGATCTTAGGACCTGACCTCTGGAACATCATGTACGATGATCTGCTGCGCCTGGAAATGCCTGCGGATGTGTTCCTAGTAGGTTACGTTGATGACGTCGCTGCTGTAATCACTTCTAGATCTGCCGATTTTGCTCAACTTAGACTTAATCAAGTTATGAGAAGAGTGGATCGGTGGATGACTGAGCACGGCCTCCAGCTGGCAGTCTCAAAGACAGAGATTGTCATGCTGACGAAGCGGAGGATACCAACTGTCATACCCATGACAGTTGGCTCCGTTGAGGTCCAGACCAGCAAGTCGGCCAGGTATCTGGGAGTGATCCTGGACACCAAGCTGACGTATTGGGATCATATCCGCAGGGCATGTGATAGGGCTCTAGTAGTCGTCACTTCGCTGAGTAGGCTAATGGCCAACGTTGGCGGACCCAGTGAGACGAGACGGAGACTGCTGATGGAGACGACCAATTCCATCTTGCTATATGGCGCCGAAATTTGGGGAGATGCGCTTCGAACTAGGAAGTTCCGAAAGCGCATTGCCAGTGTCCAGCGCAGGGGTGCCCTGCGAATTGCCTGTAGCTACCGCACGGTCTCGGAAGAGGCTGTGATGGTTGTATCGGGAGTAATCCCGATCGATCTGCTAGCGCGAGAGCGCAAGGTAGGGTACTTCTATCGCTCAGAGCTGGACAGAACGGAGGCTTTGACGCACGCGCGTACACTGACCCTCCAACTTTGGCAACAACGTTGGAGTGAAAGTAATAAAGGACGCTGGACGGCTAAGCTAATTGGTCTTATTGAGCCTTGGCTTAGCCGGAGCCACGGAGAGGTAAACTTTTACCTTTGTCAATATTTGACAGGGCACGGTTACTTCAGGAAATACCTGAACAGAATGGGTAAGGTGGTCACACCGTACTGCTGGTACTGTGTGACTGAGCTCGATGATGCTCAGCACACATTCTTTATGTGCAGTCGCTTCGCAAGTTTGAGGCGTACCATTGAGTCCACGATCGGCCTGGTAGCGCCTGAGACGATCGTGGATGCAATGCTGCGAAGCGAGGAGAACTGGCGCGCAGTCTCAACATACGTTGAGAAAGTGCTGCGCATAAAGCGGGAGGAGGGTTGTCTTACCGACCCATAAGCTGTGGTAGTTCTTGAAGTCCGTGGTTACCAATGGGTGAGTCAGCACGACCGGGTCGAAGCAGTGCTTAGGCGGGTCCCGACTCGGAACTTCGTGGGCTTGTAGATGGTCCTTTTTTTTAGTGAGTCAAACAAACCTCACATACCCTGTGGTGAAAGGTCACCCGGGGATCTGATAAGCAGATTTTTTTTGCCATCTACACTAGGGGGAAAAAAAAAAAAATAAATAGAAATTAGTATATGTAAATAAAAATCAGCTCAGCATTTAATGAGTTATATTATCAAACATGTATGTGCATTAAACAACAATAAAATATTCATATACACGCTAATAGTGTTTTCTTTTCTATTTTTTAAATAGCTTTTTACCATATTTACAAAGATTAATATGTCTATGGTTTGAAGATATCTTTTTACCATATTTACATAGATTAATATGCCTATGGTTTGAAGATTAATGTAAATGCTTTTGTAATGTCTATCCTTAGAAAAAATTTTTTAAATATTTTGGAAGTTTAATTTTTTTTTTGGAAGTATTGAATAGTTGGCGGGGAAAACAGTAGATGGAAGACTGTTCCATAATCGTATTATCCTAGATAAGAAAGAATCGTGAAATTTGACGGTACGACTGGCAATGATCGAAAGAATATGAGAGTGAGCGCGTTGGGACGCTCGGGTGTTGTGCGTAGGAGGTGCTCTACAAGGGAGCAGACTTGATATTTCATTAGAGCAAAGACCATAATAATAGCGATAAAGAAGAGAAAGGCAACCTATATTACGTCGGTGCTCGAGGGATTCAATACGTGAGGTAATAGTTTCATCGCCAATAAGCTTGAAAGCTTTGCGTTTGACTTTGTCTAGTTCCGCTAAAGCAGTGCGGCCTGCCCCAGCCCATATATGGGAGTTATACTCAAGTCTTGGTCTTACGAGAGTCTTGTAGATGTGCGCTATGTCTGATGGTGTAAAATATTTCTTGTCTCTCTGAAGGAATCCTAAGCATTTCATGGCATTTTTCGCAATTTGAAAAATTTGGCTGGTCCAGCTTAGTTTACTGGAGATGTTAAATCCTAATAGGTTCAGCGAAGGTGATTCGGAAATACTCACACCATCAACGGAAATATGGTGACTTGTAGGAGGAGGGTAAGGCTTGAGCGAAAGACGACAGCATTGGGTTTTGGACGCATTAAACACAACACGGTTCACTGAGCCCCAACCGATAATGTTTAATAGGTCCCTGTTTAGCGATGCAAACATGCGATCTCTACTAACAGAAGTAGCATTTCCACGAGAGTCAGCTACTTTGTCAAAAAAGTATGCGAAGTCAAGGGTGCTGTAATCGGCAAAACTATGAATCGGATTGAAAGTGGAGGAAAGGAGGTCATTTATAAATAAAAGAAAAAGAGTTGGTGAAAGGACAGTACCTTGCGGAACCCCGGCATTGGTGGTATGGACACAAGATTTGTGTCCATCCAGAACAACTTGAAAGGAACGATCTACGAGGAAACTTTCAATCCACTTGACAAGGACGGGGTGAAGACCAAATGCACGAAGCTTGGCTAATAGAGCAGGGTGCCAGACTCTGTCAAAGGCCTTCGAAATATCAAGAGAAACGACCATTGCTTCACCAAAATTATGGAGACAACGGTTTCATCTCTCAGTGAGAAATGTGAGTAAGTCCCCAGTGGAGCGCCCAGAACGGAAACCATACTGGCGGTCGTTGATAAGATGGTTCAACTCAAGATATTTCATTAATTTTGAATTCACGAGAGATTCGAATACCTTAGACAGAACCGAAACGATTGCAATAGGTCGATAGTTAGAGGGATCACAGGCCTCCCCCTTTTTAGGTATGGGCTGAACGTGTGCAAGCTTCCATGTGGAAGGAAATATTCCAGTCGAATATGACAGGTAAAATAGTTTGCGCAGAGGTTTAGCCAAGGCGGAGGCGCAGCACTTTAGTACGAGGGGCGATATACCATCAGGACCAGCAGATTTGGAAACGTCAAGCTTAGCGAGTATTTTCAATACCTCTCTTGTGCGGAAAATTAGAGGCCCTTGCTTAAAAACGCACATTGGAGGAGTAAGAGGACTCAGTGATGAAGGTGGCAAGTAGGAGTTTGTAGCAAAAATCTCAGCAAAAAGATTAGCTTTGTCCAGTGACTCAGTAAATACGTTAGCACCATGAAGAAGAGGTGACACGGAGGAACTAGAGAAGTTGTTCTTAATCCTTTTCAAAAGTGACCAGAAGCGTTTGCTTCCTTTCTGGTTTGCAAGGACCTTCTGTTTAATATTTTGGTCAAACTGGAATTTAACTCTTCTGATAGTATATGTACAGGTATTGCGAGCGGTCTTGTAAAGGATTTTTGATTCCTCAGACGGAGACAGCTTGTAATTTTGGAATGCCGCCTCCTTAGTGCGAATAGCCTCTTGGCATTCGTGACTAAACCATGAGGTAGTGGTTGGCTTAGTGTTCTTGAAGGCATGCGGAATAAAAGTGTACATTCCATACCATATAATGTCAGTTATGGTGGAAGCTATATATTCGACGTTCTTTGTTGCAAAGCAATCGGACCAATCGACCTCTCTGATATATTTTTTAAACGCAGTCCAGTCAGCCTTGCCATAATGCCAGACCAGTCGTTTGGTAGGAAACTGATTAGTCCTAATCAGAGAAGATATGTTAAATTGGGCCGAGATCAAATTGTGGTCCGAGTTGCCAAGATACTGTTGCCAAGATACTGGTTGATGTCAGCATCAGAAACGACCTTTCAGAAAACATGCAGTTTTAGCGAGTATGTATCACCTATACACTTCTATGAATTATTAGCGATAGTTTTAACGATTTCAAATATATAAGCTTTTGCGATTTGAAAATAAGTTAAAATTATTTACGCATGGTAGAGTAAATTTGAAGGACTGGAAGAATGAAGCAATATAGGCTGCTAAAGTTGAACATAAAACATCGTAACATTAGAGCATTTTTCAGCACAGACAAATTGTTCGGCATACCGCGACCAGCAAACTAGGGAAAAAATCTTGGTAATATTGCCTGTTAATGAATTGCATGGGCCATTGGGTACATAAACATGGCATGCATTATTATTATTTGTCGCTAATCGTAAGCAAAATTATTGTTGCTGATATATTTGCGAATAGGCTTGGTTTCGTATAAGGGATATGTCTGTTGATTGTCGAGAAACTATCGTTTTTAGGAAACGCTTTCTAAATTTGCTTGCTCGGTACTTTATGCTGCCGTTAGCAGGGCTCGCACTTCGTGGACAAAATTTGAAGTAGAAGTTGAAAATAAATTGAAGTAGATTTGAAATAGAAATAAATGATATAGATGAACGATTGGGATCACTTAATGTAAAGTATTAATTTATTTTTCATATAAACTAGGTAAACATAATTTTTACGATAACGGAAAATATATTGAGTAAAACAACGTCAAAAACTCCAATTAAAAGTTATTTAAACAATAAATTAAGGCACAATATAACTTTTATACACAAAACATAATGATATTACATGCACCAGTCGGCTAGGTTAGGTTGTACCAGTTGGCACAAGGCCACACATAGACCTATTGGTACATAGTGCTACCAGATAAATGGGGCAGGAGAAAAAAAATCAGTCCAAGCGGCCATCGAAGGCCCCGGACTCTTTCGCGAACTGAAGAATGTCTTTCAGCTTTCAGCTAGATTCACCAGTAAGTTTAATATGTTTTTCAAAAAATGGGAAATATTTCAAAATTTTGCGTATTTAATTGTGAAGCAAAAGGTTTTAATTTTACTTAAAAAACATTTACCGAACTCAACAAGTCAACAATATTTTCCTTTTCCTTATAATTGTAAATTTAGCAAGTTGTAACGGCCCATAAAATCCGTAAGAAATGCTAATATATTCACCCATACTGGATCTTCCAATTGTTCATGTTTTTCCCCCAATGTGTCCAAAAATGCAATAATTTCAGGCAAAAGATTTAGAAATCTTTGTAGAAATCTTCCTGAGCTAAGCCATCTAAAGCTTAGTACTGTTTTCGATTTCACGTTAAATAATCATGCGAATTTCAACGTGAAATTTATTTCGGCGAAAATTTAGCTTGAAAATAAGCAAGAGTTGTACTCACTTTTAAGCGTGAAAAATTGTTTGGAACATGCTTTCGCTTTGAAAATGCAAATAGCTTTGGCACATGTCTCCAATCATTTCACGCTAATTTAGTAGGTGCCGTTCATTTTTTAGGCTAGTACTGAGTTAATCGTGAAGCTAAATTTTAACATGTCTCCATTATCTGGTCATTCTTTCGAGCACAAATTTTGAAAATGCAGAAAAGTGGGGACATTTATCATTTCTGACGGATAAGATGTCAAGAATTTCAATTTTTGAACGATTTCGTTATTGAAAAGACATTTACACAATTCAATTTTAAAAATTCAAACACCAAATGTCACTATTTAGCTCGCAAGAATGAACTACACAAACTACATTGGCGTGAAGAGATTTTAATTTTTATTTTATTTTATCTAAAATTGAGATTAACCTTTCTTGCGCTGTGTGTCACAATTTACTATCTCGGTAGCAGGGAGACGAATGCAAATGCAGGCAAGGTGTATAGAACAGAGAGATTTAAGGAAATGAAACAACCGTATACGTATACGAGATTTAGTGAAGCACTTTTACTAAAATGATATAAATCTATAAACTGCACAAATCGAGAGCATAGTTATCTCGGATTTTCCCGTTGGCATCTCCGCCACCAAGGCTCTGCGAGCTTTTGTGTGAACTGAAACTGCGTGGACTTTCCGATTGGATCTATTAACCCAAGGCCCATTCCAAAATGTACTGAATAAATCGTCTACTAAATTTTTAGCTCACATTTTAAATTAACTTAGTAAATTATTAAAAATGTCTGTGATCGACTGTCGAGCTGTTTGCGATCGACCGGTCGATCGCGATCGACCGTGTGCTCACCCCTGCTCTACTGCATCATTCTGCTAAATTTCAAATACTTATCTTTTGTGGAAGTATGCTAAAATCAATATTCAAAAATGATCTCTCCATATATCTGCAGTACAAATCAAAACACAAATCATCGAATATCTCGAAAGCGCTAAAATGTGCACAGAACATTAATGCGATTCACGGCCGCGGTGCCGCCAAATGCCTTCACCACATAACCACCATCGCAAATGATTCATGTAACGTTCATAAATAAAGTGGCGACGTTGCTATTCACCAGACACGCACCAACTAAGTGAACAGCACTCGCCAGAAGCCCCAATAAAACAAATTTCCCTGTTTTCACACGCTTCAACGAAATAAACGGTGAATTTCAGAAGTTGCCACATTGGAATTCCCTTACATGAATACGCTTCTACAAAGTAAACTGCACTCGCCAGAAGCCGACATATTAGAAGTGTGCCCGTTTGTACACGCTCCTGCGAAATGAACAGCGTTCTTCAGAAGTCGCCATGTAAGGAATTAATTTCCCTGTATGGAAACGCTCTTACGAAATCAATACCAATCAGCAGAAGCCGCTAGGGAAAATCTTCTTCACGAACATGCTCGCACGGTATGAACAGGATAAGTCAGAATCTGCCATATTGGAAATCTGACTACACGGACGTGCTGACACGAAGCAAGCAGCGTTGGTCAGAAGCCGCCATATCGGAAAGCTGCGTGCATGCACATGCTCGAACGAAGTGAACAGCAGTAATCAGATGGCGCCATAATGAAAACCTACGTGTACGTACACAGAACTATCGTGTACACACAAATACAAGAACACGCAGAGAAAGCTCACGAATTTTGGTATATTCCAAATGCTGATTTGGGAACTGCTGTAAATTCACTGTGTTTAAATTTTCTAGGCTCCAAACACCTTTCTATCGCTGTAGCTTTCGATGAAGTCATCGAAATGAAATTGCCTTAGGATCTATTATTACTTAGGAGAAATAGCTAGTGGTAGTGGCTTAAGTACCCAACGGGAATCGCTATAATGTTTGTTTTATAATGAGTTTATGATGCGAACATTTTTGGTTATGAAAATGTAATCTGCTTGCAAGGAATTTTCCAAAAGTCCATGACTGGCCAATGGACATCAGTCTCAGAAATAAGGGGAAACGGACTTGCGAGCATACAAGTTATCACAGTACCCCTTCTCCCTTTACCTGCAATTTCAATTAATGCTTGCATACGATTTTTTACCTGGAAACAACAAATTCTTCAATCGATCCGTGGGATTGTATATCAGCATATTTGTATGCACAAATTTCCGGTCGCGAACAATAAATTCTTGCGTAATAAGCATATTTGTTGTCAGGTGGAACATGACCTATTAACTTACGCGTCCAATTGAACTCGGTGATTGCTTAGCTCATGAAATTAAATATACAAAATTGTCAATTCCAAATTTTGCTTAGGTTAAGTTTTTGCAAAGTGATTTCACAATGCGACGCGAGTCTACATAAGTGGCGCCCGAGCAAAATTTTCTGTTCCCGTGAGAACACAGAAAGTATTCCCGAGTAGTAATTACCAGTGTTTGCCAGTGAAGTCCAGCAATCTACGTGCAGTATTGGTGTATTATTTTGTGGTCGAAATCTGCAGATACTGACGTATTCATCTTCCTCATCATACTTTTGGTGCACATCTACCTTGTTCCAACATTGAGTCGGCAAGCTAATCGTTTTGAGAACTTCAACAACGCAGGATTCCAACCAGGTTGCAGTGATTTGTGAGTTGAAGCGTACCGCAGTAGGCATACCCAAGCCAATTTCCAATCAACGGGTTTTGCCAAAAAGTACATCTACGCCCAATCCAGCAGCAGCGAAATGAAAATATTATTCCTGTAAGTTTGCCCCTTAGTTCTCTTTTTTTGGAAACATTTGGAATAAACTAGTAACTCGAAAATTACACTCCATTAAATATATTAAACCTTCTTTGAATAAACTATGAAAGAACTAACTTTGAATAAACTATATGAAAGAAAAAATATTTGAATATATATAAAAATTTTTGAAAAGGAATTTTTTATCAAATACATTTAAGAATTGAAGCATTTAAAATACATATTAGACTAAGAAGTGTAACAGTAGAAAAGTGAAAGAGTGAAATAGTTGTAAACCGAGTTCAATAAGGCATAAACATTTTTTCGTGTTTTTGCCTAACTTGTTTTCTGTCGGTTATAAAGCGTTTCGTTTCTCTCGTGTTTTGTTCATTATTTTACGTTTGATATGGAAGCCCTTCAAGAAAGTGTTAGACAATTAACTGGAGCGGTCAACGCACATATTGAAATCTGTAAAAAATTCCAATCTAGGTTAACTTATCTGGAATCTAATTTAAAATCTCAAGCTTCTAGACCGCCCGTACAAGTCGATTTAACGGTTCCTAGAACAGAGCAGGACCTCGTTGCGATAAAAAAAACTCTAGTGCACCTGAACCGCTAGAAAACTAATTTTCGAAGAAATTGTCTTTGAGTGACAAAAAAGTGGAGAGACGTAATACACTTTTTTGTAAAATCATATCAACCATTCCTTGTTCAAAGCAACAGAACTCAACTATAACACAAATTATGAAAATGTTCAGTGCTGGCAACATTTTCCCAACGAAGCAGCAATAAGTTTACCTTCACAAGTTCATGCTTAAATCAACTTCTCCTTTGAATTTCGTTCTCATCGGAGGATTTCGTCGAAAGCTTTAGCGGTTAACGTTGTTTGAGGCTGCCATCCAAAAAATGTTCAAAATTCGGAAAATTTAAAAATTGGTTTCTTAGTTTTATTGCAAATGTTTTGCATATGAGTATGTAATTTGAAGCATCTGTTGATGCAATAGTTACAAAAATGGCTAAAGCTGGTTACCCTGTGTTAACAGCAAAGCAAAATATATACCAAATCTGCTTAACGTTAAACTAAACCCAACCAATAAATTTCATTTCGATTGAATCACTGCGCTAGAAGTTACACGGGTGAAAAAAATTTTAGGGCTACCACCCTCAAAACTTTATAATAAACGTTAATATTTGTTGTTAATTTTCATTGCAGGATCGTTCCCATTTGCAAATCTAATGACATAATCGCTCAATAAAGAAATTCCAAAAAATTACAAAAATGGTCATAGCTGGCAGCCCTTTCATGATTTTTGTACGAAATTCCTATGACATTTGGTTCACATTAAGGTCCATTTACTGCGTGAACTTTGTTCTGATTTCTACACTGGACCGGAAGTTATAGGGAAAAAAGCTTCATTTTGCTGAGCAAATTTGCAAGATTTAGGAGACGAAAATCACCATAGCTGGCAACTCTATTTTAATTTTTCAGCCAAAATTTCATCAAATGTAATAAGATCCAAGTACTGTATGAATCTTGTCAAAATCTGATGGCTGAATCGGAAGCTATAGGCCAAAAACAGGTTTTTCTTCTCAGTGATTTTTCAAGATGGTACCACTGGCACAGGGTTGCCCGCATTTCAAAATCACTCCTATCAGACCTGGTCCTAACTAATACCAACATGTCCTGTAAATTTCACTATGATCGGATAATCCGGTCGTCAGTTCTCTTGAACAGAATTTTCGAGTGCTGAAAATAGAGGTAATTTGGTGATGGGTTGCCGTTCTTGTGCAAATCGGAATTTAGGAAATTTCAATTTGACACGATGGAAAAAGGTTAAAATTTATCAACGATTTGATTTTTTTGTCAAAAATCAAAAAATTTTCAGGAAGGTCAATGATTTCAAGGTTTTTTTTCAGGAGCCTGTCGTATCTACAGGGCTATCCGCACTATCTTGAAAATCCACGTGTGCTAAACTTTGGTCAACATCAATACCCTCTGCGAATTTCACGATGATCCCTTGTTCTTCTTAGAAGTAATGACAAATCAAAATTTGAAAAAAAAATCCTTGCCTACTTTTAGGCATGCTGCACCTACACACGGCTCAAAATTTCCAAAATTTTAACATTGACAAGCTTAAAACATACTAAGTTTTCATTCCAAAACATTTATTTGAACAAAAATTTACACTGCTTGGAAATATAGCACCTGAAAACTCACTAAAACGCTCGTCGCCGCCAAAAGGTTTAGGATATCTGAATTTAAGCAAATCGTGGACCTACCTACTATATACATCTACGTCTTCCAAAAATTTCAGCTCAATCGGATCGGCCACTCCAGAGATTATCTCGGAAAATCATTATGCTGATATATATATGGATATATATATATAAACATATATATATATATATAAATATATATATATATATATATATATATATATATATATATATATATATATATATATATATATATATATATATATATATATATATATATATATATATATATATATATATGTATAAAGAAATATGAATTTTCGGCAAAACGAGTTTAATATTAACTTTCTTCGAAAATTAGTAAAAATTACCTGCCGACGTCCTGCAAGCTTGAAAGTGGTTGGCGTGTTGGAATAACAGAGATAATGTTACCAAAGCGGGGAAGAGAAAAACCTGTGTCAACCAGCAGTGTTTTTAAACGCTCCATAGGCAGTACCGAAGAAAAAAAACTAGTATGATGAAAAGAAGTCGACGATCAACTGCAGCAGAATCCAGCAAGCCTTAAGTAACAGAAATAGTTGTAAAAATCATGTCTTTGAAAAAAATCTTGTTCTCTTAAGATGGAGTGATGTTACTTTACGGAGACTTTGCTATGAAAAAAACGATATCAATTTTTCAACGTTCCTATCGTCATTTTTCGTGGTTATTAAACATGACTTCTATAACTACTATTTGACATCAATTAAGGCACTGATTTTCAAACATATCGAAAAAGATCGAGATGAAGGAAGTATTCCCTTCATCAGTGATTCTAAAAAGATTGGAGATTTCTGCTTACATGTTAACCAAGGCGAGAAAATCGCCGAAAAAGTTTATTTAAAATTTATATTTATTTAACTCGCTTCAGGACTTTATTGATTATATAGTTGGACAGATTCCGAGGTCGAAAAGAAATCATGTAGATCTATTAAGAATGATTGACGAATACATATATCCTGCACATAGCTTAAGACGAGAGCGGGAAAGAAAAGCGGGGATCAAGCCTACCTCGCATACGTTTCATCTAAAAGACTATGGTGTGGAAATAAATGTGGAACTGCCAATACCTTCGCCGATTAACATTACGGATTTTGTGTCGCTTTTGCTGAGTGGAATAGAGTTTTCAGACGAAGATTTAAAAAAGAGAGCTGAAATTTCCGGTAAAACAGTGTACCAGGTATGAAAACAATTATTTTACCGAATTGGTCAATCAATTCGTCAATCCATAAGTACTGCGGCTAAAGAATCCGGTACCGATATATTACCTGATGAATGGGCAAAAACTGAATCAGATACAATACTAAACATTCCATACAAAAGGAGTGATGGAACAACGGGTACAACACCAGCATCGACTGAAGTGTCTAAAACTGAAAATATTGCTGGCCTATTCATTGATGCATTTTTGAAAACACCTGTTGATAAACGCGATCCAGATCTGATTGACGTCTCGATAAAAGAATCTTTCGATAAGTCAATATTTCTTGACAGTCTAAAGGTAGAACTATAATGCAATTAAGTGAGCTTACGTGAGCGCCGAAACTGAACGAAAATTCACTCAATTAAAGTCGATCGCTTAATTTGCCCATAATAGAATTAAGTGAAGGTTCATGAAGCTGCCGTCAGAGTGGCGAATATGAATTTGAATTTGGAGGCATATGAGATGAACTGATATGAGCGTTTACGCAATATATTTGAATAGATTTTTGCTGCAATTGAAATATAGTTGTCTTCATAGCCTGCTAGCTCTGTTGCGAGAAATCGTAGAAAATTGTAGCTGAGCTGAACCTCAGCACTTTGCTGTAGATTATTAGATCTATAAAGATGGGCTTGGTGCAGGTTCTTAATTTGTGGTTATATTCAAATAAGTGTACGAAAGAAATGTTTTTTGAGCAATATTGGTATGCGACCGGAATATATTTAATCAACAAGATCTTTACTGCTGAAGTTTAATATTCAATAGTGGACAGCTGAAGCATGGTGTGTGGTTATTCTTTGAATGAAAAAAGCTGTGAGACGGCATTTTAAGTAGTTTATGCACTTGTATTTTTAAAAGTAAGTAATTTAAAGATAAAAGTAAATAAACTACTATATAATTTATTATTTAATCAAAACACAAATCATCGAATATCTCGAAAGCGCTAAAATGTGCACAGAACATTAATGCGATTCACGGCCGCGGTGCCGCCAAATGCCTTCACCACATAACCACCATCGCAAATGATTCATGTAACGTTCATAAATAAAGTGGCGACGTTGCTATTCACCAGACACGCACCAACTAAGTGAACAGCACTCGCCAGAAGCCTCAATAAAACAAATTTCCCTGTTTTCACACGCTTCAACGAAGTAAGCGGTGAATTTCAGAAGTTGCCACATTGGAATTCCCTTACATGAATACGCTTCTACAAAGTAAACTGCACTCGCCAGAAGCCGACATATTAGAAGTGTGCCCGTTTGTACACGCTCCTGCGAAATGAACAGCGTTCTTCAGAAGTCGCCATGTAAGGAATTAATTTCCCTGTATGGAAACGCTCTTACGAAATCAACACCAATCAGCAGAAGCCGCTAGGGAAAATCTTCTTCACGAACATGCTCGCACGGTATGAACAGGATAAGTCAGAATCTGCCATATTGGAAATCTGACTACACGGACGTGCTGACACGAAGCAAGCAGCGTTGGTCAGAAGCCGCCATATCGGAAAGCTGCGTGCATGCACATGCTCGAACGAAGTGAACAGCAGTAATCAGATGGCGCCATAATGAAAACCTACGTGTACGTACACAGAACTATCGTGTACACACAAATACAAGAACACGCAGAGAAAGCTCACGAATTTTGGTATATTCCAAATGCTGATTTGGGAACTGCTGTAAATTCACTGTGTTTAAATTTTCTAGGCTCCAAACACCTTTCTATCGCTGTAGCTTTCGATGAAGTCATCGAAATGAAATTGCCTTAGGATTTATTATTACTTAGGAGAAATAGCTAGTGGTAGTGGCTTAAGTACCCAACGGGAATCGCTATAATGTTTGTTTTATAATGAGTTTATGATGCGAACATTTTTGGTTATGAAAATGTAATCTGCTTGCAAGGAATTTTCCAAAAGTCCATGACTGGCCAATGGACATCAGTCTCAGAAATAAGGGGAACAGAACTTGCGAGCATACAAGTTATCACAGTACCCCTTCTCCCTTTACCTGCAATTTCAATTAATGCTTGCATACGATTTTTTACCTGGAAACAACAAATTCTTCAATCGATCCGTGGGATTGTATATCAGCATATTTGTATGCACAAATTTCCGGTCGCGAACAATAAATTCTTGCGTAATAAGCATATTTGTTGTCAGGTGGAACATGACCTATTAACTTACGCGTCCAATTGAACTCGGTGATTGCTTAGCTCATGAAATTAAATATACAAAATTGTCAATTCCAAATTTTGCTTAGGTTAAGTTTTTGCAAAGTGATTTCACAATGCGACGCGAGTCTACATAAGTGGCGCCCGAGCAAAATTTTCTGTTCCCGTGAGAACACAGAAAGTATTCCCGAGTAGTAATTACCAGTGTTTGCCAGTGAAGTCCAGCAATCTACGTGCAGTATTGGTGTATTATTTTGTGGTCGAAATCTGCAGATACTGACGTATTCATCTTCCTCATCATACTTTTGGTGCACATCTACCTTGTTCCAACATTGAGTCGGCAAGCTAATCGTTTTGAGAACTTCAACAACGCAGGATTCCAACCAGGTTGCAGTGATTTGTGAGTTGAAGCGTACCGCAGTAGGCATACCCAAGCCAATTTCCAATCAACGGGTTTTGCCAAAAAGTACATCTACGCCCAATCCAGCAGCAGCGAAATGAAAATATTATTCCTGTAAGTTTGCCCCTTAGTTCTCTTTTTTTGGAAACATTTGGAATAAACTAGTAACTCGAAAATTACACTCCATTAAATATATTAAACCTTCTTTGAATAAACTATGAAAGAACTAACTTTGAATAAACTATATGAAAGAAAAAATATTTGAATATATATAAAAATTTTTGAAAAGGAATTTTTTATCAAATACATTTAAGAATTGAAGCATTTAAAATACATATTAGACTAAGAAGTGTAACAGTGGAAAAGTGAAAGAGTGAAATAGTTGTAAACCGAGTTCAATAAGGCATAAACATTTTTTCGTGTTTTTGCCTAACTTGTTTTCTGTCGGTTATAAAGCGTTTCGTTTCTCTCGTGTTTTGTTCATTATTTTACGTTTGATATGGAAGCCCTTCAAGAAAGTGTTAGACAATTAACTGGAGCGGTCAACGCACATATTGAAATCTGTAAAAAATTCGAATCTAGGTTAACTTATCTGGAATCTAATTTAAAATCTCAAGCTTCTAGACCGCCCGTACAAGTCGATTCAACGGTTCCTAGAACAGAGCAGGACCTCGTTGCGATAAAAAAAAACTCTAGTGCACCTGAACCGCTAGAAAACTAATTTTCGAAGAAATTGTCTTTGAGTGACAAAAAAGTGGAGAGACGTAATACACTTTTTTGTAAAATCATATCAACCATTCCTTGTTCAAAGCAACAGAACTCAACTATAACACAAATTATGAAAATGTTCAGTGCTGGCAACATTTTCCCAACGAAGCAGCAATAAGTTTACCTTCACAAGCTCATACTTAAATCAACTTCTCCTTTGAATTTCGTTCTCATCGGAGGATTTCGTCGAAAGCTTTAGCGGTTAACGTTGTTTGAGGCTGCCATCCAAAAAATGTTCAAAATTCGGAAAATTTAAAAATTGGTTTCTTAGTTTTATTGCAAATGTTTTGCATATGAGTATGTAATTTGAAGCATCTGTTGATGCAATAGTTACGAAAATGGCTAAAGCTGGTTACCCTGTGTTAACAGCAAAGCAAAATATATACCAAATCTGCTTAACGTTAAACTAAACCCAACCAATAAATTTCATTTCGATTGAATCACTGCGCTAGAAGTTACACGGGTGAAAAAATTTTTAGGGCTACCACCCTCAAAACTTTATAATAAACGTTAATATTTGTTCTTAATTTTCATTGCAGGATCGTTCCCATTTGCAAATCTAATGACATAATCGCTCAATAAAGAAATTCCAAAAAATTACAAAAATGGTCATAGCTGGCAGCCCTTTCATGATTTTTGTACGAAATTCCTATGACATTTGGTTCACATTAAGGTCCATTTACTGCGTGAACTTTGTTCTGATTTCTACACTGGACCGGAAGTTATAGGGAAAAAAGCTTCATTTTGCTGAGCAAATTTGCAAGATTTAGGAGACGAAAATCACCATAGCTGGCAACTCTATTTTAATTTTTCAGCCAAAATTTCATCAAATGTAATAAGATCCAAGTACTGTATGAATCTTGTCAAAATCTGATGGCTGAATCGGAAGCTATAGGCCAAAAACAGGTTTTTCTTCTCAGTGATTTTTCAAGATGGTACCACTGGCACAGGGTTGCCCGCATTTCAAAATCACTCCTATCAGACCTGGTCCTAACTAATACCAACATGTCCTGTAAATTTCACTATGATCGGATAATCCGGTCGTCAGTTCTCTTGAACAGAATTTTCGAGTGCTGAAAATAGAGGTAATTTGGTGATGGGTTGCCGTTCTTGTGCAAATCGGAATTTAGGAAATTTCAATTTGACACGATGGAAAAAGGTTAAAATTTATCAACGATTTGATTTTTTTGTCAAAAATCAAAAAATTTTCAGGAAGGTCAATGATTTCAAGGTTTTTTTTCAGGAGCCTGTCGTATCTACAGGGCTATCCGCACTATCTTGAAAATCCACGTGTGCTAAACTTTGGTCAACATCAATACCCTCTGCGAATTTCACGATGATCCCTTGTTCTTCTTAGAAGTAATGACAAATCAAAATTTGAAAAAAAAATCCTTGCCTACTTTTAGGCATGCTGCACCTACACACGGCTCAAAATTTCCAAAATTTTAACATTGACAAGCTTAAAACATACTAAGTTTTCATTCCAAAACATTTATTTGAACAAAAATTTACACTGCTTGGAAATATAGCACCTGAAAATTCACTAAAACGCTCGTCGCCGCCAAAAGGTTTAGGATATCTGAATTTAAGCAAATCGTGGACCTACCTACTATATACATCTACGTCTTCCAAAAATTTCAGCTCAATCGGATCGGCCACTCCAGAGATTATCTCGGAAAATCATTATGCTGATATATATATGGATATATATATATATAAACATATATATATATATATATATATATATATATATATATATATATATATATATATATATATATATATATATATATATATATATATATATATATATATATATATATATATATATATATATATATGTATAAAGAAATATGAATTTTCGGCAAAACGAGTTTAATATTAACTTTCTTCGAAAATTAGTAAAAATTACCTGATTGTGTTAGAGACTTGCAGCCTTTTGAAGGAAACCCTGTCCAGTATATGTCCACGGAGTGTATTATCGGTGGCAGAAAAGCGTCGTCTATCGGCAAGTGGAATAGCCAAAAGTCTGAAGTCACCATCGAAATTTAGGAAAGCTTCAACTGACAAAGATTATAGGATAATAACTGGTGATGACGGAATAACACAATACACAGTACCTACTGATATGAGCCCTGATAAAGTAGAAGACGTTATAGGTGAGATAGACAATCTGGATGATGAGGGTACCAATTTCTTTAAAATGGAGAAACAAGGTGAAGAAGATTCTGAAAGTATCGTGGATGTGGAAATGCAGGAGCTGCCTAGTCACTCTATATTAAGGCCCTCTCGGTTCGGTCCGAATCAATACACGGCTGATCAACCCGTCGGAAAACATCCTGTTCGACCGAGTGAGCGACTAAAAGAAAAAAGAAAAAAAAGCGCGTAGTTCGAGTGTACCAGACCTAGCTTGGGAAATATTTTGAAATGCCTGTAACAGTAACAGATGATGAATTCTACGTATGCCTTTTAAGCAATAGCTCCCTGAGTATTTACCCTGAAAACACACTATCATCTTTCGAAAATAAACTGCCGACGTCCTGCAAGCTTGAAAGTGGTTGGCGTGTTGGCATAACAGAGATAATGTTACCAAAGCGGGGAAGAGAAAAACCTGTGTCAACCAGCAGTGTTTTTAAACGCTCCATAGGCAGTACCGAAGAAAAAAAACTAGTATGATGAAAAGAAGTCGACGATCAACTGCAGCAGAATCCAGCAAGCCTTAAGTAACAGAAATAGTTGTAAAAATCATGTCTTTGAAAAAAATCTTGTTCTCTTAAGATGGAGTGATGTTACTTTACGGAGACTTTGCTATGAAAAACACGATATCAATTTTTCAACGTTCCTATCGTCATTTTTCGTGGTTATTAAACATGACTTCTATAACTACTATTTGACATCAATTAAGGCACTGATTTTCAAACATATCGAAAAAGATCGAGATGAAGGAAGTATTCCCTTCATCAGTGATTCTAAAAAGATTGGAGATTTCTGCTTACATGTTAACCAAGGCGAGAAAATCGCCGAAAAAGTTTATTTAAAATTTATATTTATTTTACTCGCTTCAGGACTTTATTGATTATATAGTTGGACAGATTCCGAGGTCGAAAAGAAATCATGTAGATCTATTAAGAATGATTGACGAATACATATATCCTGCACATAGCTTAAGACGAGAGCGGGAAAGAAAAGCGGGGATCAAGCCTACCTCGCATACGTTTCATCTAAAAGACTATGGTGTGGAAATAAATGTGGAACTGCCAATACCTTCGCCGATTAACATTACGGATTTTGTGTCGCTTTTGCTGAGTGGAATAGAGTTTTCAGACGAAGATTTAAAAAAGAGAGCTGAAATTTCCGGTAAAACAGTGTACCAGGTATGAAAACAATTATTTTACCGAATTGGTCAATCAATTCGTCAATCCATAAGTACTGCGGCTAAAGAATCCGGTACCGATATATTACCTGATGAATGGGCAAAAACTGAATCAGATACAATACTAAACATTCCATACAAAAGGAGTGATGGAACAACGGGTACAACACCAGCATCGACTGAAGTGTCTAAAACTGAAAATATTGCTGGCCTATTCATTGATGCATTTTTGAAAACACCTGTTGATAAACGCGATCCAGATCTGATTGACGTCTCGATAAAAGAATCTTTCGATAAGTCAATATTTCTTGACAGTCTAAAGGTAGAACTATAATGCAATTAAGTGAGCTTACGTGAGCGCCGAAACTGAACGAAAATTCACTCAATTAAAGTCGATCGCTTAATTTGCCCATAATAGAATTAAGTGAAGGTTCATGAAGCTGCCGTCAGAGTGGCGAATATGAATTTGAATTTGGAGGCATATGAGATGAACTGATATGAGCGTTTACGCAATATATTTGAATAGATTTTTGCTGCAATTGAAATATAGTTGTCTTCATAGCCTGCTAGCTCTGTTGCGAGAAATCGTAGAAAATTGTAGCTGAGCTGAACCTCAGCACTTTGCTGTAGATTATTAGATCTATAAAGATGGGCTTGGTGCAGGTTCTTAATTTGTGGTTATATTCAAATAAGTGTACGAAAGAAATGTTTTTTGAGCAATATTGGTATGCGACCGGAATATATTTAATCAACAAGGTCTTTACTGCTGAAGTTTAATATTCAATAGTGGACAGCTGAAGCATGGTGTGTGGTTATTCTTTGAATGAAAAAAGCTGTGAGACGGCATTTTAAGTAGTTTATGTACTTGTATTTTTAAAAGTAAGTAATTTAAAGATAAAAGTAAATAAACTACTATATAATTTATTATTTCGTATGTTGTTCAACGCGTTTTCTCTTTGAAATTATGTTTGAAACTCATTATTCCTACCTCCTGTAAAAATATCATTTAAGTGATCGACGAAAAAATATTTTAGATACCGGTTATTCTTTTTACAATGTCACGCAGAATCATATTCGAGACATCTAATTACTACTTCCTATATTGTAAACTGTCAATGAGCCGTTTAACAATAAAAGGTATGTTCGCGTACTACGATTAATTGCAATTAATTGCAATAAAGCCGTTTTTGCACTCCGTTTTACTGAAAACGGAAAATTTCCCCTTTTTCAGTAGGGTCTGAGCTACTTAAAAATACTGAAAACTGTCAAACGGTTTTTAGCCTAATGTTATAATATTATGAAGGACGAATATTTTTGTGACGATAATTTATCACCGCTTAGGATGACTTTATTATCATTATTGTTCTCCTGAAAACCGACAACTGACACTTTTGTTTGTCAATTTCCAGGAAATGCAATGTGAGCGTTTTTGTACTTTTCATGAATGTCCCCCACCACATGATTCAGGAAAATTCAGTAAAATTCAGTGACTGAAAGTACGCGAACAGACCTAAAATATTCAAATATTTCACATACCTATTATTGCGTCTACAATACCGCATACGAACGATCATTACTTCTACCTCCTGCAAAAATACCAAACGATCCACGAAAACATATTCAAATATTTTACGTGCCTTCTATTGGTTGTAGTCGTTACGCAAACCTCTTGTCAAATTTACTTAATTGATGTACGGTCCCAGTCGTAGGCCACTTAAGTGGCCCGAATTGAACGAAACTTAACGAAACGGCAGATAAGTACATTATGGGTATGCCGCTTGATTTCTATGCAACCGTACTGTCACTTAAGCTACTTAAAGCTCACTTAATTGCATTATAGTTCTACCTTTAGTCGGTTAGAAAAAAACGTACATGAGCTTGATAAAAGAACGCGTCGTGCTACGGTATCCAAGACAGTTAGCGATTGTGAAAGCCCCAATTTAATTCACATTTACACAGAAATTATCAAACCTAGAATATTAACTGATAAATTGGTGCGAAATCTTCGTACGATTCCTTTGCAAGATTGCGACAGTATTTTCAGATTCAAACATGTAGAGTACTGTGCTATGGAAAAAACTTTTTTCGAAAGCATTTCTATTAAAGTCACAGATCAACAAGGTGAACCAGTAGACTTTGAACCAAGTTTTACTCCCACATATATAATGCTTCACTTCAAACGTCGGTAAGAAAAGGTATAAATATTCACAAACATTGATGTAAGGGTTATAGTGTTAATATTCAATACCTATGTTAACGACATGAACTCGCACTACACACGCTATTATTTGGTCCAGATTGGTGGAAATTTATCAGATATTGGAGACCTCTATCGAGCCCCAATTATCTATCAGCGCGGTAGAGGTATAGGAAGTTTTTTCAGTGGTTTATTACGTTATATAAAACCATTGGCTGCGTCAGGTGTAAAAGCTATAAAACGACAAGGGGTCAAGAACGGTAAGGCTATTATACAGGAGGTTGGGAATAAACCTCTTAAAGAACTCTTAAGAGAACACGGACAAACTGCAGCACAGGAGTTAGCTCAGAAAGGTATAAACAAACTTTTTGATAAGATGGATGGTGCTGGTAATCGAATGGCTATAAAAAGAGCTAACCCGTTCACAACAATTCAATTCAAGTCTTCTCCTAAGCGACGTAAAGCTGGTAAATTGAAAAAAAGTGTAAAAAGAGCGTCACGTAAAAAGATTAAAAGGGTGAAAAGTAAACGAAAAGTTATCAAGAAGCGTGTATTGGACATATTTGATAAGTAATTAACATGTCCTCCTACAAAGAATGCATGAAATCCGAATTGGACATTTTCTCCACATCACCGATTCAAAGCAACATTTTAAAAACCGAAGAAGTTGCATACAAGCCAATAGCTTCATTGGATAACTCATCTGTACTGGAATTCATCTCTCTCGGCCATGGTGATACGTATCGTGATGTGTCCAGCATATATCTACGGCTCAAAGTGCAGATGGTTCAAATAAAGGATGGCAAAGAGATGTTATTCACAGGGACTGAAGTAATCAAGGGTGCTGATGGAAGAGAAGTCGTAGCTGACCCAATAGGCGTCACAAATAATTTGATGCATTCGCTTTTTAAACAATGTACAGCTCAGCTGAATGGGAAGAATATAGCTCAAACAGACAACAACTACCTGTACAGGGCATACATTGAAAATCTATTGAATTACGGGAAAGATGCAGCAACAACTCATCTCGAATCGGTTGGTAGAATCTTGACCAGGATGAAATGGAAATGATTGAAGGCGCTGGTCCAAAGTCTGAGAATAAAGGTTATCTTAGTAGATCAGCGCTGTTAAAGAAAAGTAATGTCGTCGAGTTAATGGGAAAGATCCATAGCGTCATATTTAACTAAGAAAAACAATTGATTAATGGTGTGGATTTGCGTGTCATATTATCATTAGAAAAACCTGAATTCTACCTGTACTCGAAAGATGATAAATTCTCGCCTCGAATTAAAATACTGGAGGCAACAATGTACATGAATCATGTAAGTGTCAATCCCAATATTCTCTTGGCACATGAAACAGTACTGCAACGTTCAAATGCAGTATACCCGTACAAACGCGTCGAAGTGAAAACATACACGTTACCAACAAATACATTCACACTATCGTTGGACAATATAGTGGTTGGTCAATTGCCGAACTTGCTCATTTTCGGTATGGTAGACAACGACGCCTATACCGGAAAACGTAATAAAAATCCATATAACTTCAAACACAATAACATCACGAGATTTAATTTGTCAGTTAATGGCGTACAAGTACCAAATCAACCTATAGAATTCGATTATTCAAAAGAAAAACCGCCGAGCACCCGGGAGTACTTGAGCCTCTTCAAGGGTACTGGCACCAATTATTTCGATAAAGGTCATCAGATATCCAAACAATTCTTCGACAATGGTTGCTTTTTGCTAGCATTTGACATGACAGCAGATAATTCATACGAATCAAGTTGTGGCAGTTTATTTAATCAAGGAGTTGTGAGAACCGAGGGAAAATTCAAAGAGGCATTAAAGAATAGTGTAACATGCATTGTTTACGCAGAGTACGATACGAATATTGAAATCGATAAAAATCGGAGCGTTTACTCGAGTCTATGAAAACTATATAAAGAGGTTCAACACTTCTGTATTTATTATTTATCTGAGCATTGGCTGGAGGTAACTACAGTACCATGACACATTGTCTGGTAAATACCGAGTATTTTTCAGAAGGGCACTTTACCTTCATTAAAAAAATCGCGTTTGCAGGCTTTATTTCACCAGATAAAGTGTATACAAAGCAGATCGTTTACAAATATCCTACATCAGCAGCTAGCACTACAGATCATAATGGTGTGTCTGGAAACCTTGAACTTAAGCGTCTGGATGAGGATCTTATAAAAACCGTTGCAAGGTTTTCAACTATTTTCGTACATGGGGAGCCAACAAAGGAATTCCTTCAGAGCTACGTTACGCCTCGTACTAGGATCATCAACCTTGAAGCAATCACCTCTAAAGAACAGGAATGAGCACGATCGAACTTGATAGCTCACTAAAGCGAAATCATGTTAGTAGAAGATTTTTCAAGGGCGTTTTCCCGTGCGATCACTTACCCCGTCAAATCAAGAAACCTGCTTGTATTATTGCGAATACAGATCCAGCTCATAAAAGTGGCACGCATTGGGTGGCCTTTTACATTCCTAGAAAAGGACCTATCGAGTACTTTGACTCTTTCGGTAAATATCCTACTAACAAGTACTTCAAAAGATTTCTTCGACACAATGGTAAAGTTTTCGTAAATAATAGGCAGAGGCTACAGAGTGCGTTCTCAACCACATGCGGACAGTATTGCGGTGTTTTTCTTTATTTTCGTTGCAGTGGCAGGAGCTTCAAAACATTTCTGAACCGGTTCTCCTCTACAGATTATAATTTTAATGATGATGAAATAGTTGATCTATTCCGGAAAATTTATTTGAAGACCTCTTTGCAAAATGGTGGGGAGTACTTCAATCAGACCTGCAGACAAGAGGTCGGAGATATAAAAGCAGCGTGATCAAACCATCGAAACCATAGTTGTGTCTTTTACAATTTCAAAGGATGTCGTCAGTTGCTGAAAAGTCCGCTAATAAGCAAACACAAACTTCTAAGAAGAAACTTGTTCAGAAGAAGAAAAAAGTTGTGAAATCATCCCAAGTCGAACCTTCTAACAACTTTGAGAACATCATATCAAACTGCAAGGAGAAGAAGTCAAGAACAAAAACGATTCCCAAATCACAAGTTCCGTGCAATGAAGACGCTTTGCTGAACTACACTTACTACCTGGATGGATGCCATAACCGTAGAGTCACTCTCGGATTTGACCCGCAGACATTTCAGACGAAGGCAATCTTCCACTACCATGGACGTTTTCCACTGGCAATTGACTACAGCCAATGGATTTCACTCTACAATTATCTCAACGATCTGAAGACTTCAGCGGGTGAAGAATTTCCGGAAAATCAAATGGGTCTTTTAAAACGGTATCAGATACCTGTAGGCGGTGGCAACATAACACTCAAACATCTGGAGCTATTCAAGCTGTTCGACATGATAACATTGATGGTCATGCACCACAACAACCTGGCCTCGCCTCGGAATATGTGAAGGAGTATTACGAGCAGTACTGTAATAGATGCAGGGAGAAGGATCTATTGAAGCTGAAAAATGAGGACTTTTTTATACCACCTCGTACATCTTATATGCATATTAATTATTCTAGGCTTTTTTATGAAATTCCAATACTGTGTAGCTGTAACCTTATTTTCAATATAATGAAATAAATTGACGTAAGAAGACAAAACAAGTTTTTATTTCAATAATATTTAGTATTCATTAGAAAATACATGTAAAGATTTATACAATTTTGCGCAGCACATCGTGTCCCCGGAAGTGCGTCATGCATTTTACAGATGGTCTTGAAATTCTTGAGATCTCGTAGTTTCGGTATCTCCAGATGAACTATGTTTGCGGAAGGTAGATACCTCTTTAGAAATTTGACTTTTACATCACCTTTTACATAGATCGTAGATTTACTGAATGGCATTAGAATGTTTGGAAGATTGTTGTAGCTAACCTCACCGTCATCCCATCGCAATCCGTTGACGTTCTTTGCTTCGAACTCGTTTTGCCTCCGTGCCTTTCCGCGCAGCTCCTGGTTAGGGTAGGGTGGAGAGAAGTAGTAAATTATAGGTACAGTCCAATCGTACGGAGGTATGGCCAACTCTTTCGCAAAATAGTGCCCCTGATTTCCAGAAACAAATTGAATGTCAAAAATGAACTCGGACATGCTTTCAGTAAGATGATTAGTGATTAAATAAGAAGCATTTTTCGTTTTAACTGCCATTTATATTTTTTTTATCTTTTACAAAAGTAGCTTATAATTATTTTACTATATTACATTTACAATGTATTTTGAAAGTTCTGAAAGTAGTTTTGAATACTCAACAGCTATATTATGTGTATCTTATCTTCCTTATTTAATTTTTTTGAATCCATAAGGATGGGATGAATAATCATCTTCCACAATTCTCTTATAGTAAGTAAATCGAAATGTTTTTTTTTCTGGTGCAGAAATAACGACCCCTGGTTTCGCTTAATTTTTCTTGTTTTTCTTTCATTCTTTACATAAATTTCATCGTCTTCCGTACCTCCGATAACCATTCATACAAAACGTTCAAAATTAGTTAGCTGAGAATTTGCGAAATTAATGGTTATGCCTTTACATTTGGTAATATACTCGTATTTATCTCTAGTCTTAATTTTTAAACTATAACTCTTCGGGGCTGTACTCGCAAACATCGTAATGAAAGCATCAGGACCATAACTTTCAATCTCGTTAGTCAAGGGGGTAGGAGATGTTTTATCATCTACAAAAATCAAACTGTCTGTGTCACAATTAAGTAATCTTCTACCGAGTCTTTCTAACGCGTCATACAGTTTAAGTCTGGCGTACGCTGTAGTGTAGGCAGCTATTGGTATGTTTACGTGTGGCAGCAAATTTAAATTTTCTTCTATATTTTTCCAAGTGATTCACAAGGTATCTTTCTAAACTGGTAATAAGGAGCAGATCTCTATACCGGGTGTATGTGTAAAATTACAAAAATCTTTGAAATTATTTACCACCTTGGTGCTAGTGCGATTTTCTCTCTGTGCGAGTTTACCTCAAAGGGAACTTAGACATATTTTTGCAGTGTTACGTCTACCAGGATTTGCATGGATTTTTTTTTTATCTAAAAGTATGTCTTCTTTAATGTGATATGACTTTATAAAATCATCTTTTTCTAGTTCTGTTACACATTCACTACCCCACCCACTAGCTTCCTGCTTAATCTTCAAGAATGTGTTCACGTATTTGGCAAATAAACCACCTGTTTTTGAACTGGGATCGTACACGGTATGATTATATTTCCAAACCTCATACACGATTTTAATTTCATAGCCTTTCTTTACAGCTAAGGCTACCTCAGGTATAACCCATGTACTCGTAATTTCCCGCTCACTGTCATGATGCTGACATCCTGATACTTTATTTTCAGATGCACAAGTTCTACATAGTGCAAAGTACAGTTTGTGATTTTTCTTGAAGGGTGATACGGGTAGAAATAAATTATTTGGGGGTGAAATGGTGCAGTTAATCAAACTATATATATATATATATATATATATATATATATATATATATATATATATATATATATATATATATATATATATATATATATATATATATATATATATATATATATATATATATATATATATATATATATATATATATATATATATATATATATATATATATATATATATATATATATATATAATATATATATATATATATATATATATATATATATATATATATATATATATATATATATATATATATATATATATATATATATATATATATATATATATATATATATATATATATATATATATATATATATATATATATATATATATATATATATATATATATATATATATATATATATATATATATATATATATATATATATATATATATATATATATATATATATATATATATATATATATATATATATATATATATATATATATATATATATATATATATATATATATATATATATATATATATATATATATATATATATATATATATATATATATATATATATATATATATATATATATATATATATATATATATATATATATATATATATATATATATATATATATATATATATATATATATATATATATATATATATATATATATATATATATATATATATATATATATATATATATATATATATATATATATATATATATATATATATAAATATATATATATATCATCAAAAAATTTCAGTGAGATAATCTCGGGAACGCGCCATCCGATTGAGCTGAAACTTTCAGGATACATTGGTGTATATGCAGAATAGGTCCAGGTCTCTTTAAATGTCAGTTATTGTTA
Organism: Nemotelus pantherinus; assembly: GCA_963978885.1. Lineage (NCBI taxonomy): Eukaryota > Metazoa > Arthropoda > Insecta > Diptera > Stratiomyidae > Nemotelus > Nemotelus pantherinus. Next base: position 137,207,497 of record OZ022264.1, on the reverse strand, counting down.
ACCTTTTGTCGCCGGCGGCCATTTAAGTGATATTTTTAATATACCTATTATTTCGTGCACAAATAATTTTCGCAAAAATAAAGTTAACGAAATAAATTTCGAACGTGTTTTACATATGAATCGGATAATGCTTTGGAATTTTTTAACCCTATGTGTGCGCTGGGTGCCTAAAAAGAGGACGGGAAAATTTGAAAATTTTTAAATTGCGATAACTTTTGACAGAGCTATTCAATCATTAAGAAATTTTAAAAACATATTGATATTAGTTAGTTGTAGATTTGTGTAGCTTTTAATGAGCGTGCTGGCAAACCTGTAGCTAGGACAGACACTGAAAGTGAAAACCTCCAAATCATCGTCTCTCTTGAAAAAATGCCGTTTCTTCAAAAAAAAAAAGCCACTCATATGTAAATCTTGTGCTTTGTTTACATAACCAAAAAAAAAATAGATATGGTATAACGGGCACGCCTGGTAACCCTTGCCCAATTTACCTATATTTTAAGCATCAAAAACTTCTGTTCACGGAAACTCACGATCCGATGAGCAGAATTAATTGAAATTTGCAGAATGTATTGGCCTTGAATAGGACCAAGTCTGATAGAAGTGATTTTGAAATGCGGGCGATTCTGTGCCAGTGGTGCCATCTTGAAAAACCATTAAAAAAGATAGCTGTTTTTAGCCCTATAAATTCTGATTGAATCGTTCGATTTTGACGAAACTCACACAACTGCTGGACCTTACTTTAGACCACGTTTGGTAGAAATTTGGTTGAAAAATTCGGTTGGAGTTGCCAGCTATGATAATTTTGGTGTCTTCATTTTGAAAAAAAAAATTTGGAAGTGAAAACATTCAAACCATCGAATATTCAAAAAAATGTCCGTTTCTTACAATAAAACCAATCTGTATATAAATCTTATGTTTTATCTACACGTTCAAAATAAAACTTTGGACATTTAATGTCGGACAAGAACGGTAACCCTCTCCCAGTTAACCTATATTTTTAGCATCAAAAACTTCTGTTCACGGAAACTCACGAACCAATAATCAGATACAGCTAAAATTTACAGAATGCATTGGACTTAAGTAAGACCAGATTTGATAGCAGCGATTTTGAATTGTGGGCGAGTCTGTGCCAGTGGTGCCATCTTGAAAAATTACAAAGAAAAAAAAACTGCTTTTTGCCCTATGAAATGTGAATAAATTACCAGATTTTCATGAAATTGGCACAGTAGCTAAACCTAACTCTAATCTCTGTTTGGTGGAAATTTGGTTGAAAAATTTGATTGGTGCTACCAGGTATGGTAATTTTTGTGTCTTTGGTTTTGAAAATTCGTTCAGGAAAATAAAACTTTTTGCACTATAACTTCCAGTGCAGTCATGAAATCAATACGAATTTCATACAATTAATGAAACCTGTCGTAAACATTATTCAGGCCAAATTTGGTTGAAAAGCCAGGATAGGGTTGCCAGCTATTGTTGGTTTTGTGTTTAATTGCAATATCTTTATTAAGCGATTTTATCGTAGAATTTTCAAATGGTAATGATATTGTAGTGACAATAAACAGCAAATATTAAGCTTTCGATTATTTGAAAAAACTCGCTGCAGGTAACTCTAAATTTCTTTATACTCCTTTAACTTCGAATGTTATATAACAACGTGAAGCAGATGTGATATATTCTTGGCTTTGATACTGGTAGAAGGTTGCCAGCACGAGTCGGTTGTGCTACTTTTGTATCAATAAACGCTTACAGTTAGTATTCATACAGGAAACATTTACAATTAAAATAAATAATTAATGTTGCAATTCGCAAAGTTCTGCAAATTTTTCGGATCGCAGCCCCAAACACCAACTTCAGTTACAGTGCTGCAGGCACTGAGCATTTTCTTCATTGATGTTATATGAGATGCTGCTTTCAAAACTTTGTGAAATAAGCAACTGATAACGAATATAATTAACTCGTGTTTTGCTCTCATAAACGTTGAAATTCATGCCAGTGGTAATATCTGAAACCTTCCACCATATGAGTTATAATGCATTCTTGAGACCAAAGTAAAACGTGGCATTTGAAACAGTTTGGTCGTAATAAGCAGCACATGTGGTGGAATATGCACTCAAAACCTACACGATTCTTCTACTGTTCTTCGAACATTAGTGTTATAGAAAAAAACTCTAGCGCACCTGAACCGCTAGAGTTTTTTTCTATATATTTCCGGATGGCCGATGGGGTATGGAGCATATTTATTAATGTAGGGGTATAGACTTGTAAAGTCAAGATATCTTATTAATTCATTTTCTCTGCAATTATGGAATAATTTAAACACTTCTGTACATCCGCCAAAAATGGCATCACGTGGGTTTAGTGGTTTCGTGATGTTACTGTTAAGTCTTTCTAATTCCTTTTTTACTTCTGGATGTGACTTTAAAAAATTGTTGAATTCACACTCCCACATGTAAATCAAATGATATCCATTACGTCTGATCATCTCTATTCTTCTAAGCGTTGCCTCATTCTTTTGAGCTAAGGTCTCGCGACCTCACCTATTATTAGCGGATAGGTTCTACACTTTAAAACAGCTTGTACATCCGTGGTAAAAGCAACCAAAGAATTCATATACCGTATTTGTCTTTGGATTGAAGCCATCCAAATACATGCCACCTTTGTCTGACTTCACCTCACCTTTATTTTTAGCCGATAGTATCTCATCCTGTATTTTGCTCGATTCCCAAGCAAGCCATTTAGAGGCGATTAACGACTGATTTTGAAATTTGTAATAGCCGTGTTTTGGCATTAAACCTATAGTATTCTCCTTCAGATATTTTTTTTCGAAAAACAAGCATACCTGCTGAAGCTATAGTTAATGCTTCTGTAAAAGGATTTACATTAGTAATGCTAAAAAATTCTGTCATGAAACGAACGCATCCTAAACGTAAAATATTGACATCGCTCACACAATACTTTAACATCTCCTTTCGGTTATCAAAAATTCCTGATGAATTTGCATTATACCAGTCGAAGAACTTGTCTTTTTCCTCCTTCTTCATTGCTGTATACCCATACAAATCAGGTGATGGAATTTTGCCTACATAGTCAATATTTTCCATTGTATTAAAGTAATACGGATAGTAGCCCTTTGCATGATCTTTAATTCCGAAAACCTTTGAGAAATGTGCAAGTGGTAACGCCAGAAAATTTAGAGAGTATAAAAAATACTCTGCCGCAGGTTAGTTTCATTATCTTGGTACCATTCATTATAGGTTCTATCTTCATCTTTCTGCTCATTAACTCCGAAAGTATAAAATGTCCGTCATAACCTTGCAAATTATGTGCTATACAGAATATGTTTGAGATAGAGGTTCGAGCTTTGAAACAGTAATCTAGAAACTTTCCTACAACATTCTCATTTTCTTGATATTGGAAAATATGATTCCTCACTCCACAAACACTGCATTCTTCCCATATATCGGAATTTTCATAGCAGTTATAGCAGACCTGCTGGGCGACAATTAAGTTGACAACATGAAGAAAAGCTTTTATACTATTGCCGTAGGAAGTATCCTGAGTACTTGTAAAAGAATATTATCATAAATTTGGTATCAGTTTTTCTCTTCGGAGCCTTAATGTAACAAAGATGATCTGACGGCACAGTTTTCCAGCAGTTCTGACAAATAAATTCGTTACAGGTATGATTACCACTTCGTCTTTTGTCGAGGACTATAAACTTCCCATAATATTCACATATTCTCAAGCTTTCACATATATTTCTTTTTTCATATTTATTTGTTAAATGGTTTGCAAAACAGATGTCACATCTGAACATGCGATTACAGTCTCCACATTCCTTAACCTTTTCTACAAAGGTACATGGTAGAAATGACAGACAGTATGGACATTTTCGATCACATTTGTATTGCTTCGCATGCAGCACTTTATCGCAAAGAGTGCATGCGTATTTCCTGTTGAAAAAGCCGGTAAAGGACTAAATCACATAAAAATGTTCCAATTCTTTGGAATAGTAAAAGTACAGTTTTTTTACAGTGTTGTCTTCGTACGGAGGGTTAAACATAAAAAATTCTGAGTTTTTCGGATCATCAAAAACAACTATTTTATAATCCTTTAGGAATTTTTGAAATTTGTAGAGATCGAGAAGAATACAACCTTTCTCACCCACCACCACTTTTGCATCTCGACATAGCTTCTTCGACAATTTTTCTAGAACTTTGAAAATCGCACCCTGACCTTTATCCATGAGTCTTCCCGAAACCATCTCCATAGCGTAACATAAACTTCTAGGTAGGCAGTGAAAATCATGGTCTTTTCCGACATCCACCACACTATACTTCCTAGCCAGAATCGCTTTTTCTGACAAAAACTTGGAATTTACCTCACCTCCGACAAAAGGAAAATTTACAATATATGCTTTTATCTGCATAACCCCATCAGAGAGCAAAGCTGTATTGGACTGATTTACATTCGAAATTAAGCCAATAATATAAGCACCGTTCAGCTCACTTACAGGTCTTAAACTAGCCCAAATGGGCTTGATTTGAAGGGAATCTGGAAGTTCGATAGCTAAGCTTATTTTACTTCCCTGCGCCGGACTGGAAACTAACTCCTTTATCACCCTATCAAACATGCTCTCAAGCTCTTTGACAGGGTCCTTTGTGTTTTCTCTGAAATCTTCTAGGCGGAAGACCATCTTAACACCTTTAAGTTTGAACTTTTCGTAAAAAGTCTCCCTTCTTGATAAGATTTCAATCTCACCACCACCAGTCTGAGCTGGACCTACATCCTGCGCTATCTCTTGTAAGTTTCCGCCGTTTGTATCTGCAGCTCTGCCTGTCAAATTTTTAGAGAGAGCTTTTTCTGCTTCAAGTTCTGGGGGGTGGGAGTTACTTGGCCCCTGTTGATCATTTAGGAAAAAAATTCCACTTTTAATGTCTCGTCTGAAAAGGGAACACTATGTATGGCAGAGAATTGCGTTAAAACTTCGAAGAATTGAATTTTTTCATAGAGGCTGAAAAAGATTCCTTTTTTTTATCTCCTTCACCAAAATACTTAAAGTAGTAACAAATAAATTATATCCTAAACTTAAAGAACTTCTTAAATGGCTAATTACATTTAAACTATTCATTTTTGTTTTTGTTTTTTGACAAAAAAAAATTGAAATTTGAAATGCAGTGGTTAATATTAATTTTAATGCTTCTTTTTCAAAAATTCACTGGTGAGCCAGCAGGGACTAACTAATTGGGTGAATTCTAACCTTCTTCCTTTTTTTAACGACGGACCCACAAGCCCGCTTTGCAAGTAAAGATCCAGCGCTGCCTGTCTGCCTTTTACACGGAGTCTGGGAAAAAGGCAGCGTGGTTTTTTCTTCGTTTTCCTGATGTTTCTTCGCCTCCACCTCTTCCAAAAAAGGCAGCTTGGTTTTTTCTTCGTTTTCCTGATGTTTCTTTGCCTCCACCTCTTCCAAAAAAGGCAGCTTTGATTTTTCTTTGTTTTCCTGATGTTTCTTCGCCTCCAACTCTTCCAAAAAACCCAGCTTGGTTTTTTCTTCGTTTTCCTGATGTATCGTCTCCATCATTTTGGCAACATTTTGGCATATCCTTCTTAATGCCTTTAAGATGACGATGTTATCTCTGTAATCTGAAAAAGATAAAACGGTATTTTTAATGGTTATATCTTATTTCACCTTTTTACCTTACCCATAAAAATTTGTTCTGCAGCAAAGCGTCCTCCTTCCGAGTACTTGTCTGAAATTCTAATGTTTCTACCATCTTTAAATGGGGCTTTTATACTTATTATCAAGGTTATTTCGACGATTCTTCTGAGCAGTCTTCCTTTCAGATCTTTCCGGCTTACGAGAGAACTATCAAAAATCATCGTAATGATATTGACATCATATCATGCAACTCGCGCACCTGCATAGCCGCATATTCCTGTTTTAAGTCAAGATTAGCGATCTCTATAACAACACGCCATTTGATTTTTCTATGAGACGGATTTAACATGGCATGAAATATGTATACAGGTTCTAGTTTTAGCAACTTTGTCATATTTTCCCATCTTAAGTGAAGATTGACGATCTCTACAAGAAATAATTCAACATATCATCGGATTTTTCTGAATAAGATCTGACTTATCAAAAAACATGTATTCTGTTTTCTATCTTTTTGAAACTTTGTATTAATTGACAAATAGTCTTGAATTTGAGTGCTGATAGTTGATATGTATAATGTGTAAAACATTTATACCTCTCTCTACCTTTAGCAACTTTGTATTAAATTATAAAAAGGCATGAACTTGAGTTCTGGTAATTGATATGTATAGTTTTTCCTACGTCTTTTGAAAAATGCACATTTCGTTAAAACTTTGCAATTCAAATGTCATACTATCTGACACATAGACATCTTTGGATGATTACCTTTAATGGTGTAATTTTCCAAGGCTTCAACTTGAGTTCTGGTAGTTGATATGTATATTTTTTCCTCTGTAGAACTTGTTTTTTGAAAAATGTACGTTCCGTTAATACTTTGCATTTCAAGTGTCATTCTATCTGACACTTTGACATCTTTGGGCGATTACCTTTACTGGCGTAATTTTCCAAGGCTTGAATTTGAGTTCTGGTAATTGATATGTATATTTTTCCTTTGTAGAGCCTATCTTTTGAAAAATGTGTGTTTCGTTAATACTTTACATTTCTAGTGTCATACTATCTAACATTTAGACATCTTTCGATGATTGAATTTGATGGTCTAATTTTCCAAGATCGTCTTAAGAATTTTAACTAGCATTCGGCTGGTATATAAGAATGTGAGATTCCGTAAGGAAATCAGAACGTTCTTGAAAGCCTACAACCAATATGGTAAGTATTCTTCTACTGCAAGTCGCAATATATTTGTGAAAAATTTTAACAATTGTTTTTCTATTTTACAGAACACTTTTGAACTGTTGACTTCAGCTGTTGATAGAGATGGAAATATCATGACTCTGGTTAGTTCCTTAGAAATTGGAAAGGAGTACCACATTAAATTCTTCCGCATGCTGAAGACAAAATACGGTCTTCGACTGGCGGTACATCTAGATGGAGGGATTTTTTGCTTTCTGCCCCCTCGATTTTCGGACAAGATAAAAACTCAGCGTCAGGTGGAAGAATTGAACCAGACGACAGACCAATTCTTAACATTTGATGGCGTGGAAGACTCACGGGGTGGATTTCTCAATATACGACTCCATAAAAAATAAAAACTTTGTAATTTTTATTTCAATATAAATTTGTAAAAATACAAATCCAATAAAGTTTCTTGCCACTTATGCAAACAAATGTTTTTATTTGCCTAAAACTCCCACCCGCACGTACCACCTAAATGCCACAAAGAAAATACATCATGTTTAATAACACCTGAACATTAACCTACTCTTCTGCAAAAAGCGAATAACGTCTCTGTTTTCATCTAAATATAGCCACGCGAAAACATCATAAAATCATTCATCCAGTTATGACATAATCTCTGCAGCGCGTAAAATCACCATTCATCCACACAACATAGGTCATATCAAGTTAAAGACCAGAAACGCACATTGTGAATGATATGATAAACAAGAATAACAAAAGCAAAATCCCTCCTAAACTCATTCATGCATACTCGATAAAGGTCAGTTATGAGACCAGAAATAAAAACCAGAAATACACCAGTCTTGCTATTTTTATTCTCGCGAACACATGCTTTTTATAGTGATTTTACTTATACACTTTGAATGTAAACACATGGTGTTCGCTTATCCAATACGACACTTTCAACATACACACGTATATTCCTCTCTATCCAAACGCAATACTCGGGCTCTTTACTTCCAGCTCCTCATCGCATATCACAACCAACTCCCGACCAATCTGCGCTCTTGTAGCATCCAGTAATTTCAATTGAAATTACTGGACCCATTATTTCGACGCACACTGTCCCGTGCTCGAAATTGCTACATTTTTCAATCAGACTAACGGTAGCTTGTTATTCAATTTGAAAAACAATACGTTGCCGTTAGTCCGATTTGACATTGCCTGACTTGATGCTCGAGTCGAATGCAAGACCCGGTAACGGGATTTTTCCTTCGCCTCGAGTATCAATTCAGAGCTCTACAGAGTCATTGTTAGATCGTTGTGGTGACAGGGTCTCTTGGAAATGGTGGCCGAGGCCAGAAGGGCGAAGAGTCGTGGGAGTCGCTAATTCGGGTAGAAGTTGTGCAAAGTTTTCAGCGCGCTGCTTGACTCGATATTCTCGTGAAATTCCGCTAAATTGTTTCCAACCAAAGACCTGTGATTTGAATAATAATAAAGAAGTCAAAAATTAACACGGCAAAAAAATTAAAAAAGTTATAGAAATAAAAGTGATTTGTTATCTATTTGACCATACCAAGGTCAATATTCAATTTAAGAATTAATATTGAATGCAATGCAGCACGCAACAGTTGCTGCTGCTCTAAACGGCTAGACCGCGCGTATTTCTGCATTAAAAACATCGCTAAGAGTGCCAACTGCAATTTAACATATTTAACATAACTTAAAAATATCAATTATTACGAATTCGGTCCTGTTGTGATAAAAATAGAATTTATGCTTCAGTGAAGTGACTTGCTATCGATTCAATAAAATAAGACGTCGTGGTGCAAAGGCAGTCGCGAATGGTGGAGTGCTGTCCGTGTTGGAGCTTGGGACAAGGAGATGTATATCCATGCACTTGCACTTCGGGCTAGATACTGTGATCTGAAGTGATTTAAAAGCTAATTGATAATCGTGAAATACTGGGAGTGAAGGACTGCTCCATTTAGTGGAATATTGAAGTGTCCTGGGAAAGTGTAGCTAAGATCTTGGATCGCATTAGAAGAATTGTGTGATGCCAGTGACATTTACCTGACATATCTCATTAGATTCTTTGCATGCGTCAAAATTAATGGAGAATCTCATTGTGAAACGGAATCTGATTTTATTATTCATACCGTTGATAGATCTCAAGTGTCCGTGATCAAACGAATCGAAAGCTTAATGCCGTGGCAGCAAAAGTAAAGTGACATTTGTTCGTCTTGTCTTGTGTTTCACTACATAGACGGAATTACGGAGTGGAAAGAAATGCTTTCGTCGTAATCCCAGTATGAAAATATTAAAGTGTTCTCGGCTACCTCGCATCCGGGTTTGGCACAGCGCATTGTCGACCGATTAGAAATCGATAGGGGCAAAGTGGATACGAAAGATCACAACCAGTTCCCCATCAGAGGATGCGAAAGCTATATCATGCGGTCATTAAGGATGTCCTTTCGAATGTCAATGGTGCAAAACAAATGCTGCAAGAATTGAAACAGATATGGACACATAAGTTGATGGCGAGTAAAGCAGTAGTGGCATATTAGGTAAAACGTAATGTAAGCATAAAAATCTTAAATTATTTACACGTAAAGTTATTGCTCATACAAAAAGAAAGATCAATCTCGATTGCTTGTCATGCAATGTCTGAATTATTTAAATTTGTGACAAAAGTTCGAATGGTATATTATTGATGCCCAACGGAAAAGAAGTTGAATCCGATGTATTTGTAATCAGGGTCTATCAAGCTCATTGTCTCTTTTCTTAAGTTTTCGTCGTTGATGTGAATTTACGATTATTTGAAGGCAAAAACCTTAGAAAAAAAAGGAAAAATTTGTGTAGTGTAGCCGACCAAATAAGGAATCGTTGCGCAACAGGTTACAGCTTGGTTGTAGGATAGATCGCATAGAAAAGTTGATTAGTAGAGAAACAATGTTCCTTTAATGCTACCCACTCAGGACAGCTCTCGCAAGGAGCTCATTGGTCCAAATTTAAATTTACATTTCTGTTGTGTTGTGTGTTGAAAAATGAAGGCATGCTACACTCAGAAAAAGAAAATATCTCATAAAATCAAGTATTCTTTTTTTGTTATAGTTTTTCACATTATTTTTTTTTGGGTCAATGTCATGTATCCATTAATTTCAATAAAGTCAATGTTAACGTCAACGCTCTTTTGCGATGACCCGCAGCCAAGGTACCTGTACCTGGTTGCTACGCGTAGGAAAAAACTGCCTACGATTCTTGGATCGTTGGCAAAAGCAGCTGCTTCACCGCAAAACCACTATACTTCACCTTTATTTTTATGTCCGCCTTCTCAAAGGCCAACGCCTCTTGCGTTGACCTGGAGCCTAGGTGCTTAACCTTTGCTCCTTCGCCGGAATGGTTGCAACGATACTATATCGCTACAATCGCTCTTCTTCCTTGGTATTATACCGAACAATTACAACGATACCTTGCTGCTAAGATAGAAACAAGAAATTAATATTCACTTTTGAATTCAAGAAAAAACACCCTTTTAGTTCGAGCTCTCTAGTACGAATGAATTTTATTGTGCATATGGCTTACAGTCATGGTATCCGAAAGTTACATGTTTATTTTTCACAAGGCATCACTTTACCGCCAGACGCTATGATCAGCATTTTTTTTATATCTTGCAAGAAGTCGAATCTATTAAAGCACGCAACATTGTTGCGCTCCGATCACGAATAAACAATCTGGTTGTGGTAATGTGATGCCTTGATTACATTGTGTTGGATATGCTTTGATTGCTTTACAGATTGTTGCTGATGTTTGCAACTTAGAAAACTGCTATTGAACATTGGATATGATTTGATTGCTTTACAGATTGTTGCTGATGTTTGCAACTTAGAAACTGCTATTGAACATTGGATATGATTTGATTGCTTTACAGATTGTTGCTGATGTTTGCAACTTAGAAAACTGCTATTGAACATTGGATATGATTTGATTGCTTTACAGATTGTTGTTGATGCACATTGATTACATTGTTGTATGGAATTGATTTTGCTGTGTTTAGAAAACTGTTATTGAATAATAATAATAATAATACGGATTGTTGTTGATGCACATTGATTACATTGTTGGATGGAATTGATTTTGCTGTGTTTAGAAAACTGTTATTGAACATCCTCCCCCGCGTTGAACGGTCCGTTCAACCATTGGCTTGGGTGCCCGGCAGGCTATGCGCTCTGGGACGCGGGCGATTTTCAATGGTCACATGATTGCGAGACTGCGCTCTACACTTGGCGATCAGGTAGATGGTGAGTGCGATGGCAACTGCCAGGCTTAGGTATCCGATCGTATAATGGTGAATGTTGTGGGCGTCAATCTCGCTGGGAAGATGTATTTGCTGCGCGTGCAACTGCCGCTTTAACTGACCAATGGCGGTGTTAGACGTTTGGTATGGTTTTAAAGTTGAAGGAGCACGCGTGTTTTTGGTCGCTATGAATCGGGGCAGGTCCGGTGTGCGTGAAAAGGAGACTCTTTTGTTGCTTGCGTAAACCCGATGTGCCTGTATGGTGATTGAGCCAGATTTTATTGTGCAATCAGGTTGTATTTTGAGTAAACCTGACCCTGCTAGATTCATAGTAGCGACATAATCTCCACAGACGATGCTGATTGATGCCCTGCCCTTTAATGCATAGATCCAGGTATTAGAGAATGAAAGTTGCACCCAAAATGGAGATGCTTGAATTTCTCTGAGCTGACACTGTGGGGGCAGAGACTGCTCTCTTAGAAGCGATACTTCACAACAGCTGATGTTCGCCTCCTTTTCGTAGAGAGGATGAACCTGCTCGCACAGATACAGGTCTTGTTCAATTTTGGTGCAGGCTCCGTATTCTTGTTCCGACAGCGGATAGTACTGATCTCGATGTTGGTTTATGACTAGGTACGGTGAGGTAGGCACAAATGCCATCAGCTTATCTTCAGTCAATGTTGGTATCGAGTACAACCGATATAGGTCATATGTAGCAGCGCTGACCAGGGGCAATTTCAGCTCAAAAATGACATGGTTTCCCACTACTCGGGCCTTCGTGGTTATCAAATTGAAGAGATGAAGCAAATCGTCCCTTTCGGTGGGAAGGCGAAGAGCCGCGGGCAAGTGAGTCTTGATGGTTATGAGTTCTGTTTTCAGCTGATGCCGAGATAATAACAACGGACTCAGCTTTCCATGATGAGTGTCGGAAATTACGTCTACAATGGCATCCTGTGTTCTCTTGAGGTCAGAAGCCATTAATGTCATTTGAATGGCGAGTGTAGAAAAGAGACTTGCTATCGAAGTCTGGCTGTTCTCATTGCTAGGGTCCTTCACTTCATTGGCCAGTCTTTTTAATTCTTCATCTATCATCTTAAACTTTCTTTGGGCGGCAAGCTCGTCCTTCTGGATGACGTTTAGTGTGGAGTCGATGATTGACGTTTGATTTCTCAATAATGCAAGAAGTTGGTTTTGGTTTCCCTTGACGCTAGTGATCGTTTTGGACATTTCTTGGGCATATTCATCGTCAAGTACACCAAACAAGGATTTTGCTAGATTGCCAACTATGTTGAGGGCTCCCCTTTTTTTCTGGCTCTGAACAGCTGGCTGTAGGTACCCAATTCAACCTGAAGGTTACGGAAATAAGTTACAACGGGATGGCAGCTATTTTTTAGAGTCCAGCGGTCGCAGAGATGCTGCAGCATGCTCGTTCCATTGCGCAGATTGGACAGCTCTAGCCAGTACGGCATTAAGTCATAGTAAATTATCAGCTTCCATTCGCTTGTTGCCAAACATGTCCTTCCCATTGACTGGAAGTGCAAACCCGGTTGCGGGCCCATGGGAGTAACTTCAACGGGATCTGCATGTATGATCGGGAGGATTAAGCAGCTCAGCATGAGTGTCGCAAGAGAAGCTCCTCGCTGTTTGCGTGCCCTCTTTTTTGGCTCCTCATTGCCTTGCGTTCCCTCCTGGGTGCCAGCCTTAGAGGATCCTTCCGATGAAGTACGTTTTGTTCGGGTCGGTTTGGGTTGCGGAAATTCTTCTTCCTTTGCCGTTGCGTCATCCTTCTCAATAGGTAGCGGAGCCAGTCTGTGGATCGATCTGCGCAAAACGCCGGAAGATGTTTTGACGTCAGCGACCCGAACGTGCCCGTCATCTCCCTCATAGGTTTTAATGATTCGTCCTAGTGGCCATTTCATCACTGGGGTGTTATCCTCTTTGATGATTACAACGGTGCCGGGCTGGACATTTGAACTACTGTGTTTCCATTTCAAACGATGCTGCAGCTCACTTAAGTACTCGCTAGTCCACCTGCGCCAAAACTCATTTTTGATGTGTGTCACTAACTTCCATCGAGTGAGAAGGCCAACCTTGATCGGCTCTGCAGCGGTATCAATGGAGCTTGTAAGGGGCTCCCCGATTAGGAAGTGACCCGGGGTTAATGCTGCAAGATCGTTAGGGTCTGCTGACATCGGTGTAATTGGCCTGGAATTTAATATTGCCTCAATTTCCACTATCAGTGTCTGCAATTCTTCGTGGGTTAGCTTGGCTGAGGACGCTCCTCTCAGTAGCAGGTGCTTTGCTGATTTAACAGCAGCCTCCCACAACCCTCCGAAGTGTGGGGCACGAGGAGGTATAAAATGAAAGTCTATGCGCTGAGAGGCACAGATCGTGGTAATTTTTTCTTTGGCTTTGTCTGAATATATGGCACCCTTTAGTTCATGCAATTGGTTGTAAGCTCCCACAAAATTAGTGGCATTATCGCAATATAAATTTTTGCAGTGCCCACGCCTTCCTAAGAAACGCTTTAACGATCCGATAAAAGATTCTGTGGTCAGATCGCCTACCACTTCTAGATGAGCGGCCTTAGTGGCAAAACAACAAAATATTGCTATGTATCCTTTCTGGGGGCGACTGCCTCTGCCCCGGTAATGAATCGAAATTGGCCCGCAGAAATCAACACCCGCGTTAATGAATGGCCGCGCAGGCTGTACTCGTGTGGATGGTAAGTTCCCCATTAGCTGAGAGAACATTTTTGGCTTCGCCCTGCTGCATCGTACACATCGCTGTACAACAGATCTCGCTAGCGTTTTTCCCTTGATCGGCCAGAACCGTTGTCTTGTAGTGGCAAGCAGCGCTTGGGGGCCTAAATGCAGTCTTTCGTGGTGGATGTCTGTCATTAGTATTTTGGTAAACGGATGTGTAGCATTTGCATATTTGAAATTTGTTTCTAAAATTCACGGCAAACGACTTTTGATACGCATTGTATCAAAAGTCCTCTACTTGCCCTCTTACGGCACCTTGTTTTCGACAAATCGAAACACAAGCGATGTCGCTTCGAAAAATTCATTTTTTTCAAAACTAATTTACCGTATCAACGGTAAATTGTTTATGGCAAATTGCGATGCTGCGGCTGGGCTGTGAGGATGCAGCGCTTGGCGATGGACAGTCAAGTTTGGGCCGGCGTGGCGGCGACAAGCGGCCGTTCCGATTGCTTTTGAGACGGTCGATCGACATATTTTTGAATCACTCAAGTTTAAGTGAGATAAGTGTTACGCAGAAGGTGCCCGGGAACCGTAAATCAGTTTATGTGAGATTTGTTCAAATGGAATTCGTGAGAGAAAAAATTGAAGAAAAAGATTGTTTTCAAGTTCTGTGAGGTACAATCGCCACGGCCGCTGCTGGGGTGTTTTTTTGTTTCATTCTATAAGAATATTTGCTCGGAAACGTGAATTTTTATTCGGGGCATATTGTGTATGTGACAGCAGCCATTTGTTCCTTGAACATCGTATTTAGTTAACAAGTGTTAACTGTTAACGAATCATTTGGCGTTGCTTGATTGTAGACGAAATAAAAATCAATATAGTGTAAAGCGGAATAAGCTGTTGTGATCATTGCTGGCACGGATTGGTACGATTGTCAGAAAGAAATTGGTGAAATTTTGGCGACCGACTAAACGCGGCATCTCTGCAAGTGACATTGGTCCAAGCACTGGTTTTATAAAAGAAAGTGTTTTATTCGTTGTTCGTCGATCTGGCGTTGTTTCGAGTACTATTCGAAAAGTGCTGAAAGTTGAATGTTGCGTGGCAAGCAATTTATCAGTGGCTGTTGAGAGAATAGTGTCTGAGCACGAGTTTAGTGCTGCGGCAAAATCTATTGGTTTCTGACTCATAGTGTGCAAATCGCCTCGACGTTTCTTTGAAAGCGACTAATTGTACGCTACGAGGAGCCGACATACTGAGCGTCATCATACGTTCGCAGAATTTACCCTGGTCAGCAAATGCATGAGATATTCGACAGCTTTTCCATGGACTCTCTATTCCTGATGGAGGCGTGCAGATAGTGGAATGCGAGCCTTGGAATGCATAAAGAGAGCTCGGTCGACTGCGATCTGGTATGTACATAAATTTGCTAGGTATCTTTTTGTTCATTGCTAGCGTCTATTGCTGACGCGAAGCTGACACGCGTCCGACGACCTTGACGGGTGCGCTTCTGGTGGATATCGTAGCAGCAGCATTGACGGGCGTGACATGACGTTCGTAGGTAGCGAAACTTGGAAACGACAGTGCGACTACGCCGTGGCCCCTTTTGAACCGGCTGCACAGGAACCTGATGAAGAATGGTCGATTAGATGTCAGTAAGATCTATTTAAGTGTTTTGATCTGTGCAACTATGCACATTGACATTGATAATTTGTTTAAAAATTCGATAGAAGTAATTCCAATTCAATTAAAACTAGAATGTTTTCTTACCATAGTTCATATGAATCGGATATATTTGACTCGGTATCACATTCAAGATTCAAACAAAAATTGAATTACAATGTAAATACGAAGTGACTTCAAGTCATTAATTTACGTTATTTTTCCCAAGATGAAATGAATGTCGTCGATTTGTTTCCTATTGTCAGCACTTGACTTTTAATTGTTATTTTTAGTTGCTGACAACTTCTGTTTTTTTGATTTTTTCTTAACTTTTCTTAAGTTAAGCTGTAAGCTAGCTGTTGCATAATATGTCTTACGAGTATACACTTAGTTGAAAGAAAACTGGTTGTAAAGAAGAAGAGCGTTAGTTTTGTTGTGAGTAGAAAAGCATAAAGTTATCTGACGCATGTTTTAATGCGAACGGTCTAATACCTTCTATAAGCCACCTCATATCCGAGTTATATGAATTATCATAATTTTCTTGGTGAAGACACTATTCCGAGTGTGCATAGCTTTAGATTCAATCATTTGAAACAGAAAACAAAAAGGTTAGGGCATATATATCTAGTGATATTATATTCGTAGTTTCATGTGAATGTAACTGAAATTTGGAGTGTAAACGTAACAATAGAAACGAAACTAATTACTGCTCTGGAACTCGCGTTTTTTTTTCAGCATATGTGCGCACATATCACGTGAGTTAAAAGCATTTTTCAGTATAACAGGCTTTATGATATACATATCTAGTTAAGTTGAAATTGAAGAGAAGGAAAGAAGGAAAAAAAAAAAAAAAAACAAAAGAAAAAGGGATCGAAATCCGTCGCCCATTGCTGCATTTTTTTCTGTTGAACAGCATTCACCTAAGCCAAAGTACTGTTATGATTAAAGTACGAGCAGAAAGTAGAAGGACAGGAGCGAAAAAAAAAAAATATTTTTTTTGTTTTTTCTTCTTCTCATTTTTGTTGTAAACGGGAGCGAAATGAATGTATGAGTTATTAAACTTCGTAGACAGCACTCCTTTATTTGAAATTAAAAGAGTTATATTCACAGAACTTGCAAAAAAAAAAAAATAAAAAGAACGAAAGCACATGTTATTTGACTCACTATTGCATAGACTATAAGTAACCTAGAATGTGTAATTCTTTTCTTTATTGTGGAAAATCTATTGTTTGCTCACGTCCATAGAGTTTCCGCTCTCACGTTTTGTCAATAGTTTTCCGGTAACGATAGTTCTTATTCAGCATCATATTCCGGTTTGTTTTACTACCACCATAAGTAATAGTACAGATGAAAATAATAATGAATTGTTAAATTAAAACTCTCTGGCCTTCTTATTGGGCGGAAGCCCGAGAAGTTCTTTCTCCTTTTCAGGGTCTGCGTTTGGCCTGGCTGGCCTGTAATGAAATAGTTTCTTCGTGAATTTGTTCTTCAGTACTTACAAGGGAGGGATACTGGCCCAACAGTTAGTTCCAGCATTTTTTGGTTTTTGATTAGATTTTTGAATTTTTGATATGGGGCCAGTATCAGTGGGTGGAGGACCCCAGACCATCGGGGTCAGGGCTCCACTAACATCGGGGGCCCGGGGCTGTCTGCCTCACCCGGGTTCCTAGTAAAGAGAGGTAGCACGTTTTCCTTTTTCCCTTTTGTAGAATTTTCATTTTCTGGCTCCGTGCGTTGTCACGAGCACTGGGTCTGCTTAGTCAGCCCATGTTGCAGAGCCTGGGTGGTTTCCTTTACGGAGCTATGCCCCCTTTTTGGTCCCTGGGTATTTTACATACCAGTTTGCGGCTACGGAATTCATGACGGATGAATAATACGTAGCATCCCGTTTCTTGAGAGCAAACCATCCCCATTTTTTTATGAACCCACCCCAGCCGCAGCGAGCTAGCAAAGCGGCACCCCAGCATCCGTCGGGGTTGGTTAAAGGGTGCTCCGCTAATGCGGACGAGGGGCCTTCACGGCCATTTCTAGGGCACCCTGCTCTCGGGGCAATTCTTTTTTTTTTTTGTTTTGCCTCTTGAATGGCATTAGCCATTCCACATTTGGACCTTAGCACTCTTGGTTCTGGACTTCGGTCTGGTTCTAGGTTGTGCTAAGGCCTCTCCCATCTTATATTTCGCTACAAATGGCGCCCAACGTGGGGCCCGAAACTTGTTTTTGGGCAACCCACACCACAGTGAGAAAACACTCATGAGTTTCGACTCATACTCCCCTCAAGACTTTACGTCTTTAAATCCTAATAATTCCATTCTCACTAGCAGGTCTTAGGATCGCCTCCATTGCGATTCGATATACTTCGTTCGAGAGAACAAAACCCTTTTATTAAGACCTGCCTTGCTCGCTCTTTCCTTACTAGCCGCAAACATCCTTCCCAATCCTTTCCTTTTAAAATCATTTCCTAGTTAGTTTACCTCTTGGGCAGCTTCTCGTTGTGTTCGTCCTATTGAGTTTTTTGACTCTGGGTGCAACCTGGAGGTTGGCCGCGGATAACAGGTTGTGGTGGTTTACCGCCGCTCCTGTCCCGGTCAACCGAAGGGCCCCTGCCCCACTTTATGTTGGGAAGCTGTCCCAAATTTTTTATATCCTTGCTGTCTTGATCCAGCTTCGGCTTTTGGCTTGGGTTTGGTTCAAGCTGTGGTGGATTACGTGGGGTTGGCGTGGTGCCACCTACACGTCCCTGCAGCTTGGCCAGACTTGAACCATTTGCTGAGGTTGAGTCAAGCAGCAACATAGTTGTTTTTGGTCCCTTGCTCCTCTCTTTTCGAGGAATTTCGGGTGAGTGAAACAGTCCCCCATACTGGGCGGTACCCCTCAGGAACCGACCCGAGTTAAATTTTTTTACTTACAATTTTCAATATTTTTCACTTTGACAATTTTTACCAATTTTCACATTGTTCCAGTCTAACATTTCATAATTAGAATTTCATTTCCTTGCGTTTTTTAAAATCAAAAGCCAGCCAGCCAGCGGACCTGAAATGGGGAAGAACGGATCGGGTTCCGTCTAATAAGAAGGCCTTTTCTGAAAATTAAATTTTTGACAAATATTAAATTTTTATCCTAACTTGGAAAGTTTAAAACTTTTCTTTTGGAATCGATATTTTTTCATTCGAATTTTAGCCACTTGGCTTTAAGAGCTTTGTTATTTCTCTGAAAGAGTTAGTCACACCACTGGTGTGCACCTACTTATATATATATATATATTTTTTTTTATATATTTTTTGAATATTTGGCATATTTTGCCTAGTTATCTGTTAAGGTTCTCTGAAAGAGTTAGTCACACCCTGTTGTGCACTGAGTTGCATTTGAATTTGCAGCAACTCCTTAGTTATAAGCGTAATTATTTCGTTAGTCACGAGTATCGTGCACTTCCTTTGAATTTTCGTATATAATCAAATTTCACAGATTGGACATGCCATTGCGACACAGCAGTGAGGATCTGTCTGGCACCACAGTGGAGGCTCAGTGCTCCATATGCCAGCAGTCATTCGCTGCTGCACAGGTTACGTACACCACAAAATGTGGTCATACATTTCATGAAACGTGCCTGGAGCAATGGCTTCGGAATCATACAGATTGCCCGCTGTGCCGTGGACCACTGAGTCTCCCCTTAGGAGCCAGGCAGGCCCCCACTGCTGCAGCATCTATGCCACGAGGGGCTCGGCCCAAAACCCAGCGGCCGGGAGTAAGAACCCGAGGCATGAGAAGCAATGAAGATGTGGAAATCAGGGACTTTGATTTACAGGCCGAGTCGGGGGCGGAAGGTTTAGTTCAGCCACCTGGCCCGTCATCAAAAGCGTCCCCAATATCAGATTTGACCTCAGAAGCCGCAGGAGCGCGCTCTATAGTGCCTCAAGATTTAAGCGGACTTCAACAACAGATTAACGAATTGCAGAACGGCATGCGTGTGATGCTGGAGCGCATGGCCCAATTGGACCTTCCGTCCCGGACTCGGAATGTAGAGTCGCCAAGACTGAACCCTCGCGCACAATCATTTGTTCCAGTGCCGCGATCCTACTCACCTCGCACCCCTCGTGGTAATAATGTCCAGTTCCACCACGATAAGGTGGCTAGCATCATTGGTGGGTGGGGACTAAAATTCTCGGGTCGTGAATCCTCCATGCCCGTGGAAGTCTTTATTAACAGGGTAGCGGCTCTCACCAGAAACACCTTGGGCGGAAATTTTAATGTGCTATGCCAGCATATGCACTTACTTTTAATTGGACCTGCCGCTGATTGGTATTGGCGGTTTTACAATTCCAGACGTGATTTCAATTGGAGGGATTTGGAGTCGGCCCTGAGCGATCATTTCGCTGATCGCTTCACGGATGCCGACCTGATGGAGCAGATACGAGGAAGGAAACAGCGACCTCAAGAAACATTCGACGATTTTAGTGCGGACGTCTACAAGATTGTTGACCGGCTACAGCGCCCTATTGCTGACGCGGATTTAGCTGACATTCTTAGACGCAATTTGTTGCCGGAAATCCGTCGTGGTCTGCTACAGATTCACCTTCCCTCGGTTCGTCTGCTCCGTCAGGCCGTCATCCGTGCGGAGAACTTTGAGATGGAGCTTGGAGGTCGACGCCGATCCTCCCAATGGAGACATGCTACAGAAGAACTACGTGAGGAATACCCGCTGGACCAATATGAGGATTCCCCGGAAGAACCTGGAGTGGAGGCGGTCACGGTCCTGCCTACTTGCTGGAACTGTAAGCAAGTGGGACACCGTTTCGACGATTGTTTGGAGCCCAGAACAATATTCTGTTATGGCTGCGGAAAGGCAGACACATATAAACCTAATTGTGTGATCTGCCAAACAAAAAACGGACCGCAGGGAGCGCGGAACAAGATCTCACGCCTCCCGCAGGGCAAACAAGCTCCACCCCGTTCCAGCAGGTAGACAGGACGGATGATCTGTCTCCAAATTCCGTGGGCCCAACCACCAATGATGTTAGTATTCAGCCGAGTGGGGACTCTACCACCTTATCAATCCCACTCTTACAGGCAGAGCCTCCTACGCCTTTGGCTTTTCTGCCATACCACCTTAGATGGCGGAAATACACGGCGGTCCGAAACCGAATTTTTAACTCCGAAATTGACACCATTCACAAACACCTTAAAACACCTAAACGCTCAACGTTGAGAATGAGGCGTTTTTACGCTCAGTTCCGTCGTTGGCGTTATCAATTGGATTGTGCGACTCTGTTGAACGTGCCTCCAGGTGACGTTCGACCGTACGCTCAGGTTCTGTTGTTCGGCCAACTTACATCGGGTTTGATCGACACGGGAGCCAACGTGAGCGTGATGGCGGCTGATCTAGCCCGCTCATTCCTCGAGAGGAACGCTTTTCCTTGGAAAAGAGCTTCTCTCGGGTTGAAAACAGCTGACGGCACACAACATCAAGCCGTAGGCCGAGTATCAGCCGACATCACGCTCCGGGGGCTCACCAAGACGTTGACGCTGTGGATAATACCCACTCTCAGTCAGAATCTCTATCTGGGAGTGGACTTCGTCCGTCTTTTCGCCCTGGCCACAGACCTGTTTGCGCCACCACCACAGGTCGACACCACCAACAGCCTCGACGCACTCGACGATTGCGCCCATCCTCTCACACAGGAGCAGCATCGCAAACTTCGGTCTGCGATTGCTTGCTTTCCTTCGTTCGCTGTTGAGGGCTTGGGAAAGACTACGCTCATCCGTCATGACATCGACACTGGTGACCAGAAACCCATAAAACAGAGACATTTCTCTGTGTCACCAGCTGTCGAAAAGCTCCTATATCAGGAAATTGACCGGATGTTAGCGTTGGGCGTAATCGAAGAGTCGAAAAGTGCATGGTCTTCGCCGGTAACGTTGGTGGTAAAGCCCTCGAAAGTGCGCCTATGCCTGGATGCCCGGAAGGTCAACTCGGTCACAGTGAAGGATGCCTATCCTTTGCCGCTGATTGATGGAATTCTCAGCAGACTTCCTAAGGCAAATTTCATCTCCAGCCTTGACTTAAAGGATGCCTTTTGGCAAATCCCTCTAGAGGAAAAGTCAAAGGAGAAGACAGCCTTCACTGTGCCCGGTCGACCCCTTTACCATTTTGTCGTGATGCCGTTTGGGTTGTGTAATGCACCCCAAACGATGTCACGACTGATGGATAAGGTCATTCCGCCCCAACTCAAGCACCAGGTATTCGTGTACCTCGACGACCTGTTGGTGATAACAGACGAGTTCGACGCGCACCTTCAGGTACTTCATCAGGTCGCCTTCCATTTGAGACAAGCTGGCCTCACCATCAATGTGGAAAAGAGTAAGTTCCTCTTGCGAGACGTCAAATACCTTGGCCACATTGTTGGTGGGGGCACTATCCAGACTGATCCCGACAAGGTGAAATCTATCATGGATTTCCCACTTCCATCTACCACGAAGCAACTCCGAAGATTTCTAGGAATCTGCGGTTGGTATCGGCGCTTCGTCAGGGAATATGCGTCATTGTCAACGCCACTGACAGACATGCTTTCTAAGCGGAGTCAGTTTGTGTGGACCGATGAGAGGCTAAATGCTTTCAAGCAATTGAAACACAGCCTTGCTTCAGCCCCAGTGCTGCACAGCCCAGATTTCAACAAGCCCTTCTCCATCCAATGTGACGCGAGTCAACATGGAGTCGGTGCCGTGCTGGTGCAGCGCACAGAAGACGGAGCTGAAGCCCCCATCGCCTATATGTCCCACAAACTGAATCCCGCTCAGCGAAACTACACCGTCACTGAGCAAGAATGTCTGGCAGCGGTGTTGGCAATCAAGAAGTTCCGTGCCTACGTGGAAGGTCACGAATTTGAAATCGTGACCGACCATGCTTCCCTAAAATGGCTAATGAACCAACCAGACCTCAATGGACGATTAGCCCGGTGGGCCTTGAAACTTCAAGGTTTCAACTTCAAGATTGTCCACCGAAAGGGAAGCCAAAACGTAGTGCCGGACTCCTTGTCGCGCATGTTCTCTGCCGAGGCGTTGATGCCGGCAGAAGGCGAGGAGACTCCAATGGAGCTAGACTTAGAGTCGCCCCACTTCAAAAGTGCCTCCTATACGGAGCTGGCGGCTAAAGTCCAGGCAGAACAAGACCAACTGCCGGACCTAAAAGTTGTAGACGGGTTCGTGTACAAGCGGACTGAGTATGCGACCGGAAACGGACTTCAAGACCAGTTGGCTTGGAAGTTGTGGGTGCCGTCAGAAATGACGGCAGAATTAGTGAAGGGAGCTCATGACCCACCCTTGAGTGCGCATGGTGGCGTGGCCAAAACCCTCGGCCGATTACGGCAATGGTTTTTCTGGCCACGAATGGCCGCTCAAGTGCGTGATTATGTGGGATCATGCCTTACATGCAAAACCACCAAAGCCCCTTCACACACCCTTCGTCCACCAATGACGCTGCAGTCCGTTCCCGAGCGCATATTCCAGCGCTTGTACATCGACATTATCGGCCCCTACCCTAGGTCCAAGTCTGGCAACATTGGAGCTCTCATCGTCCTCGACCATCTTTCGCGATTCCCCTTCGTTGAGCCGCTTCGGAAGTTCACTGCGAAAGCAGTCATTGACATCTTGAGGAAAAGGGTATTTCACCTTGTTGGAGTCCCGGAGAGTGTCATAACTGACAATGGTGTACAATTTCGTTCGTCTATCTTTCAGACCTTTCTACAGGAATTCGGTGTCGGACATACCTTCACCGCCGTGTATTCCCCTCAAGCCAATGCCTCGGAACGTCTCAACCGCTCCATACTAGCGGCCATCCGTTCGTACATTGATCCCGTTCAAAAGGAGTGGGACGGTAAACTCTCTGAAATAACCTGTGCGCTACGCTCCGCACCTCACGCGACGATAGGGACGTCGCCCTATCAGGCAGTTTTCGGGCAACCTATGGTCACCCATGGCCGCACTTACCAACTTTTGCGGCAACTCCATCTTCTGGATGACCCCGAGACCACTCTGCCACCTCCTGACCACCTGGCCCTTCTACGCCAAACCATCCGCGACCTCACCACCCAAGCCCAGTCTCGCAATGCCAAGGCCTATAACCTTCGTTCCAGGTTGGTTTCATACCAGCCTGGCGAAGTGGTCTACAGGCGCAACTTCCGGCAAAGTGACGCAGCCGCGCACTACAATGCAAAGCTGGACCGGAAGTTCTTACCTAGTAAGGTAATTAAAAAGATCGGCGGTGCTTATTACCAGCTGGCCGATCAAAATGGACGATCAGTGGGCGTCTTTCACGCGAAAGACATCACTAAGTGATATACCCACTAGTTCACCAGTTCACGATCTGTTTCCAAATTTTATTTGGAAGATCGTCCATTTGCGCCTATTTCAGGTGTCACTCCTGCTTCAATTGAAAAGTATCTAGAGATGTTCACCTCGTTCACCATTTCCTCTACCAAAGATACTTTCCTTATTAAGTCAGTATACGTTGTTCACGAAATTTCCTACAATTATAGTTACCCCTTTTTATTTGCTCACTAGTTCACGCAATAAATCTAAAAGATTGGATAGTAAAAGACTTGATCACCTGTTCACGTCATTGTCTTTCACACATTACATCCATCCTTCAGCTCTTTCCACGCACTTGTCCTTGTGGAAAGATCTGTGTTGTAGCATTTGCATATTTGAATTTTGTTTCTAAAATTCACGGCAAACGACTTTTGATACGCATTGTATCAAAAGTCCTCTACTTGCCCTCTTACGGCACCTTGTTTTCGACAAATCGAAACACAAGCGATGTCGCTTCGAAAAATTCATTTTTTTCAAAACTAATTTACCGTATCAACGGTAAATTGTTTATGGCAAATTGCGATGCTGCGGCTGGGCTGTGAGGATGCAGCGCTTGGCGATGGACAGTCAAGTTTGGGCCGGCGTGGCGGCGACAAGCGGCCGTTCCGATTGCTTTTGAGACGGTCGATCGACATATTTTTGAATCACTCAAGTTTAAGTGAGATAAGTGTTACGCAGAAGGTGCCCGGGAACCGTAAATCAGTTTATGTGAGATTTGTTCAAATGGAATTCGTGAGAGAAAAAATTGAAGAAAAAGATTGTTTTCAAGTTCTGTGAGGTACAATCGCCACGGCCGCTGCTGGGGTGTTTTTTTGTTTCATTCTATAAGAATATTTGCTCGGAAACGTGAATTTTTATTCGGGGCATATTGTGTATGTGACAGCAGCCATTTGTTCCTTGAACATCGTATTTAGTTAACAAGTGTTAACTGTTAACGAATCATTTGGCGTTGCTTGATTGTAGACGAAATAAAAATCAATATAGTGTAAAGCGGAATAAGCTGTTGTGATCATTGCTGGCACGGATTGGTACGATTGTCAGAAAGAAATTGGTGAAATTTTGGCGACCGACTAAACGCGGCATCTCTGCAAGTGACATTGGTCCAAGCACTGGTTTTATAAAAGAAAGTGTTTTATTCGTTGTTCGTCGATCTGGCGTTGTTTCGAGTACTATTCGAAAAGTGCTGAAAGTTGAATGTTGCGTGGCAAGCAATTTATCAGTGGCTGTTGAGAGAATAGTGTCTGAGCACGAGTTTAGTGCTGCGGCAAAATCTATTGGTTTCTGACTCATAGTGTGCAAATCGCCTCGACGTTTCTTTGAAAGCGACTAATTGTACGCTACGAGGAGCCGACATACTGAGCGTCATCATACGTTCGCAGAATTTACCCTGGTCAGCAAATGCATGAGATATTCGACAGCTTTTCCATGGACTCTCTATTCCTGATGGAGGCGTGCAGATAGTGGAATGCGAGCCTTGGAATGCATAAAGAGAGCTCGGTCGACTGCGATCTGGTATGTACATAAATTTGCTAGGTATCTTTTTGTTCATTGCTAGCGTCTATTGCTGACGCGAAGCTGACACGCGTCCGACGACCTTGACGGGTGCGCTTCTGGTGGATATCGTAGCAGCAGCATTGACGGGCGTGACATGACGTTCGTAGGTAGCGAAACTTGGAAACGACAGTGCGACTACGCCGTGGCCCCTTTTGAACCGGCTGCACAGGAACCTGATGAAGAATGGTCGATTAGATGTCAGTAAGATCTATTTAAGTGTTTTGATCTGTGCAACTATGCACATTGACATTGATAATTTGTTTAAAAATTCGATAGAAGTAATTCCAATTCAATTAAAACTAGAATGTTTTCTTACCATAGTTCATATGAATCGGATATATTTGACTCGGTATCACATTCAAGATTCAAACAAAAATTGAATTACAATGTAAATACGAAGTGACTTCAAGTCATTAATTTACGTTATTTTTCCCAAGATGAAATGAATGTCGTCGATTTGTTTCCTATTGTCAGCACTTGACTTTTAATTGTTATTTTTAGTTGCTGACAACTTCTGTTTTTTTGATTTTTTCTTAACTTTTCTTAAGTTAAGCTGTAAGCTAGCTGTTGCATAATATGTCTTACGAGTATACACTTAGTTGAAAGAAAACTGGTTGTAAAGAAGAAGAGCGTTAGTTTTGTTGTGAGTAGAAAAGCATAAAGTTATCTGACGCATGTTTTAATGCGAACGGTCTAATACCTTCTATAAGCCACCTCATATCCGAGTTATATGAATTATCATAATTTTCTTGGTGAAGACACTATTCCGAGTGTGCATAGCTTTAGATTCAATCATTTGAAACAGAAAACAAAAAGGTTAGGGCATATATATCTAGTGATATTATATTCGTAGTTTCATGTGAATGTAACTGAAATTTGGAGTGTAAACGTAACAATAGAAACGAAACTAATTACTGCTCTGGAACTCGCGTTTTTTTTTCAGCATATGTGCGCACATATCACGTGAGTTAAAAGCATTTTTCAGTATAACAGGCTTTATGATATACATATCTAGTTAAGTTGAAATTGAAGAGAAGGAAAGAAGGAAAAAAAAAAAAAAAAAACAAAAGAAAAAGGGATCGAAATCCGTCGCCCATTGCTGCATTTTTTTCTGTTGAACAGCATTCACCTAAGCCAAAGTACTGTTATGATTAAAGTACGAGCAGAAAGTAGAAGGACAGGAGCGAAAAAAAAAAAATATTTTTTTTGTTTTTTCTTCTTCTCATTTTTGTTGTAAACGGGAGCGAAATGAATGTATGAGTTATTAAACTTCGTAGACAGCACTCCTTTATTTGAAATTAAAAGAGTTATATTCACAGAACTTGCAAAAAAAAAAAAATAAAAAGAACGAAAGCACATGTTATTTGACTCACTATTGCATAGACTATAAGTAACCTAGAATGTGTAATTCTTTTCTTTATTGTGGAAAATCTATTGTTTGCTCACGTCCATAGAGTTTCCGCTCTCACGTTTTGTCAAT
This sequence comes from Nemotelus pantherinus, assembly GCA_963978885.1. Classification (NCBI taxonomy): domain Eukaryota; kingdom Metazoa; phylum Arthropoda; class Insecta; order Diptera; family Stratiomyidae; genus Nemotelus; species Nemotelus pantherinus. Next base: position 137,180,609 of record OZ022264.1, on the reverse strand, counting down.
AGTTTTCCGGTAACGATAGTTCTTATTCAGCATCATATTCCGGTTTGTTTTACTACCACCATAAGTAATAGTACAGATGAAAATAATAATGAATTGTTAAATTAAAACTCTCTGGCCTTCTTATTGGGCGGAAGCCCGAGAAGTTCTTTCTCCTTTTCAGGGTCTGCGTTTGGCCTGGCTGGCCTGTAATGAAATAGTTTCTTCGTGAATTTGTTCTTCAGTACTTACAAGGGAGGGATACTGGCCCAACAGTTAGTTCCAGCATTTTTTGGTTTTTGATTAGATTTTTGAATTTTTGATATGGGGCCAGTATCAGTGGGTGGAGGACCCCAGACCATCGGGGTCAGGGCTCCACTAACATCGGGGGCCCGGGGCTGTCTGCCTCACCCGGGTTCCTAGTAAAGAGAGGTAGCACGTTTTCCTTTTTCCCTTTTGTAGAATTTTCATTTTCTGGCTCCGTGCGTTGTCACGAGCACTGGGTCTGCTTAGTCAGCCCATGTTGCAGAGCCTGGGTGGTTTCCTTTACGGAGCTATGCCCCCTTTTTGGTCCCTGGGTATTTTACATACCAGTTTGCGGCTACGGAATTCATGACGGATGAATAATACGTAGCATCCCGTTTCTTGAGAGCAAACCATCCCCATTTTTTTATGAACCCACCCCAGCCGCAGCGAGCTAGCAAAGCGGCACCCCAGCATCCGTCGGGGTTGGTTAAAGGGTGCTCCGCTAATGCGGACGAGGGGCCTTCACGGCCATTTCTAGGGCACCCTGCTCTCGGGGCAATTCTTTTTTTTTTTTGTTTTGCCTCTTGAATGGCATTAGCCATTCCACATTTGGACCTTAGCACTCTTGGTTCTGGACTTCGGTCTGGTTCTAGGTTGTGCTAAGGCCTCTCCCATCTTATATTTCGCTACAGATGCTTATAGGGCAGCAAGATAGGATGCTTCGCATCATAATGCATGCTTGATGCCTCCAATCTGCCGCCAACACGTAAAACGCCACAATCATCTAGGAATGGCGTCAAAGTGGTCAGTGGGCTTCGCTTATTAATCTCCTTACAGCTACTCAATTTTCTAATTTCGTCACTAAATTCTTCAGACTGCATGATTTTGACAATGACAACCAGCGCATCGTCCAACTCTTTGCTAGTTGGAGTTTTGGTTCTGTTTTCGATTGTGCCCATCGATCGTAGTCGATTGACGAACATTATTACGTATGCCGTCACGCGTTGTAGTTTTTTGAAAGAGTTCCCATGTTGTATTTCATTCACGAAATGGGTAGGCTTCTCCTCGGGGTGGATCATGGTTAAGGCTGATCTTTTCCTTTCCATGTCGCATACGGATGCCTTCACATTCTCCGGTGGCCATATAGATTCCCTCCCATGCAGATAAGGAGGTCCGTAAAACCAAAGGTGACAATTACCCAATTTTGCAGGAGCAATGCCACGAGAGAGAATGTCCGCAGGATTTTCGCTCGACATAACGTGCCGCCACTGTTGCGGGATGGACAGAGATTGAATTGCTGATATTCTGTTTGCCACAAATGTATGATATGAGGAAGAAGTAGAATTTATCCACCCCAAAACGACTTCGGAGTCGGTCCAAAAGAAGGTAGTAATGTCTTTCATCTGCATGTCCTTCTTTGCTCTATAAGCCAGGTCGGCGCCCAATTTGGCGGCGCAAAGCTCCAATCGCGGGGTTGAAGTTTTCTTAAGAGGCGCGACCCTTGATTTGGTGGTTAACAGTCGCACGACGATTCTTCCATCCGTGGTGATGGATCGGACATAAATGGCAGCACCGTACGCCTTCTCGGATGCATCTGTAAAAACATGGAGTTGGATTTGATTGGGTGCCTCATTCGCCAGCACATGTCGAGGAAACTGCATGTTTTCCAGAATCTTCAATTCTTCCCGGAACTTAGTCCATCTAGTGTACATTTCCTGTGGGAGGGCAGCATCCCAGTCCAGCGTTAGTTGCCACAGCTGCTGCAGGAAAATTTTAGCGAGAACAACAACTGGCCCCATAATGCCAAGGGGGTCAAACATTCTTGCAATGTCGGAAGCAACCGTCCGTTTTGTTACCTTTTTATTCTCCTGTTGCCAGCTAATCCTAATGTGAAAGTTGTCTGGCTTTGGCAGCCATGTTAGACCCAACGTCTTGATATAGTCCTCTGATTCGTTATTGAAATCCAATTGAACTTCTTTGTCCTCGTGCGGTATGCCTTGGAGCAAACGCGGATGATTGGCGCACCATTTTCTGAGCTTAAATCCCGCACCTTGCAGCAGTTTGGTCACTTCTTCCTGCATTTGCGAGGCCTTCAGGAGGCTATTTGAACCCGTCATGACGTCGTCAACATAGAAATCTCGTTGCAGGATTTCAGCTCCTAGCGGGTATCGTGCTGCTTCCTCCTTGGCCAATCTATGCAGGCATTTGGTTGCTAAATACGAGGCAGGTGTCGTACCGTAGGTTACTGTTTTAAGCTGGTAGCAGCGCCTGGGCTGACTTGGTTCGTGTCTCCAAAAAATCATATGGTACCTTCGGTCGTCAGGGTGCAGTATCACCTGGCGGTACATCTTTTCGATGTCCGCAGTGAATACAAATCGCGGTAGTCTAAACCGGAGAAGGATTGCTACGAGGTCATCCTGGAGGGTTGGCCCCGTGTACAATATGTCGTTCAATGAAACATTCGACGCCGTCTTGCATGACGCGTCGAACACAACCCTAAGCTTTGTGGTGCTGCTATCGGGCTTGGTAACGCAGTGATGAGGAAGAAAGTAATAGGGCGCTTGAATCGCTTCCTCTTCTACTTCCTCCATGTGGCCAAGTTCCACGTATTCCTGCATAAATGTCTGGTATTGCTGCCTGAGCTCGGCATTTTTCATTAATCTTTTTTCTAACGCCTCGAAGCGTCGTAATGCAATATCTCTTGAACTGCCTAGCTTCGTTGGCTCAGCAGCAAAGGGCAACCTAACGACAAAACGGCCTTCATTGTCTCGTTTTGCGGTCTGACAAAAGTGCGTCTCGCATGCCATTTCCGATGGGGTCATTGCCTTTTGAGGCAGGTCAGCATCTTCTAGCTTCCAAAACCTTTCTATGGATTTGGCCAGACTTTGGTCTTCCGTGAGCACTCCACATGTAGCGGCTGAAGATGGATTGTCTGCGATTTTACCGGTTGCCACCCAATCAAGGAGCGTGTTTTGTAATATTGGCAAGCCATTTTTCAGCTTGATTTGCCCCACAAGTAGCAGCTCGTAAAAATGCTCAGCACTGAGGAGCATGTCGATGTGCCCACTTTCGTTGAACAATGGGTCTGCCAATGTTATATTGGAGGGTATTGGCCACTTGGAAATATCTATTTGGTGAGCCGGCTGTGGAGAAACAATTTGGGGTAGCACGTATGCTTCGAGTCTGGCTGAATAAGAGTTTATTCTTGAGCGGAGCTCAAGATTCACTCTGTGTTGTGTTCGCTCTGTACTACAGCCAACCCTTTCGATAAAAGTCACAGATCGCTGGGGCGTCAAACCCAGTTGTTTCACAACGCGGTCGGTCACCAAGTTAATTTGCGAGCCTGGATCCAATAGAGCTCGACATTCCAAGGAATCCCCGACTGCATTGACGACCGTGACTCTGGCAGTACCCAGCAGCACGTAGCCACCCTTGGGCGGTTTTCCCGCTGCGGTCAATGTGAGGGAGCGATCCTCATGCTCTTTTGCCACGGCAGCCGCTGATATTGCTTCCGACGCTGACGGTGCCCCATGTTTATCTGGTTTGGCCGTATATTTCGCAGCATTTGTCTTTCCAAAGTGCAGCAGGCTATTATGCCTCTTGGAGCATTGTTTGCAGCCTCTCAAGGTGCAGTCTCCAGACGTATGGCCGGTTCGGAAGCAGTTGATGCAAAGCTTATGCCTTTGGACGACCTTTAACCTATCGGCGGGTGCCATTTGTAGGAAGTTTGCACAATGGAACAACGGATGGCCCTTGCTGCAAATGGGACACGATGGTGTCGCTGATATGGCAGCTGTGAGTCTTGACCCGCCATAATTTGTCGTGGAGCCAGCTGATTTTGCCTTGCTCCCTAATGCTTCTAGTGCCTGAAATCGATTCTGTAGAAAGGCCAAGAAGCCCGCAACGCTCTGGATTTCTTTCGGGTTGAGAATGGATTGCTCATATAAAGTATGAGTGACGGAGTCTAACCTTTTCGTTAATATATGAAGCAACAGCGGGTCCCAGCCGCTGGTTGAGATGCCCAGATTTTCCAGGCCCATAAGACACTCTTGTGTGCTATCATGTAAGGTCTTCAGTGCCGAAGCAGATGATTTGTCGTGCGTTTGCGATGGCTGCGCCATTAGTTTATTAACTAGAGCAGCTACAATCAGTCTCTGATTGTCGTATCTATCCTCGAGTGTCTTCCAGGCTGATAGGTAATTTTTTTCTGACAGTGGGAAGTTTCTTATGAGCCTTTCGGCCTCTCCTGTCAAGTTCATCTTGAGGTACCACATTTTTTGGCAACCTGATAGTGGTTGGTCATGCACCATCTGGACAAACAAGTCACGGAACTGGCGCCACTTTATATATTCACCCTCAAACTTTGGAATGGAGATTTTAGGAAGACTCAAATTGGTGTTTGCAGCTGTTGGCGCTGCTGGCACTGTTGCAGCATTAGACTCGTCTAATTTGGTGGACAGATACACAAGCCACTCTTCCATGGCAGTTTCGAGAGCAATGTGCACCTCTAATTGATATCCGCTGGCGACTGGATCATCGCTGAGCCCGTAAATTTCTTGGTGGTATTCTTGAAGCTGAGCCCAATACTGCTTTATGGAGCTCAGTTTCATTTCATAAAACTGCCTTGGGTGTTCCACATGATCCAAGCGGTCGAACAGCCTGCTCAAAGAATCAGCCAAGGCCTTGTGCCTTCGTACTAGTCTGGTCAACTCACTTAGATATGGTGCGCCCTTCAATGTCGTTGGCAATGCTGCCGATCTAGCCTTGGGTTCAGGATTGCTTGTGACGCTCCCATCCTCAGAAGATCGCGCCGGCTGACCGAGCGAGCGAATTCGTTCCTGAAAGTGATGGCGAAAGTTCGTGGCGTTCTGCTTGGTCGTATCATACAGGCCACTCGTGAAGTACTCGCGACTGGTTGGTACGTCCTTCAAGTTCCGGATGGCCGTGTCGGTTTCTTCGAACGGTTGCCAGGCTGCTTCCAATCGTTGCAGCCGCTCCTCGAAATATTCAACCCTATTTTTCCTGCCCTCGGAGTCCTTTTTGTAGTTTGCGATTATTTGGTCTATTTGAGCGGACCGCTCCTGTTGCTGTTCAACCAAGCGCTCCATGATGCGTGTGTAGCTTGTAGTTGTCAGTGTGATTTCCAGGCTTGGAAATCACGTCGGGGTCACCAATGTTAACGTCAACGCTCTTTTGCGATGACCTGCAGCCAAGGTACCTGTACCTGGTTGCTACGCGTAGGAAAAAACTGCCTACGATTCTTGGATCGTTGGCAAAAGCAGCTGCTTCACCGCAAAACCACTATACTTCACCTTTATTTTTATGTCCGCCTTCTCAAAGGCCAACGCCTCTTGCGTTGACCTGGAGCCTAGGTGCTTAACCTTTGCTCCTTCGCCGGAATGGTTGCAACGATACTATATCGCTACAATCGCTCTTCTTCCTTGGTATTATACCGAACAATTACAACGATACCTTGCTGCTAAGATAGGAACAAGAAATTAATATTCACTTTTGAATTCAAGAAAAAACACCCTTTTAGTTCGAGCTCTCTAGTACGAATGAATTTTATTGTGCATATGGCTTACAGTCATGGTATCCGAAAGTTACATGTTTATTTTTCACAAGGCATCACTTTACCGCCAGACGCTATGATCAGCATTTTTTTTTATATCTTGCAAGAAGTCGAATCTATTAAAGCACGCAACATTGTTGCGCTCCGATCACGAATAAACAATCTGGTTGTGGTAATGTGATGCCTTGATTACATTGTGTTGGATATGCTTTGATTGCTTTACAGATTGTTGCTGATGTTTGCAACTTAGAAAACTGCTATTGAACATTGGATATGATTTGATTGCTTTACAGATTGTTGCTGATGTTTGCAACTTAGAAACTGCTATTGAACATTGGATATGATTTGATTGCTTTACAGATTGTTGCTGATGTTTGCAACTTAGAAAACTGCTATTGAACATTGGATATGATTTGATTGCTTTACAGATTGTTGTTGATGCACATTGATTACATTGTTGTATGGAATTGATTTTGCTGTGTTTAGAAAACTGTTATTGAATAATAATAATAATAATACGGATTGTTGTTGATGCACATTGATTACATTGTTGGATGGAATTGATTTTGCTGTGTTTAGAAAACTGTTATTGAACAGTCAATATAATAAGTTTGAGCAGATATCTTTTAATATGATGCCTTATATAATTAATAAGTGTTCTTTTTAAGTAATATTATGAACTTCTTGGGTTTTAATATGATATGCCTGACTCAAATAATGATTTGCCTTCTTAATTTTTTTTTGAGTTGATACGATTCAATATTATTTTTAATTGGATTTGTAATTGAACATTTAATACGTTTTTGAATTCCAGTGATTCGACTCATGATTAATTGTAAGACAATGAGTCTCGTGCATTGCGATACAATAAAAGCAATTACTAAAGCTGAAGAAAGAGAAGAAAAAAAACATAATTGAAAAGTTCTTCTTTAATGATTGAGTTTTTATTAAATCACTATTATCCTATATAAAGGTAACCTATGTTTGAACAATAAGTTTGAATTGATTGGCAGTAAATTTAAAAAAAAAATAAATAATGCATTTATAGATTTTCAATTCTCCGGCCTTCTTATTGGGCAAGAGCCCGAGAATTTCTTTCTTTTTTAGGGTCCGCGCATGGCTTGGCTGGCCAATAACATGAACTAGTTTGTTCATTTTCGCGATTTTTCAGGATTTCCTTTAAAGGGAGGGATACTGGTATATCCTGTTAGTTTCAGATCCGGTATTAGATTTTTGAATTTCTTGATATTATGGCCAGTATCAGCGGGTGGAGGACCCCAGACCATCGGGGTCAGGGCTCCGCCACCATTGGGGGCCGGGGCTGTCTGCCTCACCCGGGTTCCTATGAAAAAAGAGGCAGCGTTTTTTCTTCTTTCTTTTTAGATTTTCAATTTTCTGGCTCCGTGCGTTGTCACGAGCACTGGGTCTGCTTAGTCAGCCCATGCTGTAGAGCCATGGGTGGTTTCCTTTACGGAGCTATGCCCCCTTTGTCCCTGGGTATTTTTATATACCCTTTTGTGGCTACGTATTCATGACGGATGAATAATAAGTAGCATCCCGTTTCTCTGGAGAGCAAACCAACTCCATTTTTCAAGAACCCACCCCAGCCGCAGCGAGCTAGCAAAGCGGCACCCCAGCATCCGTCGGGGTTGGTTAAAGGATGCTCCGCTAATGCGACGAGTGGCCTTCACGGCCATTTTTAGGGCACCCTGCTCTCGGGGCAATTCTTTTTTTGTTTTGCCTCTTGAATGGCAGCAGCCATTCCCCCTTTTGCTGGACCCTGGCCATCTTGGTTCCGGACTTCGGTCTGGTTCTGAGTTGTGTTAAGTCTAGCACTCCTCCATTTATAACATCGCTACAAATGGCGCCCAACGTGGGGCCCGAAACTTGTTTTTGTGCAACCCACACAAAAGTGAGAAAATAGTTGTGAGCTTCGACTCATACTCCCCTTAAGACTTTACGTCTTCAATCCTAAAATTTCCATTCTCACTAGCAGGTCTTTGAATCACCTCCTTTGCGATTCAATATTACTTCGTTCATGAGAACAAACCCTTTTATTAAGACCCGCATTGCTCGCTCTTCCTTATTAGCTGCAAACTTCCTTCCCAATCCTATCCCTTTAAAATCATTCCTATTAGTATACCTTATGCGTTAGCTTCCTTGTGTTGTTCTTTTGAGTTTTAGGCTCTAGGTGCAACCTGGAGGACTACTCTGGATTCTTCTGGGTCTGGTAGTTTCACCAGTCACCAGTCCGAGTTGTCCAAAGGGCCCCTGCCCCTCTTTATGTTAGAAGCTACGCCAACGTTTGACTTGGAGTTGTTCTGCATAGGGCTATTTTTCCGGGTCTGGTTCGAGCTGATGTTCGGATTACGCGTGGTTGGCGTGTTGCCACTATCGCGTCCCATCAGTTCGACCGGTACTTTGAGGGATTGTCATGTGTTGGACAACTGCAACTTTTGTTTTTATCTCCTAGCTCCTCTCTTTTCTTAGGAATGTCGGAGGAGGCGGACAGACCTCCATATTGGGCGTTTCCATTCTGGATGCGACCCAACTTACATTTGTTCTTTTTCTTTTTTCTTGTGCAAACGTTCATATATTTAACGTAACTAAATTCATTATTTTTGACTCAGCCAGCCAGCCTGCGGACCTGAAGAGGAGTTCTGATCGGGTCCAGCCCAATAAGTGGGCCAACATAAAGTTTTCAATAGACAAATTTAATTTTCTTTTGATTTGTTGTTTATAGAGCCATATTTTACATCACAACCATTCAAACGGCAACCTTTTGGATTTCATTGATTCCAATTAGCAGCTTTATTCATCTTAAGCGAATCATTTTTCGCAGATGTTTTTTTATTTAGAAACATATCAAAACTCAAATCACTTGATTTAATTTCCATTTTTTCTCTGTCGTCAATATTCTTATTCTTGGCCAGCATTTCTAATAATCACTGCTTGAATAACGTCTGGAAGTTAGTTATCTCACTCTTAGTTGCTCACATTTATACCTTATCAAGCTACACGCTACAGTCAAACTCTTCAATAAATCTCTTGACTTTTGCACGATGTATCCAAACAGGGACTGCGACGGTTTTGCGACCAGCTCTTCATCTTATTCTCAGTATGTACCAGATCAATTCAACGACTGGGTCCCCAACGTCATCAAAAGTTGGAATTTGAAATATTCGGGGCTGAAGGGCTCTATGCTCATCGAGCTGTTTGTGTTTCGCGTGGAAGCGCTCACGCGCCAAACACTCGATGGCGATTTCCATCTTCTCTGCCAGCACGGGCATCTTTTGTTTGATGGGCCTGCGTCCGACTGGTTCTGGAGATACCATCGAATCAACGGAGGTGTCGAATGGAACTCACTACGCGTTGCTCTTGAAGAACGGTTCTGGGACTTCGTTAGCGATGAGGATCTCTTGGACCAAATAAGTAATCGCTATCAAGAACCGGGTGAGTTAGTCGACACCTTCCACTCCGATGAACTTCGGCTAGTTGACCGCATGGTCCGACCAATGGAGGATGGCGAGCTGGCGAGAATTCTTAGACGCAACCTACTGCCCGACGTGCAACGGCGCATATTATTCTTAGACCTTCCCACCGTTAGGCTGCTTCGCCAAGCCGTCCTCAGAGAGAAAGACTTTGAGGCGGAGATCGGCGGACGTGAGGCGTATGCCGACGAGATGCTCGGGTTCCCCCATCACCAAGCTCCCGATGTTGGTACTGGGCACCCGCCTTACGCCACCCCGGCTACTGCATCTCATCTATCTCCACGTAACACGCTCGGACTCCCCTCAGATGCAGCGTCAACACCACCGCGTCAGACAGGGAAACCAGACGGCAAACCTGCACTCGCAAGCACGCACAAACCAAAGCGCTCAACCCTCCGCCTTCGCCTCTTCTGGAAGAAGGTCCTTAACGGACGTCGTTCCAGTGGCCATATATCTACTATGAAGGGTCTGCAGATTACGCTCCAGAAGAGCACTATTTCCCTAAACCCTTCAAATGCACCTCCTCAAACATCACATTCTAGGTCCTACAACTTCGACCTATTCCCAGTGAAGTTCCCCGATCTGTGGAATAGGTTTCAAAAGGTGGAAAACACCTTTTGGGCCATTGAGGAGCTCCTGAGGAGGTTGCAGCACAAGAAGAAGCTCCGAGGTGATCTAGTCCACTAGTTCACGCACTTCAATTCCCTAAATACTTCTTCTTGCCCTTCTCGCTCCGTATCTTGAAAGATGTTCACCTAGTTCACTACATTTTCGTTCAAGATATTTCAATTAATCATTTTAGTACACGTTGTTCACTAGATTTCCTATTATTCTTTATCTCAAATTACCCCGTTCACTAAGTTCACGGTTCTCTTTATAAAGGATTGGATAGTAAAAGGCATGATCACCTGTCACGTCATTGCCCTTCATAGATTACATCCATCCTTCAGCTCTTTCCACGCATTTGCCCTTGTGGAAAGACCTGTGTTGTAGCATCCAGTAATTTCAATTGAAATTACTGGACCTATTATTTCGACGCACACTGTCCCGTGCTCGAATTTGCTACATTTTTCAATCAGACTAACGGTAGCTTGTTATTCAATTTCAAAAACAATACGTTGCCGTTAGTCCGATTTGACATTGCCTGACTTGATGCTCGAGTCGAATGCAAGACCCGGTAACGGGATTTTTCCTTCGCCTCGAGTATCAATTCAGAGCTCGAGAGAGTCATTGTTAGATCGTTGTGGCGACAGGGTCTCTTGGAAACGGTGGCCGAGGCCAGGTCGGCGAAGAGTCGTGGGAGTCGCCAATTCGGGTAGAAGTTGTTCAAAGTTTTCAGCGCGCTGCTTGACTCGATGTTCTCGTGAAATTCCGCTAAATTGTTTCCAACCAAAGGCCTGTGATTTGAATAATAATAAAGAAGTCAAAAATTAACACGGCAAAAAAATTAAAAAAGTTATAGAAATAAAAGTGATTTGTTATCTATTTGACCATACCAAGGTCAATATTCAATTTTGGAATTAATATTGAATGCAATGCAGCACGCAACAGTTGCTGCTGCTCTAAACGGTTAGACCGCGCGTATTTCTGCATTAAAAACATCACTAAGAGTGCCAACTGCAACATAACATATTTAACATAACTTAAAAATATCAATTATTACGAATTCGGTCCTGTTGTGATAAAAATAGAATTTATGCTTCAGTGAAGTGACTTGCTATCGATTCAATAAAATAAGACGTCGTGGTGCAAAGGCAGTCGCGAACGGTGGAGTGCTGTCCGTGTTGGAGCTTGGGACAAGGAGATGTATATCCATGCACTTGCACTTCGGGACTAGATACTGTGATCTGAAGTGATTTAAAAGCTAATTGATAATCGTGAAATACTGGGAGTGAAGGACTGCTCCATTTAGTGGAATATTGAAGTGTCCTGGGAAAGGGTAGCTAAGATCTTGGATCGCATTAGCAGAATTGTGTGATGCCAGTGACATTTACCTGACATATCTCATTAGATTCTTTGCATGCGTCAAAATTAATGGAGAATCTCATTGTGAAACGGAATCTGATTTTATTATTCATACCGTTGATAGATCTCAAGTGTCCGTGATCAAACGAATCGAAAGCTTAATGCCGTGGCAGCAAAAGCAAAGTGACATTTGTTCGTCTTGTCTTGTGTTTCACTACATAGACGGAATTACGGACGGAGTGGAAAGAAATGCTTTCGTCGTAAACCCAGTATGAAAATATTAAAGTGTTCTCGGCTACCTCGCATCCAGGTTTGGCACAGCGCATTGTCGACCGATTAGAAATCGATAGGGGCAAAGTGGATACGAAAGATCACAACCAGTTCCCCATCAGAGGATGCGAAAGCTATATCATGCGGTCATTAAGGATGCCCTTTCGAATGTCAATGGTGCAAGACAAATGCTGCAAGAATTGAAGCAGATATGGACTCATAAGTTAATGGCGAGTAAAGCAGTAGTGGCATATTAGGTAAAACGTAATGTAAGCATAATGAGGAATTTACGATTATTTGAAGGCAAAAACCTTAGAAAAAATAGGAAAAATTTGTGTAGTGTAGCCGACCAAATAAGGAATCGTTGCGCAACAGGTTACAGTTTGGTTGTAGGATAGATCGCATAGAAAAGTTGATTAGTAGAGAAACAATGTTCCTTTAATGCTACACACTCAGGTCAGCTCTCGCAAGGAGCTCATTGGTCCAAATTTAAATTTACATTTCTGTTGTGCTGTGTGTTGAAAAATGAAGGCATGCTACACTCAGAAAAAGAAAATATCTCATAAAATCAAGTATTCCTTTTTTTTATAGTTTTTCACATTATTTTTTTTTTGGGTCAATGTCATGTATCCATTGATTTCAGTAAAGTAAATATAATAAGTTTGAGCAGATATCTTTTAATATGATGCCTTATATAATTAATAAGTGTTCTTTTTAAGTAATATTATGAACTTCTTGGGTTTTAATATGATATGCCTGACTCAAATAATGATTTGCCTTCTTAATTTTTTTTTGAGTTGATAGGATTCAATATTATTTTTAATTGGATTTGTAATTGAACATTTAATACGTTTTTGAATTCCAGTGATTCGACTCATGATTAATTGTAAGACAATGAGTCTCGTGCATTGCGATACAATAATAGATATTACTAAAGCTGAAGAAAAAGAAAGAAAAAACATAATTGAAAAGTACTTCTTTAACGATTGAGCTTTAATCAAATCACTATTATTCTATATAAAGGTAACTTATGTTTGAGCAATAAGTTTGGATTGATTGGCAGTAAATTTAGAAAAAAAAACTCTAGCGCACCTGAACCGCTAGAAAACTAAATTTCGAAGAAATTGTCTTTGAGTGACAAAAAAATGTGGAAAGACGTAATACACTTTTTTGTAGAATCATATCAACCATTCCTTGTTCAAAGCAACAGAGCTCATCTATAACACATATGATGAAAATGTTCAGTGCTGGCAACATTTTACCAACGAAGTAGCAATAAGTTTAATTCACAAGCTCATACTTAAATCAACTTATCCTTTGAATTTCGTTCTCATCGGAGGATTCCGCTGCCATCCAAAAAATGTTCAAAACTCGGAAAATTTAAAAATTGGTTTCTTAGTTTTATTGTAAATAATTTGCATATGAGTATGTTATTTGAAGCATCTGTTGATGCAATAGTTACGAAAATGGCTAAAGCTGGTTACCATGTGTCAGCAGCAACGCAAAATACATACCCAATCTGCTTCACGTTAAACTAAACCCAACCAATAAATTTCGTTTCGATTGAATCACTGAGCCAGAAGTTACACGGGTGAAAAAAATTTTAGGGTTGCCACCCTCAAAACTTTTCAAATTTTTAAAGCGTTAATATTTTTTGTTAATTTTCATTGCCGGATCGTTCCCATTTGCAAATCTTATGACAAAATCGCGCAGTAAAGAAATTCCAAAAAATTACGAAAATGGTCATAGCTGGCAGTCCTTCCACGATTTTCGTATGAAATCCATATAACATTTGGCCCACATTGAAATCTACTTACTGCATAAACTTCATTTTGATATCATGACTGCACCGGAAGTTATAGGGAAAAAAGCTTTATTTTGCTGAGCAAATTTGCAAGATTTAGGAGACAAAAATCATCATAGCTGGCAGCCCTATTCTATTCTTTCCGCCAAATTTTCACCAAATGTTATCTTAAGTAAGATCCAAATATTGTCTGAATTTTGTTTAAATCTGGTGACTGAATCGGAAGTTATAGGCCAAAAAGCTGTTTTTTTCTCAGTGATTTTTCAAGATGGCACCACTACCACAGGGTTGCCCGCATTTCAAAATCACTTCTATCAGACCTGGTCCTAATTGATATCAACATGTTCTGTGAATTTCATCATGATCGGATAATCCGGTCGTCAGTTCTCGTGAACAGAACTTTCGAGTGCTGAAAATAGAGGTAATTTAGTGATGGGTTGCCGTTCTTGTGCAAATCGGAATTTTAAAAATTTTAAATAGACATGATGCACAAACGATAAAATTTATCAATGATTTGAATTTTTGTCAGAAATCAAAAATTTTTCAGGAGGTTCAATGATTTGAAGGATTTTTTTTCAAGAGCCTGCCGCAGCTACAAGGTTACCTGCACTACCTTGGAAATCCATGTGTATTAAACTTTAGTTAATATCAATACGCTCTGCAAATTTCACGATGATCCAATGTTTTTGTCAGAAGTAATGACAAATCAAAATTTGAAAAAAAATCCTTGCCTACTTTTAGGCACGCTGCACCCACACACGGATCAAAATTTCCAATTCTTTACCGTAAACAAGCTTAGAACATAATAAGTTCCCATACCCACTACTTTTTTTGAACAAAAATTCACGCTGCTGGGAAATATAGGAGCACCTCAAAATTCACTAAAACGCTCGCCGCCGCCAAAAGGTTCAGAATATCTGAATTTTAGCAAGTCGTGGACCTACCTACTAAATACATCTATGTTCTCCGAAAGTTTCAGCTCAATCCGATTGGTCACTCCGGAGATTATCTCCCTTAATCATTTTGATGATGATATATATATATATATATATATACATATATATATATATATATATATATATATATATATATATATATATATATATATATATATATATATATATATATATATATATATATATATATATATATATATATATAAATACATATATATATATATATATATATATATATATATATATATATATATATATATATATATATATATATATATATATATATAAAGAAATATGAATTTTCGGCGAAACGAGTTTAATACTAATTTTCTTCGAAAATTAGTAAAAATACATAATGCATTTGTAGAATTTCAATTCTCCGGCCTTCTTATTGGGCAAGAGCCCGAGAAGTTCATTGTTTTTCAGGGTCCGCGCAAGCCTGGCTGGCCAATAACATGAAATAGTTTGTTCATTTTCGTGATGTTTCAGCATTTCCTTGAAAGGAAGGGATACTGGTATATCCTGCTAGTTTCAGATCCGGTATTAGATTTTTGAATTTCTTGATATTATGGCCAGTATCAGCGGGTGGAGGACCCCAGACCATGGGGTTCAGGGCTCCGCCACCATCGGGGGCCCGGGGCTGTCTGCCTCACCTGGGTTCCTCTGAAAAGAGAAGCAGCGTTTTTTCCTTCTTTCTTTTTAGATTTTCAATTTTCTGGCTCCGTGCGTTGTCACGAGCACTGGGTCTGCTTAGTCAGCCCATGTTGCAGAGCCATGGGTGGTTTCCTTTACGGAGCTATGCCCCCTTTGTCCCTGGGTATTTTTATATACCAGTTTGCGGCTACGTCTTCATGACGGATGAATAATAAGTAGCATCCCGTTTCTCTGGAGAGCAAACCAACTCCATTTTTCAAGAACCCACCCCAGCCACAGCGAGGTAGCAAAGCGGCAAACCAGCATCCGTCGGGGTTGGCTAAAGGGTGCTCCGTTAATGCGGACGAGGGGCCTTCACGGCCATTTCTAGGCCACCCTGCTCTCGGGGCAATTCTTTTTTTGTTTTGCCTCTTGAATGGCAGCAGCCATTCCCCCTTCTGCTGGACCTTGGCCATCTTGGTTCCGGACTTCGGTCTGGTTCTGAGTTGTGTTAAGTCTAGCATTCCTCCATTCATAAAATCGCTACAAATGGCGCCCAACGTGGGGCCCGAAACTTGTTTTTGTGCAACCCACACAAAAGTGAGAAAATAGTTGTGAGCTTCGACTCATACTCCCCTTAAGACTTTACGTCTTCAATCCTAAAATTTCCATTCTCACTAGCAGGTCTTTGAATCACCTCCTTAGCGATTCAATATTACTTCGTTCATGAGAACAAACCCTTTTATTAAGACCTGCATTGTTCGCTCTTCCTTATTAGCCGAAAACTTCCTTCCCAATCCTATCCCGTTAAAATCATTCCTATTAGTATACCTTTGGCGTTAGCTTCCTTGTGTTGTTCTTTTGAGCTTTAGGCTCTAGGTGCAACCTGGAGGACTACTCTGGATTCTTCTGGGTCTGGCAGTTTCGCCAGTCACCAGTCCGAGTTGTCCAAAGGGCCCCTGCCCCTCTTTATGTTAGAAGCTACGCCAACGTTTGACTTGGAGTTGTTCTGCATAGGGCTATTTTTCCGGGTCTGGTTCGACCTGATGTTCGGATTACGCGTGGTTGGCGTGTTGCCACTATCGTGTCCCATCAGTTCGACCGGTACTTTGAGGGATTGTCATGTGTTGGACAACTGCAACTTTTGTTTTTATCTCCTAGCTCCTCTCTTTTCTTAGGAATGTCGGAGGAGGCGGACAGACCTCCATATTGGGCGTTTCCATTCTGGATGCGACCCAACTTACATTTGTTCTTTTTCTTTTTTCTTGTGCAAACGTTCATATATTTAACGTAACTAAATTCATTATTTTTGACTCAGCCAGCCAGCCTGCGGACCTGAAGAGGAGTTCTGATCGGGTCCAGCTCAATAAGTGGGCCAACATAAAGTTTTCAATAGACAAATTTAATTTTCTTTTGATTTGTTGTTTATAGAGCTATATTTTGCATCACAACCATTCAAACGACAACCTTTTTGATTTCATTGATTCCAATTAGCAGCTTTATTCATCTTAAGCGAATCATTTTTCGCAGATGTTTTTTTGTTTAGAAACATATCAAAACTCAAATCACTTGATTTAATTTCCATTTTTTCTCTGTCGTCAATATTCTTATTCTTGGCCAGCATTTCTAATAATCACTGCTTGAATAACGTCTGGAAGCTAGTTATCTCACTCTTAGTTGCTCACATTTATACCTTATCAAGCTACACAGTCAAACTCTTCAATAAATCTCTTGACTTTTGAACGATGTATCCAAACAGGGACTACGACGATTTTGCGACCAGCGCTTCATCTTATTCTCAGTATGTACCAGATCAATTCAACGACTGGGTCCCCAACGTCATCAAAAGTTGGAATTTGAAATATTCGGGGCTGAAGGGCTCTATGCTCATCGAGCTGTTTGTGTTTCGCGCGGAAGCGCTCACGCTCCAAACACTCGATGACGATTTCTACTTTCTCTGCCAGCACGCGCATCTTTTGTTTGATGGGCCTGCGTCCGACTGGCTCTGGAGATACCATCGGATCAACGGAGGTGTCGAATGGAACTCACTACGCGTTGCTCTTGAAGAACGGTTCTGGGACTTCGTTAGCGATGAGGATCTCTTGGAGCAAATAAGTAATCGCTATCAAGAACCGGGTGAGTTATTCGACACCTTCCACTCCGATGAACTTCGGCTAGTTGACCGCATGGTCCGACCAATGGAGGATGGCGAGCTGGCGAGAATTCTTAGACGCAACCTACTGCCCGACGTGCAATGGCGCATATTATTCTTAGACCTTCCCACCGTTAGGCTGCTTCGCCAAGCCGTCCTCAGAGAGGAAGACTTTGAGGCGGAGATCGGCGGACGTGAGGCGTATGCCGACGAGATGCTCGGGTTCCCCCATCACCAAGCTCCCAATGTGGGTACTGGGCACCCGCCTTACGCCACCCCGGCTACTGCATCTCATCTATCTCCACGTAACACGCTCGGACTCCCCTCAGATGCAGCGTCAACACCACCGCGTCAGACAGGGAAACCAGACGACAAACCTACACTCGCAAGCACGCACAAACCAAAGCGCTCAACCCTCCGCCTTCGCCTCTTCTGGAAGCAGGTCCTTAACGGCCGTCGTTCCAGTGGCCATATATCTATTATGAAGGGTCTGCAGATTACGCTCCAGAAGAGCACTATTTCCCTAAACCCTTCAAATGCACCTCCTCAAACATCACATTCTAGGTCCAACAACTTCGACCTATTCCCAGTGAAGTTCCCCGATCTGTGGAATAGGTTTCAAAAGGTGGAAAACACCTTTTGGGCCATTGAGGAGCTCCTGAGGAGGTTGCAGCACAAGAAGAAGCTCCGAGGTGATCTAGTCCACTAGTTCACGCACCTCAATTCCCTAAATACTTCTTCTTGCCCTTCTCGCTCCGTATCTTGAAAGATGTTCACCTAGTTCACTACATTTTCGTTCAAGATATTTCAATTAATCATTTTAGTACACGTTGTTCACTAGATTTCCTATTATTCTTTATCTCAAATTACCCCGTTCACTAAGTTCACGGTTCTCTTTATAAAGGATTGGATAGTAAAAGGCATGATCACCTGTCACGTCATTGCCCTTCATAGATTACATCCATCCTTCAGCTCTTTCCACGCATTTGCCCTTGTGGAAAGACCTGTGTTGTAGCATCCAGTAATTTCAATTGAAATCACTGGACCCATTATTTCGACGCACACTGTCCCGTGCTCGAATTTGCTACATTTTTCAATCAGACTAACGGTAGCTTGTTATTCAATTTGAAAAACAATACGTTGCCGTTAGTCCGATTTGACATTGCCTGACTTGATGCTCGAGTCGAATGCAAGACCCGGTACCGGAATTTTTCCTTCGCCTCGAGTCAGTGATGGGCATTGGGATGAATAAATGTGTAGCAGATATTGTTAAAAAAAAGTAGCAGATTCAGAAAAAAAGTAGAAATTAGAAATTAGACATATACATATATAGTGTATAAAAAAAACCGAGAGCAACTACTTTTTCTGATTTCTAAGAACTTAGCCAGACAAACAGCGAAAACACTGCTCAGCATTTTTACAGTAGTTGCGACACGCTTGGCGTTTTCTTATCGCAGATGTGCTTCAGTTAATGCTTAGTAGTTTACCGAAGTTTCATCAGTGCCATCTTCACTAAAAAGTAGTTCCTTGGGAAAAGTAGTAGATATCATTTGCTACGTAGTAGAGTAGTATACTCAGAAAAAGGCAGAAAAAAGTAGCAGATCTACTACAAATGTAGTAAATGCCCATCACTGCCTCGAGTATCAATTCAGAGCTCGACAGAGTCATTGTTAGATCGTTGTGGCGACAAGGTCTCTTGGAAACGGTGGCCGAGGCCAGGTGGGCGAAGAGTCGTGGAAGTCGCTAATTCGGGTAGAAGTTGTTCAAAGTTTTCAGCGCGCTGCTTGACTCGATGTTCTCGTGAAATTCCGCTAAATTGTTTCCAACCAAAGACCTGTGATTTGAATAATAATAAAGAAGTCAAAAATGAACACGGCAAAAAAATTAAAAAAGTTATAGAAATAAAAGTGATTTGTTATCTATTTGACCATACCAAGGTCAATATTCAATTTTGGAATTAATATTGAATGCAATGCAGCACGCAACAGTTGCTGCTGCTCTAAACGGTTAGACCGCGCGTATTTCTGCATTAAAAACATCACTTAGAGTGCCAACTGCAACATAACATATTTAACATAACTTAAAAATATCAATTATTACGAATTCGGTCCTGTTGTGATAAAAATAGAATTTATGCTTCAGTGAAGTGACTTGCTATCGATTCAATAAAATAAGACGTCGTGGTGCAAAGGCAGTCGCGAACGGTGGAGTGCTGTCCATGTTGGAGCTTGGGACGAGGAGATGTATATCCATGCACTTGCACTTCGGGACTAGATACTGTGATCTGAAGTGATTTAAAAGCTAATTGATAATCGTGAAATACTGGGAGTGAAGGACTGCTCCATTTAGTGGAATATTGAAGTGTCCTGGGCAAGTGTAGCTAAGATCTTGGATCGCATTAGCAGAATTGTGTGATGCCAGTGACATTTACCTGACATATCTTATTAGATTCTTTGCATGCGTCAAAATTAATACAGAATCTCATTGTGAAACGGAATCTGATTTTATTATTCATACCGTTGATAGATCTCAAGTGTCCGTGATCAAACGAATCGAAAGCTTAATGCCATGGCAGCAAAAGCAAAGTGACATTTGTTCGTCTTGTCTTGTATTTCACTACATAGACGGAATTACGGAGTGGAAAGAAATGCTTTCGTCGTAATCCCAGTATGAGAATATTAAAGTGTTCTCGGCTACCTCGCATCCGGGTTTGGCACAGCGCATTGTCGACCGATTAGAAATCGATAGGGGCAAAGTGGATACGAAAGATCACAACCAGTTCCCCATCAGAGGATGCGAAAGCTATATCATGCAGTCATTAAGGATGCCCTTTCGAATGTCAATGATGCAAGACAAATGCTGCAAGAATTGAAGCAGATATGGACACATAAGTTGATGGCGAGTAAAGCAGTAGTGGCATATTAGGTAAAACGTAATGTAAGCATAAAAATCTTAAATTATTTACACGTAAAGTTATTGCTCATACAAAAAGAAGATCAATCTCGATTGCTTGCTATGCAATGTTTGAATTATTTAAATTTGTGACACAAGTTCGAATGGTATATTATTGATGCCCAACGGAAAAGAAGTTGAATCCGATGTATTTGTAATCAGGCTCTATCAAGCTCATTGTCTCTTTTCTTAAGTTTTCGTCGTTGATATGAATTTACGGTTATTTGAAGGCAAAAACCTTAGAAAAAAAAGGAAAAATTTGTGTAGTGTAGCCGACCAAATAAGGAATCGTTGCGCAACAGGTTACAGCTTGGTTGTAGGATAGATCGCATAGAAAAGTTGATTAGTAGAGAAACAATGTTCCTTTAATGCTACACACTCAGGACAGCTCTCGCAAGGAGCTCATTGGTCCAAATTTAAATTTACATTTCTGTTGTGCTGTGGGTTGAAAAATGAAGGCATGCTACACTCAGAAAAAGAAAATATCTCCTTAAATCAATTATTCTTTTTTTTTATAGTTTTTCACATTATTTTTTTTGGGTCAATGTCATGTATCCATTAATTTCAATAAAGTAAAGATAATAAGTTTGAGCAGACATCATTTAATATGATGCCTTATATAATTAATAAGTGTTCTTTTTAAGTAATATTATGAACTTCTTGGGTTTTAATGTGATATGCCTGACTCAAATAATGATTTGCCTTCTTAATTTTTTTTTTAGTTGATACGATTCAATATTATTTTTAATTGGATTTGTAATTGAACATTTAATACGTTTTTGAATTCCAGTGACTCGACTCATGATTAATTGTAAAACAGTGAGTCTCGTGCATTGCGATATAATAATAGCAATTACTAAAGCTGAAAAAAAAACAAAATAAAACATAATTGAAAAGTACTTCTTTAACGATTGAGCTTTAATTAAATCACTATTATTCTATACAAAGATAACTTATGTTTGAACAATAAGTTTGGATTGATTGGCAGTAAATTTAGAAAAAAAATACATAATGCATTTGTAGAATTTCAATTCTCCGGCCTTCTTATTGGGCAAGAGCCCGAGAAGTTCATTGTTTTTCAGGGTCCGCGCAAGCCTGGCTGGCCAATAACATGAAATAGTTTGTTCATTTTCGTGATGTTTCAGCATTTCCTTGAAAGGAAGGGATACTGGTATATCCTGCTAGTTTCAGATCCGGTATTAGATTTTTGAATTGTTTGAATTGATATTATGGCCAGTATCAGCGGGTGGCGGACCCCAGACCATCGGGGTCAGGACTCCGCCACCATCGGGGGCCCGGAGCTGTCTGCCTCACCCGGGTTCCTCTGAAAAGAGAGGCAGCGTTTTTTCCTCCTTTCTTTTTAGATTTTCAATTTTCTGGCTCCGTGTGTTGTCACGAGCACTGGGTCTGCTTAGTCAGCCCATGTTGCAGAGCCATGGGTGGTTTTCTTTATTGAGCTATGCCCCCTTGGGTATTTTTATATACCAGTTTGCGGCTACGTATTCATGACGGATGAATAATAAGTAGCATCCCGTTTCTCTGGAGAGCAAACCAACTCCATTTTTCAA
This sequence comes from Nemotelus pantherinus, assembly GCA_963978885.1. Lineage (NCBI taxonomy): Eukaryota > Metazoa > Arthropoda > Insecta > Diptera > Stratiomyidae > Nemotelus > Nemotelus pantherinus. Next base: position 137,159,024 of record OZ022264.1, on the reverse strand, counting down.
GAACCCACCCCAGCCGCAGCGAGCTAGCAAAGCGGCACCCCAGCATCCGTCGGGGTTGGTTAAAGGATGCTCCGCTAATGCGGACGAGTGGCCTTCACGGCCATTTTTAGGGCACCCTGCTCTCGGGGCAATTCTTTTTTTGTTTTGCCTCTTGAATGGCAGCAGCCATTCCCCCTTTTGCTGGACCCTGGCCATCTTGGTTCCGGACTTCGGTCTGGTTCTGAGTTGTGTTAAGTCTAGCACTCTTCCATTTATAAAATCGCTACAAATGGCGCCCAACGTGGGGCCCGAAACTTGTTTTTGTGCAACCCACACAAAAGTGAGAAAATAGTTGTGAGCTTCGACTCATACTCCCCTTAAGACTTTACGTCTTCAATCCTAAAATTTCCATTCTCACTAGCAGGTCTTTGAATCACCTCCTTTGCGATTCAATATTACTTCGTTCATGAGAACAAACCCTTTTATTAAGACCCGCATTGCTCGCTCTTCCTTATTAGCTGCAAACTTCCTTCCCAATCCTATCCCTTTAAAATCATTCCTATTAGTATACCTTTGGCGTTAGCTTCCTTGTGTTGTTCTTTTGAGCTTTAGGCTCTGGGTGCAACCTGGAGGACTACTCTGGATTCTTCTGGGTCTGGTAGTTTCGCCAGTCACCAGTCCGAGTTGTCCAAAGGGCCCCTGCCCCTCTTTATGTTAGAAGCTACGCCAACGTTTGACTTGGAGTTGTTCTGCATAGGGCTATTTTTCCGGGTCTGGTTCGAGCTGATGTTCGGATTACGCGTGGTTGGCGTGTTGCCACTATCGCGTCCCATCAGTTCGAACGGTACTTTGAGGGATTGTCATGTGTTGGACAACTGCAACTTTTGTTTTTATCTCCTAGCTCCTCTCTTTTCTTAGGAATGTCGGAGGAGGCGGACAGACCTCCATATTGGGCGTTTCCATTCTGGATGCGACCCAACTTACATTTGTTCTTTTTCTTTTTTCTTGTGCAAACGTTCATATATTTAACGTAACTAAATTCATTATTTTTGACTCAGCCAGCCAGCCTGCGGACCTGAAGAGGAGTTCTGATCGGGTCCAGCCCAATAAGTGGGCCAACATAAAGTTTTCAATAGACAAATTTAATTTTCTTTTGATTTGTTGTTTATAGAGCTATATTTTACATCACAACCATTCAAACGGCAACCTTTTGGATTTCATTGATTCCAATTAGCAGCTTTATTCATCTTAAGCGAATCATTTTTCGCAGATGTTTTTTTGTTTAGAAACATATCAAAACTCAAATCACTTGATTTAATTTCCATTTTTTCTCTGTCGTCAATATTCTTATTCTTGGCCAGCATTTCTAATAATCACTGCTTGAATAACGTCTGGAAGTTAGTTATCTCACTCTTAGTTGCTCACATTTATACCTTATCAAGCTACACGCTACAGTCAAACTCTTCAATAAATCTCTTGACTTTTGCACGATGTATCCAAACAGGGACTGCGACGGTTTTGCGACCAGCTCTTCATCTTATTCTCAGTATGTACCAGATCAATTCAACGACTCCGCCGATCGCCGATCTAACTCCGCCGATCGCCGATCTAACTCCGCCGATCGCAAGTCTAACTTGTGATTTGCCGGTCCCAAGCCCGGAGAAAGGAGGAGGGTTTGAGGCAACGAGGTAACTCTATCCTCAGTAAAACTTGCATAGTTGCAGCCTGATGGCTGAATTACACCTAAGCGTCTCAGGTCATTAGGGAGAATCAGCCACGTTGTCAGACCTGCAACATAGTTGTGTGAACTTTGGCACGAGGCAAGTCTCCTGAAGCAACTATCACCGAGGCCCCCATGGAAATGGTTGAGCGATGTGCCGACAACTCATCCTTGTAAAAACTACCTCTGTCAAGAAACCTGGAACAATAGCCTCGGATTGGACGGACCAACAACGACGACCACGCAAACGCACAACGGACTATTCTCTCGGAACCTGGAATGTACGCTCCCTGAACAAACCGGGGGCTGAAAAGGCCCTCCTGCATCAGGTCGAACAATACAAACTGAGCATTACTGCAGTCCAGGAAACAAATTGGTTAAGTTGCGAGATCAACGACAAGAAATCGCACACAATTTTTACAAGCGGCAAACCTTCGGGCCGCAAGGAGTTTGGAGTAGCATTAATAGTGAGTAAGCAGCTTAAGTCGCGCGTTTCCGATTTCAAACCCGTAAACGAAAGGCTGTGTGCGATTCGCATCAAGGCGCGATTTTTCAACCTCTGGCTCATCAATGTGCACGCTCCCACAGAAGTACAAGAAGACTCTGTAAAAGACGAGTTCTATGCCTGCCTTGAAACTCTCTTCGACTCACTTCCATCAAATGACGTAAAAATGCTACTGGGAGATTTCAATGCAAAAGTCGGGAATGAAAGTTGGCATCGGGGGACCACTGGAGGACACAGCCTCCACGAAGAATGCAATGATAACGGCCATCGTCTTATTGACTTCGCTTGCAGCAGGAACCTTGTTGTAAGCTCAACTTGCTTTCCACACCGTCGCATTCACAAGCAGACCTGGAATTCTCCAGACGCACATACCGTCAACCAAATCGACCACGTCCTTATCAGCAAGAGATGGGCGTCAAGTGTGATGGATGTTCGGTCGTACCGCGGAGCTAACTGTGACTCCGATCATTTCCTGGTGAAAACAACATACCGGTGCAGAATTTCCTCAGTGCACCAATCGAGATTCAGCCCTCCCAAAATTTTCGCGGTTGAGAATTTACTGAACGATTATACGGCTCAGACATATACGACCATGCTTGAGGAAAGAATTTCACCAATGCTGCGCGACTCCAGCAACGTAGGTGTCCACGAGTTCTGGGAAGAGCTCAAAAACACAATCAAGAATGTGGCAGAAATCGTTGTAGGATACAAAGCCCGACGAGCGCGAAATGAATGGTTTGACAAAGAGTGCAGAAACTCACTTGACGCGAAGAACGAGGCCTACAGACAATGGGTCCAACGTGCAACCAGAGCCAAGAAGGAAAAATATGACGAGCTACGGCGAATATCCAACAGAATAATTAGGCGTAAGAAACGGAAATACTTTGACGAGCAGTTGCTGAACATAAATGTAAACCTTGTTAGTAAGAACACCAGACAAGCGTACAGACTAGTAAACATGATTAAAAATGGCTACCAACCCAGGACTAGCCTCTGTAAGGACAAAGATGGAAGCATTATCAGCGACACCGAAATTATTAGTAAACGATGGGCGTCCTACTTCCAAGAGCTTCTGAATCCGCCATCAAACATCCTCGCAGCAGAAGCTGAGCTCCATGACGATACCGGTGGACAGCCCCCATCCACACAATCCCCGACAGTAGAAGAAGTTGATCTCGCCTTGCGTTCACTGAAAAGGAACAAAGCGCCGGGCGCTGACGAGATACCAGCTGAGTTACTCAAGTCCGGTGGGGCGGGTTTATTAAGTGCGCTACATCAACTACTGCTGCGAATCTGGGAGACTGAGGTGATCCCAGACGATTGGCGCAGAAGCATCATCTGCCCCATACATAAAAAGGGAGATAAACTGCGGTGTGAGAATTACAGAGGCATCTCCTTAGTCTGTACGGCCTACAGAGTCCTGTCAAAAATCCTGGAACATAGGATTAAACCGTTCGCGGAAGAAATCATTGGCGAATATCAAGGCGGTTTCAGATCTGGTCGCTCAACAATCGACCAGCTCTTCACGGTCAAGCTAATTTTGCAAAAGTGCTGGGAATACGACGTCGACGTATACCAAATCTTTGTCGACTTTAAACAAGCATATGACAGCATCAACCGAGGCGCTCTATATAGCATCATGCTGCAATTTGGTATACCGGCCAAATTAGTGAGACTTGTAAAGATGACGATGACCAACTCCCTCTCACAAGTCCGGATCCAGAACAGATTGACGAATCCTTTTGAAACTCTGGGTGGCCTGAAGCAGGGCGATGGAATAGCGCCCACGCTCTTCAACCTGGCACTTGAGTTCGCTATTCGAGCAATGAACCTGAGCACCAGCGGCATGCTGCTTTTTAAGTCGACACAATTGGCAGCGTACGCGGATGACATTAACATCATGGCTCGAAAACTGACCGATGCAGAAGAACTTCTGCTTAGACTTGACACCGCAGCAAAGGAAGTTGGATTGCGAATCAACGAGGACAAAACGAAAGTTATGATGCAATCTAGGACAAGGACGCCAGCGCACACGACTATCAACGTAGGGGACCTTTGCATCAAATTCGTGGACAACTTTGTGTACCTGGGTAGCAATCTATCGAGTGACGCCAACGAAACTGACGAAATCAAGCGACGGATACAACTAGCAAATAAGACTTTCTTCTCGGTCCTCCCTATCATGAAATCGAAATATGTGCACAGAAAGACTAAGCTCCGCGTTTATAAAACTATTATAAGACCTGCGCTGTGCTATGGCTGCGAAACATGGACCCTGACCCAAGCCTCCGAATACATGATCGATACTTTCGAACGGAAAGTACTACGGCGGATTTTCGGGGCTATCCGTGACCGAAATGGATGGCGCATCCGGTACAACAATGAGTTGTACGAACTTTACGATGAGCTTGAAGTCTCAAAAATTGTCACACTACAACGGTTACAGTGGGCTGGGCACGTGCAACGCGTGAATGACGATCGCATGCCAAAACGTGTCATGAACGCAAGACGAATCGACGGAGCGAGGCCAAGAGGAAGACCACGAGCTCGGTGGGAGGGCTCAGTGTATGCGGACGCCGAACAACTATTGGGGTTCCAAGATTGGAGGACGCGGTCACGTGACCGAGACAATTGGAGGAGTTCGATCCATTCGGCCAAGGCCCGACATCGGGCTGTTGTGCCACGTTGATGATGATGATGAATTCAACGACTGGGTCCCCAACGTCATCAAAAGTTGGAATTTGAAATATTCGGGGCTGAAGGGCTCTTTGCTCATCGAGCTGTTTGTGTTTCGCGTGGAAGCGCTCACGCGCCAAACACTCGATGGCGATTTCCATCTTGTCTGCCAGCACGCGCATCTTTTGTTTGATGGGCCTGCGTCCGGCTGGTTCTGGAGATACCATCGAATCAACGGAGGTGTCGAATGGAACTCACTACGCGTTCCTCTTGAAGAACGGTTCTGGGACTTCGTTAGCGATGAGGATCTCTTGGAGCAAATAAGTAATCGCTATCAAGAACCGGGTGAGTTATTCGACACCTTCCACTCCGATGAACTTCGGCTAGTTGACCGCATGGTTCGACCAATGGAGGATGGCGAGCTGGCGAGAATTCTTAGACGCAACCTACTGCCTGACGTGCAACGGCGCATATTATTCTTAGACCTTCCCACCGTTAGGCTGCTTCGCCAAGCCGTCCTCAGAGAGGAAGACTTTGAGGCGGAGATCGGCGGACGTGAGGCGTATGCCGACGAGATGCTCGGGTTCCCCCATCACCAAGCTCCCGATGTGGGTACTGGGCACCCGCCTTACGCCACCCCGGCTACTGCATCTCATCTATCTCCACGTAACACGCTCGGACTCCCCTCAGATGCAGCGTCAACACCACCGCATCAGACAGGGAAACCAGACGGCAAACCTGCACTCGCAAGCACGCACAAACCAAAGCGCTCAACCCTCCGCCTTCGCCTCTTCTGGAAGCAGGTCCTTAACGGACGTCGTTTCAGTGGCCATATATCTACTATGAAGGCTCTGCAGATTACGCTCCAGAAGAGCACTATTTCCCTAAACCCTTCAAATGCACCTCCTCAAACATCACATTCTAGGTCCTACAACTTCGACCTATTCCCAGTGAAGTTCCCCGATCTGTGGAATAGGTTTCAAAAGGTGGAAAACACCTTTTGGGCCATTGAGGAGCTCCTGAGGAGGTTGCAGCACAAGAAGAAGCTCCGAGGTGATCTAGTCCACTAGTTCACGCACCTCAATTCCCTAAATACTTCTTCTTGCCCTTCTCGCTCCGTATCTTGAAAGATGTTCACCTAGTTCACTACATTTTCGTTCAAGATATTTCAATTAATCATTTTAGTACACGTTGTTCACTAGATTTCCTATTATTCTTTATCTCAAATTACCCCGTTCACTAAGTTCACGGTTCTCTTTATAAAGGATTGGATAGTAAAAGGCATGATCACCTGTCACGTCATTGCCCTTCATAGATTACATCCATCCTTCAGCTCTTTCCACGCATTTGCCCTTGTGGAAAGACCTGTGCTGTAGCATCCAGTAATTTCAATTGAAATCACTGGACCCATTATTTCGACGCACACTGTCCCGTGCTCGAATTTGCTACATTTTTCAATCAGACTAACGGTAGCTTGTTATTCAATTTGAAAAACAATACGTTGCCGTTAGTCCGATTTGACATTGCCTGACTTGATGCTCGAGTCGAATGCAAGACCCGGTAACGGGATTTTTCCTTCGCCTCGAGTCAGTGATGGGCATTGGGATGAATAAATGTGTAGCAGATATTGTTAAAAAAAAGTAGCAGATTCAGAAAAACTCTAGCGCACCTGAAGCGCTAGAAAACTAATTTTCGAAGAAATTGTCTTTGAGTGACAATGTGGAAAGACGTAATACACTTTTTTGTAGAATCATATCAACCATTCCTTGTTCAAAGCAACAGAACTCAACTATAACACATATGCTGAAAATGTTCAGTGCTGGCAACATTTTCCCAACGAAGCAGCAATAAGTTAACCTTCACAAGCTCATACTTAAATCAACTTATCCTTTGAATTTCGTTCTCATCGGAGGATTTCCTCGAAAGCTTCAGCGGTTAAACGTTGTTTGAGGCTGCAATCCGAAAAATGTTCAAAACTCGGAAAATTGAAAAATTGGTTTCTTAGTTTTATTGCAAATGTTTTGCACATGTGTATGTAATTTGAAGCATCTGTTGATGCAATAGTTACGAAAGTGGCTAATGCTGGTTATACTGTGTCAGCAGCAAAGCAAAATATATACCAAATCCGTTTGACGTGAAGTTAAACTCAACCAGTAAATTTCGTTTCGATTGAATCACTGCGCTAGAGGTTATACGGGTGAAAAATTTTTAGGGTTACCACCCTCAAAACTTCAAATTTTTAAAGCGTTAATATTTGTTGTTAATTTTCATTGCAGGATCGTTCCCATTTGCAAATCTAAAAAAGAAATTCTAAAAAATTAAAAAATGGTCATAGCTGGCAGCCCTTTCTTGATTTTTGTACGAAACTCCGATGACATTTGGCTCACATCAAAATCTTTTTACTGCATAAACTTCATTTTGATATCATGACTGCACCGGAAGTTATAGGGAAATAAGCTTTATTTTGCTGAGCAAATTTGCAAGATTTAAGAGACAAAAATTACCATAGCTGGCAGCCCTATACTAATTTTTCAGCCAAATGTTCATCAAATGTTACCTTAAGTGAGGTCCAAATATTGTGTGAATTTTGTTTAAATCTGATGGCTGAATCGGAAGTTATAGGCCAAAAAGCGGTTTTTTTTCTCAGTGATTTTTCAAGATGGCACCACTGCCACAGGGTTGCCCGCATTTCAAAATCACTTCTATCAGACCTGGTCCTAGTTAATACCAACATGTCCTGTAAATTTCATTATGATCGAATAATCCGGTCGTCAGTTCTCGTGAACAGAACTTTCGAGTGCTGAAAATAGAGGTAATTTGGTGATGGATTGCCGTTCTTATGCAAATCGGAATTTTAAAAATTTTAAATTCACATGATGCACAAGCGTTAAAATTTATCAATGATTTGACTTTTTTTTCAAAAATCAAAAATTTTTCAGGAGGTTCAATGATTTGAAGGATTTTGTTTTAAGAGCCTGCCGCAGCTACAGGGTTGCCCGCACTATCCTGGAAATCTATGTGTATTAAACTTTAGTCAACATCAATACGCTCGGCTAATTCCACGATTATCCAATGTTTTTGTCAGAAGCAATGACAAATCAAAATTTGAAAAAAAAATCCTTGCCTACTTTTAGGCACGCTGCACCCACACACGGCTCAAGATTTCCAATTCTTTACCATAAACAGGCTTAAAACATAATAAGTTTTCATTCCCAATACTTTTTTTGAACAAAAATTCACGCTGCTTGGAAATATAGGAGTACCTCAAAATTCATTAAAACGCTCGCCGCCGCCAAAAGGTTTAAGATATCTGAATTTTAGCAAGTTGTGGACCTACCTACTACTACATCTACGTTCTCCGAAAGTTTCAGCTCAATCGGATTGGCCACTCCAGAGATTATCTCCCTTAATCATTTTGATGATATATATATATATATGTGGGAAAAAGATCTTGTGTCACTGATTAACAACACACATTTTAATACTTTAACATAATTTATTCACTTCGATTTAGTATGAAATAAGAAATACAGAAATGATTTTTAAAACAAACAGGCTTCGTCTTGAAATGCTTCCGTCGTGGCGCGCTCGTCGTTTCGCACTGTCTCCTTCCACGCCGTGGCTGCTCTCTTGTTCGTCATTCACTCTCCGATCTCCTTCGTTTGAATCCCACATTCGGCCATCCTACATATCATCCGCCTCGGATGATGAATATTCGGTAGGCCATATCTGCATGAATTCAGCGCATGTCGTGGTTGATTTAGGTCCTTCGTTGTCTCCCTCCTTTTGTACGTCATAGGTGTCATTCCCCTTCACAGTCATAATGCGGTATGGCCCCAAGTTCTTCGTTTTGAATTTGAGGCCTGACCCAAACTGAGTGCGCTTAATGGCTACAAGATCCCCGATCTTGTAATTTGTAGCTTCTTTTCGATTTCGATTAAAGTTTTTCTGATTTTCGTTTTGAATATTGCTGATCTGTTGTTTGGCACCTTCTCTCATCTCATCCCTTTGTTTTTCGAACATCGTTGTTTGCTCCTCGTTAAGCAATTCACAGATACGCAGATCCATTTTATTTCGCATCGTAACTCCTGTCAGCAATTCAAACGGTGTTCTGCCAATACTCCGCTGAAATGTTGAGTTTATCGCTCTTTGGACTGCTGGCACCACTCTATACCATTTCGTTGGGTCATCAATTGATAATTTTACAATGATGGACGCTATCGTTGCGTTGATTCTCTCAACTTGTCCGTTCGCCCTAGGTAGTCCTGTTGTGATCAAGATATGCCTTATCTCCTCTGCCTCACAGTACTCCGCAAATTCCTTAGAGGTAAAAGATGTTCCCCTGTCAGTAATGACTTGTACCGGATTCCCAAAATTAACTTTCTGCAATTCCATTTTGTTGATTGTTTCGTTCGACTTGGTGGTCTTTACCGGATACAACCATGTAAATTTCGTAAATGCGTCGATAATTGTAAGAATATGATTGTATTTTTTTTGTGTTGATTGTAGCGGTCCGATATGGTCTATGTGATATGTATGCAATGGTTCGCTCTCTTTAAAAAGTGGATGAAGTAGCCCTTCTTTCTTTCCTGGTTTTCTGTTTACCATTAAACAACGTACACAGTTCTTAATAATTCGTTTTACTTTTTCTGAAAGATTTGGTATATGATACTCTTGTTTCACTTCCTCTTCAGTCCTTTTGGATGCGTAATGACCTTTCTCATGTGCTGTTCTGATTATTTCATTCTGCATAACTCGTGGAACTACAAGAGTTTCTTGTCCGTCTTTAAACTTAAATAACATTCCGTCTCGCATCAAAAAATCTTCATAAGGTCCATTATTCAGCAACTGTTTAATAGCAACTATGCCTTCGTCTTCGTCCTGCAACTTTTTGATTTTTATTGTGATAGTATCCACCAATCCATAACACACGGCTAGACTGCGACTTAATGCATCTACGTGCTTCATCTTAACACCAGATCGATGTTCTATGCTGTATGCATATTCCTCTAGTTCTATTGCCCATCTAGCTACTTTCGGAGATAGATCCTTCTTATGCATCGTTCTTTGAAAGGCGTTGCAATCTGTGATAATTTTAAAATGTAAACCTAACAGATACACTCTATACTTTCTGATTGCTTTTATTACAGCAAGTACTTCAAGCTCATAGCTACTGATTTTCTCTTCTTGGATTGTTGTTTTCTTGCTCATATATGAAATCGGATGTAATTGGCCATCATCTGGAAATCGTTGCAGTAGGACAGCTCCATAGCCATATTTACTGGCATCTGTATGTAGTTCTGTTTCGTATTTCGGATGATAAATTCTTAGAACTGGACTTGATGCAAGCATATTTTTTAACTCCTTAAAGGCGTTCCTTTGCTCTTCGTCAAATGTAAACGATTGCTTCCCTCGTAACAAGTCACTCAATGGTCTGGCTACTAATGCATAATTTGGCATGAACTTCCTGAAATATCCAGTAAGCCCCAAAAAACTTTGAATTCCTCGTAAGCTCTTTGGTTCTGGAAAATTTTGTACTGCGTTTGTTTTATCGGCTGATGGCTGAATTTGCCCTTGCTGTATAACATAGCCCAAAAACTCTACAGCTCGTTTTAGAAAATGACATTTCTTAAAGTTAATTTCCATCCCATACTCTTGTGCGACCTGTAGCACACTTTTCAATCGTAACAGAGCTTCTTCATCATCTTTGGCTGGAATAATAATATCATCAACGTAAATAAATACAACACCTTGTTGAATCAGTTTCCAAAACACAGAATGAACGTATCGTTGAAATGCCGTGTCGAAATCAATATATTCTAATTTTGTTCGTGGCGATGATCTGATACCATCTCAATCTGGTGCAATCATTATGCCAAAAACTTCTGTCAATCGACCATCTTCACCCAAATACCTCGACCCACTTGTACCACCTGTCGTAAAGCTGACTGCAACCTCTAAAGATGATCTAGAGAGCAGATACCTCTTGTCTCGTTTCAGAGATCATAAGATTTACGACAATGTCCGTCTTTTCCTTGCATACATGCATGATGCACATGAAACCACCTGTTTTGATGGGAAAACGAAGACTAAGCTCAAAGTTATGATTCAACAAGAGGGTCTTCCCACTGACCTTGAATCTTTAAGAATTATTTTTAATCGCTACCATGAAGAACTTGGAATGTCTCCGGAGCAAGTCAAACGAGATCTTCTGACTTACCGCTCCTATGTCAATTCCAAACATATTTCTCTATTACAAAAATCACGCGACGACCAGAAGAAATATTACTCCTAACAACAAAGTTGCTTCTATTCGCCCAAGGTTTCTCTACCACAATTGCGGTGGTATGAGAAGTAAATTAAACAAGCTTTTTCTTGACGCTAAATCTTGCCATTTTAATATACTAACGATCACTGAAACATGGTTGAACGACTCACATATAAACGAAGAAATTCTTGACACTGATTGGACCATCTATAGAACCGATCGCGACTACCTTTATACTGGAGTTTCAAGAGGAGGCGGTGTACTTATTGCGATTCGCAATAACCTCTCAAGTGAACTTGTTGTGACCAGTTCTTACAAACTTTTTGAACACAAATTCGTCAGAGTCTTATTCGACAAGCATTACCTCTATATTGGTATCGTTTATATCCCACCTCATTCTGATGAAACTACTTACATGGACGTTTGTGACTTGATATCTTCAGTAACAGCTTCCCTACATGACGATGACAAAATAATTGTTCTGGGGGACTTCAACCGTCCAAAAATCAGTTTCGTTCTCGACGAAAATGATGACCGTCTCCTTCCAATCAACCTTTCTGACTATATTGACTTCAACCTTATAAGCACGTTCTATGGCAACGATTTACAGCAAATAATTCCTATCCCTAACCAAAATGGCAATTGGTTAGATCTTATTTTTACTAACTTTTATGACGAAGTGGTGGTTAGCCCAACTATTGACGCCGAGAATCTTTTCTCAAACACTCTCCATCACTCCGCTTTTAAAGTTGAGCTTTCCGCTACAAATATTTCTTTCACCCAATCGTACAATAATGAAATTGTATATGATTTTCAAAATGCTGACTACTTAAGCATTAGAAACTATTTGGACACAGTTGACTGGACAATTTCTCTTTCATTATTAGATTTAGATGAATCAGTGTCTTCCTTTTATAAAATAATTTTCAATGCCATTCACTTATTCGTACCGAAGCTGAAGAAAAAAAACAAACTCTCAGAGCCTTGGCTCGACAATAATTTAAGGCGTCTCAGAAACCGTAGAAATAAATTATATAAAGCAATTAAAAATGAAAACTTGCTCAATGAGGGTCTAATCAGATTATACGATCAGCTATCCAACGAATTTTCCATCAAATCCCGCGAAGCGTATGAGTTCTATGTTAACTCAATGGGGGAAAAAATCATTAGTGATCCCAGGAAGTTTTACGATTTCGTTAACTTGAAACGTAAAACAACCGGCTATCCCTGTTCGATGTCCCGTGGTAACATGGTTTCTTCCTGCCCACAAGCCATTTGTAACTTTTTTGCTGATCACTTTCAAAATTCTTTTTGCTCGCCAATAACGTCCACTTCTACTATGTCTGCAAGAATCACCACGAGACCTCTTATCGCCGGGTTTGTTCTTACACAAGAGGCTATTATTGAAGCTATTCATCAACTAAAGATCGGCAAAGGACCAGGCCCTGATTTGGTTTCTCCTTCCTTCGTCGTGCAATTTGCTGACCAATTGATCACACCTTTGCACATGATTTTCAATAAATCCCTCTCCATAGGTGTTTTTCCATCTCTCTGGAAATCTTCATACCTTACGCCTATTTTCAAAAGTGGTGATAAACGATCAGTCGATAACTATCGGGGGATTGCTATTCTATCTGTTATCCCCAAACTTTTTGAGAAGTTAGTTTGTGAAAAACTTACTCGCATAATCGACCCTCTTTTAAATGAGCAACAACATGGATTTCGTAAGGGTAGATCGACTTCTACTAATCTCATGATCCTGGTCTCTGATGTGCTCTGTGAAATGGAAAAAGGAAGTCAAATTGACGCAGTCTATACGGACTTTAGTAAGGCTTTCGACCGGGTTGACCATCAAACTCTAATATACAAGCTTCGCAACTTCGGTATATCAGGGTCTCTTCTTGATTGGCTCCAGTCTTATCTTCGCGATCGAACTCAGCTTGTTAAATTCCAGGGCCACTTATCTAAAAGAGTTTTCGCATCTTCTGGAGTACCGCAAGGCAGTCATCTAGGTCCCCTGCTTTTTAACATCTTCATTTCTGATCTTTCTGAGACATTGCTTGGTATACCCCACCTCTTTTATGCAGACGATTTAAAAATTTACCACAGCGTAAACACGCAATCTGACGCAATTCTTCTACAATCAAAACTTCAATCTCTCGAACAGTGGTGCAATGAGAACCATTTGAATCTTAACATTAACAAGTGTCATGTAATAAGCTTTTCCCGTAAGAATACGATCAAAAAGTATTCTTACTGCCTTAACAACACCATATTGAATAGGGTTGATCATATTCTAGATCTCGGGGTAGTATTGGACAACAAGATGCGGTTCAATCTCCACTATGACAAAATCCTTGCCAGGGCTAATAAACAGCTCGGATTCATTAAGAGACGTGCTAAAGAGTTCAAGAATATATGGGTTACCAAGTCATTATATATCACTCTGGTGCGTCCTTTATTGGAGTATGCCTGCATAATATGGAACCCAGTTTTTGAGCTACATAGTGAGAGAGTAGAATCTGTTCAGAAACAGTTTTTACTTTTCGCTTTGAGGGACCTTTATGATCCAAAAGACTTCCAACATCTTCCTTCTTACAAAACCAGACTGAGCCTACTTAATTTAATGCCTCTCTCTTCTAGAAGAACACTGTTAAGTGCATGCCTAACCTTTGATATTATAAGTGGTACAGTCAATGTTGAAGCTCTCTCCAACAAAATTATTTTCAACGACCAACCAAGACGCACTAGGCATGCAACTCTGCTCAAGGAGTTCAATCACCACACTAACTATGCATATAACGAGCCCATAAATAGGTGCTGTAGAATTTTCAACTCTATAAGCAGCAACTACGCTTCGGGGATCTCTAAACACACTTTTAGAACAAACTTATTAAAGACCCTATCAACATCCTAATCCCACTTAATTTGCCCATCAATTTAGCTAAAATCAAAATAAAATATATTAAAGTAAAGTAAAGTAACTAAAATAAAAGTTGTGTTGTATTTTGTTTTCTACTGTGTTGGAAAATTTGTATGTAATTGTTATGTTGTTATATTGAATTGTTAATGTATGTTGCCTTGTTTGGTAAATAAATTAAATTAAAAATACTACAGGAGAGTTGCAGAACCCGAAAGGTGCTTTCAGAAATTGATAATGGCCTGTCTGTGTAACGAATGCGGTATACTTCCGACTTTCGTTTTCCACTTCCACATGGAAAAATCCATTTTTCAAATCAAGTACACCTGAGCATTTTGAAGCTTGTCCACTATATCATCAATAAGAGGTAGTGGGTATCGATCTTTAACCACAATACGGTTAATTTTCCGGTAGTCAATGCATATGCGTGAGGTTCCATTTTTCTTTTTGACTACTACTACTTGACTCGCAAATTCTGAGTTGCATGGTTCGATGATTTTTTGCTCCATCCATTCTTCGATTTGCTTATCTACTACTTCTTTTTCACTTGGAGATAGTCTTCTCGGTCGATAGTACATTGATAATTCCTCCTTCAACCGAATTCTCAATTTCACATCAGTCGTCTTTGTTTTCATCGGCACATAATCATCAACTAAATTCTGAATATTCTCTTTGAACACCTCTGTAACTTCATTTTCGATATTTAATTCTTCTTTATCTCCAACTTCAATGCAAAGTAAGTGAGCTTCCAGCCTTGCTTTTTTAATGCACACACCATTTTTATTCATAATTACTTCAGCTTGATCAAGTAAATCATTCCCAATAATCATTTTAATTTTCATCGAGTCTCTGGTTACTACGTAGATATCTGTTTCAAATTTTCCTTTATCAACTTCAATTGTTGTATGAAAGTAACCTTTCGGCGAGACAACGTTTTTCCCAAACCCCGTCAATATCAGGTCTGTCTTTTTCAATTTTGGTGAATTCAATGATTCATACACATCTTGTCTTATTAAGTTCAGTTGGCAGCCACTATCTATTAACGCTTCTACTTCCTGACTGCATATCTGAACTAATTTACTTATGTAACCACTGTTACCACCTTTTGATACAGCATTCATGTTCATCGCCTGCTTAAGACCTCCTTTATCCATTTTAGTGCATTCGGCTGCAATATGGCCGAAATCATTGCATTTAAAACATTTTCTTCCTTTACTCTTGTGTGCACAGTCTCGTGACAAATGTCCTGTCATCCCACAGTTGTAACATTTCTGTGAAATATCCTTAACATCACTCTTCGCCATGGCCATCGATCGGTCTCTCACCACTAGATCACTTGCATATCTCATTCCTCTGTTACTTTTTCTGGCATTCATTTTAGTGACAGCACATTCGTAGTGTCTTAGTTTTTCTTTTAATTCTTTCAATGTACTACTGCCATATAAAATCAATTTCGCACCTGATTCATCATTAATACCGTCAATCACATACTGTATTAGTGACTCTACATCGATTTTGCCCCTGCTCGCAATTTCTTTCATAACAAGAAAGTACTCCTGCAACGACTCTCCGCGTTGTTTTATACGTGTCGCCAACATTCGATGAATATCAGCGTTACTGATTCTCACATCGAATTCTTCTAATAATGTGTTTCTTAAAATTGTCCACGACGTAATTCCTGTTTCCCCTTGCACGAACAATTTTGCCAAGCCATCGAGAGATTTTTTTGCAAACACAAACATTTGCAAAGAATCCCATTTCATCATCATAGCAGTTTCTTCGAAATCAAAAATCCATTTCTTCACTGGATATCCGTCATTGCCACTAAATGATCTCATAGACCCCTCCACATCTCGAAAAGTCATCGAAAATTTGGTATCGTTAGCTCTACTGTCAACAGCATCTCGCATAGTTCTATTCCCGCACATACTTCCCGTATTACTTGATTTCGTTTTTCTATTGTTGTCCACCTCTGCCTTCTTTTCTATGTTTTCATTGCTTACTGACGTATCTCGACCATCATTGTCTGCATCGCTATCGTCCCCATCGCTATCGTCACTTTCCTCCTCTTCACTTATCGTATCTGCCAACTTCTGTACGTTGACCAGGTAGTAACATATTTGTTTACAAATGTCCTCCCTTGCTCCCGTTTCAATACACAATATGTGGCACACACCACCAAGCTCCGCATCAGTAAATTCTCTATCAATAAACGCTGCTCTTTCCAAGTATTCATTTGAGTCTTCCTCAAACGTGAACCCCTTAAACTCTCGCAACCTCTTTCTATTGCTTCTATCATGCGGTAACTCAGGCCAAACAATTCTATGTAGAATTTTAATTGACTTACTTGACGCACTCGATATATTTCGACTTACTTTCCCGATTTGTCCTAACATGATCATTTTCACTAATACTGTCACTCTTTCTGTTTCTTATTATGTATCAATCTTTTGACTTTACGTTTAACACTTCTTTTTTACACTACCACAAACGCCTTACACAGTGTGTTTTTTTTTTCGTATGTATCACCGTCGTTTTACTTGTTTCGTCGTTCTACTTCTTCACCGCGTTAATTTCTCCAGCACGTCGTTGAAATTCTTTTTATTGTTCTTTTCACCGTTCCAATTCCCCGTCACACGTTTTAATCAGTTCGTCTTTATTTATACACTGTTCTTTTCCACACAAACACACACGTCTTGTACGGTATTTCTCTATTACGCCTTGCCGTCGTTGTCACTGTTACCCGGCATTGAAAATATTTTCTACTTTTGTTTGACTCTATCTGTCCGATCCCGGTTGAGCCCCCAAAATGTGGGAAAAAGATCTTGTGTCACTGATTAACAACACACATTTTAATACTTTAACATAATTTATTCACTTCGATTTAGTATGAAATAAGAAATACAGAAATGATTTTTAAAACAAACAGGCTTCGTCTTGAAATGCTTCCGTCGTGGCGCGCTCGTCGTTTCGCACTGTCTCCTTCCACGCCGTGGCTGCTCTCTTGTTCGTCATTCACTCTCCGATCTCCTTCGTTTGAATCCCACATATATATATATATATATATATATATATATATATATATATATATATATATATATATATATATATATATATATATATATATATATATATATATCTATATATATATATATATATATATATATATATATATATATATATATATATATATATATATATATATATATATATATATATATATATATATATATATATATATATAAAGAAATATGAATTTCCGGCGAAACGAATTTAATACTACTTTTGTTCGAAAATTAGTAAAAAAGTAGAAATTAGAAACTAGACATATACATATATAGTGTATAAAAAAAACCGAGAGCAACTACTTTTTCTGATTTCTAAGAACTTAGCCAGACAAACAGCGAAAACACTGCTCAGCATTTTTACAGTAGTTGCGACACGCTTGGCGTTTTCTTATCGCAGATGTGCTTCAGTTAATGCTTAATAGTTCACCGAAGTTTCATCAGTGCCATCTTCACTAAAAAGTAGTTCCTTGGGAAA
Source organism: Nemotelus pantherinus (assembly GCA_963978885.1). Classification (NCBI taxonomy): domain Eukaryota; kingdom Metazoa; phylum Arthropoda; class Insecta; order Diptera; family Stratiomyidae; genus Nemotelus; species Nemotelus pantherinus. Next base: position 137,141,413 of record OZ022264.1, on the reverse strand, counting down.
AGTAGTAGATATCATTTGCTACGTAGTAGAGTAGTATACTCAGAAAAAGGCAGAAAAAAGTAGCAGATCTACTACAAATGTAGTAAATGCCCATCACTGCCTCGAGTATCAATTCAGAGCTCGAGAGAGTCATTGTTAGATCGTTGTGGCGACAGGGTCTCTTGGAAACGGTGGCCGAGGCCAGGTGGGCGAAGAGTCGTGGAAGTCGCTAATTCGGGTAGAAGTTGTTCAAAGTTTTCAGCGCGCTGCTTGACTCGATGTTCTCGTGAAATTCCGCTAAATTGTTTCTAACCAAAGACCTGTGATTTGAATAATAATAAAGAAGTCAAAAATGAACACGGCAAAAAAATTAAAAAAGTTATAGAAATAAAAGTGATTTGTTATCTATTTGACCATACCAAGGTCAATATTCAATTTTGGAATTAATATTGAATGCAATGCAGCACGCAACAGTTGCTGCTGCTCTAAACGGTTAGACCGCGCGTATTTCTGCATTAAAAACATCACTAAGAGTGCCAACTGCAACATAACATATTTAACATAACTTAAAAATATCAATTATTACGAATTCGGTCCTGTTGTGATAAAAATAGAATTTATGCTTCAGTGAAGTGACTTGCTATCGATTCAATAAAATAAGACGTCGTGGTGCAAAGGCAGTCGCGAACGGTGGAGTGCTGTCCATGTTGGAGCTTGGGACGAGGAGATGTATATCCATGCACTTGCACTTCGGGGCTAGATACTGTGATCTGAAGTGATTTAAAAGCTAATTGATAATCGTGAAATACTGGGAGTGAAGGACTGCTCCATTTAGTGGAATATTGAAGTGTGCTGGGCAAGTGTAGCTAAGATCTTGGATCGCATTAGCAGAATTGTGTGATGCCAGTGACATTTACCTGACATATCTTATTAGATTCTTTGCATGCGTACAAAATTAATAGAGAATCTCATTGTGAAACGGAATCTGATTTTATTATTCATACCGTTGATAGATCTCAAGTGTCCGTGATCAAACGAATCGAAAGCTTAATGCCAAGGCAACAAAAGCAAAGTGACATTTGTTCGTCTTGTCTTGTGTTTCACTACATAGACGGAATTACGGAGTGGAAAGAAATGCTTTCGTCGTAATCCCAGTATGAAAATATTAAAGTGTTCTCGGCTACCTCGCATCCGGGTTTGGCACAGCGCATTGTCGACCGATTAGAAATCGATAGGGGCAAAGTGGATACGAAAGATCACAACCAGTTCCCCATCAGAGGATGCGAAAGCTATATCATGCAGTCATTAAGGATGCCCTTTCGAATGTCAATGATGCAAGACAAATGCTGCAAGAATTGAAGCAGATATGGACACATAAGTTGATGGCGAGTAAAGCAGTAGTGGCATATTAGGTAAAACGTAATGTAAGCATAAAAATCTTAAATTATTTACACGTAAAGTTATTGCTCATACAAAAAGAAGATCAATCTCGATTGCTTGCTATGCAATGTTTGAATTATTTAAATTTGTGACACAAGTTCGAATGGTATATTATTGATGCCCAACGGAAAAGAAGTTGAATCCGATGTATTTGTAATCAGGCTCTATCAAGCTCATTGTCTCTTTTCTTAAGTTTTCGTCGTTGATATGAATTTACGGTTATTTGAAGGCAAAAACCTTAGAAAAAAAAGGAAAAATTTGTGTAGTGTAGCCGACCAAATAAGGAATCGTTGCGCAACAGGTTACAGCTTGGTTGTAGGATAGATCGCATAGAAAAGTTGATTAGTAGAGAAACAATGTTCCTTTAATGCTACACACTCAGGACAGCTCTCGCAAGGAGCTCATTGGTCCAAATTTAAATTTACATTTCTGTTGTGCTGTGGGTTGAAAAATGAAGGCATGCTACACTCAGAAAAAGAAAATATCTCCTTAAATCAATTATTCTTTTTTTTTATAGTTTTTCACATTATTTTTTTTGGGTCAATGTCATGTATCCATTAATTTCAATAAAGTAAAGATAATAAGTTTGAGCAGATATCATTTAATATGATGCCTTATATAATTAATAAGTGTTCTTTTTAAGTAATATTATGAACTTCTTGGGTTTTAATGTGATATGCCTGACTCAAATAATGATTTGCCTTCTTAATTTTTTTTTTAGTTGATACGATTCAATATTATTTTTAATTGGATTTGTAATTGAACATTTAATACGTTTTTGAATTCCAGTGACTCGACTCATGATTAATTGTAAGACAGTGAGTCTCGTGCATTGCGATATAATAATAGCAATTACTAAAGCTGAAAAAAAAAAAAAAACAAAATAAAACATAATTGAAAAGTACTTCTTTAACGATTGAGCTTTAATTAAATCACTATTATTCTATACAAAGATAACTTATGTTTGAACAATAAGTTTGGATTGATTGGCAGTAAATTTAGAAAAAAAATACATAATGCATTTGTAGAATTTCAATTCTCCGGCCTTCTTATTGGGCAAGAGCCCGAGAAGTTCATTCTTTTTCAGGGTCCGCGCAAGCCTGGCTGGCCAGTAACATGAAATAGTTTGTTCATTTTCGTGATGTTTCAGCATTTCCTTTAAAGGGAGGGATACTGGTATATCCTGCTAGTTTCAGATCCGATATTAGATTTTTGAATTGTTTGAATTGATATTTTGGCCAGTATCAGCGGGTGGCGGACCCCAGACCATCGGGGTCAGGACTCCGCCACCATCGCCACCCGGAGCTGTCTGCCTCACCCGGGTTCCTCTGAAAAGAGAGGCAGCGTTTTTTCCTTCTTTCTTTTTAGATTTTCAATTTTCTGGCTCCGTGTGTTGTCACGAGCACTGGGTCTGCTTAGTCAGCCCATGTTGCAGAGCCATGGGTGGTTTTCTTTATTGAGTTATGCCCCCTTTGTCCTTGGATATTTTTATATACCAGTTTGCGGCTACGTATTCATGACGGATGAATAATAAGTAGCATCCCGTTCTCTAGAAAGCTAATCAACCCCATTTTTCAAGAAGCCACCCCAGCCGCAGCGAGCTAGCAAAGCGGCACCCCAGCATCCGTCGGGGTTGGTTAAAGGGTGCTCCGCTAATGCGGACGAGGGGCCTTCACGGCCATTTCTAGGGCACCCTGCTCTTGGGGCAATTCTTGTTTTTTTTGTTATGCCTTTTGAATGGCATTAGTCATTCCCACTTCTGCTGGATCTTGGTCATCTTGGTTCCGGACTTCGGTCTGGTTCTGAGTTGTGCTAAGTTTAGCACTCCTCCATCTTTAAATTCGCTTCACCCTTCACCACATACTAGTACCAGCCACCACACAATCAGCGCCTACAGAAAGCTGCTCCAAGCCTCCAGCCTATCTGCACACACACGCACACTAGTGCAAAAACCGACCGTCGTTCGCCAAACCGGCTCCCGGTACAAAAATAGCTGATTTTCTAGCCCACTTTCAGCATCTTGAACCCACTTTCAGCATCTTTAGCCTTCAGAAACTATCCCACTTTATGCTTGTATTGGCCATAGTCTGTCCCTATCGGACCTAGTGCAAAAATCAATGGAAGTGGGTTTATTACTACTACCATTTCCTGAGCCGTGGCCGCCAATACGGGCCCTCTGCCCGTCGGCGATCCAAATCGCCGCGTACCCCGTAGCATCTGCCAGCCAAACGGACGAATGCCTCCCCCTATAAGGCTTGCTGATCAGTGCTGCCACTTCAGAGCTTTCATATCGTATCCAAATTCATCAAAATTGGTAAGAAAAACGTATCCATCGTATCCAAAATTTTAGCAATGCGTATCTAATTGATACCTAGGTATAATAGCTTTGCATGGCCCTATAAAGCCGTTTTGTCGAAGATATATCATTTCATTTTCGACATTTAACATAAATCAGCAATTCATGCCACAGCATATACTAAAATCGAACATATATTTTTAACAAATATCAATATCTTAATCAAATATCACATTCAGCTTTTAACAAATCAAATGCATAAAATTCGTCAGTAGCTAAAAACATTGTTGTTGTTTCAAATATTCCGCTAATAGTAGATAATCGACGGAAGGCCCTTTTCATTATAAATGAAGAAGCACTGCCGGTTTTGGATGCCCGAAAGGGCGTTATCGGGTACGGGGTCGAGAAATTGCCTCTACGGATCTATCGAAGCAACAGGCCAAAGAGCTCTGTTTCAGAAGATCCGATAAATGTGAAGCCTGACTCAAAACAGGTGGCTCAAATGGCCGGAAAGAGGGGACTGTCGCCTGTCTGAGGAAGAATCGGATGTGGAATTTTATATGCCGATGGGGTCAGCGTCGGGACTACCTCCGAGTTGGGTGACTGTCTGGACGCCATGACTCTAGATGCAGAGGAATGTGCTAGGGTAACTTCTATGTCCGAGGGGGAGGACCTCGACCTAACCCTTATCAACAGTGAATAATAGTGAAGTCACTGCAGATCTCCTTACAATTCCAAAACAACATCAGCTGCGCTGCTGCTCCGCTTGTCTAGGACAGAGGAGGAGCTAATCCTAGTACAAAAACTATGGGTTGCCAACTACCGGTTTGCGGGCTACTTACCAATGGATGCAGATTGATAGTACCCGGCGGCTAACACAAGCCACGTGTCTGTATTCTTGTCAAGAAAACCATTAACGTCCTTTTACTACACAATTTCTGCGACAAGCCCTTCGCGGTGCACTGTGAGCGTTCTTTGTATGGTATGCGCAATGATTGTGCACAGGGTTGCTCAACTTTTGTCGGAGCTGTGGCTTCGAAGACGAGGAGGAATCCGTCCTCCATCTTATGTGCCAGTGCCCGGCTTTTGCAAGGAGAAGGGTGGCAGCATCCTTTCTCTCAAAGCTGAGTGACCTGCCCCTTTGTCAATTTAAATGGGATAGGGCGGTTCGTTAAAGGAAGTAGATGATTTCCTGATTTCAGTGAGTGGGAGAGAGTAATACATACGACATAGCGGGCCTCTCTTGTGCCTTTCAGAGGCTGCTGGACTATGCGGTAAGCTCAAAATATTAAAGAATAAAGTACATACGTTGCCAACCATAGAAAAGTCATACGCGTTTTTAACTAAGTATAAGTTTTCCCAGAATTACTCTGCTTCATTGTTAAAATTCAGACCATTTTGCAATTAATTCATTCTGCATAACTCTTAGGTTAGTTGGGAAATGCATTCAACAACGAAATAAAATATATTTCAGCAGCGACCTATATATTCTGGGGGTTGAGAGAATTCACCTACTTAGCTCTATATAAAGTATTGTACATTATAAATTATTATATATTATAAATTATTGTACATTTTTGATAGTTCCTGAGCTACTTCTTCAGATACATTTGCTTTCTTATCCGTTTCTTGAATCACATCATGCTAATGCCCATTTTGAATAGCACGCCAAACTTTTTCGAAAGAAAATGCCGCTACTTCCATTCGAAGTGGATAAATATAACAGTATGGTTAAATTGTACAATCAAACTTTTTTATTTGAAATAGAATGTAATGGAAATTGGAAAAAGTTATTGTTATGAATACACGCTTTCGTGCAGGTAAATTGGTAAATTAAAATTGATGAAAAAGGTATCCATTTTGGGCACAACGTATCATCGTATCATCCAGATTTTTCAAATTCGATTCGTATCCAAAATGCTACGAAGGTATCCAAAGTGGCAGCACTGTTGCTGACCAGTACGATCTGAGCCTTATGCTCGCAGACTAGCTGCGTGAGGAGGTCCTTTGCAGCTCAACAGCCCTGCATGTTGCCTTGAAGGACTCTCATATCCTTCCCTGCTTTTTTTTGGCATCAAGTGCGTCTTATATATATATATATATATATATATATATATATATATATATATATATATATATATATATATATATATATATATATCATCAATCATTTCTTGGTCGTCGAGGCGAGCGGACGTGTTGCGCGCACTGGGTTTTTATTAAATTTAAATTTATAGGTTGACCGTTGTGCCGATTATTTGTTTTATCGATATTACCTATACACACTTAGCCATCACATTTCTTACTGCCTGCTCGTTTTGTGTGTGCAAGTGATACCAGTGACCCAATTAAAGAATTTAGAATTTAGAATTTAAAATTAAAGAATTTGAAGTTAAATAAAATTGTGCATGTCCATCAAAATAACACTTTAGTGGGCCGATTATTGATTTATTGTTCGTGCCTATAAATACTTAGTCATCACATTTCTAGCCAATTTGTGCATGTGATACTTGTGACCCAATTAAAGTTGGTTGGCTATCGTGTATTTGTAGCCAAACAGTGATTGTCATTAATTATTAAATATAAACATCAATCCAATATTACCAACTCGAGTGTGGAATCTTTCATAAGACCTATTTTCGTGTCGTATGCCCATGTTTGCCTGCGCAAGTGAATAAAACATTTATACATATTCGCGTAACGATCTTGTTTTTGTTTTTATAAAACACACTAGTGATTTGTGCAAACGTATGTAAAATAAAAAAAATTAACTTTTTATAAATTAAATATCTACTATACTATCCAAATTTATTGACCTAATTAACCAACCGACGAGCACTGTGCCCAAACACTTACTCATACTCGTATATTTTACAAACTGTCTAGTGAGTTGTGCAAACCACAATTATGAATCACAAATGCTGTTTGGAAAATTGCACCGCTTACGATAACAAATCACAGTCGGTTATTTGCAAGGGTTTTTGTCAGCGCAAACTGCATGGATCATGTATGGATGCACCAAGAGATTGGTATTCTAACTACCTCTCTGACCATTTTATATGCTCTGACTGCCAAGACACCAAAGGCTTACTAAGATGTATGTTCGACGACATCAGCAATCGTATTGCTAGCATCAATGCGGATAAAGATGACATCATAGCCAAACAGTTAGCGCAATCGAAAGCTACTGCTGAGAATTTTTCGGAAATGGCAAGTTGTTTTGATGGGCTGGTGCACACAGTCACGAACTTCCACAACAAGCAGAGTATCGAAATGGCAATATCGACACTCGATAGAAAATTGACGACGATTATCTCAAATCAGAAGAAAGGTTGTGTAGATCCACCTTCGCCCCGGAAACACGATACAATCCTAAATAAAGACAAAGATATCGTGGTTGAACTCCTGACAAAAATTTGTGAAAAATTAGATAGCCTCGACAGCGGCTTCAACTACCTTTCCGACAAGTGCAATAAGCTTGCCGAACTTCCATTTGTGAAAGAAGCTCCCAATCCCAACTCAGCTCAACCGGAAACTTACTGTCCTAGGGAGCAGCAGTTAACATCATCAAACAGCACCTCCACACCAACAGTTTCGAAAGTGCCGGAGCGTCCTATTCTTAAATTTGGCACTACGTGGTCTCGTGAAGAGTGGGACAACAGGATCAAGAGGATTGAAAATGTCCAAAAATCCTACAATAATAGCAGTGTAAATTATGAAAGAGCGAAAAGTGCTTACGTAGCAGACGTTTCCACAACAAGTTTTTTTGTTAAAGGTGCTCCTAGTTTCGCCGACGAGGCCTGGCTTTCTAAGGTGTTGAAGAAAGGGCTCAAAATGAAAAATTGTACATGCAAAGAATTACCAGCCCGTTTACGTGGAAACAAGCAAAAATCATTTACTTGCTTCAAATTATCTGTACCAGCTCAATATGCTTGGATATTTCTCAACCACGAGCGTGATGGACATAACTTTTTTACATGGAAAGGAATGAAGTTCAGCCCATGGATTGAAAGAACCAACAAACGAGTCTCCTCCGGACGTCAAAAACCAGCTTTACAACGTAATAAAAATAAGAATACTTATTTAGGTAATTTCTCTATCCCTCCTTTACTTCCTCAATCCTTACCTTCTCCTAGCTTGCCTAAAATTGCAAAACAAAATATTCCTTCTTTCACTTCAACATCACTCGCATCTCTTTCTACGTCACACGACCCGCTCACTTCCCACAAGATTTCGGGAAAATTCACTTTAAGCAGTAAAACTAAGTCCTCGTCTCCTACTAATTCAAAAGAAAGTCAGCCCTCCAGCAGTTCAAAGGTAACTGAATCTCTCGGTGCAATCGATCCCGCGCCCAATACTGCTCATATGCAATTAAAACCTACCGAAGCCGTGTCGAAATCAATATATTCTAATTTTGTTCGTGGCGATGATCTGATACCATCTCAATCTGGTGCAATCATTATGCCAAAAACTTCTGTCAATCGACCATCTTCACCCAAATACCTCGACCCACTTGTACCACCTGTCGTAAAGCTGACTGCAACCTCTAAAGATGATCTAGAGAGCAGATACCTCTTGTCTCGTTTCAGAGATCATAAGATTTACGACAATGTCCGTCTTTTCCTTGCATACATGCATGATGCACATGAAACCACCTGTTTTGATGGGAAAACGAAGACTAAGCTCAAAGTTATGATTCAACAAGAGGGTCTTCCCACTGACCTTGAATCTTTAAGAATTATTTTTAATCGCTACCATGAAGAACTTGGAATGTCTCCGGAGCAAGTCAAACGAGATCTTCTGACTTACCGCTCCTATGTCAATTCCAAACATATTTCTCTATTACAAAAATCACGCGACGACCAGAAGAAATATTACTCCTAACAACAAAGTTGCTTCTATTCGCCCAAGGTTTCTCTACCACAATTGCGGTGGTATGAGAAGTAAATTAAACAAGCTTTTTCTTGACGCTAAATCTTGCCATTTTAATATACTAACGATCACTGAAACGTGGTTGAACGACTCACATATAAACGAAGAAATTCTTGACACTGATTGGACCATCTATAGAACCGATCGCGACTACCTTTATACTGGAGTTTCAAGAGGAGGCGGTGTACTTATTGCGATTCGCAATATCCTCTCAAGTGAACTTGTTGTGACCAGTTCTTACAAACTTTTTGAACACAAATTCGTCAGAGTCTTATTCGACAAGCATTACCTCTATATTGGTATCGTTTATATCCCACCTCATTCTGATGAAACTACTTACATGGACGTTTGTGACTTGATATCTTCAGTAACAGCTTCCCTACATGACGATGACAAAATAATTGTTCTGGGGGACTTCAACCGTCCAAAAATCAGTTTCGTTCTCGACGAAAATGATGACCGTCTCCTTCCAATCAACCTTTCTGACTCCATTGACTTCAACCTTATAAGTACGTTCTATGGCAACGATTTACAGCAAATAATTCCTATCCCTAACCAAAATGGCAATTGGTTAGATCTTATTTTTACTAACTTTTATGACGAAGTGGTGGTTAGCCCAACTATTGACGCCGAGAATCTTTTCTCAAACACTCTCCATCACTCCGCTTTTACAGTTGAGCTTTCCGCTACAAATATTTCTTTCACCCAATCGTACAATAATGAAATTGTATATGATTTTCAAAATGCTGACTACTTAAGCATTAGAAACTATTTAGACACAGTAGACTGGACAATTTCTCTTTCATTATTAGATTTAGATGAATCAGTGTCTTCCTTTTATAAAATAATTTTCAATGCCATTCACTTATTCGTACCGAAGCTGAAGAAAAAAAACAAACTCTCAGAGCCTTGGCTCGACAATAATTTAAGGCGTCTCAGAAACCGTAGAAATAAATTATATAAAGCAATTAAAAATGAAAACTTGCTCAATGAGGGTCTAATCAGATTATACGATCAGCTATCCAACGAATTTTCCATCAAATCCCGCGAAGCGTATGAGTTCTATGTTAACTCAATGGGGGAAAAAATCATTAGTGATCCCAGGAAGTTTTACGATTTCGTTAACTTGAAACGTAAAACAACCGGCTATCCCTGTTCGATGTCCCGTGGTAACATGGTTTCTTCCTGCCCACAAGCCATTTGTAACTTTTTTGCTGATCACTTTCAAAATTCTTTTTGCTCGCCAATAACGTCCACTTCTACTATGTCTGCAAGAATCACCACGAGACCTCTTATCGCCGGGTTTGTTCTTACACAAGAGGCTATTATTGAAGCTATTCATCAACTAAAGATCGGCAAAGGACCAGGCCCTGATTTGGTTTCTCCTTCCTTCGTCGTGCAATTTGCTGACCAATTGATCACACCTTTGCACATGATTTTCAATAAATCCCTCTCCATAGGTGTTTTTCCATCTCTCTGGAAATCTTCATACCTTACGCCTATTTTCAAAAGTGGTGATAAACGATCAGTCGATAACTATCGGGGGATTGCTATTCTATCTGTTATCCCCAAACTTTTTGAGAAGTTAGTTTGTGAAAAACTTACTCGCATAATCGACCCTCTTTTAAATGAGCAACAACATGGATTTCGTAAGGGTAGATCGACTTCTACTAATCTCATGATCCTGGTCTCTGATGTGCTCTGTGAAATGGAAAAAGGAAGTCAAATTGACGCAGTCTATACGGACTTTAGTAAGGCTTTCGACCGGGTTGACCATCAAACTCTAATATACAAGCTTCGCAACTTCGGTATATCAGGGTCTCTTCTTGATTGGCTCCAGTCTTATCTTCGCGATCGAACTCAGCTTGTTAAATTCCAGGGCCACTTATCTAAAAGAGTTTTCGCATCTTCTGGAGTACCGCAAGGCAGTCATCTAGGTCCCCTGCTTTTTAACATCTTCATTTCTGATCTTTCTGAGACATTGCTTGGTATACCCCATCTCTTTTATGCAGACGATTTAAAAATTTACCACAGCGTAAACACGCAATCTGACGCAATTCTTCTACAATCAAAGCTTCAATCTCTCGAACAGTGGTGCAATGAGAATCATTTGAATCTTAACATTAACAAGTGTCATGTAATAAGCTTTTCCCGTAAGAATACGATCAAAAAGTATTCTTACTGCCTTAACAACACCATATTGAATAGGGTTGATCATATTCTAGATCTCGGGGTAGTATTGGACAACAAGATGCGGTTCAATCTCCACTATGACAAAATCCTTGCCAGGGCTAATAAACAGCTCGGATTCATTAAGAGACGTGCTAAAGAGTTCAAGAATATATGGGTTACCAAGTCATTATATATCACTCTGGTGCGTCCTTTATTGGAGTATGCCTGCATAATATGGAACCCAGTTTTTGAGCTACATAGTGAGAGAGTAGAATCTGTTCAGAAACAGTTTTTACTTTTCGCTTTGAGGGACCTTTATGATCCAAAAGACTTCCAACATCTTCCTTCTTACAAAACCAGACTGAGCCTACTTAATTTAATGCCTCTCTCTTCTAGAAGAACACTGTTAAGTGCATGCCTAACCTTTGATATTATAAGTGGTACAGTCAATGTTGAAGCTCTCTCCAACAAAATTATTTTCAATGACCAACCAAGACGCACTAGGCATGCAACTCTGCTCAAGGAGTTCAATCACCACACTAACTATGCATATAACGAGCCCATAAATAGGTGCTGTAGAATTTTCAACTCTATAAGCAGCAACTACGCTTCGGGGATCTCTAAACACACTTTTAGAACAAACTTATTAAAGACCCTATCAACATCCTAATCCCACTTAATTTGCCCATCAATTTAGCTAAAATCAAAATAAAATATATTAAAGTAAAGTAAAGTAACTAAAATAAAAAGTTGTGTTGTATTTTGTTTTCTACTGTGTTGGAAAAAATTTGTATGTAATTGTTATGTTGTTATATTGAATTGTTAATGTATGTTGCCTTGTTTGGTAAATAAATTAAATTAAATTAAATTAAATTAAATTAAATATATATATATATATATATATATATATATATATATATATATATATATATATATATATATATATTTATATCATCAAAAAAATTCAGTGACTATTTCTCGGGAACGCGCCATCCGATTGAGCTGAACGTTAATGTAGATGCAGAATAGGTCCAGGTCTCACTAAATGTCAATTATCTTTAACCCTTTGGCACCGGCGGTCATTTTAGTGATATTTTTAATATACCTATTATTCCGTCCACAAATAATTTTTGCAAAACTTAAGGTAACGAAATAAATTTCGAACGTGTTTGAAATGTCAATCGGCTAATGTTTTGGAATTTTTTAACCCCATATGTGCGCTAGGTGCCTAAAAAGAGGTCAGGAAAATTAAAAAATTTTGAAATTCCGATAACTTTTGACAGAGCTATTCAATCAATATGATACTTTCAGAGCATATTGGTATTGTTTAGTTGTAAATTTGTGTGGGTGTTAATGAGCATGTAAGCAACCTTGTAGCTAGGGTAGGCGCTGAAAGTGAAAACCTTCAAATCATCGATTCTCCGGAAAAAATGTCGTTTCTTGAAGAAAAAGCCACTCATATATAAATCTTGTTTTGTCTACACAGCCAAAGTAAAAAATTTGAAATTTTACAACGGACACGCCTTTTAACCCTGTCCCAATTAACCTATATTTTTAGCATCAAAAACTTCTGTTCACGGAAACTCACGATCCGATAATCAGAATTAGTTGAATGTATTGGTCTTAAGTAGGACCAAGTCTGATAGAAGTAATTTTGAAATGCGGGCAATTTTGTGCCAGTGGTGCCATTTTGGAAAATCACTTAAAAAAAATTGCTGCTTTTGGCCCTATAAATTCTGATTCAGTCATTCGATTTTGACAAAGTTCACGCAGTAGCTGAATCTTACTTTAAACCACGTTTGGTAGAAATTTGGTTGAAAAATTCGGATGGAGCTGCCAGTTATTGTAATTTTTTTGTCTTTAATTTGAAAAATTCCTGAGGAAAATAAAACTCTTTGCCCTATAGCTTCCAGTACAGTCATTCAATCATAACGAAATTTAAGGGGGGAGATACATGTAACAGCTAAAACAAAAACGATTTTTTTTTTATTGCATTAAAGTGCTCGAAATACTCTTAAAATATACCAAAAGAAGTTTTAAAGCGATATTCGTATTAGTTCTCGAGTTATAGCCAGTTATAGACAGCGCGGCGTTCCTCAGGTCGGTGGAGCTTTAGAACTTTAAACGCGTTTTTCTCAGAGTAGTACTTTTTCAATTTCCGTACAAGATATCTCAAAAAATATTGAACCTATTCGGCTCAAATTTATATCACATGTACAAAAGAGTATTATCTCATCGTTGAACCTACATTTTCTTGTAATTTCGGAAAAATAATTAGTTTACCAATGTTTAAAACGTGATTTTTTTGAAAAAAAAATCGATTTTTTTTTAATCTAATATTAATGTAAAAATTTGATTTTTTTTCTAAATTTTATTGGTTCACCTATAATTATAGGTCTCATTAGCATATTTTTTTTTCTCTGAACGCTGCAAGTTTCTCGGAAAAGGCGTTAAGTTGTACGAGGCTGTTTTTGATGTGTTTTTTTCATTTGCTCGCATCGCCTCCATTTTGTGTTAAAAAGTTATTAAAAAAATATTTTCATTTACTATAAGATATGTACTTTGAGGATTTAATATTAAAAATTTTCTTAATAAACAATATATATATTTTAAGTCAATCTGAAATTAGCAATTTCTTTTCCATTTTACATGTATTTCCCCCCTTAAATGGCAAATAAAACTTATTGTAAGCAATATATTAATTTCAAAATATTGATAGAATTTCCAGCTATGGTTGTTTTTGTGTTTATTTGGCATACCTTTAATAAGCGATTTTATCATAGAGTTTTCAAATTGTAATGATAAAAAATAAAATAGAATAAAAATATATAGTGAAAACAAACACCAAATATTAAGATCTAGAAAATTTGAAAACTTTTGCGAATGGTAGCCCTAAATTCCTTTGCATCCCTATAACTTTCAATGGAGTCATCCGATCAATACGACATTCGTAGAGCAGGTTGACTTCAACGTAAGGCAGATGCGACATATTTTTTGCTACGGTGCTAGCAAAGAGCTGGCAGCACTAGGCGTTTTTGTTATTTTCGTTCCAATAAATGCTTGCATTAAGTATTTTCATCGCAAACATTTGCAATGAAAATAAGTAAACAATGTTCCAATTTTCAGAGATCTGCACATTTTTCGGATGACAACCCCAAACACCTTTCTATCGCTGTAAATTTCGATGAAGTCACCGAAATTAAAATAAGCTTAGATTCTTTTATTACTTAGGGAGTATTAGTTTGAAGTAGGAAAAGTTAGTAGTGGTAGAGCACTCACTCAAAATCTGTACAAATCCTCTACTGTTCTTCGAACATTAGTGTTTCTAGCGGTTCTGATGCGCTAGGGTTTTTTTTTTATTTAATATTTTAAAAAGTACTTTTCCAATTAAAGTCAATGTAAGATTGAAATTTTAATAAATATGAGTTTGACAAAATATATATTTATTTATTTATTTATTTACATATTCAACAGATAAAAATCCAACAACTGTATATAGAAACATATAATATATACAAAGAATCTACTAATGAATGAATGTAAAATAGAGAGCACAAAATAATAATAATAAAAAGATCAAATATCAAAAACAAAGTCAAGGTGAAAAAGGATAAATTCAAAATTAAGAAAAAAAAAAAAGAACAAAAAAATCCTGGAATAAGAGAGAGAAAAAAATGTAAGCCTATATATATAGAACAAACAGAATATCGAAAGCCAATTAAGAAAATCAAAATTAAAATTCATGTATCATATGAGCAAGGAAAAAAGATAAAAACGAACTAAATAGAAAAAGTAACGACTTTATCCTTTAAAATGGTTTTGAAACGTGACAAGGTCGGTGGCAGAGAACCTAGTCCGAGTGCATTATGCTGCCTAGGTATACGTAACAGCGGTGAAAAGCAGTACGTGTCAGTCCGCGCAAAAGGAACGTTAAATGTTAACGTGGATCAATTTGACCGATCCGTAACACGAACGGAAACCTGGTTGCAGAGGTCAAATGGGACAAGTTGACGGTGCAGTTTGAACAGAAGGCATTCATCGAGAAAAATTCTGCGAGATTTCAGGGATAGGCACTATACCCAAAGTAAGCAAAATTGAATTTGTAAAGCAGAGAGCGGGTGAACCCGCGTTGTACAGATTCAACCGCATCAATCAAATATTGAAAATGTGGACACCAAATTTGACAACAGTATTCGAGGATACTGCGGACAAAGGAGACAAACAAGTGTACACAAGTAGAGATATCTGTAAAATATTTAGAAGATCTCAGTATAAAACCCGAAAGTCTGGACGCTTTGGAGGTTATGTGCAAGATATGTTTATCAAATAAAAGTTTAGAGTCAAAAATTACTCCGAGGTCTTTAAAATTTAAAACGACTTCGAGAGAGGCTCCAGAAACGTAGTAAGAAAATAATAGTGGGTAAGTTTTACGCGTGAATGACATTTGGAGACATTTTAAAACATTCAAAGTAAGATGATTTGCATTACACCAGTTGATAAGAGTAAGCAGGTCATTCTGAAGTTGTAAGCAGTCTTCGAATGTATCGATTACTCTGAATATTTTTAGAACGTCTGCGTATAGAAGAGCAAAAGAGTTTAGCAGACCCGGGAGATCATTAATGAAAATTAAGAATAATAAGGGAATAATTTATAACAAACATTACATATATATGTGAGACCAAACAAATTTCTTCTTATACAACGAAAATTCACAAATAATTAAAATAAAAATTATCTACATATATGCAGCTTTTGTACTACCCAAAAACATTTTAACAGCATACTAAAGCACTGCAAATTTGCTGAGAGAAATAGATGTATGTATATGATCTCAGGCGCGGCACGCCGACCCACAAATTATTCTATGCATCGGAATAAAGAAAACTCTACTTAGCCAAGACATGAAAATATACGGTTCAGTGTTTCCGAAGTGGAAAAAAATGCGAACCGAACAATGATATGAAATAAAATTATCATATTTTATAGTTCAATTCGGATATACACAACAAAGTATCATGCATCGATCGCGACGGCAGCGAATATGATTTGAGTATAGGCTGCCGACCCAGAATAGGGCTTGCAGTGTATATAACCACGAATGACAAGGTCGTCCACCGGCCGCCCGCGAACTTGGATTTTGCAACGCAATTTTGATCTCGTATCATCGGCTTGCCGACCCGGAATAAATAAGAAGCCTAAATGTATGTTATCAAAGTGAATTGGTAGGAATCAGTGTTCCCACTTTCAAATTTTCGGCTGTATTAAATTTATTCAAAAAGTGTGTCAATATTGGTAAAAATGTGTCAAAAGACTCCCAAAAGTGTATTTGAGTCGAGGTACTAAAACTATAAATTATAATAAAAAAAAAGTCTAGCGCATCAGAACCGCTAGAAAACTAATTTTCGAAGAAATTGTCTTTGAGTGACAAAAAAATGTGGAAAGACGTAATACACTTTTTTGTAGAATCATATCAACCATTCCTTATCCAAAGCGACAAAACTCAACTATAACACAAATGATGAAAATGTTCAGTGCTGGCAACACTTTCCCAACGAAGCAGCAATAAGTTTACCATAACAAGCTCATACTGAAATCAACTTATCCTTTGAACTTCGTTCTCATCGGAGGATTTCATCGAAAGTTTCAGCGGTTAAACGTTGTTTGAGGCTGCCATCCGAAAAATGTTCAAAACTCGGAAAATTTAAAAATTGGTTTCTAATTTTAATCGCAAATACTTTGCATATGAATACGTACTTTGAAGCATCTGTCGGTGCAATATTTACGAAAATCGCTAATGCTGGTTACCCTGTGTT
Organism: Nemotelus pantherinus; assembly: GCA_963978885.1. Lineage (NCBI taxonomy): Eukaryota > Metazoa > Arthropoda > Insecta > Diptera > Stratiomyidae > Nemotelus > Nemotelus pantherinus. The sequence continues at coordinate 137,124,781 of OZ022264.1, read as the reverse complement.
AGCAGCAGAGCCAAATATATACCAAATCTGCTTCACGTTAAGTTAAACCCAACCAGTAAATTTCGTTTCGATTGAATCACTGCGCAGGAAGGTATACGGGTGAAAAGAATTTTAGGGTAACCACCCTCAAAACTTTTCAAATTTTTAAAGCGTTAATATTTTATGTTAATTTTCATTGCAGGATCATTCCCGTTTGCAAATCTAATGACATAAGCGCTCAGTAAAGAAATTCCACAAAATTACATAAATGGTCATAGCTGGCAGCCCTTTCATGTTTTTGGTACGGAATTCCTCCGACATTTAGTTTACATTAAGGTCCACTTACTGCATGAACTTCGGTTTGATTTCTACACTAGACTGGGAGTTATAGGGAAAAAAGCTTCATTTTGCTGAGCAAGTTTGCAGTTTGTTTATGAGACAAAAATCACCATAGCTGGCAGTCCTATTCTAATTTTTCAACCAAATTTTCACCAAATGTTACATAGAGTAAGATCCAAGTATGAATTTTGTTAAAATCGGATGGCTGAATCGGAAGTAATAGACAAAAAAGCTGTTTTTTTTTCTAAGTGATTTTTCAAGATGGTACCACTGCCACAGGGTTGCCCGCATGTCAAAATCACTTCTATCCGACCTGGTCCAACATGTCCTGTCAATATCATTATGATCGGTTAATCAGGTCGTCAGTTCTCGTGAACAGAACTTTCGAGTGCTGAAAATAGAGGTAATTTAGTGACGGGTTGCGGTTCTTGTGCAAATCGGAATTTTAAAAATTTCAATTTGACATGATGAACAAAGATTAAAATTTATCAATGATTTGAATTTTTTGTCATAAATCAAAAATTTTCGAGGAGGCTCAATGATTTGAAGGATTTTTGTTCAAGAGCCTGCCGTAGCTACAGGGTTACCTGCACTATCTTGAAAATCCATGTGTTAAATCTTAGCCAACGTCAATACGCTCTGCAAATTTCACGATGATCCAATGTTTTTGTCAGAACTAATGACAAATCAAAATTTGAAAAAAAATCCTTGCCTAATTTTAGGCACTTAGCACCCACACACGGCTCAAAATTTAGAACTCTTTATCATAGACAAGCTTGAAACCTAATTAGTTTTCATTCCCAATCCTTTTTTTTAACAAAAACTTACACTGCTTGGAAATATAGGAGTACCTCAAAATTCACTAAAACGCTCGCCGCCACCAAAAGGTTTAGGATATCTGAATTCTAGCAAGTCATGGACCTACCTACTATATATAATTTCAGCTCAATCGGATCGGCCGCTCCAGAGATTGTCCCGCTTAATCATTTTGCTGATATATATATATATATATATATATATATATATATATATATATATATATATATACATATATATATATATATATATATATATATATATATATATATATATATATATATATATATATATATATATATATATATATATATATATATATATATATATATACATATACATATATATATATATATATATATATATATATATATATATATATATATATATATATATTTATATATATATAAAGAAATATGAATTTTCGGCGAAACGAGTTTAATACTACTTTTCTTCGAAAATTAGTAAAAACTTAATTTGGAGCTACATACTATATTTATTGAACAAAAAAAAATTTCACAAATTACTAAAAAAAATATCACAAATTACTTCCGCTCTTTGTTTTCATCTGTATACTGCCATTAATATTGAAGCCACACAAAAGAAAATGTGGGTTCTTTGCGAATGTAAAAATGTTTGAAAGTTTTCACGAAATCAATACGGAGCGCTGAATATTTTTAAGGGAAGTCGCGCTGTTTTAAATTTAAAAAAAAATTATTCTTCGGCTTTAAAAGGAACCAGAAAGCTATCGAAATACTGATGATTTGATGAATATGATGAATAAAAGGATATGTTTTGAGCAAGTATGTTTTGGGTTTGTTTGGTTTCTTGCTTCCCAAAATTTCTGTTATCTTATCTCTTTCAACTCTTATCAGTTCTTTCTTACATTGTCATCCAAGTTTGATGCAGAAAAACCTCGTTTTCAAGTAAACTATAAGCTGGCAGTTTTTACTGCTAGAGAGAGGCGATTTGGTAGCCTCATGGCAGCAATATTAAAAAAAAAATGTATTTGCTGGATGACAAAATGCTCTTGACAAAGATTTTAGAATTAAGGATTTCCCATCACGCTGAGAAAATTCTTGGTGAATATCAAGGTGGTTTCAGACGTGGAAGATCGACAATAGACCAAATATTTACGGTCAAACAAATTTTGGAAAAATGCTGGGAATTCAACATTGATGTCCATCAAATATTCGTCGACTTCAAACAATGTACGTCAGCATCAACCGAACTGCATTATATAACATCATGCTACAGCTCGGAATCCCAGCAAAGTTGGTACGACTGGTGAAAATTACCATGACTGACTTCACGTCACAAGTGCTGATTCAGAAAAATATGACTAACTTGTTTTCGACGAATACAGGGCATAAAACAAGAGGATGGATTAGCTCCGGTACTCTTTCACTTAGCGCTTGGGTATGTCATCGGAAAAATCCCCGTTATCACGAGATGAACTCTATTATTTCAGTCGACACAGCTAGTAGCTTACGCTGATGACATCAACATTATGTCACGTTCGTTCAACGACGCCAAGGAAGTATTTGTAGCTCTAGACGAAACTGCCAAGGAATTTGGTCTTCAAATTAATGAACAAAAAACAAAAGATATGACTCAATCAAGGATAAGGACGCCAATAAGACAAAACATAACGATAGGGGACTATAACCTTGAAAACGTAGACAACTTCATGTACCTAGGGACGAACCTCTCGAAGGATAGGAATGAGCTTGACGAAATCAAACGACGGATTCAATTAGCCAATAAGACATTCTTTTCGGTGCTTCTCACTTTCAAACCTCGATGCCTACACAGGAATACGAAGCTTTGCATCCGTAAAACAATTATTAGACCTGTGCTATGCTAAGGAAGCGAAACCTGGACGCTGACCCAGGCATCTGAAAAAGCCTTGAATACGTTTGAGAGAAGGATATTACGAAAGATCCTCGGTCCAATACGGGAAAAAGATGGATGGCGAATCCGATACAACAACGAGCTGTATACCATATATGACGAGCCGGAAGTCTCTACCGTCATACGACTGCAAAAACTAAAATGGGCTGGCCACGTCGAACGAATGAGCGACAATCGAATCCCCAAACAGTCTCTCAAGGGGCGAGCGAGCGGGACCAGGCCAGTCGGTAAGCCACGCAAGCGCTGGGAGGATTCGATAGATGCTGACAGCAGGTCACTTTTGGGAGCACCGAACTGGAAGACGCGGTCACTGAACCGAGACGAATAGAGTCGAGGCATTAAAGAGGCTAAGGCTTGATTCAGGCTGTAGTGCCCCGATGAAAATGTATCATTTCGTCATAATTCATTGAGTTGCTGTATCATTGAAAAAGGCGATGTAACATCGATCGTGTTCGGACGTGCGTTAACTTGCTCTATGATACCTTTCCGTTTTGTACGACTTTGGCTCGGTATAGCCCTCTGATCTTCGCGCGAATTCCCCCTTTCACGGTTTTTCTGTTGAAATCAATCGGTTTCTCCGCGTACCGTATCTACACTTAGTGTTTTCTGACAACTTTTTTTTTCCTGAAAACTGTTAAGTGAAAATAACAGTCTATTTTTATATTCCAAGACATTTACCTCTGGATAGTGTAGTGTAACTTTTATTACCTTTACCACTAGATAGTTCAGGTTACCTTTTGTAAATACATCAGCCCATAGATAGTGCAGTGCGGCTTCGGTTACTACTTAATTACATTTACCTCTGGATAGTGCAGTGTAACTTTTATTACCTTTACCACTAGATACAGCAGTGCATCTTTTGTAAATTCATTAGCACATAGATAGTGCAGTGCGGGTTCGGTTCTTTAATGTCGCTAGTGTTACTGCCATCGTATTAGTGTGGTGACATATTTGAGCTTGCGTGAACTGGTTCTTTGTACATTAAACTGAAGTGGTGTGAAACTTTGATTAAACTGTGGTTTATTTAACAATTAAGCTTTGTAATCCTCTGCAGCTTCCAAGCTTGTTGGTTCAGTTTGAATCTGAAACACTAAACGCTGTGGTGTATAGTCCGGACTCTTACCATAAGCTTGCCGGAGTGCTGCCATTGCGCATATTTTGACAATTATTTTTCTTCTTGCGTGAATTATTGGTTTTCATTATTTTTGAATTTTTATCTTTATTTTTATAACTTTTTATGATGGCCAGTGCTTTGCCTCCGCGTGTGACAACAAATCCGATAACACTCCTTTCGTGATTTGCTCGCCTTTTGCGCAACAACATTTCACGCTGGATGTGTAGGCCTAAATGGCCGTATTGGCGACGCACTCAATAGCGCCTTAGAGCTGTACTGGTTTTGCTCACGCTGCCGTACTTCGTCAATGGCTCATTTTGTATCTAAATTACAAAATTCCAAAACGTGCCTCGAAGACGTTGCAAAGGTCTTAGCTGCTTCCGAGGAAGAAGTAAAACTCTTACTTAACGCTATTAATCCTCTACTGGATTCTGTGATGCCTGCCGCTGCTCCTACGTCATGTGTTTCTGTTGAAGCTGGTGTTCCTTTGGTCGGTGTTACAACGCAGAATAAACAAAAGGCTCGCGCACAAGCTGCTTCGTGTACCAAGCCTGCTACTTCTGTTGAGAGCCTGCTACGACTGTTGGTTCACTTCAGCCGTTTCTTGATCTTCCGGGATCTTGTATGGGACCGCTGGAACGTCTTCGGTCTCCTCGTGCCTCACCAGTCCCTCATCTCAACGTATCTGCTAGGAACGCTGATGCTGCTTGTGTTGCCTCATCTATTGTTTCTTTGCAATCGAGTCTACCTACATCTCAATTACATGTTGCTGTTAACGACTCCGCTGATAATCTCGCTTTGCATGTAGTCGCGCCTCCTCTCCAAATTTTTGTATCGCGATTTGCTTCTGATACTTCTGTGGTTACAGTCGAACGCTACATCTGCAAGAAACTTGGCTTCACTCCTCATATTTTAGATTGCGTTAAATTTACGAAAGATAGCCAGCCTAGAAGAAATGTGGCTTCTTTCAAAATAACATTGCCTGCCAACCTCGATATTGTCTCATACTTAAGGCTGATTTCAGAGTCACGCGGACCATCCGCGCGGACCATCCGCATGCGGATGTTCCGCGCTGACCAAGCGTTTCATTGTTACGCGGATCTCTTTTGAGTACAGTTGCGAATATGAATTCGAATACAGTGAAAGTTTGTATAATTTATTATTTGTGGAAGAAACGACAATCGAGTCAGAGGAGGAGAGCGCAGTTGCATCCTATAGTTGAACGAAGACTACTGGCTGGAACGTTTGCTTCATTGTACTCTCAATTAACTGATGATAACATGAAGTTCTTCAATTACTTCCGAATGTCAGCAAGCAGTTTTCATGAGCTATTAGGAAAACTAGAGAACAAGTTCATACGGTCTAATTTACGTCTAATCTATAGTCTATATTAATTTACGTCTAATCTATCTAGTATAATACGTCTAATTACGTCTTTCTATACTACCGATCGAACGATTAGCAATTACTTTGAGGTAGGAAAATAACATTATTTTTTTTATTTTTATTTGTATTTTCGTATAATTAACTCTAATCACAGATTTTTCAAAACTAAATTGTTGCTTCAAAACATAAAATGAATAAAAATCAAGTTTTTTTAATTTAAAGTGCATTAAAAAACTCTATATTGAGTAAAATGTTGCATTTTCTGTGAAATTACTGTCAGGAATGCTTATTATATTGGGAAGCAACCTGTTATATTCTCTTTGCATTTGTACTGATGGAAGCAACAAATTAATATTATTTGCTGGTTGAGAATTGGGTGACATTTTTCGAATATCCGCGGCTATCTTCAGAACTTCAGAACGAAACAAAAGTTTCTGGTCATTATTAAAGTCACTCAGAATTGGTCCCATTGAATTAAAAAATGCCAAGTCGTCGGTGCTCAACTCTTGCGTGTTTTTTTCAAAGAATGCCACCATTTTTTTTTCAAACTCAGACTCTTGCTGTGGTTTCTACCTTTTTACTAATGTTCGAAGAACAATAGTATTAAACTCGTTTCGCCGAAAATTCATATTTCTTTATTTATATATATATATATATCAGCAAATCGGTTAATAGAAGTAATCTCTGGAGTGGCCGATCCGATTGAGCTGAAATTTTCGAAGAACGTAGATGTATATAGTAGGTAGGTCCACAACTTTCTCAAATTCAGATACTCTAAACCTTTTGGCGGCGGCGAGCGTTTTAGTGAATTTTGAGGTACTCCTATATATCCAAGCAGTGTAAATTTTTGTTAAAGAAAAGTATTGGGAATGAAAACTAATTATGTTCTAAGCTCGTCTATGATAAAGAATTGGAAATTTTGAGCCTGGTGCAGGGTGCCTAAAAGTAGGCAAGGATTTTCTTTCAAATTTTGATTTGTCATTACTTCTAAGAAAAGCAATGGATCGTCGTGAAATTTGCAGAGCGTATTAATGTTGACTAAAATTTAGCATATGTTGATTTTCAAGATAGTGCGGGTAGCCCTGCAGCTACGGCAGGCTCTTGAAAAAAAAACCTTCAAATCATTGACCTTCCTGAAAAATTTTTGATTTTTGACAAAAACATCAAATCACTGACAAATTTTAACCTTTGTCCATCATGTCAAATTGAAATTTTCAAAATTCCGATTTGCACAAGAACGGCAACCCATCACCAAATTACCTCTATTTTCAGCACTCGAAAGTTCTGTTCACGAGAACTGACGACCGGATTATCCGATCATAGTGAAATTTACAGAACGTGTTGGTATTAGCTAGGACCAGGTCTGATATAAGAGATTTTGAAATGCGGGCAACCCTGTGCCAGTGGTACCATCTTGAAAAATCACTGAGAAAAAAAAAACGGTTTTTGGCCTATAACTTCCGATTCAGCCGTCAGATTTTGATAAGATTCATCCAGTACTTGGATCTTACTCTATATAACATTTGATGAAAATTTGGCTGAAAAATTAGAATAGAGTTGCCAGCTATGGTGATTTTTGTCTCCTAAATCTTGCAAATTTGCTCAGCAAAATAAAGCTTTTTTTCCTATAACTTCCGGTCGAGTATAGAAATCAGAACGAAGTTCACGCAGTAAATGGACTTTAATGTGAACCAAATGTCGTACAAATTTCGTACCGAAATCATGAAAGGGCTGCCAGCTATGACAATTTTTGTAATTTTGTTTAATTTCTTTACTGAGCGATAATGTCATTAGATTTCCAAATGGAAATGATCCTGCAATGAAAATTAACAAGAAATATTAACCCTAAAATTCTTTTCACCCGTATAACTTCCAGCGCAGTGATTCAATCGAAACGAAATTTACTGGTTGGGTTTAACTTAACGTGAAGCAGATTTGGTATGTATTATGCTTTGCTGTTGACACAGGCTAACTAGCATTAGCCATTTCCGTAAATATTGCACCAACAGATGCTTCAAACAACGTTCTCATATGCAAAGCATTTGCAATAAAAATAAGGAATTCTTTTTTAAATTTTTCGAGTTTTGAACATTTTTTGGATGGCAGCCTCAAACAACGTTTAACCGCTGAAACTTTCGATGAAATCCTGCGAAGAGAACGAAATTCAAAGGATACGTTGATTTGAGTTTGAGCTTGTTATGGTAAACTTATTGCTGCTTCGTTCGGAAAGTGTTGCCAGCACTGAATTATATGTGTTATAGTTGAGTTTTGTTGCTTTGGATAAGGAATGGTTGATATGATTCTAAAAAACAGTGTATTACGTCTTTCCACACTTTTTTGTAGCTCAAAGACAATTTCTTCGAAAATTAGTTTTCTAGCGGTTCAGGTGCGCTAGAGTTTTTCTCTTTCGATTCCACGGTTTTGCCTGATTATCAATCTCAGATTCTGCAGGATTTTGTGGAGAACTAGTTAGGTTTACCTCTGAATCATTTACTGAGCTTGCGTGTGCATCAGCTGACGATGCATTATTTTCGTAAAGAGATTCTTCAACTTGGTTTTCACAAGTTGAATCTAAAAACCTCAATTCATCATAATATATATATTTTTTTTATTTTCCGGGCGCAACTTCCAGACGGTTTGTTTTTCATTGCAGCTTTTGTTTTAAAATACGCATCTCGTGCAGTTTTCCAACGTTTCTGAATAAGGTTATCTGAAACAATTATTTTCTTTATTCTTAGATTCTTGGCAACTGGAAATACATTTACCGACATGCACTACTCATACAGAGTGGGAAAAAGCACTATAAGTGGAATAGTAAATGAGGTGTGCGCAATAATTTGGGAATTACTTCATCAAGAATGTATACCTGAGCCAAGCGTAGAAATGTGGAAACGTATATCCACGAGGTTTGGTTTTGCATTGGAGCTATAGATGGCAAGCACATTAGAATAATTAACCCTGTGGAAGGAGGATCGATGTTTTATAATTATAAGAACTTTTATTCTATTACACTGCTGGCCATGTGTGATGCGGATTATATGTTCACTTATGTGAATATTGGAGCATATGGAAAAAACTCAGATTCCTCTCTCTTCAAAAACAGCTTTCTATTTAGAAATTCAGAGGAGCAAAAGTTGAATATTGCTGGTCCTAAATTTTTACCAGGAAGCAATACTTCAGTGCCACATATCATTGTAGGTGATGGCGCATTTGGAATATCCAAACATGTAATGAAACCATATGCACGAAGAAATATGACACATTCGAAGAAGATTTTCAACTATCGGCGAAGCCGTGCAAGAAGATATATTGAGTCGACCTTTGGAATAATGTATAATAAGTTTAGAATCTTTCATACCCCTCTCAATGTAGGCTTCAAGACTGCAAAAAATATTGTCAAGGCTTGCACTGTATTGCATAATTTTATAAGAGTACGAGATGGCTACAGCGAGGAAGATACTCTTACGATTGAGGGATTGGCAGATGTAATTGATCCTCAAATTAACAGATGTGGAATTACATTACGTGAAGTATTCGCCAGTTATTTTTTATCAGATGCCGGTAGAGTCCCTTGGCAGGAGAGATCAATATATTAGACGCGATTATTGCGCAATTAAGAAGATTATATCGAAGAATATTAAACACCTTATATTATAACTAAAAACATATTTAATAAAATATTGAATACCAACCCAATACATGCTTTTTATTCGCATATGCCTCTCCAAATAGCTCAGTGCCAATGTCTTCCCAAGCACTCAATCGTGCATCTTTGTTTTTATAAAACAAGTCTGCGGGATCCCATATGCACCTCCTCAAACGCACTCCATCAATTACTCGCTCTGTATCAACTTCGGACATTTCGCGTTCCACTGTATTCGTCCGCACGACTGCTCCGCGTAACTGTGAAACGGTCAATAAGAACACTGCAATGTCAGCTCGCGGATGGTCCGCGTGCGGACGCGCTGCGCGGATAACGATCGGATGATCCGCGCGGACAGGAATCAGCGCGGATCATCCGCACCAGTCTGAAACCATCCCACAGGTTTCTTACATTTTCGTCCGCATGCGGATGGTCCGCGCGGACGGTCCGCGTGACTCTGAAATTAGCCTAAATCAACTTATCCTTTAAACTTCGTTCTCATCGGAGGATTGTATCGAAAGTTTCAGCGGTTAAACGTTGTTTGAGGCTGCCATCCGAAAAATGTTCAAAACTCGGAAAATTTTAATATTGGTTTCTTATTTTTATTGCAAATGCTTTGCATATGAGTACGTAATTTGAAGCATCTGTTGGTGCAATATTTACGAAAATCACTAATGCTGGTTACCCTGTGTCAACAGCAGAGCCAATATATACCAAATCTGCTTCACGTTAAGTTAAACCCAACCAGTAAATTTCGTTTCGATTCAATCACTGCGCTGGAAGGTATGCGGGTGAAAAGAATTAAAGGGTTAACACCCTCAACACTTTTCCAATTTTTAAATCGTTAATATTTGTTGTTAATTTTTATTGCAGGATCATTCCCATTTGCAAATCTAATGACATAATCGATCAGTAAAGAAATTCCACCAAATTACATAAATGGTCATAGCTGGCAGATCTTTCATGATTTTTGTATGAAATTCCTACGACATTTATTTCACATTACGGTCCATTTACTGCACGAACTTCGTTTTGATTCACTGCACCGGAAGTTATAGGGAAAAAAGCTTTATTTTGCTGAGCAAATTTGCAAATTGAGTGAGACCAAAATCACCATAGCTGGCAGCTCTATTCTAATTTTTCAACCAAATTTTCACCAAACGTTACATAAAGTAAGATCCAAGTACTGTGTGAATTTCGTTAAAATCTGATGGCTGAATCGGAAGTTATAGGCCAAAAAGCGGTTTTTTTTTCTCAGTGATTTTTCAAGATGGTACCACTGCCCCAGGGTTGCCCGCATTTCAAAATCACTTCTATCAGACCTGGTCCTGGCTAATACCAACATGTCCTGTAAATTTCATTATGATCGGATAATCTGGTCGTCAGTTTTCGTGAACAGAACTTTCGAGTGCTGAAAATAGAGGTGAATTGGTGATGGGTTGCCGTTCTTGTGCAAATCGGAATTTTAAAAATTTCAATTTGACATGATCGAAAAAGGTTAAGATTTATCAATGATTTGAATTTTTTGACAAAAACCAAAAATTTTTGAAGAGAGTCAATGATTTGAAGGATTTTCTTGAAAATCCATGTGTGTTTAATCTTAGCCAACGTCAATACGCTCTGCAAATTTCACGATGATCCAATGTTTTTGGCAGAAGTAATGACAAATCAAAATTTGAAAAAAAAAATCCTTGCCTACTTTTAGGCTTTTAGCACAAAATTTTAAATTCTTGATCATAAACAAGTTTAGAACATAATAAATTTTCATTCCCAATACTTTTCTTTAACAAAAATTTACACTGCTTGGAAATATAGGAGTACCCCAAAATTCTCTAAAACGCTCGCCGCCGCCGAAAGGTTTAAGGTATAAATAAATATATATATATATATATATATATATATATATATATATATATATATATATATATATATAAATATATATATATATATATATATATATATATATATATATATATATATATATATATATATGTATATATATATATATATATATATATTTATATATATATATATATATATATATATATATATATATATATATATATATAGATATATATATATATATATATATATATATATATATATATATATATATATATATATATATATATATATATATATATATATATATATATATATATATATGTTGATAAACAGATTATAAGTTAATTTATATTTTCAAACAAATAAATTGTATCGATACTAATTAAGTTCAACCCTGCATATGTTATTTCCATAAATTTATAAATTGATGATTGATAAAATTGATGAGTAAGTTTATTCACACTAGCAGAAGTAAAATTGAAAATATGCATATTGCAGAATCAGCAATTTGAGGTAAATACACTTGCTTGTACTTTGGTCTATGCAGAAAACAATAATTGTATTTTGAACATGTACTTTTACCAACTAAGCAAAAATTACTGATCGAAATTTAGTACTTAAGCAATGAACAACTTTGGTTCATTCTCTTTCAATCAATAAACGGCGATTATTCAGGTAATCTGTTGTTTTATTGATGTTACTATAATTTTAGGATTATAGTAATTTACGTCAATTAATTTTAGGATTAATTGAACATTTGGTCCTTCGAACCGGATTCTTGGTTCTAGTACATTCAATACAGTTTCGAGCGATTTATACGAAGATGCCAGCGGACACGGCCCAGAAGTTTAACCCAACAGCAGTGGAAAAGCAGAAATTTAATATCGACGAAGTGCATCGATTCGTGCGGAATTTTAAGAAGGATTCTTCTGGAAGACATTCGAAAAAATATTTTCAATGCAAGATTCAGTCATTGGAAGCAAAGTGGGCAAAGTGTGAAGAGCTGCATCATGAAGTCATGGCGATTAAGGCGGACAATTCGACTCTGTTGGAAGATTACGTCAGCACTTATGAAGAGGCAGAACGTTTGGTCGAGGAGTACATGGTGATGTTCCATGAACATGTGGTGGAGTATGACGACGTGTGCAGACAGGGTGAGCAAACCACTTCACTTCAGCCATTAAATCATGAGCAGGGTCCTGTTTCAAATGAGGGAGCAGTACCTCTGGAGCGGATTAAAATCCCCAAATTCAATGGGGACTTGAAGAATTGGAATTCGTTCCAGGACATTTTTAATGTGATGGTGCATCGTAGCGGAAATCTCGGGCCAGTCCAGAAAATGCAGTATTTGAAAGCGTCGTTGGTTGGAGACGCAGAGCAGGTGATCAAGCACCTGATTATCACTGAGGCTAATTATGAGGAAGCATGGTCATTAGTTGTTAAACGGTTCAACAATCCCAGAGCCATTGATAACGGCCTCATGGGGTTATTATGGTCCATCAAGCCATGTGGGCAACCCAGCGCATCACCAATAAAGGAGATACTCAACAAAACGAACGAGGTTTTGTGCAGTATTAAGACAACAGGGCAGAATATGGCAGATATATTATTGGTATATATGCTACAACAAAAACTTGATGTCGAGTCTAGCATCCAATGGCAGAATTCAATTGGGGCGTCAATTGAAGTTCCGACGGTTGAGCAGTTTCTCGAGTTCTTGTCCAGACGTCTTGCAGTGCTAGAGGCGATACAAAACAAGGAAATTAAGAAGACTGTCAAAGTCAATGCACTTACAGCCACATCGGTACCAAGGGTTAAGACTCTTGCAAAGTGCTCAATATGCAAAGGGGAGCATAAGCCGTTTGCATACAGAAAATTTACGGACGCCAGTGTTAACAAAAGACGCGAACTGATCAAACAAGCACGTTTATGCTTTAACTGCTTGAGCAGTCAGCATGTGGCTGCAGCGTGCCCATCTACGTCTCGATGCAAAAAATGTAATGGAAAGCATTACACTGCACTTCATCTAGACAACGAGACCAAGGAAAATACAGACACAGAAACAGCACAACAGCAAATCCAGCATGTGTCATCTTTCAAGACTTTGTCACCGAGCACAAGGAAGGTTGTACTTTTGGCAACCGCCATAGTATGGACAAAGGATAGTCTGGGCAATTACATTCCACTAAGAGCATTAGTTGATCAAGGCTCACAGAAATCGTTCATAACGGAGTCTGCGGCACAAGCTTTGGGAATTCCAAGGCTTCAAAGTAATATTAAAATATATGGAATCAGTGAGACTCCAATCAAGACAAAGGGCTTCTTGACAGTAAGTTGCAAGCGAAAGTGGTTACCTCAGGACATAAGGTTCAACTTGCATGTTTTACCCAGATTAACGACATGTTTACCACAGAGTAAACTCCGAGACTTGAACCTCGGGATGGAAAATGACGCACTGGCAGACCCCAGTTACAACATACCTGCAAAAATTGATATATTGCTCGGTGCAGATGCATATGGTGGAATTATTTCAAACGGCCTCAAAAAAGTTAGTAAAGGACAGTTGTTGCTTCAGAAAACATGCTTGGGTTGGATAATATCTGGACCTACAAATGTAGAAAATAAGGATGACGATGAATTTAGTCTGGTCACTCTTGAAGAATTGGATACAACTTTAAAACGGTTTTGGGAACAGGAAGAGTTGACACCAATGAATCCTATGTCAGAAGAAGAGAGGGAAACGGAACGGCATTTTTCGTTGACTACAAAGCGTGACATGACGTCGGGAAGGTATATAGTGCGCCTGCCCTTTAAACTGGAGTCTTCTCCAGCAACTGAACTACGCTCTTCGATGACAGCAGCCATGAAAAGTTTCCAAAGAATGGAAAATCGGCTATTAAAGGACGAGTGCTTAAAAGCAGAATATAATGACTTTCTGCAGAACTATTTGGAATTAGGGCACATGGAGGAGGTCCCGTCTAATTTAGTGTACAAGGAGCCATCGTATTACCTTCCTCATCATGCCGTAATCAAGCCTTCGAGCACAACGACGAAGGTCAGAGTGGTCTTTAATGCGTCTTTTAAGACTAATTCCGGGAAATCGCTAAATGATTTGTTGATGGTTGGCCCAACAATCCAAGACACTATATTTGATATACTTCTACGGTGGCGAACACATGCAGTAGTAATTACAGGAGATATAGAAAAGATGTTCCGCCAGATCACAGTTAATACAGCGGACACCGATTTTCAACGTATCGTGTGGAGACCCAAAGTTCCTGGTCCAATCAAATACTACCGCTTGAAAACGGTAACATATGGTACAACAAGCGCACCATTCCAAGCAGTGCGAGTGCTTCATCAGTTGGCTGACGATGAGAAATTTAAGCATCCAACTGCATGCGAAGTTATAAAGAAAGACTTTTACGTCGATGATTTGATGACTGGTACAGCGGATACAGCTAGTGCTATAGCTTTGCTGAGTGAAATAAAATCCTGTTTGGCAGCCGGCAAAATGAATATTCGGAAATGGGCTTCCAATCGAGACGAGGTGCTTGAGAGCGTTTCTTTGGAAGATAGAGCTGCGATTGGTCCAATCAGCATCAACATGGAGTCATTTGTTAAAACACTCGGTTTATTGTGGCATCCGAAAGATGATATTTTCTCCTTTAAAGTAGACATGTCCCACATTAAACAGGATTTGACGACTAAAAGAAACGTTGCATCAACAATTGCAAGACTATATGACCCACTAGGATGGCTACAACCCGCAATCATCCAAGGCAAGAAAATTTTGCAGCAGCTATGGGTACAAGGAGTGGATTGGGATGAAAACATTCCGGATAATATGATGGCAGATTGGTTGCAATTCACAAATCAGTGTCAAGCGTTAGAAAGGTTGAGAATTCCAAGGTATCTGGGAACTACGGCATCAGATCAGTTTGAAATCCATGGATTCTGTGACGCTTCAAACACTGCTTATGCAGCTGTTGTATATTTGCGTGTGGTATCAATGTTTCGAGATGTTCGGGTTTCCTTGATTACAGCCAAATCAAAGGTCGCTCCATTGAAAGTGCAATCTATTCCTAGACTGGAGCTGTGTGGAGCAGTGCTCTTAAGTAATTTGATTGCAAGAATTAAGAGGGTCATGAAATTCGGAAATGAAATACCAACCTTTTACTGGACCGACTCAACAACAGTACTGGCTTACATAAATGGACTGCCGATCAGATGGAAAACTTATGTGGCGAACTGTGTTAGTGAAATTCAAACACTTAGCAAGCCTTCTGACTGGCATCACATAGAATCACAGTACAATCCAGCTGACTGCGCATCACGAGGTATACCGCCCAATGAATTAATCAATCATCCCTTATGGTGGTCAGGTCCTCAGTGGCTATCAGAGCCATCAATCACATACAAGTCAAGAGCAGAAACTGAAAGGGCAGATTTAGAGCGGCGGGAAACAAGCGTTCACTTAGCTACTGAAAATTTAGAAGACAACATTCTAACTCGGTTTTCGAGCTATACTCGTTTAATACGAGTTGTAGCGTATTGCCTTCGTATGAGAGCCAAGGATTCTCGACGCACATTTCTGACTACAGAAGAGTTGAGGCAAGCAACTTTAACTTGCATTCGAATATCTCAACAGTCGTCATATAGAAATGAAATTAGAGCACTGCGTTCAAAGGGGTTTATTGATTTCGCATCCAACATCGTCCCGTTGAATCCATTACTTGATTCTGAGGGTATCCTCAGGGTGGGCGGAAGAATGGAAAATGCTGACTTACCGTATGATAACAAGCATCAGATACTTATTAGTCCAGACTGTCATTTCGCAAAGTTGATTGCGGAATGGTTTCATCAGCAAACACTGCACGGAGGACAGCAGTTAGTGATTTCAACGATTCGCACAAAGTACTGGATACCACAAGTGCAAAAGTTAGTTAAAAGCTATATACACAAGTGCATAAAATGCTTTAGGTGCAATGCCCAGACGCAAAAACAATGAATGGGGAACCTGCCGAAAGAAAGAGTTACACCGAATGGGGCTTTTTTGAACTGCGGTTTGGATTTTGCTGGACCTATAACTTTGAAATGGTCAGCTGGTCGTGGTGCCAAGAGCATGAAATCATATATTGCTTTGTTCGTGTGCCTAGTAACAAAGGCTATTCATCTCGAAGTTGTCAGCGATCTGACATCAAAGGCATGTATTGCGGCAATAAAACGATTTGTTGCAAGACGTGGATTGTGTAGGAATATCTACAGTGACTGCGGAACTAATTTCATCGGAGCAAGTAAGGAGCTCAAGGAACAATTCGCTAAGGTACGTCTAGAAACTGAAGCCTACTTAGCAAATGAGGAAATAAAATGGCATTTCAACCCTCCTCGAAGCTCCCACTTTGGAGGTCTGTGGGAAGCGGGTATAAAATCCGTGAAACTGCATCTAGTCAAAACCATAGGGAACACACTGCTCAATATGGAAGAAATGTACACCGTTTTGACGCAAATTGAGGCAGCTTTAAACAGTCGTCCTTTGAGTCATGTAAGTGATGATATTAATGATGAAGCAGCACTGACACCTGGACACCTTTTGATTGGTAGAAATTTGACAGCAATACCAACTGAAGTGCCAATAGGAGACGTCAACCTATTGAAGAAATGGAAGCTTACGCAGAAAATAGTAGTCAATTTTTGGAAACAGTGGAGTCGCGAATATTTGTCAAGACTTCAAAATAGATCTAAGTGGATGAGAAAACAAACGAATGTCAAGAGGGGACAACTTGTTTTAGTAAAGGATGAGAACTATCCTCCCACTAAGTGGCCACTCGCGAGAATAATTGATGTACATCCGGGTGATGACGGATTGGTACGTGTAGCTACGGTAAAACTCAGAGGTAATCTTACGAAACGTGCTGTTGCCAAATTATGCCCCCTTCCCGTTGACACCACTTCGGAGGATGAACATGACAATCACAATGACAGCCGGACGAGCGAAGAAAGCCAGGCAAATGATTCGAGCACGGAAGGCACAGCTGGTGACAGTCATCCAACTCGGCGAGCAATGCCAATTTCATATGCAGGGCTCGCACTGTTCTTATGCATCGCATGTCTTATACCGTTTACACAGGCGCTACAAACGTCCAAAGGAATTGATCAGGATAGCATCCAAGCAAACTCTAGCCTGACCTATTTAAAGGGTGGTCTAGTGATAGAAAATTTAGGACAAGCTTATTTAAGCAAAGGGACCTTGCAGCTGAAACTTGTAATGAAATTGAGTGACATAAGGAGGGACGAAGATAACATCAATGATGTATTAAACAACATCACTAGACTTTGTAAGGGAGGATCTGCTATAACCGAAGAGATAGACTGCAAGGATTTAATAGACCACTTAACATCTTATGTGAACGAGATTAAAGACAAAATCAGCACGTTATATTTCATGCGAACTCGACAAAGGCGTGGCGCATTGGGAAATATTCTCACTGCAGTTTTTAGGGTAAACGACGAAGTTTATAAGGACATTGAGACACTGACTACCAACCAACAAAATTTAAGGAACATGCTAGAAAGGGGAAACAAATTGATGTTGCGAGTTACTCACATGTGGAACAAAACCAATTCTCATGTGGATATTAATTTGAAGCATTTCAATGAAAGACTCAATACCGTCATATCCCGAATTAATGAGTATAACAACAGGTACAAAGCAACAGATCACAACAAGATTAATCTTCAGTTCCTGGGAACCTACCAACGAGCGCTCAGTTACTTGCAAAGCATATTCAACAAATACTCATCAATTCTCGAATCAGTCTACAATATGAAAGATATCTTGAATATAGTTCCCACAAGAACTGTTAGATCCACCATCCATGCAACAGAAAGTATTTTACCACCTTCTATGAAGGTATTACATATATCTCTCAAACCACTGAAAGTACAACATGAAGCAGAAACATTAAACATCATTGGATTCCTCCCTATAGTCGATATTCATAAACTTGATCTGTTCAAAGCTTCAGCCATACCTCACTTAATTAGCAATCGAACCTATGTAGTTCAAGATGTCACGACCAATATTCTGGGAGTAAGTTTTGATCAACAAGTTTATTTGGAGCTCAATGAATCTCAATTTGACGATTCTATTATGATTAATGAAACCAGCTTCGTAATCAACTCCAATATGCTATATCATATAAAGAACAAACCAAACTGTCTGATTAAGGAAATATTCAATACCTTCGACGGAGAATTCTGCTCAAAGCGTATCTTCACCTCTAATTCTTCAAACATACTTTGGAAGCAGCTATATGCCCGCAACAAATGGTTATTTGTCACTGCCAAGCCAATACCAGCACATCTTATCTGCAACGGAAACCGAGAAGAGGTCGTTTTAAATGGAACAGGCATGTTAAACTTAAAACCAGAGTGTGTCTTCATATCGGCACAATATACTCTATCCGCCGATAGACAAGAGTTCGCCAATATCGCATGTTTGATTACGAAGCCGATGCAAATAGCTCCAAACATAAATGTATCATCAGCCCCGGAAATTCAGCTGAACGAGATTTTAAAACCATCCGAGTCGTTCGTGACTTTAATCAATCAAGCTGAGGACATACAACAGTCTACAGATGAATTAATTTGGGCCCGAATACGCAACCACCATTCGATTGCGGCAACTTCAATTACAATGTCAACACTGCTAATCATGGTCCTCATATGCAGATATCTTTACCGCAACAGATTCAAATGCAAGACCACGCAGCAGCACACTACACCTCGATGGTTTGATTCTGACACCGCCGAAACTGCACCGAAACAGCAATCCAAGGAGTAGTAAGAACACTAGGTTCTTGGTGGGCGGAATGTTGATAAACAGATTATAAGTTAATTGATATTTTCAAACAAATAAATTGTATCGATACTAATTAAGTTCAACCCTGCATATGTTATTTCCATAAATTTATAAATTGATGATTGATAAAATTGATGAGTAAGTTTATTCACACTAGCAGAAGTAAAATTGAAAATATGCATATTGCAGAATCAGCAATTTGAGGTAAATACAGTTGCTTGTACTTTGGTCTATGCAGAAAACAATAATTGTATTTTGAACATGTACTTTTACCAACTAAGCAAAAATTACTGATCGAAATTTAGTACTTAAGCAATGAACAACTTTGGTTCATTCTCTTTCAATCAATAAACGGCGATTATTCAGGTAATCTGTTGTTTTATTGATGTTACTATAATTTTAGGATTATAGTAATTTACGTCAATTAATTTTAGGATTAATTGAACAATATATATATATATATATATATATATATATATATATATATATATATATATATATATATATATATATATATATATATATATATATATTGTATCGATTTATATCTGACCTTAAGTCAAGTATAAATGATAGACTGATCTAACCTTAGGTAAGATCTGAAGCACTTAGGCCAAAGTTTATCACCGATCCTTAAGAAGGGTTAAAATGAATTTTATACAACACTATCGAATTAAACGCCTCGAAGTATTGTGCAAAAGTGAGATTCTTTCTTACAGCAATGTGACTTAAATAGTAAAAACATATCTACAAAATTGTCCCTGTAAGCATATGTATCAAATTTCATCTAAGAACTTAATTCATACATTGTAAACGATTTCGAATGCTTGCGCATGAAAAATTCCAAGCGCAAGCATATTTCTGTCGTGCTCGACTCATGCATCGAAGACCGCAACGTAAACAATCGCAGATGCTTGCGTACGTAGAATAGTATACGCAAGCATATTTTATGTCGCTATCCAAGAAGCTGAAGAATGTGCAACAAAGACTGATAATTTTTGTCGATGCAACAATATTGCTTTGTATATGAAATTTACGTTATAGAATAGCATTGAATGTGATGAAATTTTACGTTATCGAATGGAATTGAGTTTAGGTTTGTTGAATGTAATGAAACTTTACGTTATCGAATGGAATTGATTTTAGGTTTATTGAATGTAATGAGATTTTACGTTATCGAGTGAAAATGTAATGCTATTGAATTCTTACATACCGCCCACCAAGAACCATATTTTTGGTTCTTTTACAGTGTGGTTTCTGAGCTATACCATCTTGGTTTTTCCTTACTATTGATTGTACTGTTTTGTCTCTTAGTGTAATAAATGCCTAAACTAATCATGAAACTAAAAGTAATTATAAGTGAAATAGATGTCGACGCAATGTGACGACGTAGCGGCTTCCAGTAGGTTTCTGCAAACTCCTGCTCATTATCGTAGGCTTTTTGTATTAGGCTTGAAAACGAATCAGATACCTGAAGCAATAATGAACCGTTAAGCACTGGAATAGTATCGGTGGAAAATGTACTGAAGTTTGTCATGACTGGCTTAAAGTATACATCAAGCGGGACTAGGGTCACAGCTTTTTAATCTTTTCTTCCCCACCACAGTAGCAAGAACTAGAACGGCTATACTGGTGAGGAAGAGTATCCACGCTTACCTTCTTTCTAATTTCAGCACGGACGACATGACAGTGGTGGCATGCGAGGGGGACAAAGAGGAGCATGTACTCCTAGTATCCGCCTACATGGCTCACGACAGAGCAGCTCCGCCGGAGGAGATAGTTAAACTCACCGCGGAGACACTCAAGAAGAACGAACTGCTGCTTGTGGGGACGGACGCGAACGCGCACCACACAGTATGGAGCAGCAAAGATATCAATGAAAGAGGTGAGTCTCTACTCAGTTTTATTATAAACCATAATCTAGTCGTAGCGAACCGAGGAAATGTCCCTACCTATAGGGGACCTCGTAGTGAAAACGTGCTAGATATAACTCTGCACAATGACTCTAGTGAGCAGTTAATAGAGAATTGGAGGTTTCTCGAAGGCCCATCGTTTTCTGATCACTGTTATATAAGTTACTCTTTAAAACTCAATGTTACTCGCAATTACCGTCCGTTTCGCAATCCCAGAAATACTGACTGGCTGAACTTCGAACGGGAGGTGAAAAATGGCCTAGGCCCTCCTCAGAGGATTGGCGGTGTAGCTGACCTGGAGGCTGCGGTTAACGCACTTACGTGTAAACTCGTTAAAGCTTTTGCACGTTCCTGTCCCCAAGTCCGTCCGAGGCGCAAACCCAAGCCACCCTGGTGGAACAGGGACCTGGGTGGTCGCAGAGGACAAGTTCGTGAATTGTTCAAGTTAGCCAAAGCAGCTGACTGCAATGAATGCTGGGACGAATACAGGGACGTCCTTAAGCTCTATAAATCAGAAATCAGGAAAGCCAAATGGAGCTCCTGGAAAGAGCTGTGCGGTAGAATCGAGACCTCATCGGAAACGGCGAGACTTAGGAATCTGCTGGCTAAACGCCCTGTCACGCCTAGCCTGCTTTGTAAGCCGGATGGGGAGTGGACAAGCAGCGGCTCGGAAACGCTGAGGGTCCTCGTAGACACTCACTTCCCGGGCTGTCTGGATGAACCCGCCCCCTCCACTTGTCAGCAGACGTCTGAACTGCATGACACCGAAGGCATTGGCGAAGTCATCACCAAGCCGAGGCTGGTCTGGGCAATTGAAACCTTTAAGCCCTTTAAGTCCCCAGGTCCGGATGGGGTCCTACCGGCCATGCTCCAAAAGTCAGGTATGCTTACCATTACCTGGCTCATGCAAATTTACAAAGGTTGCTTAGCACTAAGCCACGTGCCTGCAGCCTGGAGGATCGCTAAGGTTGTATTCATACCCAAGGCAGGTAAAATCAACCATGCTTACCCGAAGGACTACAGGCCAATTAGCCTGACTTCCTTCCTTCTTAAAGTTTTTGAAAGATTACTGGATCTCTATATCAAACAAAGGCTTGGTTCTCAAGCCCTATCGGATGCCCAAAACGCATACATTAAAGGCAAATCCGTAGAAACGGCTCTCCATAGGGTAGTTCTCGAAATAGAAAAAGCACTCCGCTACAAAGAATTCACTTTGGGAGCTTTTCTAGATATTGAAGGCGCCTTCAATAATGTGCACACAACAGCCATTATGGAGTGCCTCCGTGCAACCAACATCCACCCCTCTATTTGTAGCTGGATTAACAATCTGCTTAAGCAAAGGCTCATAACAGCTGAGTGGGCGGGGTCACAGATCACTAGGAAGGTCCATAGAGGCACGCCGCAAGGAGGAGTTCGATCCCCTCTCTTATGGAACCTGGTTGTAAATACAATTTTGGATAAACTGGAGCGCAAAGGACTCACGGTTGTGGCCTATGCCGATGACATCGCGATATTAGTCTCGGGTAGGTTTCCGCACACAGTTGGCCAACTCATCGAGTATGCTCTGGGGCTTGTTGAGGAATGGGCAAATAACGTGGGCCTTGGCATCAACTCCAATAAAACTGAACTTTACTTACTTTTCACAAGGAAGTACAAAATTCCTGAATTACCTCCAATCAGGTTGGGCGGCGCCAGCTTAAGCCTCAAGTCGCAAACTAAGTACTTGGGTCTTATTCTGGACAGCAAGCTCACCTGGAAGGCGAATTTGGAGGAGAGAGTAAAGCGGGCCAGCAATGCGATTTACGCCAGCAGGAGAGTGCTGGGTAAAACGTGGGGTCTAAGCCCTGCCTTAACACACTGGACCTACATGGCAATAGCCAGGCCTATCCTTGCGTACGGATGTTTGGTCTGGTGGCCAGCAGTAAATAAGACTACCTTTGCTAGCATGGCGAACAGAGTTCAGTGGCTGGCGGCTCTCTGCACTACAGGTACCTTAGCCTCGACTCCTTCGTCTGCTTTGAATGTCCTGCTTCATCTCCCTCCGCTTGACCTCTTCGTGAAGGGCGCTGCCGCAAAAGCTGCTGTCAGGCTTAGGGAATCGGGACACTTTGAGCCACGATCCTTCGGCCACAGCAGAATTGAGCGGGGGTACGCAGGTAGCACCGACTACTTGGTCCCCACTTTGTGCTTCGAGCGCGGATATCAGGCGACCGTGGGGGATGGGCAGGAGTGGAATCGGCAAATGGGCGCAACAACTCTTAGCATCTACACTGACGGCTCTAAAACGGCTGCCGGAGTGGGTGCTGCAATTTCTTCCGCAGAGGCAACTATGGAAGCAGCTTTTAGGCTTCCTAACCATTGTAGTATTTTCCAGGCGGAGGTTTTTGCGATACGTAAAGCCGCAGACCTAGCATACGCCGGAAATACCACAAATGAAGAAATCAACATCTTTACAGACAGTCAGGCGGCGGTTAAAGCACTGATGTCTTACACATACAAATCGAAGTGTGTACTTGACTGCATTCAGGCCCTGAATAGACTGGGCAACAACAGAAGAGTCAGGATTTTCTGGGTTCCTGGTCACAAGGGCATTGAAGGAAACGAGAGGGCGGACGCGCTGGCTAAGCACGGAGCCAGCCTTCCCCTGTCAGGCGCAGTTAACATTCCTACTCCAATCCAAACAATCAAATACTCGATCGACTCCAATATGATGCAAGTTGCTACGTGCAGGTGGCGTGCAACCCAGACATGTAAGCTAACCAAAATCATGTGGGGATCGTACAATCTTGTAGCTACTAAGTACCTGCTCGAATTAACGCGGACTGACTGCAAGCGGCTGGTCGGCATCATTACTGGCCACTGTCTTGTAGCAGCTCATGCCATGAAAATGGGACTCCTAACCAGCGACATCTGTAGGAAGTGTCAAGAGCCGGGAGTCTCAGAAACAATACAGCACCTTCTGTGCCACTGCCCAGCACTGGGGAGAACCAGGCAGCGCTGCTTCGGTGAGCCCTGGCTGGTGGATCTCTCACATGTGGCGGAGCAGAGGCTGAAAGACATACTTCAGTTCGCAAAAAAGTCCGGGGCCTTCGATGGCCGTTTGGACTGAACTTTCCTTCTCCGGGTCCATTTATCTGGTATCACTACGGACCAATGGGTCTATATGTAGCCCTGTGCCAGCCAGCTAACCTAACCTAACCTATACATCAAGCGTTGAAATAATTTTGGGATTCTTTGCTAACAGGAGAGCTTCTGATGTAGATAGTGAGCAATCTGGTGTGAGTTGAACAATTCCTGCTTCTTCGAGTAGGATCTCAGATCTGTTGCCGCTGCAGACTGCATGCGCTACGGTTGGAGACGGGGTAATATACAGCCAACAGTTCGGTTGGTACATTTTCTTCCAAATAATAGAATGTGTGTGAAATTGTTGAGTTGGGCACTTTGTTCTTCCGTGTGTATTATACACTTCTGTTATTACGCAATTCGGGTGTGCCTGGATGTCATATAATGCTCTCAGCTGGACCATAACTGTTTCGTCCCTTATAACTAGGCTTGTTCTGAAGTCGTCTTCGGTCATTTCAAAATACTTCTGAGAGTTGTAGTTTATCGCGAGAATTCCTTCATGAAATTTATTTATGACAAAAGAATCACCAGAGGCCCGTTGTGGTACTGGAAAGACCTTAATTAAATCGTATTGATTGGTGTCGTAAATTGGGAAATGTCCTTGGATAACTGTAGCGTCCTCTGAACGTTCAATTTTTGCTGCCACCGTGGATTTGTGGAAAATTTTTAACGTTGCGGGTAGTAGTAGTTCAGTTTTGTTCACGACATCAACTACATCGATGATTTGCGCGCATTCCCATATATCGGTTTGATCTAACATTATTTTCCGCAAGCAGTTGTATTTATTGTGCAAATAATTCGTTCGTCCAAATAATTTCTTGCATCCTGATAAGCGCTCAAAAAGTGTATGTGAATTTTATTGTGATCTATGTGAATTTTATTGTTGAAATCATTAATTTTCGCAATACTCTTGTTTAATTGTGAATGGAAACGTGATAATTGATCTGCAATACGCTGGTTGGTGTTATCTAGAGTTTTCATTGCCTTTAACATCAACTTTCCTTGTTTGTCAACAGCTCGACGAATGTTGAGCTGGTTGTCGGATAGATGATTAATTTCTTGATATATCTCGTCGTTTACTCCAAAGATCTTAGTTAGGAGGTTTCCTAACAATCCTCTTCGTAGGCGCGTTTGAAGGAACTGAATTGATTTGATTTCATTGTGTATATTATCTGTCATCAACTGTAAATGCCGATTTAGAACCTTGCACTGTATCTCATCGTTTATTTTCTCCCCTGTGGAGCATAGTTCCAGCATGTTCTGATTTACCTTCATGGTTCGTTCCTTGTCTTCTTTAAGGTCGGAGTATGGAATTCTTAGATTAAGTTGCAAGATTCCTTTGTTCATGAGAGCGTGACCTATGCGTTCTACGTAAAGTCCACCAGATAATTGGGTAACGTTCACCAAAACTTCAGCTGCCGGCATCAAAATCGTACAGATTGTCAATAGACTTAGCATGAGAGCTGGCCAAGAATGGAATCCCAAACTGGTAGTTGCTACATGAAGTCTTCTCGCGACGGCTCCTCCCTCATCATTTTCAGCAGTGCTCACTTGTTAGTTGGCGGGTGCTTGATTATTGTCTTGAGTTGTGTCATCGATCGGTAAAAGGCACAATTTAACAATGGGTCGTTTTGTCAAATGATCACGCAGTTTGATAGTTGCTACACGAACACGTCCGTCTTCTCCTGGATGAACGTCTATGATTCGTGCTAAAGGCCATTTTGTAGGTGGTGTGTTTTCGTTTTTCACTAGAACAAGTTGTCCTGGTTCAAAGTTTTTCTGCGGTTTCAGCCATTTAGGTCTCGCCTGTAACCTAGTGAGGTATTCTTTGTGCCAGCGATTCCAAAACTGAAGTGATATTTTTTGGGCGAGCTGACACCTCTTCATCAGAGATATGTTGTCAGGAACTGATTTTGGAATCGTGAACATCGAATAACCGGTCAGGAAATGCCCTGGTGTTAAAGCTCCGTTGTCGTTTATGTCAGCGCTTAAAAGTGCCAAAGAACGGCTGTTGAGACACGCATCGATTTGCGCCAGAGCTGTGTACATTTCCTCTACATTTAACAAGGTTTCTCCGAATGCTTTAGTCAAGTGTCGTTTAACTGATTTGACGCCCACCTCCCATAGGCCACCAAAATGAAACCTTCTTGTAAATCATCTTTAATTCTTTACCAGCCGAGATGAAATTAGTACCGCAGTCACTGTATATATTCCTGCATTTGCCTCGTCGCGAAATGAACCGTTTAATAGCGGCGATACATGCGGATGTGGTGAGGTCACTCACTAATTTCAAATGCATGGCCTTGGTTGCCAAGCAGACAAAGACTGTTATTTAAGCTTTGGAGGTTTTCGTACCTCGACCACTGGACCATTTTATATTGATTGGACCGGCGAAGTCTAGACCAGTAGACCAAAATGGCTTATTTAATGTTACTCGATCGATGGAAAGACTGCCCATCAACTGTTGCTTCGGTCGAGCATTGCTTCTAAAACATACCATACATTTATGAATGCATGCTTTTACCATCTTTGGTGCTCCTAATATCCAGAATTCTTGACGTACGGTGTCCAAAGTCAATTGTGCTGATCCGTGTAGTGTTTGTGATGAAAATGGCTGATAATTATTTCAGATAACTTGCTCCGGTGACTCAATATAACTGGATATTTTGCCGCTATACTAATAGTTGAATTCTGTAACCGTCCGTTCGCCCTGAGGACACCCGTGTTGTCCACATAAGGGTTTGTTGTAGAATTTGTGATTTGGAGTCAATTGGCTTTCCCTTAGTAAGTCTCTTAATCTCGGCTTCGAAAGTCTCATGCTGCGAAATTTTAATGCATACCAGTTTTGCTTCCTGTATTTCTTGATCTGTCAGAAAACGTTCAAATCGGGTCTGTTGCATGCGATGATATGACAGCCACCGTCGGCAATAAGCTATATTTCTTAAGAGTTTGGAGTAGCTTGAAAATCTATTTATTATGTTAGTGTTTTCTTCTGATGTTGTGGCAAGCATGGTTTTTCGCATTTCCAAATGAGTAGGGTGGTCGTTAAGTGATTTGGGGAATGTAATTTTCGGAGAATGTATGACACTTGGGCCATTCCACCATAGTTCAAAGTCCTTAAGTTGAGTCGATGAGAGTCCACGTGATGCGCAATCAGCTGGATTGGCCTTGGATGGTATATGATGCCACTGATTGATGTTGCTGGCCGACTGTATTTGACTTACTCGATTTGCCACGTATGTGTTCCAACGGTTTGGGTGATCACTAAGCCACGAGAGGACGACACTCGAATCTGTCCAATAGTGTACTGCGATATCGGCGCAGTTGCGGAATGCTGACCTAGTTTGTTCGATCAGCTTGACTAGCAAAGACGCACTAGATAATTCCAGACGTGGGATAGTTTGAACTGCTATAGGTGCCACTTTGGTTTTTGAAGTTAATAATTTGACAATGAGCGTATCTTGCCCAACCTTCTTGATCCGAATGTATATTACTGCCGCTATTGCTTGCCTGGAAGCGTCACAAAATCCATGGAGCTCAAATTGATCACTTGAAGTTGTGCCGATCCAGCGTTGAACCCTTATGTTTTCGATTGCCGGTATATCGGATAGATAACTTCGCCATTCTTCGCCCAAATCGTGGGGCAAAGGGTCATCCCAATTGAGTTTCTGTAACCAAGCCTTTGCATAAATATTTTGCCCTTTACAATTATTGGTTGAAGCCATCCTAGAGGATCGAACATTGTCGCCATAAAAGATGCTACTGCTCGTTTGGTAATCCTCTCTCCAGACTGAAATCCCTTAGCGCTGATGATGAAAACATCTTGTTGCGGGTGCCATTGTAAACCCAGAGTTCTTATGGTATCTTCTGCTGTGAGACTGAGTGGGTAATCTATTCCTCTGGCATCTGCCGGTATTTCCCGAATGACCTTGTTACAATTCGAATGCCACTTCCGTAAATTAAATCCACCCATCTTTAACAATTGGGTCAATTCGTGATACAACGATATTGCTTCATCGGGTGTGTCAACTCCTGTCATCAAGTCGTCTACGTAGAAATCGTTAAGCAAATAGTTCACTGCTCTTGGAAATCGGTTCTTTTCATTGGTTGCCAGCTGTTTTAAGGTGCGAATTGCTTGAAACGGTGCACTTGCTGTTCCGAAAGTCACAGTTTTAAGCCGGTAGTGTCTGATGATGTCCGTTGTTTGGGGACGCCAAACAATTCGTTGATAGTCTGTGTGCTTTGCATTGATTTGACACTGCCGATACATTTTTGCTATGTCGGCTGTAAGGGCTATTGGATATAACCTCCTTCTTAAAAGTAGTGTGACCAATGTATCCTGAATCGTTGGGCCCACTAGTAGGATATCATTTAATGATTTCCCTGATGACGTTTTAGTAGATGCGTTGAATACGACGCGTAATTTCGAGGTAGTACTGTTTTCCTTCATGACAACGTGATGGGGTAAATAATAGGACGAGTTGTTCACTTCACTCTTCGGTATTTCTTTCATGTGGTTTGAATCCAAATAGTCCTGTAGACACTTGTTATATTCGACCATTAGCTTTGGGTCTGCTATTAAACGCTTTTCCGTTGCACAGTTCCTTTGTATTGCGACCTTTTGCGATGCTGCTAATTGACTGCGTGGGTCTCGTTTAAATGGCAGCTCAACCTGAAACCTCCCATTTTCAAGTCGTTGGGTGGTTCTACAATAGTGACCCTCTATTTCTTCTTCTTCTTCCTTGGTTGGAAAATTCTTTTGTTCAGGCTCTTCTTGTTCCCAAAATTTCCGGAGCATTAGGTCAAGTTCCGCTGTGCTTACCATTGCAATGGTTTGGTTTAACGATTTGCTGTTGACGGTAGGACCAGTTAATATCCATCCTAATTTAGTTTTTTGTGCTGTAGGATGTCCTCACCGTACGCCCTTCTGAATTATGTCTCCATAAACGTCAGCTCCTAGTAGGACGTCAATCTTTGCACTGATGTTATAGTTAGGATCAGCCAGTTCATCAGTGTAGCACTTTAACTTGAGGTCTTCGATGTTCATTGATGGTAAGTTGGATGTTATACGACCCAGAATTAAAGCGTTGGTAGTGATGGTTTTGTTGGTCTATTTTTCCTTGATTATCAATGGAATTTGCCCATGGCATTTTCTTGATGAGCTACCTATGCCAGTTATGATGATGTTGGCATGGTCTCGTCTGAATCACAACCTTTGTGCAGTTTCCTCCGTCACGAAAGAATTCTGGGAGCCTTGGTCCAATAGTGCTCTAAGTTGTACGTACTGTCCATGCACATTTTTTACGTTGATGATTGCCGTCGCCAGTAAAATATTCCATAGACTTCGACCATTCACGTGGTTGTTTTATACCTTGACTCCGCTGGATGCACTTACTTCTTTTACTTCATGGCCCCTTGTTCCAATACCGCCATTCATATGAAGCATTGAGTGGTGCCGTTTATTACATATCTTGCATAACGAGGTTGATTTGCATTCGTACACTCGATGGTTCTGAAGGCAGTTGAAATACAAGTTATGGGTTTTCACTAATTCCCTACGCCTTTCGATGCTCATTCCTTGGAGTTTTCCGCACTTGTAGATAGGATGGTTGTCTTTGCAGACTGGACATTTGTTGATGCTTTGGGCCGTCACATGTACCCTGGTTCCTTGCCGCTTCGATGGGTCTTCCTCTCCGATGACTTCTAGTGATCTAAATTTTCGTTCCAAAAAGTTTGCGAAATCCCTCCAAACTGGGATTTTCGTTTGAACTCCACAAGACAGTTCCCAGTCCTTTCTTGCTCCCCAATCCAGTTTTTGATCATTGGATACCACGTTGAAGTTTCTATACCAATACTATCAATTCCGGCCATCATCTCGTTCGCCGTATCCAGAATCTTCTTGTATCCAATTGCCGACTCCGATTTTATTGTTGGCAAATTCATGAAGGCTTGTAGATAAGCTGCCAGTATGATTCGCTTATTGTTGTAGCGAACCTGCAAGAGCTGCCATGCTTTGCCGTAGTTGGCTTCAGTCATGCTCAGATTCTCTATCAAAACCTTCGCTTTTCCTCCAATTGAAGTAAGGAGTTATTGCAATTTCTGTATTTCCTTTAACTGCGAATTTTCATGAACTAGTGGTTTAACTAGGTCATGAAATGTTGCCCATTTAAGATAATCCCCTTCAAATTTTGGGATTCTAATCCGCTCCAGACGTATGACGTCGTTTACTGAAGTTTCCGATGATTAAGCCACTTGTTTCGTTTCAGGAGGTTCATCCTTCTTCTTGAACTCTCTGATTGCTTCTTTGAACCTTGTCATTAGGTTCAGCGCTATCTCTTCTGCTGTTTCAAAGGCTGTGTTGTAGTCTTTGAGTAAGGCTGGATTGTGTAGTTTTAGATTGTACACAATCGGATATAACTCCTTGCATTTTTCCCAATAATCTTGCAAGCGATCCAAACGCACTTCGAAATACTGCAAGCTGTGTCGCTCCTTAGGGTCCTTATAAAAAATCGTTTTTATACGACTGATGGTGTCCAAATTGACTCTCTGGAGAGTCTCTCCTGATGGCTCGACCATAATGTTTGAATAGCTGTTCGATAGAGTAGTTCGATAAGATGTCTGATCTATCTTATATCCGGCTCGACGGACTAAAAAATGTATCGATTTATATCTGACCTTAAGTCAAGTATAAATGATAGACTGATCTAACCTTAAGTAAGATCTGAAGCACTTAGGCCAAAGTTTATCACCGATCCTTAAGAAGGGTGAAAATGAATTTTATACAACACTATCGAATTAAACGCCTCGAAGTCTTGTGCAAAAGTGAGATTCTTTATTACAGCAATGTGACTTAAATAGTAAAAACATATCTACAAAATTGTCCCTGTAAGCATATGTATCAAATTTCATCTAAGAAGTTAATTCATACATTATAAACGATTTCGAATGCTTGCGCATGAAAAATTCCAAGCGCAAGCATATTTCTGTCGTGCTCGACTCATGCATCGAAGACCGTGACGTAAACAATCGCAGATGCTTGCGTACGTAGAATAGTATACGCAAGCATATTTTATGTCGCTATCCAACAAGCTGAAGAATGTGCAACAAAGACTTTACTGCGAGGGTAAAGTGTGCTCTTAGAGATAAATATTCAGCGCGTTTGAAATTTTTGATTTCTCGGTCGGATGAAGATTATGCTTTCTTCTCCCGTTTACGTTCCTCTGCCAAGAAAGAAATTAGAGTAGCACTACTCAACTATTCCTCGTCTGTTGAATCTTTCTTAAACTCGAACAACCCTAAATCTTTCTGGTCTTTTGTATGCTCCTTAAAAGCTTCCTCCTCTCTTCCTGACTCCTTAGTGTTTAATGCTTTTACTGCTTCCAACCCTCCTGACATTTGCAATCTCTTTGCTTTATTTTTTCCTTCTGCTTACACTACTCCATTGATTCCTGCTACTGACTGCTTTTCCTTTGATTTCCTTGCTTGCCTCTCCTCAGTCGTAACTAACCCAGTAGAGGTTGAATTGCTTTTGTCCTCTCTTGACTCAAACTGTTCCCTGGGCCCAGATGGAATTCCCACTTTCTTTGGAAAAAATCTTGCTTCTTCACTTTGCGTCCCTTTAGCAATCTTATTCCATGTAAGTCTCTGTGCTGGTCACTTTTCATCCTCTTGGAGGCTCTCTAACATTCAATCAGTTCAGCGCAGGTTTACACGTACTTTACTTTTTAAATATAGTCTGCCGTATTTACCATATAGTGATCGTCTATCTCTTCTCAACATTCCGCGCAGAGTTTACTTGGATGAGTGTTTCCTGTTCAAAATCTGTCGCGGCTACCTTTCTTCCTCCTTATCATTTTTGTTCACTGAGCGGGACTCCGTAAGGCCAATCAGGTCTTCTATTTTATTTGAAGTGCCGTATGCTCGTACTGACACTTTCTTCTACTCTCCCGTTTTGCGACTCTTACGCACTCACAATAGTCTTCAACTTGGTCTTCTTCCACAATCAATTGCCATTTTCAAAAATATGGTTCGTAGTAAAATTTTCGATCCTATTTAATTAGTTTTATTTTCTATTCTTGTTTATAATGGATTCTTTCTTTTCTTTTTTGCTCTACTTAATTTTACTTTCTTATTTATTACTCGAATTTTTTGTATATTTTTATTTTTATATATAGTTATATATTTTTCTAATTAGTTTTATTTTCTATTTTCTTAATTTTCCTCTTTTTTTCTACTTAATTTTACTTTATTTAATTTACCACTTTAATTATTTGTTTTTTTTACATACTTATATTTATATTTACTCATTTACTTACAATTTTTTATTAGGTCGATTTATTCTAGAATTGGACATTCGTGTTTGTAATGGATTTTTTTTTTCTCTTTTACTTAACTTAATTTTTTTTTTTTATTTTTTATTACTTTATTTTATTTTAACATTAATTATTTTATACAATTATATTTATATATTATCATTTAGTTCTTGTTATTTTATTTTGTTCATGGTATCCAATCTGTGATTGGGCAGTCTTGCCAGTTGTATTGAATACGTACCAAATAAATAAATAAATAAATTGTATCCAAAATATAAGTTTCAAAAAAAAATGTATCAAATTGATACAACTGTATCAAAAGTGGGAAGCCTGGTACAACAGAGTAGATAAACAGGCGCAACGTGTAATAATTAGCAAATGTTTGAAAAGTAATAAAGATAAAGCCCACCTAAGATTTTTTTTTTTAAAATAATAATATAAAAAGGAATATTTTATACAATTAGCGATTTCATTCTGCATGCACTGGACAGGAGTTTTGGGTTGGCACTGCCGACCTTGCCGTCTCTGACGAGCCACCACTGGGTGCTGGTTCCCATGTTCTTTGCGCAGCCTACACTTACTTCAGCAAAGCGTTTGATCGTGTTAGCCACTTCATTTTGGTTTCCAAGCTGCAGCAGTTCCAAATTGCAGGATTTTTATTAAAATGGCTTAGCTCTTATCTCTAGAGCCGCTCACAATATTTGAAATTCCAAGGGCTTATCTCTAAAAATATGCATGTCAACTCTGGAGTACTTCAAGGTAGCCATCTTGGCCCTTTGCTATTTAACATTTTTATATCACACCTGTCGGAGGTTTTATCTGATGTACCTAATCTACTCTATGCGGACGATCTGAAAATTTTTCATACTATAAAGTCGCCATGAGATGCCAACTTGTTACTAATTATACATACATATACTAATTATACATACATATTAAACTCGTTTCGCCGAAAATTCATACTTCTTTATATATATATATCTATAACTATATATATATATATATATATATATATATTTATATATATATATATATATATATATATATATATATTATATATTATATATATATATATATATATATATATATATATATATATATATATGTATATATATATATATATATATATATATATATATATATATATGTATATATATATATATATATATATATATATATATATATATATATATATATATATATATATATATATATTATATATTATATATATATATATATATATATATATATATATATATATATATATATATATATATATATATATATATATATATATATATATATTATATATTATATATATATATATATATATATATATATATATATATATATATATATATATATATATGTATATATATATATATATATATATATATATATATATATATATATATATATATATATATGTATATATATATATATATATATATATATATATATACATATATATATATATATATATATATATATATATATATATATATATATATATATATATATATATATATTTATATATATATATATATATATATATATATATATATATATATATATCAGCAAAATGGTTAAGGGAGATAATCTCTGGAGTGGCCGATCCGATTGAGCTGAAATTTTCGGAGAACGTAGATGTATATAGTAGGTAGCTCCATGACTCTCACATTCAGATATTCTAAACCTTTTGGCGGCGGCGAGCGTTTTAGTGAATTTTGAGGAACTCTTATATTTCCAAGCAGTGTAAATTTTTATTGAAGAAAAGTATTAGGAATGAAAACTAATTATGTTCTTAGCTTGTCTATGATAAAGAATTGGAAATGTTGAGCCGTGTGTGGGTGCAGGGTGCCTAAAAGTAGGCAAGGAATTTTTTTCAAATTTTGATTTGACATTACTTCTGCCAAAAACATTGGATCATCGTGAAATTTGCAGAGCGTATTGACGTTGGCTAAGATTAAACACACATGGATTTTCAAGAAAATCCTTCAAATCATTGACTCTCTTCAAAAATTTTTGGTTTTTGTCAAAAAATTCAAATCATTGATAAATCTTAACCATTTTCGATCATGTCAAATTGAAATTTTTAAAATTCCGATTTGCACAAGAACGGCAACCCATAGAGGTGAATCTATTTTCAGCACTCGAAAGTTCTGTTCACGAAAACTGACGACCAGATTATCCGATCATAATGAAATTTACAGGACATGTTGGTATTAGCTAGGACCAGATCTGATAGAAGCGATTTTGAAATGCGGGCAACCCTGTGGCAGTGGTACCATCTTGAAAAACTACTGAGAAAAAAACAAATTTTTGGCCTATAACTTCCGATTCAGCCATCAGATTTCAACCGAATTCACACAGTACTTGGATGTTACTTAATGTAACATTTGGTGAATTTCGTTGAAAAATTAGTATAGGGCTGGCAGCTGTGGTGATTTTTGTCTCATAAATCTTGCAAATTTGCTCAGCAAAATAAAGCTTTTTCCCTATAACTTCTGATCCAGTGTAGAAATAAAAACGAAGTTCATGCAGTAAATGGACCTTAATGTGAAGTAAATGTCGTAGGAATTTCGTACAAAAATCATGAAAGGGCTCCCAGCTATGACCATTTTTGTAATTTTGTGGAATTTCTTTACTGATCGATTATGTCATTAGATTTCCAATTGAGAATGATCCTGCAATGAAAATTAACAACAAATATTAACGTTTTAAAAATTTGAAAAGTTTTGAGGGTGGTAGCCCTAAAATTCTGTTCACCCGTATACCTTCCAGCGCAGTGATTCAATCGAAACGAATTTTACTGGTTAGGTTTAACTTAACGTGAAGCAGATTTGGTATGTATTTTGCTTTGCTGCTGACACAGGCTAACCAGCAATGTGCCATTTCCGTTAATATTGCACCAACAGATGCATCAAATTACGTTCTCGTATGCAAAGCATTTGCAATAAAAATAAGGAATCAATTTTTAAATTTTCCGAGTTTTGAACATTTTTCGGATGGCAGCCTCAAACAACGTTTAACCGCTGAAACTTTCGATGAAATCCTGCGATGAGAACGAAATTCAAAGGATAAGTTGATTTAAGTATGAGCTTGTTATGGTAAACTTATTGCTGCTTCGATCGGAAAGTGTTACCAGCACTGAACATTTTCATCATTTGTGTTATAGTTGAGTTTTGTCGCTTTGGATAAGGAATGGTTGATATGATTCTACAAAACAGTGTATTACGTCTTTCCACACTTTTTTGTCACTCAAAGACAATTTCTTCGAAAATTAGTTTTCTAGCGGCTCAGGTGCGCTAGGGTTTTTTCAACTAAAACTGAATTCCCTGGATCATTGGTGCTGCATGCACAGCCTACCTCTCAATATCTCAAAATGTCATGTGATTAGCTTCTCTCCAAAAAGTACGCTCGTACATCATACTTATCTTTTAAGCAATGCGACACTTAGTAGGGCCAACAATATATTAGACCTCGGTGTGGTGCTGGATGAAAAGCTCCGCTCTAATTTTCATTACGACAAAATTATCTCTCAAGCAAGTAAACGACTAGGCTTCATTAAGCTTGCTATTCGCTCTTAGAGGTCTTTAATATCCTTGTGATTTTAGCAATTTACTACCCTCATATGAATCTCGCCTTAGACTTCTAAACTTGTCACCTCTTGTATCCAGAAGATTAATGTTATCTGCCTGCTTCAGTTTCGATGTCATTAGAGACGCTGTTAATGTCGACTACATACAGGAAAGATTTGTGCTTAGATCCCGACAAATACTAGTTGAATATAGGCATAGCACCGCATATGCTGATAATGAGCCAATAAATAGATGCTGCAAGATATTCAACAGCTTACAATTTCGAAAGCGTCCTTTGCAAACAGAGTTACCAAGGCTCTCTTATCCTACCCTCTCTAGTCTAACGGCCTAGTACCCTTTTCGTGACCAACAAAATATTTAATTTAATTCCTTTTTTGTGTGTAATAAATTTGTGCCCTGCATGTAATATTGCTGTCATATTTTTTTGTAGAATGTTAATTTATTTCTTTGCATTGCATTCAGTGTATTTTTTGCCTGTTATTCATTTGTTTAGTTTTGTTATTTAAAATTGTAATTTCAATTTAAATTTTCATTTTTATCTTATTTATAAGTAATTTAATACCTAGTTTGGTGAAATAAATAAATATATATAAATATTTATTTATATATATTTTTGTATAGAAATATGAATTTGAAATATGAAATCATGCTTCGAAAATCTTAAAAAAAGATTACTGAAACTTTTTATTGTGTGTACTGACTGTAAAAAATCGCCCTATACTAAAAAGACCCTGTACCGGACACTAAGATACACTTTGTGGAAAAATCTTAGATACGCAACATATTATGTTGCCGGTTGTGAAATTTAAGAATAAAATTAGAACAGAGCAGTAAACGAAAAATTCATAGAGAATACTGCAAAATGTTACATTCGGTGTGAGGAACATTGATTTTCTAACAGGTCGCTTCTGAGTTAATATTGTAAGAATAGAAAAATTATGTTTCCTTTTCTTTAGAACAGGAAAATCTTCAGTTAAAATGAGAATTTCTGTCAAAATCAAAAACAGCCAAAATCAAGATAATGCAAAGATCTTTTGAAAGTCGCTTTCATTATCTTCCTAAATAAATAAACTGCATGCTTGCATTTATAAATTCATTTTCAGTTAGTGAACAAAACGTAATGCAGATGGCTAGTAACATACAAACAAAACTGATTGATTAAAAAAAAGCTCTAGCGCACCTGAACCGCTAGAAATACTAATATTCGATGAAGAGTAGAAGAATCGTGCAGATTTTGGGTGCATGTTCTGCCACACGTGCTCCGACCTGTTTCGGTAGCCAATTCACTTTGATCTTAACAATGCATTTAAACTCATAGGGTGGAAGTGATTTCAGGAATTTCAAGATTTAGGAAAGCCAAACACTGCAAAACTTTGAAAACAGCATAGCATAACATTAACATAGAAAATGCTTAGTGCTTGCAACACTTTACCAGCATTGCAATTGCAAGTGTGCCACAATTGCCTCACGTTAAAATCAAATAACTCTATCGATTTCGATTTGATCCGATGATTTCGTCGAAAGTTACAGGGAGAGAAAGATGTTTCACCTGTCTCGCATAGAAATCAACCTACTCTGCCAATTTCGTTTTGATGCTATGACTGCGTTGGAAGTTATAGGGGTACAAAGAAATTTAGGGTTACCATAAACAACAGTTTTCAATTTTCCAAAAATTCTATATTTGTTGTTTATTGTCACTACAAGGTCATTACCGTTTGAAAATTCTACGATAAAATAGCTTAATAAAGATATTGCAAACAAATACAAAACCAACAATAGCTGGCAACTCTGTAATGGCTTTTTTTTACCAGATTCCTTCTGAATAAGTCATATATAATAAATTCTATACATGATATGAAATCCGTTTTGACTTCATGACTGCATTGAAAGTTATAGGGCAAAAAGCTTTATTTTCCTGTGTGAATTTTTAAAACTCGACACCAAAATTTCCATAAAACAGCTAAAATCAAAATAATGCAAAGATCTTTTGAAAGCTGCTTTTCTAATCTTGCTTTATATATAAACTGCATGCTTGCATTTATAAATTCATTTTCAGTTAGTGGACAAAACGTAATGCAGATGGCTAGTAACATACAAACAGAACTGATTGATTAAAAGAAAACTCTTGCGCACCTGAACCGCTAGATAGACTTATATTCGATGAACAGTAGGTGTTTCGTATAAAACTCTTTCACAATAAAAAAGCTACTGAGTCTTTTATACAAAGTTGATTAAACTTGTTCAATGCGATTCAAACTATTTAGGATGATTAATTCAAAATACCACGATTTAACAAAAGCGAATAAGCAACTATTTAGTTAATACAATTTTTAACTATTAAGAGTGTTTGATCCAAACTATAAAGATTTAACACATTGAATTTGCAATCAGCAACGAATATGTCTCACGAAAAACTCACTCAATGTCTCACGAAAAACTAACTAAAAACCGTTTAAGTGCCATTGTTTGGCTGACTTTGTTGCTAACCAGCTGCTGGCATCACTCGCTGTCTGAATATCCAATGTCATAAAGACAAGTCCGTCGCCGGCCGTCCGGAAGACCGAGTCTAGACAAGTCCGTCGCCGTCCCAAACATACTCCCCCCGATGAGGCGAAGATCTCATCCAAATCTGTAAATAGATTATATCAATATATGTCTTTAATTATCAATAACAATGTCTGCTTCTCAGGTTCCGTGTCGAGTTTAGTAAGCTATTTCGATTTGAAATTCAACATGGAACTATGGCGCGGCGTTTACTCCTTGCGACCATTGGATCATGCCCAGGAACTTGAGGTTTTCTGGCGCTGTGCGACTCGCCAATCTGGAGCAATGTTGAGTAATACCGGGGAGGATGGGAAAAGGTATGAATTAAATTACAAATGAATTTATGATGTTCTCAAATCAGGCTAGTTATGTTGTGATTAAAAGTTCAGTATCCACAAGAATATAGAGTCTTTCTAAAGTTTAACTTCATTAAAGTGCAATTCAGTGCTGTTTAATCTATTGAGCTTTTTCTACGGGAAATAATGCTATCTTGTAATAGGTCGATCAAACTCCGTATTGGATGTACGAACGGTTACTACTCGGTCCACTCTATCTTTTCCAACATATGTTTTTGTAATCCGTCCCATTGGCCATTTAAATGATGGCAAACGCTGATCCTTGATAAGAACCAAATCGTTGATTTCAATGTTTGGATAGCGGCGATTCCATTTAAGCCTTTGTTGCATTCGGGTAACGTATTCCGTAAACCATCGTTTCCAAAAATCTTGAGTCATGCGCTGTGTCATTTGCCACCGATCGAGTCTATTGATTTGAATGTCTAATAATTGATCCTCTGTAACTGCGAGTAGTGAATCTCCAACAAGAAAACGTCCTGGTGTTAAAGCATTCAAGTCATCTGGATCGTTTGTCAGCGGGCAGAGAGATCTCGAACTCTAACATGATTCTATTTTCGCCAATACTGTATACAGTTCCTCATAAGTTAGTGAATTATTTCCAACGATTCTCCTTAAATGTTGCTTTGTTGATTTCACATTAGCTTCTCACAATCCACCGAAATGCGGGGAAGCTGGAGGGTTAAAGTGCCATGTAATACCATCATTCCTGTGACAAAGTGTAGTTTTGATTGGTTATTTGCCTTAATTCCTTATTAGCTCCCACGAAGTTGGTACCGCGTCGATAGTCCGCGTCGACTTACAAAACGTCGAAATGCAGCTAAAAACGATTGTGTTGACAAATCACCTACTAACTCTATGTGTATTGCTTTAACAAAAAGGCAAACAAAAATGACTATGTAGCCCTTGAAAGTTTTCGAACCTATGCCTTTCGATACCTTTATATCAATTGGACCACAATAATCCTCGCCACAATGGGTAAATGGTCTTGACGGAGCTATTCTTTGCTCTGGCAAATTACCCATTAGTTTGAGCTTTTTGCTTGAAGCATACGATGCATTTTTGAATAAAATGACGAATAGAATTTCTTCCATCGATAATTCAGAATTTTTGTCTGATTATGTTAAGCATAAGTTGCACCCCGCCATGTAAAGTAAGTTTATGATATTTTAATAGTATGAGAGGTAGTAGTTCGCTCCTTTTTTAGATGATTATTGGATACTTAATATCGTAAGGCAGATTAACATTTGCAAGTCGACCTCCAACTCGTAGAATCCCATCTATATCCAAGAAAGGATTTAACTTCTATAGATTACTTTTATTGTCAATGGGTTGCTTACGTTTCAAGAATTCGATTTCTGCCTTTTAGTCACTTTGTTGCGTTTATTTAATCCAAAATTTCAGTGATGAGTCAAGCTCAGTAGTGCTCAAGTATGCCTCGGTACAAAGATTGCCTTCTACAGCTGCGATAAATCTTAAACAATAAGCGGTAACTTGAATCAAACGAGTTTAGGAAGAATATTTTTCTAGCCATAAGTCTAAAAACTGTGTACCAGATTGAAATGCTGCTAGTGACATAATTGATTTCTTCTTTTGTTCCATTGTGCATGCTGGTAATGATGGTCTGACCGGCCACTTTTCGTAAGGGTGCTTCAGCCATACAGGACCATTCCACCATAACTGACACTTGTTAATTTGTTTGGGACATAAACCCCTTGAAGCAATATCAGCTGGATTCTGTTCTGACGGCACGTAGTTCCATGGTATGTCCTTTACAGCTTCGAGTATTTGTGTGGTCCGGTTTGCTACGAAAGTAGTCCAGTTTGATGAGTGCTTTGATAGGCAAGCTAGAACAATAGTTGAATTTGTCCATAATTAAACTTTGGAAATATTTATTTCCAATCATTTTCGAATCCGTTGTACGATTTTTGCCAGTAAGAGCGCTCCACAGAGTTCCAGGCGTGGGATTGGAATTACTTTAACTGGCGCCACTTTTGTTTTGGCTAATACAAAAGAGGGAGGAGGGGGTGTCATGTTGGGCCGCCTCCTCGCGGTGCACTCCGGGTAACGCCAAATGGCTCAACAACTGGTACGGCTCAGCTTCTCTAATGGCTTTGCGATTTGATTGACGATTGGAATTAGCGGCAATGACAATAACGACTTTTGTGGCATGACCTGGCTTAGATCAATGGTTTAAGGCACGACCAACGATTAGGAAATACGCATCCGGGCTGGCCGTTATGGCATTCTGGACCTAGTCGCTTTATGCGCGGTACCGCCGGAGTGAAATCCGAGCGCGAACGGCTCCAGGCTAATGTCATGCCGTCTCCGTCCCGTTAAAACCTGGCAAGTCTCAGAGTATGTTCGAAGCCCGCACCGTTGAGTTGGTGGTGCAGGTTCGATTGACATTATTCCCGATTAGCGCTGACCTGGCTCTGAGATCCAGCCCCATGAAGGCTGGTGATCAACCCTCGCGTCGGCCTCCCTGCTTTGCATAGATTACCACGAGGTCATTAGGGCGACTGCACATCCGGACGGAGATAGCGGCTTTGAGTTGGGACCCATAAGCATTGATGACGCAAACAACAACAAAATTGACAGACAAGACACAAGAAGAGACAGACGGACAACCAAACGCGGAGACGACATCGGTTACGCAGGGCGAAGGAGGCGCCGCCATAGAACGTTTTGCGTTTGCGAGGAGGCCGAGGGTCCAGAGGACGCCTCCCCTGCCGAACACTCAAACGCGCAGCGAGGGAACGATCAGCTCCATATGCGCAACAGATGCGCAAGGTGCCAAAATTGCTGATCCCAGCAGCAGTGCTCTGGAGACTCCGAGGAGTCACACGCGTGAAAGTGCTGAGACGGGAGTGGTGGAGGAAACGGCACCGCAATAACTCGCACTAGAACGTGCATCTCCCAAGAGAGAGTACATTAAGCCAGAGCGAGTGGCTAAGGAGGATATGTTGAAGAAGTGCCAGCATACCTTTCGAAAAATGTTTCAGGCCGCCAACGTGTAAAAAAACATATCGAAGCACGTTAAGGACGGTATGCTCGAGCTGGAGGAGGCATTTGAAGTCACCTTCGCCTGCAGAATGAACTGGCAGAAGGCAGAACTGGAGTATCAGCGAGTGTTGGAAGACCAGACTGCTGAGGCAGCCACTCCTGTAGGGGTCCCGGGACTGGATCGGCCACGGCAGAATAAGCGCGTGGCCGAGTCTAGTCCTGAAGACACACAAGAAATCCGGGTCAGGAAGGAGGTGCCAGCATCCGATTTAAGGAGGTGGGTGACGGTCACCCACAGAAAGAAGAAGGTGAACGTTGCTAAACCACCTATGGTACCCGCTGGCCCAGAAAAAGTGCAGAAAAAGGGGGTCCGAAAGGGCGAAAACAAAGAAATTGTGGAAAAGAAAAAGAAGAAGGGAACGAATAGGCGGAGACAGCGGGGAAAGAAAATTGATGCTGTAATCGTCAAACCAGCCCCGGGAGAAACCTACGCGGAGGTCCTGGGGGCCATCCGTCAAAATGTTTCCCCAGATGAAACTGGTATGCAAGTACGACGCATAAGGAAAACTGCAGAAGGGGGGTTCTTCTGGAAATTGCGCGGACGAACGATCGAACGAAATTGCAGGACTCGATCCGGGCTGCCGTAGATGACCAGGGGGACGGGAAGCTTGTGACCCCTAGAGTCAACATCGAGCTTCTCGACCTCAATTGCCTCGCATTCAGCGAGGAGGTGACATTCGCCATCAATCACGAGGCTGGAGAGGAAGGAGCCGGCGAGGTGAAAACCACTCTATTCCCCCCTAACACAAGGAAACAGAGGAGAGCTGTGGTGGAGCTGGATGAGGCACCAGCATCCAAAATCCTCAAGTCTGGTCGAGTCCGGGTGGGAATGATTAGCGCCCGAGTACGAAGGTGGACTGAGGTTACACGCTGCTACCGGTGCCTAGGCTACGACCACACAAGACGTAGCTGCAAGGGCCCGGACCGGAGTGCTAGCTGCTGGAAATGCGGACAGGTTGGCCACCGGGCAGCAGACTGCTCTGCGCAGGCTCAGTGTTTATTATGCACTGAGAGGCATAGTGCGAATGGTGCCAAGCATTTAATGGGATCGAGTGCATGTCGAGTTTTCAAAGACGCACTTGATGCCAAGAAATAGCAGGGAAGGATATGAGAGTCCTTCAAGGCTACCTGCAAAGCTATAGAGCTGCAGACGACCTCCTCACGCAGCTAATCTGCGAGCATAGGGCTCATATCGTACTGATCAGCGAACCTTATACGGGGAGGAACTCGTCCGTTTGGCTGGCAGATGCTACGGATCGCTGACGGGCAGAGGGCCCGTATCGGCGGCCGCGGCTCAGAAAATGGTCACGTGTGGGTGACATACGGAGAAATCACCTTTGTGAGCTGCTACTTGTCCCCAAATGACTTAATGCAGGAATTCGGAGACAAGCTTAGCTCACTGGAGGACTCTTTCCGTGGCATCGTCGGTAACGTCATCGTGGGGGGTGACTTCAATACAAGTGCGTTGGAGTGGGAGATGCCCACCGAAAACACTCGCGAGCGGCGCATAGTCGAGATGGCATCGAGGTTGGGTTTATTGGTGCTTAATACGGGTTCAGTGCCAACATTTAGAAGGCCCGGATTTGGCGAATCTATTCCCGATGTCACTATGGCATCGGACAGACTAGCAGCACTCGTCAGCGATTGGAGGGTGATGGAGGATTACATTGCGAGTGATCATAATTACATCACTTTCAACTCAGATCCCTGGGGAGATGGCTACAAATTGGTCACTCGTAGACTTGGCTGCATGCGGCCTAACACTCTCATGGATGCGATATCCATGGAGGGTATCGTTGGTTCGCTGTTCTCGGTGCATCCGTCAAAGGCCGACGATCCCATCATCGTTAACCAGGCGGATGTTCCCCCCTTTACGGACGAGGAGCTGAACAGTGCAGTATCCAGGATGAAGAACCGGAAGGCTCCGGGTCCTGATGGGGTAGCGGTCGTGGCGGAGAGCCAACCGCGTCTATTATTGGACTTGTATAATTCATGTCTAGTCGCGGGGGTCTTCCCGTCGCGGTGGAAAGTAGCTCAACTGGTACTTGTAGACAAGGGGAAGGGTAACCTGGGCAATCCATCAGCATACGGCCCACTGTACATGCTGGACACTGCGGCGGAGCTTCTCAAGCCTAGGCTGCCGTCAGCAGTAAGATCTGCTGGTGATCTCTCTACCAGGCAGCACGGCATTCAACAATCGATGCCATTTCAGAGGTTGTTAGGGCTGTAGCAAGAGCGGAAGAGGCATGCCATCAAGCCAGACCGGTCGTCCTGCTGGTAACGCTGGACGTACAAAATGCCTTTAACTCGGCGAGGTGGGCAGACATCCTGCGGGCCCTTGAGCATATGTTCCATATTCTTGACTACTTGCTAGCCATGATGCGGGACTACCTCAGGGATCGCTGGTTGCTCTACGACACCAACGAAGGAGTCAAAAGGAGGCCTGTCACTTCAGGTGCGGCACAGGGGTCGATCTTAGGACCTGACCTCTGGAACATCACATACGATGATCTGCTGCGACTGGAAATGCTTGCGGATGTGTTTCTGGTAGGTTACGCTGATGACGTCGCAGCGGTTATCACTCCCAGATCTGCCGAATTCGCTCAATTCAGACTTAACCAAGTCATGAGGAGGGTGGATCGGAGCTGGCAATCTCTAAAACAGAGATTGTTATGCTGACGAAGCGGAGGATACCAACTGTCATACCCATGACAGTTGGCTACGTCGAGGTCCAGACCAGCAAGTCGGTCAGGTATCTGGGAGTGACCCTGGACACCAAGCTGACGTATTGAGATCATATCCGCAGGGCATGTGACAGGGCTCTAGTAGTGGTCACCTCACTGAGTAGGCTAATGGCCAACGTCGGTGGACTCAGTGAGACG
This sequence comes from Nemotelus pantherinus, assembly GCA_963978885.1. Classification (NCBI taxonomy): domain Eukaryota; kingdom Metazoa; phylum Arthropoda; class Insecta; order Diptera; family Stratiomyidae; genus Nemotelus; species Nemotelus pantherinus. Next base: position 137,080,086 of record OZ022264.1, on the reverse strand, counting down.
CGACGGAGGCTTCTGATGGTAACGACCGATTCCATCTTGCTATATGGAGCCGAAATCTGGGGAGATGCGCTCCGAACTGAGAAGTTCCGGAAGCGCATTGCCAGTGCCCAGTGCAGGGGTGCCCTGCGTATCGCTTGTAGCTAGCGCACAGTCTCAGAAGAGGCTGTGATGGTGGTATCGGGAGTAATCCCGATCGACCTACTAGCGCGAGAACGCAAAGAAGGGTAACTCTTTGGCTCAGAGCTGGGTAGAACTGAAGCTCTGACGCACGCGCGTACGTTTACTCTTCAACTTTGGCAACAACGTTGGAGTTTAAGTGCTAAAGGACGCTGGACGGCCAAGCTAATTGGTCTCATTGAGCCTTGGCTTAACCGGAGCCACGGAAAGGTAGACTTTTACCCTTGTCAATTCTTGACAGGGCACGGTTACTTCAGGAAATACCTGAACAGAATGGGTAAGGTGGTCACATCGTACTGCCGGTACTGTGTGACAGAGCTCGATGATGCTCAGCACACATTCTTTATGTGCAGTCGCTTTGTAAGTTTGAGGCGCACCATTGAGTCCACGATTTGCCTGGCAACGCCTGAGACGATCGTGGAAGCAATGCTGCGAAACGAAGAGAACTGGCGCGCAGTCTCAACATATATTGAGAAAGTGCTGCGCATAAAGCGGGAGGAGGGTTGCTTTACCGACCCATGAACTGTGGTAGTTTCTGAAGTCCGTGTTACCCACAGGTGAGTCAGCACGACCGGGTCGAAGCAGTGCTTAGGCGGTTCCCGACTTGGAACTTCGTGGGCTTGTAGACGGTCCTTTTTTAGTGAGTCAAACCTCACATACCCCGAGGTGATGGGTCACCCGGGGATCTGGTAAGCAGATTTTTTTTTGCCATCTACACTAGGGAGAAAAAAAATACAAGGGAGGAGTTAATTTTGTCTTTTTTGCGGGACACTATATAAACAACAGCTGCATATGCCTTTTGGGATGCATCTCTAAACCCATGTATTTCAATTTTATCATCCAGCTCAATGTTCAACCATCTAGGTATTCTTACGGTGCGTAATGCGACTAAATCTAATTTCAAATTATGCCATTTAGTTGAGATATCATCAGGAACTCGTTCGTCTCACGCCATACCACCCAACCACAATGGTTGCATCAACATCTTTGCCATTATAACGACGGGCGATATCCAACCCAGAGGATCAAATAATCGTGCAATGTCCGAAAGTATTTTCCGTTTTGTACCTACAATATCCTCCATGTTGATATTAATTTTGTATGCAAATTCATCTTCTTTTGGGTAGCAAATAATTCCAAGTGTTTTAAGACCATTATCACTATTAATATATAGACTCGAATTGGGTTTCACAATCTTCCACAGGAATATTGCGTAAAATTTGCTCGTGATTTGCAGACAATTTACGTAGCTTGAAACCTGCTGAGTTTAATAATTCTCTAACTTTATCTCTTTTAGCTAAAGCTTGTTCTAAATCGTTGCCTCTTGTTAGAAGATAATCTACATACATGTCGTTCAGTATTGCCTGACGTGCCATATCGAACGAAGGTTGCGAATCCTCCGCTAGCTTCTTGAACGGATCGCTAAAAATGGGGCACATGTAACTCCAAATGTGACAGTATCGAGGCAATAATCACGAATTGGTTCATTAAGGTGATTGCGCCAGACAATTCGCTGAAGATTGGCGTCTTCGGTATGTATTTGTATCTGTCGGTACATTTTTTTCGATGTCAGCCACAAAGACATATTGCAAATATCTCCGTCTCAGCAAAATTTCATCCAAACTGTTTTGAAGAGCTGAACCGGAACAAAGCACATCATTTAATGACACTCCTGAGGTAGTTTTTCGCGAAGCTTCAAACACAACACGAGCCCTTGTACTTGTACTGTCCTTATACACAACATGAGGAGGAAGGTAATTGCCTTTGCATTCTTTTGTACCATCTTGACTAACTTTTACATCTACCGTATCATGAATTTCATGCATATGTTTTAGATTTACATATACTTGAATACACTTCGCATATTCATTGTATAAATCTAGATTCCTGGCGAATTTACGCTCTAACGCCAATAAACTGGCTACTGCAGTATTTCTTGAAGAGCCTAGCATATGCCTATTAGCATCTGGTCTGAATGGAAGACGGGTAACATAATTCCCATTTTCATCTCAATAAGTGTGCTGTGCATAGAAATTTTCACAATATTGTTCTTCTTTTGTTTGTTGTCGTATTGTCTTAATCTCTTCCAATTCCCCAAAATTCCTAAGTTGCTTATTCAAGTCATCATGCTGTGCTATTTTAATTTTGAGACTATGAAAATTCACTTTTGCTTGTGAGTTCATTCCTCCAGACACAATCCATTCTAAACTTGTCCTTTGGACTATTGGCCCCAACGCAAGCCTATGAATATCACCGGTTATCACTTGAGCATAGACGTCAGCTCCGAGTAGCAAATCAATTTTTCAAGTCTTGTCAAAGTTAGGATCACCTAAATCAAAACCTTTTAATTGAGAGTGTAATTCTGAAGTGACATTCCATGTAGGCAATGAGCTAGTTAAGTGACTCAATATGTATCCATCAATGCTCAAAGATTGTTTGTTGGGTAATACTAAATTCAAATGTACAAGTCCCTTGGTTGGTGTGATATTTGCTTTCCCGATACCACTTACACTTGTGTTTGTGTATTTCCTGTGCAGATTAAGTTGCCGCATTGCATTTTCATGCCTGGGAACCCTGGTCCAATAGTGCTCGAAGATTTTCACACCCATTAACGGTTTGAATGCTAACTTAAGCTGTAGCCAAGAGGACTTGTTTCGTTGTAATAGCGCTTAGAGTTTGTACATCCATTTCATTTGGAGATAAGCTGGGTAGCGAATTATGTGTGGATTCAAATTCTACAGCATTAACATTAAGCGGATTAGGAACTACTATGTTTGTCTGTTTATGCAAAAGCGTGTGATGTAATTTTTGACATTTCACACATCGATTATTACTAGGACAACGCATCATATTGTGACCCTTTGTCAAACAATTAATGCAGAGTTTGTGTTGTTTTACGATTTCAAACTTAGCCTCGTGATTCATCTAGCTATAAACAGGACATTGTTGGATATGATGTTCTGCTTGGCAAATGACACAAGATTGAGTGGTTTGACTCGTATAAATTTGTACACTCTGAGGATGATGGGTATTTGTGTTTCGAGAATTTCTTTTGCTTCTGCTCCCGCAGCTTCTAATGCTTGAAACCTACGTTGCATGAAGTCTGATAATTCATTAAGAGAGGGAAGATTAGCCCTGTGTTCATGTTCTTGTTCCCACAATTGCCTTGTCGATTGAGGCAATCTTTGAGTTACGAGAAATACTACCATAGCATGCCATAGATTTTCAACATTCATATTCTCAATTGCTTGTACGCATTCCATGGTTGTTGTATCTAGTAGAGATTTCATAAACGAAGACGACTTTTGGGCACTGCATAGCGAAAACAAGCGTTTAAATTGCGTGTTTAACAAAATATTGACGCTGTTGTATCTGTCATTTAAAACACGCCAAGCAATATCAAAATTTGCTTCAGAAATACCGTATTGGCGAAGCAGCCCTTCAGCTTCCCCCGTCAAACTACACTTTAGATAAGGTAATTTTTGTACCTTGGACAAATTTGATCCGTTGTGAATAAGGGAGGTAAATAGGTCCCGAAACGATATCCACGAATCATAATTCCCGTGAAACTTGGGTATGGAAATACGAGGTAATTTTATTTCTTCAAAACGCGACTCCGTTTCTTGTAGTTTGGCTTCTATAAGTTTCTTTTCTTCTGCCTTAGTGGTTTTTCAGTGTGTGATTCAGCTGCTAGTCCATTGGTGGTAATTTGATCTGCTTCTCGATGACCGATTTCCCGTTGCTCGATTTTCCGTTGCTCGACTTCCCGTTTTTCGATTGCCCGTAGCTTAGCGACTGCTTCTTTTAATTGTTCATCTACTTCCGATTCAAATTCCAAATGCTGCTCATCAAATTGCAGGTAAATTTCATTTGCAAAGTAATCCACATTGAATTCAGATTCTTCGCCCTTAAGTAACGAAAGAATCTGTTTATGGTTTTCTTTGAATGTTCTATAAAGAGTTGTTAATCTTTCTTCCAGTTTCCCACAGTATGAAACCGTTTTACTGTTTAGCGGAGCCATTTAAAATTAATGCGCAGCCTACATAACTGTTGCATGGACAGCTTTTGTTGCAAAAATAAATTTTCCATTGCAGTTTGTTACCGAAATATTTCCGGAAACGTCGCTCACAGCCCCCTATCTCCTAATGAGAACAGGGGTGGTCAATCCGGATGGCTATCGCTCACAAGGAACGGGGTGGGTTTGGCGCCACTCGCTTCGTTGCCAGAATTGACCCTACGTCCGTCGCCCTGAAGCGAGAATCTGACGACAGAGCTAACACTTTTTACCGTCCACGATTTGAATATTGACTGACTCACGAATTTCTTCGGATTTTGCGTCTCATCGCTTGGTCGCCCTTCAACGCGGAAGATTATTTCACTTTCACTTCTGTATGTATAATAACACGTACGATTTATTATTAACCACTAGTTTTCTTTGATACAATCGTCGCTATGCCGCTCTACCCGGTCGGGTAGTATGCCCGTACTCTATACACGCTCTTTTGTTTTTACTAATTTTCGAAGAAAAGTAGTATTAAACTCGTTTCGCCGAAAATTCATATTTCTTTATATAGGGGAGAGGGCTGGGTTGTGAGCCAGGTTTTGTTTTTGGTCTGTAACTTTTTACAGAATAAAGATATCAAAGAATGCAAGATACCGTTTGAAAGCTAAACATAACACGCAACTTTTTTATATAGACAGATTTGGGTTTTGATAGATCGGTAAATTTTAACGGCCAATTTTCGAAGGACGTGATTTTTGGCTGTTTCAAAAAAGTGGCTGGGTTGTGAGCCACTGGTCAAATCCTGATGAAATTCAGAAAAATCGAAGTAAAACACTCATAATTGTATGTTAGGCGAAAAGTGCATTTATTCACAACACTTAAAGAAGCAAAACAAGCAAAGTACAAGTTGTGAAAGTAATATTAACCATTTTATTCATCATCTTCATCTACATCGCAATTCATCATTCATAATCTGTATCGCAATGTTTGCACGTGAAATATGATCTCGTCATATTGGCGCACTTCAAATGGACAGGCCGGCCACATGAATTGCATTTGATTGAGTTGTTGGGGGTCAGCTCTTTTGGCAAAACCCGCAAACAAATCGTGCAAAAATCAATGTCTTCATCCGATAGTTCTGAAGGTGTTGATTTTTTTGTCTTGGGACGCTTGGCTGGTGGTTGTGCCTTCTTTTTCGCTGCTTTTCCTGGTGACTTTGACGTTTTTTCTTGTTTCTTATGCTTCAAAAGGTTAATGTTGTCTGGAGAAGTCAATTCGCAGCTTTCCATTGCCTTTCGGCCACGTTTTGATTTTGCGCGAGGTGTAGCTCCTTGCAATGGTCCAATTTCGCCCAGAAGCGACATAATATTGGTGCTGTGTGACGAGAAGTCGATGAATCACGAGAAGTAGATGGAGTGCCGTCAACAGTTTCTTCACGCCCGACCTTCAATGGATTCCAAATAATCCGTCGTTGTTCATCTTCATCGAGACCAGCATCGACTTCAACTTCACGAGCATTCACTTCTACAACCTGGACAAAATCAGCATCGGTAAAAATGTCAGGGTTGAATGGTTGAATACCAGTTGCCGAAAATCCTGATTTTATTGTTTTGGGCGTCAAAGCTAAGTCCAATGTCTTACAAACGATACCAGCGTGACGAATTTTCAAGACATGTTGCAAAAATAGAAATAAACATGTTAAGTTTTTGAAAGACTGTTTAATAATACGAAAGAAAAATAAAATAAAATTGAAAAAAATGTCATTTTATTAAAAACATAGTTTAAAATGCGAAAAACGATGCGCGAAGAAGAGTAAACTGTACCTTATTGGCATTGTTTTTTTGCCAAGCGGAACATTGGCTCTTGTAGTAATTCTTTATTTGCCCAAACACAGAAACATCCAGTGGCTGCAATTTGTGACTGCAGTGAGGGGGAAACGAGAGGATGTGAACCCCATTCGCAGCCGCCAAATCCAAGGCATCGACCGATAGATGAGACGTGTGGTTGTCCAACAACAACAAAACTGGCGAAGCGACTGTCGGCTTGACGAACTTGATGAAATGCTCGATGAAACGCACAAACTCTTCTTGGCACATCCATCCAGATGAATTGGCGTATCCTACTGCACCACTTGCAGCATTGTCCATTAAACATGCCTGCATTTTCTTGCGCGGAAACAAAAAAAAACGGAGGAATAGAATTCCCACTTGCACTCACAGTGAGAGCCATCGTAACCATGGTGCCTCTCTCAGCAGCTTCCAATTGCCCAACGCGCCTCGCCCCTTTCATGGCAATGACTTTGCCGATTTTTGTTGGCACCGTTGAGAATCCACTTTCATCCATGTTGTAAATGGAAGCGCTGTCATATTGGTGTTTGTCAAGCAACTGACCAAAATTTGAAAAAAAAACTCTCTACGTTTGTCTTGCAAAAAGCTTTGATTCGGTTCATTGATGTCTGCTCGGGTGTCCTCAACGTAAGGTTGTTATGGCGCTTCATGAAACCTCGGTACCACATACGCCCAGCTTTTGAGTGCTCATTCCAACTTTCAGGATAATCGACTTTGAGTTTGACTGCAAACTGATACGCCAATTCCATTAGTTCATTGATGCTGAAGCCATAATAATGATTGACGCATTTCAGAATATACTCCACGAGGACTCTTTCTTGCGAGGGAGAGAAAACCTGGAAGGAAACCATTCAAATTTCTGAGAAGATGTATAATGATTTCATAAATTTTTATATTTCTAGGCCCCGCAACTAACTTTTTTTAACTTGAAAAAAAAAGGAATCCAATTAAAAGAAAACCGAACACATTTTCTCTTCGTTCTTTTTCCTCTCATTTGCTTTCCGTTCTATACGTCTCTCTTGCACTACAGTGTCTACAGTTCCTTCTTAAATTAAAATTCCAACTTTTTCAAACGTTTTTGAGTGGTTTTCAGTTTTGTTACCTTCAGATACAAGGCATCTGCCTGGATAAACACTATTTTATTTTGAAGTCTAACTTTTCCATAAATTTAAATATCCGTAGGCGAGGAAAAGGAAGACCCCAATTTTCACGCTCCAGCCGCAACGAATATTCTCAAATTAATGAACAGGAATTTTTTCCCCAAAAGTCAAAAATCAACATCGAATCCTTCGGGACCTATTAGGTGATAGTTGCTTGTATCAGCTAGAGCGTGAAAATTGGGGTCTTCCTTTTCCTCGCCTACAAATATTAAAATTTATGACCTTTTTCCTTTCGTGGAAAAACTTGGAAATCAAATAGTGTTATTGATATACTATCTAGGCGGACACACTGTATAAAAAGAATGATACTTAAAAAATACGATTGAAAAAAGTTGATAACCATACCATGTTCGACGGAATGTGCGTATTGGAAGTGCGGATGAATTCTAACAAATCAACATCTTTAACGGTAGAAATATCAGTGAAATGATCGAAAACTTTTTTCACATGACGGGTCAGCGTCATCCTATCGACTCCATATTCACGGGCAGCCAGTCGTATGGATTTTTTCTCCAACAAATTGTCTTTAATGGCATCCAACAACGCATTAAAATTCATTTCATTGGATTTTTTTGTTTTTGCGGGGGGTTGTTTGTGAGGTTGACATGGCTAAAAATTATAATAAATAAACATGAATCTAACGAAAATAGCGTAAAATTACATAAAACCACTTTATAACAATGTATATAATGTTATTTGACAGTTCTGATACAACTTTAGCATGAAAGACGGATGGTTCATAACCCAGCCACTGAGATGGCTCACAACAAAAAACGTACAAAAAAAAAATAAAACTCAATGCGAGAAAAACCAATATTGGATCGAAAAATATAATCAAAACACTCAACAAATATGCATAACACTTACCGCTACGGCACAAATTCGTCCACTTTTGAAGCACTTTACAAACAATCAAATAAACTTTTCGCGATCAATTGTGAGTACCACGTCTGCAGCTGTCAGAAGCAATCTGACTGTCAGCTTCTGCGTTAGCACAAAAACTTACTCATGATAAAATACAAGCTTACGCAGACAGACGGCGCTGCCGCTGCTGTCAATTAGGGAAAAAAAATGCCATTGGCTCACAACCCACATATATATATATATATATATATATATATATATATATATATATATATATATATATATATATATACCTATATATATATATATATATATATATATATATATATATATATATAAATAAATATATATATATAAATATATATATATATATATATATATATATATATATATATATATATATATATATATATATATATATATATATATATATATATATACATACATATATATATATATATATATATATATATATATATATATATATTTATATATATATATATATATACATATATATATATATATATATATATATATATATATATATATATATATATATATATATATATATACATATATATATATATATATATATATATATATATATATACATATATATATATATTTATATATATATATATATATATATATATATATATATATATATATATCATCAAAATGATTAAGGGAGATAATCTCTGGAGTGGCCGATTCGATTGAGCTGAAACTTTCGGAGAACGTAGATGTATATAGTAAGTAGGTCCACAACTTGCTAAAATTGAGATATTCTAAACCTTTTGGCGGCGGCGAGCGTTTTAGTGAATTTTGAGGTACTCCTATATTTCCAAGCAGCGTGAATTTTCGTTCAAAAAAAGTATTGGGAATGAAAAATTATTATGTTCTTAGCTTGTATATGGTAAAGAATTGGAAATTTTGAGCCGTGTGTGGGTGCAGCGTGCCTAAAAGTAGGCAAAGATTTTTTTTCAAATTTTGATTTGTCATTACTTCTGACAAAAACATTGGATCATCGTGAAATTTGCGTATTGATGCTGATCAAAGTTTAATACTCATGGATTTCCAAGGTAGTGTGGGTAACCCTGTAGCTGCGGCAGGCTCTTGAAAAAAAATCCTTCAAATCATTGAACCTCCTGAAAAATTATTGATTTTTGACAAAAATTCAAATCATTGATAAATTTTAACGTTTGTGCATCATGCCAATTTGAAATTTTCAAAATTCCGATTTGCACAAGAACGGCAACCCATCACTAAATTACCTCTATTTTCAGCACTCGAAAGTTCTGTTCACGAGAACTGACGACCGGATTATCCGATCATAATGAAATTCACAGGACATGTTGAAATCAACTAGGACCAGGTCTGATAGAAATGATTTTGAAATGCGGGCAATCCTGTGGCAGTGGTGCCATCTTGAAAAATCACTGAGAAAAAAAACCGGTTTTTGGCCTATAACTTCCGATTCAGCCATCAAATTTAAACCAAATTTACACAATATTTGGATCTTACTTAAGATAACATTTGGTGAAAATTTGGCTGAAAAATTAGAATAGGGTTGCCAGCTATGGTGATTTTTGTCTCCTATATCTTGCAAATTTGCTCAGCAAAATTAAGTTTTTTTCCCTATAACTTCCGGTGCAGTCATGATATCAATATGAAGTTTATGCAGTAAATAGATTTTGATGTGAGCCATGTCATAGAAATTTCGTACAAAAATCTTGAAAGAACTGCCAGCTATGACCATTTTTGTAATTTTTTGGAATTTCTTTACTGCGCGATTATGTCATTAAATTTGGAAATGGGAACGATCCTGCAATGAAAATTAACAACAAATATTAACGCTTTAAAAATTTGAAAAGTTTTGAGGGTGGTAACCCTAAAATTTTTTTCACTCGTATAACTTCTAGCGCAGTGATTCAATCGAAACGAAATTTATTGGTTGGGTTTAGTTTAACGTGAAGCAGATTTGGTATATATTTTGCTTTGCTGCTGACACAGGGTAACGAACTTTAGCCAGTTTCGTAACTATTGCATCAAGAGATTCTTCAAATTACATACACATTGTTGCGGAACAGCTGTGAACAGCCGCCACCACAACAGAAATTGTAGCCTGACCTGCTACCCTCGCATGACTAATGGTGCCGGCTAGTCACCGGTGTCGTGGGTAATTGAGGGGGCAGGTCAAGCCCTAGCTGTGTCATGCATATAAAAATAAAACGAAAACACAACATAAGGATAAACCTATCGGGAACAGGAAAAAGAGAGCCCACACATGGCTCCACTGAACCTATAAGCCTGAATTTAATATTCCGTCATTCCACTGATCATCCCAAATAAGAAAACCAAAAGTATACCGTAGGAGAACAAATCATATAATATGAAAATTCAAAAATCCAAATAAATCAATATACAAATAAACTATAAAACAGATTTTAAATTACCAACTGTCTAAAGAAACAAATAATACAAAATAAAAATTCAATTTTAAGCAAGTGTCTTCAAATAAAAAAAAATGAATACAAATATATATATATACAAAATTACTCACCAGGGAGTCCAGACGACGGTCGACCGTGGTACGGGATCCACTGGAACTTTAAGACTTGAACCGGGCACTGTAACTAAACTCAAAAGGCAATTCTAACCCGGTTTACCGATTTCATCTCGTATAAGAACTTATAAATAAAATTCAACAAAATTATAAAAAAATATAAGCCTGAGAAATTTTAGATTCACAATGAACAGTTTACTTCATGATATTATTATATAAACAAAAGAAAAATAAAATATGTTCGCTTTCTGTGTTGCATGTGACGATGAGAACGAATGCAGGATACTATCAGCAGCATCGGTAGGTATACTAAGCGGGCTACTGTGAACACTAGACTATAGGATTGTATTCGGGTTGGGACGATCAGATAGAGGTTGTCGCTGATTAAGTGAACTCGGACTCATTACATGTCCCGGTCCATCTATTAAAACATTTTCAATTTGCTGCGTTGGTGACTCGCCATCCAAAGCTGCTGCAGCCTCAAAACTATTAATAGCCGGATGAGTTTCTAGCTCCTTCTGAAGATCACAAATATAATTGATCACATGCTGAATTATCTCCAACTTGAATAGTTTACGATTTTTCGACATAAACAATACGAGGTTTTTCAGTTTTGATAAATACATTTGGATTTCGGCATTTTCGCCGTCACAAATTCTCAAAACACAACCATTAATAACTGCCGTAACGAATGCACCTGTCGCACAAACTGCAGTTATGGATTTCATTTTTATTTATTTTTTTTTTTAGAAACTCGCGCAAAAACTTTTTCTGGTTATTTTCGTGGCAAGGGTCACACACTTCTTTGTTCGTACAAACTGTTAATCCAAACAACACTTGATAATCCTTCTGATGAAAATTGTTATTATTTCACTCTTCAATGTAACCACAAATAACTTTGACCGATATTCGCGCTCTACCAGCACAAAAGAACACAATCTCACCACCTTGAGACGACAACTTGAAATTTCTACTTTTTCCTTAGAACACGGCGACAGCTGCCGCTGCCGCCGCGAATCAAGTCCACAACCTCAATGCCTATCAGCCAGCCTCTCCTCTCGATTTCACAGCGATCCGCCACGTCCCGTTGCTGACCAGCCGTTATCAGCTATCCACCTGTTGCACAGCACACACAGCCAACAACCCACATGATCAGTTTCATTGGCCTGATAACGCAGCTGATTCAAGTTTCGTTGCAAATCAACTGCGATCAGGCCAGTGACCCCTAATGCAATGCAATGCAACATTCGAAAATCAAACGCATATACATAGCCTGTTTTGGATGGCCATGCAATGCACTTGACTATCGAATGCAGCATTGCATTCGCAATATCTGTAGCTGTGTGTGCGCGTGGTGGCGGCAATGCTGTTCCGTAACAGCGTGGGGACGACCCAGACCCTGAGATCTCATCCGGCCGGGCATTAGATAAGAGAAAAAAAAATAGAAAGAGAAAAAGATAGAAAGAGAGAAAAAAAAATTTAAAAAATTAATAAAACACAAAGCTAACTAACTACTATCTACTCCTTACCTAAACGTCATTACGTCTTTCCAAAGTCGACCATTCCTTTGGAAAGAGGTAATGACTCCTATAAATAAGAGTAAACCTACTTGTGAACCCATTCATTGCATCCCTCCAAGGCTAACAGGTCACTGAAGCCTTGAAAGGAGGCAATGATACCTAACTCTAAACCTTAACGCTATTCATTATGTCATCTCAAAGTCTATGCCCTTTGAGATGAGATAATAATATAAAAAAACAAAATAAGGAAAACAAAATTAAATACTACCCTAAACATTGCATCCTCTCAAAGCTAAAGAGTTTCTAAAACTTTGAAAGGAGGCAATGATTCTAATAACTAAAACTAATATAATCTTAACGTAAGCATTGTTTCATCCCAAAGTTAATCCTAACTTTGAAAGGAGACAATACACCTATGAACCTAATCTAAATCTAATATACCATAACTTTAATTCTAATCTAACATACGATAAATTTAATTCTAAATCCTAACCTAATTATTACATCCTCTCAAAGCCAACGCCCCATCGGCTTTAAAAGGAGACAACAATTACTGAAATTATCTTAATGTATAAAAACGTATCATTCCATCTCGCCAAAGCTAATAACGGGGTTAAGCTTTGTCGAGAGGCAATAATAGTTTGTTATTAAACCTAATACTAATGATTATATTATAGAGGCTAAACTTAACTTAAAAATAAACAAACTATTGTGTCTCACCAAAGCTACTTGATGAGAACAACTTTGGCGAGAGACAATAGCGTACCTAACCTTACTCTTACAAGTTAAACAGTCATTGTGTCTTCCCAAAGCGTTACAAGTCCCTTTGAGAAGAGACAATAATGTTACACTACACGCTAAACCTAACAAAACTAAAATAAAATTGTAAGACTAACCTAATAAGATTTAAAAAAACCAAAAGACTTAATCATAACCCGTGGATTGAGATACTCAGGGCCCATGCTGATGTTGAAGCAATGGAGCCGTCCGCATGAGTGAGCCTTGATGGAAACAGGCTCAAGTAGAACAAGCTGACAGAACGGTAACGTGGGGTGCAAGTGCTGCCGGATGGATGAATAGTTGCAGCGCAAGGCTTCGAGTTCGGAAGGTGCTGGTATTTTCAGAGTGATGACTTTCAATACCACTTTCAACAGTATTGTTTTAAAAATAACAGAAATAAACAAGATCTAATATGAATTAATAAAAAAAATAGATCCATTAAAAAAAAATTACGCAAATAAAAGTATAGAAAAAAAAACCAATCTTGAAATCAATAGTTCAATCATCACCAAAAGAGAATATTCAAATCCCAACAATGGTAAAAGATATCAAAATTAGATTAATCCTAACTCAATTAAAAAAAAATATTCACTAAAACCCAACAACCCACCAAATATTCAAAACTAAATTTTTCTCAAATCAACTGATCAAAGTAATATAAAACTAATTTACTAAGTCAAAATTCCAAAATCAAGAAAACCTTATTTTAAAAACTACAGGAAACGTAACCTACCAGCATTGATAAAAAACTAAATGATGCAAGGAAAACAACTGAACTACTGAGCCGCATACCATAGATAACTTAAAAAAAATCATATGATCAAATGAATAAATAAAAACCCAAAACCGAGAAGAAAATTGTTTATAAAAACTAGGTTCAGTGAAACCAAGTGTCAGTGAGCAGTTTGGGATGGGAGGAAAGGTATAAAAATTGGTAAAGGAAAATAAAAACAAAAGGATGGAGGAAAGATGCACCATGGCTCCGGGTGGAGCAACCCAGAAGATGCCGGAAGGGAACACCCAATTCAAAATAGATGCCATTTAGGCATCGACAGCTATTGCTGGATATGGGGTCCGCAAGGCATCAACGGAATCACCCCAACAACCTGACGAGAGTGTAAAGGCGCCACTCAATTCTAATTGCTTAGTCATGCTAAGCGACTCACAAATGAGGATATGAGTGACGGCATAACCCTCATCAGGCCCAGAACCACAGTACAATCTTCCTGTTCAAAACACTTGACAAACACAACAGCTGAATAGGCGCCACTGTTGTGGTAGCGACCGTTCACAAAGAAAGAGAGAAAAATTGAAATTTATGCGAAAAGGAAAAAAAATTAAACAATTAAAATCCAATATGAATGATCTGATAAAACTGCCATCTACGGCCAAAGAAACAAAAAAAAAAAAATGGCTGAGGCAACCAAGTGCTCCCGGGAACAAGTGTCACCCCAGCCTATCAGGTCATCCATTCGGAGCAAGAGAAGTAGAACGAAAAAATGAAATTCAAAAATACGTGAAAAATAACGAAAAAAAAATGAGTCAAATGCAAGTTAAAAATCTAAAAACAATTGTTAGCGCTATTAAAAAAAAACTCGAAATAGTAACAAAAGTGGAATAAAAACTAAAACCGAAAAAAAACGAGACCTTATTTGGGCGCCATTTGTTGCGGAACAGCTGTGAACAGCCGCCACCACAACAGAAATTGTAGCCTGACCTGCTACCCTCGCATGACTAATGGTGCCGGCTAGTCACCGGTGTCGTGGGTAATTGAGGGGGCAGGTCAAGCCCTAGCTGTGTCATGCATATAAAAATAAAACGAAAACACAACATAAGGATAAACCTATCGGGAACAGGAAAAAGGGAGCCCACACATGGCTCCACTGAACCTATAAGCCTGAATTTAATATTCCGTCATTCCACTGATCATCCCAAATAAGAAAACCAAAAGTATACCGTAGGAGAACAAATCATATAATATGAAAATTCAAAAATCCAAATAAATCAATATACAAATAAACTATAAAACAGATTTTAAATTACCAACTGTCTAAAGAAACAAATAATACAAAATAAAAATTCAATTTTAAGCAAGTGTCTTCAAATAAAAAAAAATGAATACAAATATATATATATACAAAATTACTCACCAGGGAGTCCAGACGACGGTCGACCGTGGTACGGGATCCACTGGAACTTTAAGACTTGAACCGGGCACTGTAACTAAACTCAAAAGGCAATTCTAACCCGGTTTACCGATTTCATCTCGTATAAGAAATTATAAATAAAATTCAACAAAATTATAAAAAAATATAAGCCTGAGAAATTTTAGATTCACAATGAACAGTTTACTTCATGATATTATTATATAAACAAAAGAAAAATAAAATATGTTCGCTTTCTGTGTTGCATGTGACGATGAGAACGAATGCAGGATACTATCAGCAGCCTCGGTAGGTATACTAAGCGGGCTACTGTGAACACTAGACTATAGGATTGTATTCGGGTTGGGACGATCAGATAGAGGTTGTCGCTGATTAAGTGAACTCGGACTCATTACATGTCTCGGTCCATCTATTAAAACATTTTCAATTTGCTGCGTTGGTGACTCGCCATCCAAAGCTGCTGCAGCCTCAAAACTATTAATAGCCGGATGAGTTTCTAGCTCCTTCTGAAGATCACAAATATAATTGATCACATGCTGAATTATCTCCAACTTGAATAGTTTACGATTTTTCGACATAAACAATACGAGGTTTTTCAGTTTTGATAAATACATTTGGATTTCGGCATTTTCGCCGTCACAAATTCTCAAAACACAACCATTAATAACTGCCGTAACGAATGCACCTGTCGCACAAACTGCAGTTATGGATTTCATTTTTATTTATTATTTTTTTTAGAAACTCGCGCAAAAACTTTTTCTGGTTATTTTCGTGGCAAGGGTCACACACTTGTTTGTTCGTACAAACTGTTAATCCAAACAACACTTGATAATCCTTCTGATGAAAATTGTTATTATTTCACTCTTCAATGTAACCACAAATAACTTTGACCGATATTCGCGCTCTACCAGCACAAAAGAACACAATCTCACCACCTTGAGACGACAACTTGAAATTTCTACTTTTTCCTTAGAACACGGCGACAGCTGCCGCTGCCGCCGCGAATCAAGTCCACAACCTCAATGCCTATCAGCCAGCCTCTCCTCTCGATTTCACAGCGATCCGCCACGTCCCGTTGCTGACCAGCCGTTATCAGCTATCCACCTGTTGCACAGCACACACAGCCAACAACCCACATGATCAGTTTCATTGGCCTGATAACGCAGCTGATTCAAGTTTCGTTGCAAATCAACTGCGATCAGGCCAGTGACCCCTAATGCAATGCAATGCAACATTCGAAAATCAAACGCATATACATAGCCTGTTTTGGATGGCCATGCAATGCACTTGACTATCGAATGCAGCATTGCATTCGCAATATCTGTAGCTGTGTGTGCGCGTGGTGGCGGCAATGCTGTTCCGTAACAGCGTGGGGACGACCCAGACCCTGAGATCTCATCCGGCCGGGCATTAGATAAGAGAAAAAAAAAATAGAAAGAGAAAAAGATAGAAAGAGCGAAAAAAAAATTTAAAAAATTAATAAAACACAAAGCTAACTAACTACTATCTACTCCTTACCTAAACGTCATTACGTCTTTCCAAATTCGACCATTCCTTTGGAAAGAGGTAATGACTCCTATAAATAAGAATAAACCTACTTGTGAACCCATTCATTGCATCCCTCCAAGGCTAACAGGTCACTGAAGCCTTGAAAGGAGGCAATGATACCTAACTCTAAACCTTAACGCTATTCATTATGTCATCTCAAAGTCTATGCCCTTTGAGATGAGATAATAATATAAAAAAACAAAATAAGGAAAACAAAATTAAATACTACCCTAAACATTGCATCCTCTCAAAGCTAAAGAGTTTCTAAAACTTTGAAAGGAGGCAATGATTCTAATAACTAAAACTAATATAATCTTAATGTAAGCATTGTTTCCTCCCAAAGTTAATCCTAACTTTGAAAGGAGACAATACACCTATGAACCTAATCTAAATCTAATATATCATAACTTTAATTCTAATCTAACATACGATAAATTTAATTCTAAATCCTAACCTAATTATTACATCCTCTTAAAGCCAACGCTGGATTGACGTTAAGAGTTTGTTTGTTCGTACAAACGGTTAATCCAAACAACACTTGATAATCCTTCTGATGAAAATTGTTATTATTTCACTCTTCAATGTAACCACAAATAACTTTGACCGATATTCGCGCTCTACCAGCACAAAAGAACACAATCTCACCACCTTGAGACGACAACTTGAAATTTCTACTTTTTCCTTAGAACACGGCGACAGCTGCCGCTGCCGCCGCGAATCAAGTCCACAACCTCAATGCCTATCAGCCAGCCTCTCCTCTCGATTTCACAGCGATCCGCCACGTCCCGTTGCTGACCAGCCGTTATCAGCTATCC
Source organism: Nemotelus pantherinus (assembly GCA_963978885.1). NCBI lineage: Eukaryota > Metazoa > Arthropoda > Insecta > Diptera > Stratiomyidae > Nemotelus > Nemotelus pantherinus. Next base: position 137,062,641 of record OZ022264.1, on the reverse strand, counting down.
ACCTGTTGCACAGCACACACAGCCAACAACCCACATGATCAGTTTCATTGGCCTGATAACGCAGCTGATTCAAGTTTCGTTGCAAATCAACTGCGATCAGGCCAGTGACCCCTAATGCAATGCAATGCAACATTCGAAAATCAAACGCATATACATAGCCTGTTTTGGATGGCCATGCAATGCACTTGACTATCGAATGCAGCATTGCATTCGCAATATCTGTAGCTGTGTGTGCGCGTGGTGGCGGCAATGCTGTTCCGTAACAGCGTGGGGACGACCCAGACCCTGAGATCTCATCCGGCCGGGCATTAGATAAGAGAAAAAAAAAATAGAAAGAGAAAAAGATAGAAAGAGAGAAAAAAAAATTTAAAAAATTAATAAAACACAAAGCTAACTAACTACTATCTACTCCTTACCTAAACGTCATTACGTCTTTCCAAAGTCGACCATTCCTTTGGAAAGAGGTAATGACTCCTATAAATAAGAATAAACCTACTTGTGAACCCATTCATTGCATCCCTCCAAGGCTAACAGGTCACTGAAGCCTTGAAAGGAGGCAATGATACCTAACTCTAAACCTTAACGCTATTCATTATGTCATCTCAAAGTCTATGCCCTTTGAGATGAGATAATAATATAAAAAAACAAAATAAGGAAAACAAAATTAAATACTACCCTAAACATTGCAGCCTCTCAAAGCTAAAGAGTTTCTAAAACTTTGAAAGGAGGCAATGATTCTAATAACTAAAACTAATATAATCTTAACGTAAGCATTGTTTCATCCCAAAGTTAATCCTAACTTTGAAAGGAGACAATACACCTATGAACCTAATCTAAATCTAATATACCATAACTTTAATTCTAATCTAACATACGATAAATTTAATTCTAAATCCTAACCTAATTATTACATCCTCTCAAAGCCAACGCCCCATCGGCTTTAAAAGGAGACAACAATTACTGAAATTATCTTAATGTATAAAAACGTATCATTCCATCTCGCCAAAGCTAATAACGGGGTTAAGCTTTGTCGAGAGGCAATAATAGTTTGTTATTAAACCTAATACTAATGATTATATTATAGAGGCTAAACTTAACTTAAAAATAAACAAACTATTGTGTCTCACCAAAGCTACTTGATGAGAACAACTTTGGCGAGAGACAATAGCGTACCTAACCTTACTCTTACAAGTTAAACAGTCATTGTGTCTTCCCAAAGCGTTACAAGTCCCTTTGAGAAGAGACAATAATGTTACACTACACGCTAAACCTAACAAAACTAAAATAAAATTGTAAGACTAACCTAATAAGATTTAAAAAAACCAAAAGACTTAATCATAACCCGTGGATTGAGATACTCAGGGCCCATGCTGATGTTGAAGCAATGGAGCCGTCCGCATGAGTGAGCCTTGATGGAAACAGGCTCAAGTAGAACAAGCTGACAGAACGGTAACGTGGGGTGCAAGTGCTGCCGGATGGATGAATAGTTGCAGCGCAAGGCTTCGAGTTCGGAAGGTGCTGGTATTTTCAGAGTGATGACTTTCAATACCACTTTCAACAGTATTGTTTTAAAAATAACAGAAATAAACAAGATCTAATATGAATTAATAAAAAAAATAGATCCATTAAAAAAAAATTACGCAAATAAAAGTATCGAAAAAAAAAACCAATCTTGAAATCAATAGTTCAATCATCACCAAAAGAGAATATTCAAATCCCAACAATGGTAAAAGATATCAAAATTAGATTAATCCTAACTCAATTAAAAAAAAATATTCACTAAAACCCAACAACCCACCAAATATTCAAAACTAAATTTTTCTCAAATCAACTGATCAAAGTAATATAAAACTAATTTACTAAGTCAAAATTCCAAAATCAAGAAAACCTTATTTTAAAAACTACAGGAAACGTAACCTACCAGCATTGATAAAAAACTAAATGATGCAAGGAAAACAACTGAACTACTGAGCCGCATACCATAGATAACTTAAAAAAAATCATATGATCAAATGAATAAATAAAAACCCAAAACCGAGAAGAAAATTGTTTATAAAAACTAGGTTCAGTGAAACCAAGTGTCAGTGAGCAGTTTGGGATGGGAGGAAAGGTATAAAAATTGGTAAAGGAAAATAAAAACAAAAGGATGGAGGAAAGATGCACCATGGCTCCGGGTGGAGCAACCCAGAAGATGCCGGAAGGGAACACCCAATTCAAAATAGATGCCATTTAGGCATCGACAGCTATTGCTGGATATGGGGTCCGCAAGGCATCAACGGAATCACCCCAACAACCTGACGAGAGTGTAAAGGCGCCACTCAATTCTAATTGCTTAGTCATGCTAAGCGACTCACAAATGAGGATATGAGTGGCGGCATAACCCTCATCAGGCCCAGAACCACAGTACAATCTTCCTGTTCAAAACACTTGACAAACACAACAGCTGAATAGGCGCCACTGTTGTGGTAGCGACCGTTCACAAAGAAAGAGAGAAAAATTGAAATTTATGCGAAAAGGAAAAAAAATTAAACAATTAAAATCCAATATGAATGATCTGATAAAACTGCCATCTACGGCCAAAGAAACAAAAAAAAAAAAAATGGCTGAGGCAACCAAGTGCTCCCGGGAACAAGTGTCACCCCAGCCTATCAGGTCATCCATTCGGAGCAAGAGAAGTAGAACGAAAAAATGAAATTCAAAAATACGTGAAAAATAACGAAAAAAAAATGAGTCAAATGCAAGTTAAAAATCTAAAAACAATTGTTAGCGCTATTAAAAAAAAACTCGAAATAGTAACAAAAGTGGAATAAAAACTAAAACCGAAAAAAAACGAGACATTATTTGGGCGCCATTTGTTGCGGAACAGCTGTGAACAGCCGCCACCACAACAGAAATTGTAGCCTGACCTGCTACCCTCGCATGACTAATGGTGCCGGCTAGTCACCGGTGTCGTGGGTAATTGAGGGGGCAGGTCAAGCCCTGGCTGTGTCATGCATATAAAAATAAAACGAAAACACAACATAAGGATAAACCTATCGGGAACAGGAAAAAGGGAGCCCACACATGGCTCCACTGAACCTATAAGCCTGAATTTAATATTCCGTCATTCCACTGATCATCCCAAATAAGAAAACCAAAAGTATACCGTAGGAGAACAAATCATATAATATGAAAATTCAAAACTCCAAATAAATCAATATACAAATAAACTATAAAACAGATTTTAAATTACCAACTGTCTAAAGAAACAAATAATACAAAATAAAAATTCAATTTTAAGCAAGTGTCTTCAAATAAAAAAAAATGAATACAAATATATATATATATACAAAATTACTCACCAGGGAGTCCAGACGACGGTCGACCGTGGTACGGGATCCACTGGAACTTTAAGACTTGAACCGGGCACTGTAACTAAACTCAAAAGGCAATTCTAACCCGGTTTACCGATTTCATCTCGTATAAGAAATTATAAATAAAATTCAACAAAATTATAAAAAAATATAAGCCTGAGAAATTTTAGATTCACAATGAACAGTTTACTTCATGATATTATTATATAAACAAAAGAAAAATAAAATATGTTCGCTTTCTGTGTTGCATGTGACGATGAGAACGAATGCAGGATACTATCAGCAGCCTCGGTAGGTATACTAAGCGGGCTACTGTGAACACTAGACTATAGGATTGTATTCGGGTTGGGACGATCAGATAGAGGTTGTCGCTGATTAAGTGAACTCGGACTCATTACATGTCTCGGTCCATCTATTAAAACATTTTCAATTTGCTGCGTTGGTGACTCGCCATCCAAAGCTGCTGCAGCCTCAAAACTATTAATAGCCGGATGAGTTTCTAGCTCCTTCTGAAGATCACAAATATAATTGATCACATGCTGAATTATCTCCAACTTGAATAGTTTACGATTTTTCGACATAAACAATACGAGGTTTTTCAGTTTTGATAAATACATTTGGATTTCGGCATTTTCGCCGTCACAAATTCTCAAAACACAACCATTAATAACTGCCGTAACGAATGCACCTGTCGCACAAACTGCAGTTATGGATTTCATTTTTATTTATTTTTTTTTTAGAAACTCGCGCAAAAACTTTTTCTGGTTATTTTCGTGGCAAGGGTCACACACTTGTTTGTTCGTACAAACTGTTAATCCAAACAACACTTGATAATCCTTCTGATGAAAATTGTTATTATTTCACTCTTCAATGTAACCACAAATAACTTTGACCGATATTCGCGCTCTACCAGCACAAAAGAACACAATCTCACCACCTTGAGACGACAACTTGAAATTTCTACTTTTTCCTTAGAACACGGCGACAGCTGCCGCTGCCGCCGCGAATCAAGTCCACAACCTCAATGCCTATCAGCCAGCCTCTCCTCTCGATTTCACAGCGATCCGCCACGTCCCGTTGCTGACCAGCCGTTATCAGCTATCCACCTGTTGCACAGCACACACAGCCAACAACCCACATGATCAGTTTCATTGGCCTGATAACGCAGCTGATTCAAGTTTCGTTGCAAATCAACTGCGATCAGGCCAGTGACCCCTAATGCAATGCAATGCAACATTCGAAAATCAAACGCATATACATAGCCTGTTTTGGATGGCCATGCAATGCACTTGACTATCGAATGCAGCATTGCATTCGCAATATCTGTAGCTGTGTGTGCGCGTGGTGGCGGCAATGCTGTTCCGTAACAGCGTGGGGACGACCCAGACCCTGAGATCTCATCCGGCCGGGCATTAGATAAGAGAAAAAAAAAAATAGAAAGAGAAAAAGATAGAAAGAGCGAAAAAAAAATTTAAAAAATTAATAAAACACAAAGCTAACTAACTACTATCTACTCCTTACCTAAACGTCATTACGTCTTTCCAAATTCGACCATTCCTTTGGAAAGAGGTAATGACTCCTATAAATAAGAATAAACCTACTTGTGAACCCATTCATTGCATCCCTCCAAGGCTAACAGGTCACTGAAGCCTTGAAAGGAGGCAATGATACCTAACTCTAAACCTTAACGCTATTCATTATGTCATCTCAAAGTCTATGCCCTTTGAGATGAGATAATAATATAAAAAAACAAAATAAGGAAAACAAAATTAAATACTACCCTAAACATTGCATCCTCTCAAAGCTAAAGAGTTTCTAAAACTTTGAAAGGAGGCAATGATTCTAATAACTAAAACTAATATAATCTTAATGTAAGCATTGTTTCCTCCCAAAGTTAATCCTAACTTTGAAAGGAGACAATACACCTATGAACCTAATCTAAATCTAATATATCATAACTTTAATTCTAATCTAACATACGATAAATTTAATTCTAAATCCTAACCTAATTATTACATCCTCTTAAAGCCAACGCTGGATTGACGTTAAGAGTTTGTTTGTTCGTACAAACGGTTAATCCAAACAACACTTGATAATCCTTCTGATGAAAATTGTTATTATTTCACTCTTCAATGTAACCAGAAATAACTTTGACCGATATTCGCGCTCTACCAGCACAAAAGAACACAATCTCACCACCTTGAGACGACAACTTGAAATTTCTACTTTTTCCTTAGAACACGGCGACAGCTGCCGCTGCCGCCGCGAATCAAGTCCACAACCTCAATGCCTATCAGCCAGCCTCTCCTCTCGATTTCACAGCGATCCGCCACGTCCCGTTGCTGACCAGCCGTTATCAGCTATCCACCTGTTGCACAGCACACACAGCCAACAACCCACATGATCAGTTTCATTGGCCTGATAACGCAGCTGATTCAAGTTTCGTTGCAAATCAACTGCGATCAGGCCAGTGACCCCTAATGCAATGCAATGCAACATTCGAAAATCAAACGCATATACATAGCCTGTTTTGGATGGCCATGCAATGCACTTGACTATCGAATGCAGCATTGCATTCGCAATATCTGTAGCTGTGTGTGCGCGTGGTGGCGGCAATGCTGTTCCGTAACAGCGTGGGGACGACCCAGACCCTGAGATCTCATCCGGCCGGGCATTAGATAAGAGAAAAAAAAATAGAAAGAGAAAAAGATAGAAAGAGAGAAAAAAAAATTTAAAAAATTAATAAAACACAAAGCTAACTAACTACTATCTACTCCTTACCTAAACGTCATTACGTCTTTCCAAAGTCGACCATTCCTTTGGAAAGAGGTAATGACTCCTATAAATAAGAATAAACCTACTTGTGAACCCATTCATTGCATCCCTCCAAGGCTAACAGGTCACTGAAGCCTTGAAAGGAGGCAATGATACCTAACTCTAAACCTTAACGCTATTCATTATGTCATCTCAAAGTCTATGCCCTTTGAGATGAGATAATAATATAAAAAAACAAAATAAGGAAAACAAAATTAAATACTACCCTAAACATTGCATCCTCTCAAAGCTAAAGAGTTTCTAAAACTTTGAAAGGAGGCAATGATTCTAATAACTAAAACTAATATAATCTTAATGTAAGCATTGTTTCCTCCCAAAGTTAATCCTAACTTTGAAAGGAGACAATACACCTATGAACCTAATCTAAATCTAATATATCATAACTTTAATTCTAATCTAACATACGATAAATTTAATTCTAAATCCTAACCTAATTATTACATCTTCTTAAAGCCAACGCTGGATTGACGTTAAGAGGAGACAATAATGACTAAAATTATCTTAATGTATAAAAACGTATCATTCCATCTCGCCAAAGCTAATAACGGGGTTAAGCTTTGTCGAGAGGCAATAATAGTTTGTTATTAAACCTAATACTAATGATTATATTATAGAGGCTAAACTTAACTTAAAAATAAACAAACTATTGTGTCTCACCAAAGCTACTTGATGAGAACAACTTTGGCGAGAGACAATAGCGTACCTAACCTTACTCTTACAAGTTAAACAGTCATTGTGTCTTCCCAAAGCGTTACAAGTCCCTTTGAGAAGAGACAATAATGTTACACTACACGCTAAACCTAACAAAACTAAAATAAAATTGTAAGACTAACCTAATAAGATTTAAAAAAACCAAAAGACTTAATCATAACCCGTGGATTGAGATACTCAGGGCCCATGCTGATGTTGAAGCAATGGAGCCGTCCGCATGAGTGAGCCTTGATGGAAACAGGCTCAAGTAGAACAAGCTGACAGAACGGTAACGTGGGGTGCAAGTGCTGCCGGATGGATGAATAGTTGCAGCGCAAGGCTTCGAGTTCGGAAGGTGCTGGTATTTTCAGAGTGATGACTTTCAATACCACTTTCAACAGTATTGTTTTAAAAATAACAGAAATAAACAAGATCTAATATGAATTAATAAAAAAAATAGATCCATTAAAAAAAAATTACGCAAATAAAAGTATAGAAAAAAAAACCAATCTTGAAATCAATAGTTCAATCATCACCAAAAGAGAATATTCAAATCCCAACAATGGTAAAAGATATCAAAATTAGATTAATCCTAACTCAATTAAAAAAAAATATTCACTAAAACCCAACAACCCACCAAATATTCAAAACTAAATTTTTCTCAAATCAACTGATCAAAGTAATATAAAACTAATTTACTAAGTCAAAATTCCAAAATCAAGAAAACCTTATTTTAAAAACTACAGGAAACGTAACCTACCAGCATTGATAAAAAACTAAATGATGCAAGGAAAACAACTGAACTACTGAGCCGCATACCATAGATAACTTAAAAAAAATCATATGATCAAATGAATAAATAAAAACCCAAAACCGAGAAGAAAATTGTTTATAAAAACTAGGTTCAGTGAAACCAAGTGTCAGTGAGCAGTTTGGGATGGGAGGAAAGGTATAAAAATTGGTAAAGGAAAATAAAAACAAAAGGATGGAGGAAAGATGCACCATGGCTCCGGGTGGAGCAACCCAGAAGATGCCGGAAGGGAACACCCAATTCAAAATAGATACCATTTAGGCATCGACAGCTATTGCTGGATATGGGGTCCGCAAGGCATCAACGGAATCACCCCAACAACCTGACGAGAGTGTAAAGGCGCCACTCAATTCTAATTGCTTAGTCATGCTAAGCGACTCACAAATGAGGATATGAGTGACGGCATAACCCTCATCAGGCCCAGAACCACAGTACAATCTTCCTGTTCAAAACACTTGACAAACACAACAGCTGAATAGGCGCCACTGTTGTGGTAGCGACCGTTCACAAAGAAAGAGAGAAAAATTGAAATTTATGCGAAAAGGAAAAAAAATTAAACAATTAAAATCCAATATGAATGATCTGATAAAACTGCCATCTACGGCCAAAGAAACAAAAAAAAAAAAAAATGGCTGAGGCAACCAAGTGCTCCCGGGAACAAGTGTCACCCCAGCCTATCAGGTCATCCATTCGGAGCAAGAGAAGTAGAACGAAAAAATGAAATTCAAAAATACGTGAAAAATAACGAAAAAAAAATGAGCCAAATGCAAGTTAAAAATCTAAAAACAATTGTTAGCGCTATTAAAAAAAAACTCGAAATAGTAACAAAAGTGGAATAAAAACTAAAACCGAAAAAAAACGAGACCTTATTTGGGCGCCATTTGTTGCGGAACAGCTGTGAACAGCCGCCACCACAACAGAAATTGTAGCCTGACCTGCTACCCTCGCATGACTAATGGTGCCGGCTAGTCACCGGTGTCGTGGGTAATTGAGGGGGCAGGTCAAGCCCTAGCTGTGTCATGCATATAAAAATAAAACGAAAACACAACATAAGGATAAACCTATCGGGAACAGGAAAAAGGGAGCCCACACATGGCTCCACTGAACCTATAAGCCTGAATTTAATATTCCGTCATTCCACTGATCATCCCAAATAAGAAAACCAAAAGTATACCGTAGGAGAACAAATCATATAATATGAAAATTCAAAAATCCAAATAAATCAATATACAAATAAACTATAAAACAGATTTTAAATTACCAACTGTCTAAAGAAACAAATAATACAAAATAAAAATTCAATTTTAAGCAAGTGTCTTCAAATAAAAAAAAATGAATACAAATATATATATATACAAAATTACTCACCAGGGAGTCCAGACGACGGTCGACCGTGGTACGGGATCCACTGGAACTTTAAGACTTGAACCGGGCACTGTAACTAAACTCAAAAGGCAATTCTAACCCGGTTTACCGATTTCATCTCGTATAAGAAATTATAAATAAAATTCAACAAAATTATAAAAAAATATAAGCCTGAGAAATTTTAGATTCACAATGAACAGTTTACTTCATGATATTATTATATAAACAAAAGAAAAATAAAATATGTTCGCTTTCTGTGTTGCATGTGACGATGAGAACGAATGCAGGATACTATCAGCAGCCTCGGTAGGTATACTAAGCGGGCTACTGTGAACACTAGACTATAGGATTGTATTCGGGTTGGGACGATCAGATAGAGGTTGTCGCTGATTAAGTGAACTCGGACTCATTACATGTCTCGGTCCATCTATTAAAACATTTTCAATTTGCTGCGTTGGTGACTCGCCATCCAAAGCTGCTGCAGCCTCAAAACTATTAATAGCCGGATGAGTTTCTAGCTCCTTCTGAAGATCACAAATATAATTGATCACATGCTGAATTATCTCCAACTTGAATAGTTTACGATTTTTCGACATAAACAATACGAGGTTTTTCAGTTTTGATAAATACATTTGGATTTCGGCATTTTCGCCGTCACAAATTCTCAAAACACAACCATTAATAACTGCCGTAACGAATGCACCTGTCGCACAAACTGCAGTTATGGATTTCATTTTTATTTATTTTTTTTTTAGAAACTCGCGCAAAAACTTTTTCTGGTTATTTTCGTGGCAAGGGTCACACACTTGTTTGTTCGTACAAACTGTTAATCCAAACAACACTTGATAATCCTTCTGATGAAAATTGTTATTATTTCACTCTTCAATGTAACCACAAATAACTTTGACCGATATTCGCGCTCTACCAGCACAAAAGAACACAATCTCACCACCTTGAGACGACAACTTGAAATTTCTACTTTTTCCTTAGAACACGGCGACAGCTGCCGCTGCCGCCGCGAATCAAGTCCACAACCTCAATGCCTATCAGCCAGCCTCTCCTCTCGATTTCACAGCGATCCGCCACGTCCCGTTGCTGACCAGCCGTTATCAGCTATCCACCTGTTGCACAGCACACACAGCCAACAACCCACATGATCAGTTTCATTGGCCTGATAACGCAGCTGATTCAAGTTTCGTTGCAAATCAACTGCGATCAGGCCAGTGACCCCTAATGCAATGCAATGCAACATTCGAAAATCAAACGCATATACATAGCCTGTTTTGGATGGCCATGCAATGCACTTGACTATCGAATGCAGCATTGCATTCGCAATATCTGTAGCTGTGTGTGCGCGTGGTGGCGGCAATGCTGTTCCGTAACAGCGTGGGGACGACCCAGACCCTGAGATCTCATCCGGCCGGGCATTAGATAAGAGAAAAAAAAAAATAGAAAGAGAAAAAGATAGAAAGAGCGAAAAAAAAATTTAAAAAATTAATAAAACACAAAGCTAACTAACTACTATCTACTCCTTACCTAAACGTCATTACGTCTTTCCAAATTCGACCATTCCTTTGGAAAGAGGTAATGACTCCTATAAATAAGAATAAACCTACTTGTGAACCCATTCATTGCATCCCTCCAAGGCTAACAGGTCACTGAAGCCTTGAAAGGAGGCAATGATACCTAACTCTAAACCTTAACGCTATTCATTATGTCATCTCAAAGTCTATGCCCTTTGAGATGAGATAATAATATAAAAAAACAAAATAAGGAAAACAAAATTAAATACTACCCTAAACATTGCATCCTCTCAAAGCTAAAGAGTTTCTAAAACTTTGAAAGGAGGCAATGATTCTAATAACTAAAACTAATATAATCTTAATGTAAGCATTGTTTCCTCCCAAAGTTAATCCTAACTTTGAAAGGAGACAATACACCTATGAACCTAATCTAAATCTAATATATCATAACTTTAATTCTAATCTAACATACGATAAATTTAATTCTAAATCCTAACCTAATTATTACATCCTCTTAAAGCCAACGCTGGATTGACGTTAAGAGTTTGTTTGTTCGTACAAACGGTTAATCCAAACAACACTTGATAATCCTTCTGATGAAAATTGTTATTATTTCACTCTTCAATGTAACCACAAATAACTTTGACCGATATTCGCGCTCTACCAGCACAAAAGAACACAATCTCACCACCTTGAGACGACAACTTGAAATTTCTACTTTTTCCTTAGAACACGGCGACAGCTGCCGCTGCCGCCGCGAATCAAGTCCACAACCTCAATGCCTATCAGCCAGCCTCTCCTCTCGATTTCACAGCGATCCGCCACGTCCCGTTGCTGACCAGCCGTTATCAGCTATCCACCTGTTGCACAGCACACACAGCCAACAACCCACATGATCAGTTTCATTGGCCTGATAACGCAGCTGATTCAAGTTTCGTTGCAAATCAACTGCGATCAGGCCAGTGACCCCTAATGCAATGCAATGCAACATTCGAAAATCAAACGCATATACATAGCCTGTTTTGGATGGCCATGCAATGCACTTGACTATCGAATGCAGCATTGCATTCGCAATATCTGTAGCTGTGTGTGCGCGTGGTGGCGGCAATGCTGTTCCGTAACAGCGTGGGGACGACCCAGACCCTGAGATCTCATCCGGCCGGGCATTAGATAAGAGAAAAAAAAATAGAAAGAGAAAAAGATAGAAAGAGAGAAAAAAAAATTTAAAAAATTAATAAAACACAAAGCTAACTAACTACTATCTACTCCTTACCTAAACGTCATTACGTCTTTCCAAAGTCGACCATTCCTTTGGAAAGAGGTAATGACTCCTATAAATAAGAATAAACCTACTTGTGAACCCATTCATTGCATCCCTCCAAGGCTAACAGGTCACTGAAGCCTTGAAAGGAGGCAATGATACCTAACTCTAAACCTTAACGCTATTCATTATGTCATCTCAAAGTCTATGCCCTTTGAGATGAGATAATAATATAAAAAAACAAAATAAGGAAAACAAAATTAAATACTACCCTAAACATTGCATCCTCTCAAAGCTAAAGAGTTTCTAAAACTTTGAAAGGAGGCAATGATTCTAATAACTAAAACTAATATAATCTTAATGTAAGCATTGTTTCCTCCCAAAGTTAATCCTAACTTTGAAAGGAGACAATACACCTATGAACCTAATCTAAATCTAATATATCATAACTTTAATTCTAATCTAACATACGATAAATTTAATTCTAAATCCTAACCTAATTATTACATCCTCTTAAAGCCAACGCTGGATTGACGTTAAGAGGAGACAATAATGACTAAAATTATCTTAATGTATAAAAACGTATCATTCCATCTCGCCAAAGCTAATAACGGGGTTAAGCTTTGTCGAGAGGCAATAATAGTTTGTTATTAAACCTAATACTAATGATTATATTATAGAGGCTAAACTTAACTTAAAAATAAACAAACTATTGTGTCTCACCAAAGCTACTTGATGAGAACAACTTTGGCGAGAGACAATAGCGTACCTAACCTTACTCTTACAAGTTAAACAGTCATTGTGTCTTCCCAAAGCGTTACAAGTCCCTTTGAGAAGAGACAATAATGTTACACTACACGCTAAACCTAACAAAACTAAAATAAAATTGTAAGACTAACCTAATAAGATTTAAAAAAACCAAAAGACTTAATCATAACCCGTGGATTGAGATACTCAGGGCCCATGCTGATGTTGAAGCAATGGAGCCGTCCGCATGAGTGAGCCTTGATGGAAACAGGCTCAAGTAGAACAAGCTGACAGAACGGTAACGTGGGGTGCAAGTGCTGCCGGATGGATGAATAGTTGCAGCGCAAGGCTTCGAGTTCGGAAGGTGCTGGTATTTTCAGAGTGATGACTTTCAATACCACTTTCAACAGTATTGTTTTAAAAATAACAGAAATAAACAAGATCTAATATGAATTAATAAAAAAAATAGATCCATTAAAAAAAAATTACGCAAATAAAAGTATAGAAAAAAAAACCAATCTTGAAATCAATAGTTCAATCATCACCAAAAGAGAATATTCAAATCCCAACAATGGTAAAAGATATCAAAATTAGATTAATCCTAACTCAATTAAAAAAAAATATTCACTAAAACCCAACAACCCACCAAATATTCAAAACTAAATTTTTCTCAAATCAACTGATCAAAGTAATATAAAACTAATTTACTAAGTCAAAATTCCAAAATCAAGAAAACCTTATTTTAAAAACTACAGGAAACGTAACCTACCAGCATTGATAAAAAACTAAATGATGCAAGGAAAACAACTGAACTACTGAGCCGCATACCATAGATAACTTAAAAAAAATCATATGATCAAATGAATAAATAAAAACCCAAAACCGAGAAGAAAATTGTTTATAAAAACTAGGTTCAGTGAAACCAAGTGTCAGTGAGCAGTTTGGGATGGGAGGAAAGGTATAAAAATTGGTAAAGGAAAATAAAAACAAAAGGATGGAGGAAAGATGCACCATGGCTCCGGGTGGAGCAACCCAGAAGATGCCGGAAGGGAACACCCAATTCAAAATAGATACCATTTAGGCATCGACAGCTATTGCTGGATATGGGGTCCGCAAGGCATCAACGGAATCACCCCAACAACCTGACGAGAGTGTAAAGGCGCCACTCAATTCTAATTGCTTAGTCATGCTAAGCGACTCACAAATGAGGATATGAGTGACGGCATAACCCTCATCAGGCCCAGAACCACAGTACAATCTTCCTGTTCAAAACACTTGACAAACACAACAGCTGAATAGGCGCCACTGTTGTGGTAGCGACCGTTCACAAAGAAAGAGAGAAAAATTGAAATTTATGCGAAAAGGAAAAAAAATTAAACAATTAAAATCCAATATGAATGATCTGATAAAACTGCCATCTACGGCCAAAGAAACAAAAAAAAAAAAAAATGGCTGAGGCAACCAAGTGCTCCCGGGAACAAGTGTCACCCCAGCCTATCAGGTCATCCATTCGGAGCAAGAGAAGTAGAACGAAAAAATGAAATTCAAAAATACGTGAAAAATAACGAAAAAAAAATGAGCCAAATGCAAGTTAAAAATCTAAAAACAATTGTTAGCGCTATTAAAAAAAAACTCGAAATAGTAACAAAAGTGGAATAAAAACTAAAACCGAAAAAAAACGAGACCTTATTTGGGCGCCATTTGTTGCGGAACAGCTGTGAACAGCCGCCACCACAACAGAAATTGTAGCCTGACCTGCTACCCTCGCATGACTAATGGTGCCGGCTAGTCACCGGTGTCGTGGGTAATTGAGGGGGCAGGTCAAGCCCTAGCTGTGTCATGCATATAAAAATAAAACGAAAACACAACATAAGGATAAACCTATCGGGAACAGGAAAAAGGGAGCCCACACATGGCTCCACTGAACCTATAAGCCTGAATTTAATATTCCGTCATTCCACTGATCATCCCAAATAAGAAAACCAAAAGTATACCGTAGGAGAACAAATCATATAATATGAAAATTCAAAAATCCAAATAAATCAATATACAAATAAACTATAAAACAGATTTTAAATTACCAACTGTCTAAAGAAACAAATAATACAAAATAAAAATTCAATTTTAAGCAAGTGTCTTCAAATAAAAAAAAATGAATACAAATATATATATATACAAAATTACTCACCAGGGAGTCCAGACGACGGTCGACCGTGGTACGGGATCCACTGGAACTTTAAGACTTGAACCGGGCACTGTAAATAAACTCAAAAGGCAATTCTAACCCGGTTTACCGATTTCATCTCGTATAAGAAATTATAAATAAAATTCAACAAAATTATAAAAAAAATATAAGCCTGAGAAATTTTAGATTCACAATGAACAGTTTACTTCATGATATTATTATATAAACAAAAGAAAAATAAAATATGTTCGCTTTCTGTGTTGCATGTGACGATGAGAACGAATGCAGGATACTATCAGCAGCCTCGGTAGGTATACTAAGCGGGCTACTGTGAACACTAGACTATAGGATTGTATTCGGGTTGGGACGATCAGATAGAGGTTGTCGCTGATTAAGTGAACTCGGACTCATTACATGTCCCGGTCCATCTATTAAAACATTTTCAATTTGCTGCGTTGGTGACTCGCCATCCAAAGCTGCTGCAGCCTCAAAACTATTAATAGCCGGATGAGTTTCTAGCTCCTTCTGAAGATCACAAATATAATTGATCACATGCTGAATTATCTCCAACTTGAATAGTTTACGATTTTTCGACATAAACAATACGAGGTTTTTCAGTTTTGATAAATACATTTGGATTTCGGCATTTTCGCCGTCACAAATTCTCAAAACACAACCATTAATAACTGCCGTAACGAATGCACCTGTCGCACAAACTGCAGTTATGGATTTCATTTTTATTTATTTTTTTTTTTTAGAAACTCGCGCAAAAACTTTTTCTGGTTATTTTCGTGGCAAGGGTCACACACTTGTTTGTTCGTACAAACTGTTAATCCAAACAACACTTGATAATCCTTCTGATGAAAATTGTTATTATTTCACTCTTCAATGTAACCACAAATAACTTTGACCGATATTCGCGCTCTACCAGCACAAAAGAACACAATCTCACCACCTTGAGACGACAACTTGAAATTTCTACTTTTTCCTTAGAACACGGCGACAGCTGCCGCTGCCGCCGCGAATTAAGTCCACAACCTCAATGCCTATCAGCCAGCCTCTCCTCTCGATTTCACAGCGATCCGCCACGTCCCGTTGCTGACCAGCCGTTATCAGCTATCCACCTGTTGCACAGCACACACAGCCAACAACCCACATGATCAGTTTCATTGGCCTGATAACGCAGCTGATTCAAGTTTCGTTGCAAATCAACTGCGATCAGGCCAGTGACCCCTAATGCAATGCAATGCAACATTCGAAAATCAAACGCATATACATAGCCTGTTTTGGATGGCCATGCAATGCACTTGACTATCGAATGCAGCATTGCATTCGCAATATCTGTAGCTGTGTATGCGCGTGGTGGCGGCAATGCTGTTCCGTAACAACATATGCAAAACATTTGCAATAAAACTAAGAAACCAATTTTTAAATTTTCCGAGTTTTGAACATTTTTTGGATGGCAGCTTCAAACAACGTTAACCGCTAAAGCTTTCGACGAAATCCTGCGATGAGAACGAAATTCAAAGGATAAGTTGATTTAAATATGAGCTTGTGAAGGTTAACTTATTGCTGCTTCGTTGGGAAAATGTTGCCAGCACTGAACATTTTCATCATTTGTGTTGTAGTTGAGTTCTGTTGCTTTAAATAAGGACTGGTTGATATGATTCTACAAAAAAGTGTATAATGTCTGTCCACATTTTTTTGTCACTCAAAGACGATTTCTTCGAAAATTAGTTTTCTAGCGGTTCAGGTGCGCTAGTTTTTTAATTTATGTACATTTTTCACTTAAAACTATCTAACCTGATTATCCTTTATACCGATGTTGCTGGCCACGCTGATCGTTCACTCGTTGGGGCCCATTCGAATCTGCTTCTCTAGTGAGTATTAGCACTACTATCCCAGGATCGCTCTATTCTATCGTACACTATTCTTCTCCACGCCTTTTATTAATCTCGATTCACTAAATTATCGTTTATTCCTCGTTCAGATGCTCCAGTACTGGTATTTTTCGTAATATATTGATTCTCCACAAATCGCTAATTATTAATATCCACATCTGCTACAAACGCTCGATCGGTTCGGTCATGGAAAAAAAGAGATACAAGGTTTTTCTATGATAACACCAACTATTCTTCAACACGTCTGTCCTCCTTATCGGTCACAATCCAAGAGACCGATTCTATTAATTTTTCATCTGACCATTTTCATTTCCCGCTAAAGCGGCTTTTCTCCGACCGTTGTAGGTTTTTGAACTCGGTGGATATTTGAACTGGAAATTCCAATTCAATCTGCAACATTTCCACCATCTACCTCGTCCACTTTTGGTACCATTGCAGTACCGCTTTTCCCTTTACTACCATTTTCAACTGAACTGTCACCTGACAAGTTCATGTTGGTGTAGGTCGCGACCGGTTCCGACATCAAAAAATTCGGTAATCATTCTTGTGAATCTTCTTCTTGTGCTTTTCTTATGTGATTTTGTAAGAGTTCGAACGTGAAGACAATACAATTGACCTGTTTTCCTCATTGTAGGTAACCGGGTGTTCGTGACGCCTCTGCCGCTCGATAATTTTGATACGAATATCTGCGAAAGTCTGATATGGTGACAAGTCAAGCAGTTTTGCTTTCACTTGTCCATTCTACTATAGTTACATTCCACGCCGTGCTTAGTGATAAGGAGGAACTAGAGCCACACAAAGGACCTGTTGATAAACATGTATTCGACCGTGAACTAGTCGAGGACGAACCTTCACCAATCGATATACTCGTTGAAAATGTTGCATATTATGAAGATATTAGCCTAAGGCTCTTTAATGGAACTACGCTAGGCTACGTTACGCCGGTAAGAAATATGAAACTGCTGAGAATAATATTTGTAGTTTAAAAAATTTTTCCTTTATATCCCAGTGAAATAACCATGGCTATGATGTGGCGAAGATTTGGGCCAACAAATTTGATATAATATCCCCGGTATGGCTCCAAATCATTCGAAAAGGAGGAAATAAATATGAGCTAGCTGGTACTCATAATGCGATCATTGTAAGTAATATTAAATATTCTTCTCCTATGATCGAATCGGTTCCGCGTTCGTCTCGACAGCCGTGTAGGGGAATCATCCTCGCCGCAATCTCCTTCAACTTAACTTATTGACCCTAACCTTAATCTATCAATTGTCGTGAATTGTAAGGATGGTGGATGAGATTTTTTTTGTCCCTTGGTTCTAATACGCGCATGCTATTTTTTCCGAGCGTGACACCCCCCTCGCTTCAGAGGATTCCGCGGGAATTCTCGGCAATTATCTATAACGATCGATCGTACTGAACAACTCCCCGTTCCACGACAACCGTAAACTCGTTCGCTCGCGCGTGACGAACGCCTATACACAGCCTGAATTCTGCAACTCTCTATCTCACCCACCGTGACAGACGAACACACGACACCCTTTAACACTCATACACCATAAATTTCCCTGCTTCGCTCGATGCACAATCGTGCCTGCACCATCATTCATACCGTCACTCAAATACTCGATGTGTAACAAAACAACAAATCGATACGACTCAAATCTTTTCAATAATGATCTGGGCCTTATGCGTTTCTTTTTAATTCACCCCACTCGCCTTCATGTCAATAATGCTGTATCATAGTGGTCTTGCTCATCCCCACCATATTTGATTTTACATTCAATGATGAAACTTTTGATTCAAAAATATCGTTATTATTGAATGTCCGGTCTTATTTAATCCGCAGAAGACTCGTTGGCTTATTAGCAATAGCCTCAACTATCGAGTTACATATGATAATATTACATTCTAAATGTGAAATTTCTCTGTGCGTACTTGTCCATTCCTGCCTGTATTTGTGGGTGTGACGTTTCGTGTCGTAGCTAGAACTTGGTGATTGATATTATCTCCCTTCAGATCACGACACTAATCCTGTTTGAACTCTATTTTAGGACACCACACAGACAGCCACTACAATGGGATGATACCGACACACAAATCTGCCGGAGAAAAAAACGAATACACAAAAAAATGGCAGAGTCTCACGAGGCCTCCGGAATAACAACGATCACCACCCACTCACTGCCGAGAAACAAAATGGTAATTTTTTCCCCAATCAAAGTATCCTAAAATTTTATACTGTAATGCTTGCATTATATCGAACCTTTTTGAAAAACTGATCTCTTTCGCGAATCCCACTCTCCCATATGACATAAAGTTTTTTTTTTTTTTTTTTTTTTTTAAATCTATGCCTCCACCCCCCACTAACCTATCGCGCTTATGAGCTATTACCACCACCTCTATCTACTATGATACTTACACTAGAGCTCCATCACCACTACCCTATCCTACTTATGAACTAGTCCCACCACCATAAGAAAACGCTCAACTTAGTTTCCCGAACTCAATCTCTATCCCTAATATTGGAAATCTTCAGACCATGATCAACCCTAGATATTACAGCTACTTCATCTATACCACCCCCCCGGATTTCACTATCGTTCGCAATGTATGGCTTGAGATCTTTCGCATGCCAGTTACCCGCAGACTTCCCCTTCATATCAACCAGATCGAAAATCCATGACGACGTTTTCTTCCTGACAATATAAAGCCCGACGAACGCAGGAGCCAATTTTGCCGCGAAATTTTTAGTGGCGTCGGACAAGACGTAATTTTTTTCCAGACTTTATCCCCGATCTGGAACACCACCTCCGGACGTCGCAAGTCATACCGCCCTTTACTAGACTTTGCCGCCTTGGCCATTCTCCTCACCACTTCCTTTCGGATCGACTCCAAGGTCTCCGCGTTCTTCGATGGAGAGAAATCCGACCGCCCACTCTCTGGGGTCTCCACCGCTTCCTTGAAGGTTACCATCTCCCTCCCGAAATTCAGAAAATAAGGGGAGTAACCCGTTACTTCATGCCGATAAGTGCGCAGGGCGCACGCAAGTTTTGCCAGGTAAAGATCCCATGAGTGATGATTGTCAGCAACGTAGCACCGAAGCATACATTTTATGTCCTGGTTACGCCACTCGGCTGGATTAGCCTGAGGGTGGTAGAGGGCGGTATAGCTCACCCGCGCTCCATATTCTTCAACCGCTTTCCGAAATTGTTTGCCAGCGAATTCCACTCCATTGTCGCAGACTATAACCTTTGGTACTCCATAGATCAGAAAGACATTTTCCTCCAATAATCGGAAAACAGCTGACGCGGTAGCTGTTCGTACCGGCAATATGACCGAATACTTAGTCACGTAGTCAAGAATCGTCAGGATATATGAGTATCCACGCGTTGACCTAGGCAGGGGCCCTATTAAATCTACGCATACCATCTCCCAGGGGGATTTAGCTTCACCTGCCCTGGTGTACATCAATCCAACTGGAGGTTTTTGTCTCAATTTTGCACGCCTGGCACACTTTACACCTTCGCACATAACTCCGGATATCCGACCGCATGCGAGGCCAGTAAAAGTTTTGCGCCACTCGAGCCACTGTCCGCGCAATCCCCATGTGTCCCGCCTTCGGATCGTCATGGCACCGATGAAGTATGGTTCCCCTTTCCGCCTTTGGGACGACTCTTTTCCAACCCTGATCGACCTTTTCTGCTCCTCGCCTGCCCGACAATTTTTTCCACAACCCATTCTCCACGACCTTCCAGTTTGGGAACTTATCAGGACTCGCACCTACTTCCGCCAGCATCTTTGAATGCCACCGCTCCACTTCTTGAGAGGACACCATACAGTCCACTTGTGCGATCGCTCGAGATAGTGCGTCTGGTACTATGTGCTCTTTCCCCTTTCGGTGTATAACCTCAAAGTCGAATTGCTGGAGCCTTACTGCCCATCTGGCCAATCTTCCCGTTGGATCCTTTAGGTTATTCAACCATACCAGAGAATGATGGTCGGTTATGACTACGAAACGTGACCCCTCGATGTATGGTCGAAGCTTTTCAACAGCCCATAGCAACCCCAAGCACTCCTTCTCAGTCGTAGAGTACTTCCTCTCCATTTTCGACAGCGCCCTGCTCAGATAGCATACAACTTTCTCTCCCGTTGGGTGCGCCTGAGTCAACACCGCTCCGATGCCTACGTCTGACGCGTCCGTCTGCACCTTGAACGGCAGGTCAAAGTCTAGACATGCTAAGACTGGCGCTGTTGATAGTTTCTCTTTGCAGGACGTGAAAGCTTGCTCGCACTCTTCCGACCAGACAAATTTACGGCCCTTCTTCAACAGGTCACTGAGAGGAGCCACCATCGTCGCGTGACCCGGGATGAATTTTCGGTACCACGACACCATACCAAGAAGTCGTCTAACCTGCTTCACCGTCATGGGCCGCGGAAACTCTCTGATAGCCTGAACTTTCTCGGGATCTACGCTAAGTCCCTCCCTGTCCACCAGGTACCCTAAATATTTGAGCTGCGACCGGCGAAACTGGCATTTCTCTCGCGACACGCGTAATCCCGCTTCTCTTAATCTTACAAAAACCTCCTGAAGAACCTCCATGTGCCTACTAAACGTTTCTGTCACTATAATTATATCGTCCAAATATGTAAATACAAATGGTTCCAGTTGCGGACCCAAAACGGTGTCGATAAGGCGCTGCCACGTCGCACCAGAATTATGGAGACCGAATGGCATTCTCAAAAAATGAAATAATCCTCTACCGGGCACGGTGAATGCTGTGTACTGCCGGGATCCTTCAGCCATCGGCACCTGCCAATACGCTGACTTGACATCCAGCGTCGACAAAAACTTGGCGCTACGCAATTTCTCTAAGGTGGTCGAAACATATGGCAACGGGTATGCATCTTTCTCCGATACAGCATTTAACTTGCGAAAGTCTACGCAGAAGCGATACGACCCGTCTTTCTTGCGAACGAGCAGTATTGGAGACGACCAGGGACTCGCCGATGCTTCGACCACCCCATTTCTTAACATTTCGTCCAACTCCTCATTGATCTGCCGCTGAACTGCCGGTGATACCGGGTAGTATCTTTGTTTGATGGGCGACGCCGTGGTTCTAATTACATGCTCCACGGTTTTTGCGCATCCCAGCCCGTCGCCCATTAACTTAAACTGCTCTTCCAACATATCCGATAAAACCTCGGCCCCCCTAGCCGTTAAGTGCGACCGACCGCGCAGTGCTCCCTCACTACCCAACTCCACCACCGCGACAAATCTCCATTGCTGACCCTTCATATCTAAGACTACGCCAAACTTCTGCCAGAAGTCTACCCCTAATATTACTTCGTGAGGTATCGATGGCACGATCAATGTCTCCAACCAATACTCACGATTATTCAAAGAAAATGTCAACCGCGCCTCACCAGCCACAGCGCAAGTCATCCCATTCGCCAGTCGAATTTCTCCAACTCCCTCTCGACCCGAAGTCGCCCCAGTTTCTTCTAATTGAGTCCAACCCTTCCCACCGACTATTGTCCTACTTGCTCCCGAATCTAGAAGACCATCCATGGCAATACCCTCAATCTCCACCCGTAGATGCGGGCGGCTATCCTGGACACTTCTGACCAGCGCGTACTCTACCACTGGCTGGGGTACTTCTTGCTGTGGCCTCTGTTCTGTGCTCGCTCGACCGCCTAGCGAGCACGTCGGTCGTTTGCCGAAGTTTCTCTGCTTGATCTAGCCCTCGATCCTTGACCTTGGCTCACACTTCGGCAATCAGGACTAGCGGCGCGTACGACTCCCTGACGCCCACACCCGAAACAGCGACGAGGCTCCCGACAGTCCCTCGACATATGCCCTTCACGTTTACAGTTCCAGCAAAGTATATGATGCTGTGTTGTTACTGTCGCTACCGTATCCACGTTTCCTGTGCCGACGTATGCCAGATCCGGCTCCAGACAACGTCTAGACCGTGTGCTCGGAGGCACGAACGCCGCTACTGATGCCCTTGTCGCGTCCAGCGTTCGACCCATTTTTACCAGTTCTGCAATCGAGGTCACCGGTGTCAAACACAACTGCTGCTGGTAAAAAGGCGCTATATTACGACGTAGTATGCGTAATTTCTCCACCTCTGAACAGTCCGTCTTCAAACGACTAAACAGGCGCTCCATTATAGCGACGTATACCCCAATCGATTCATTCTCTCCCTGCGTGCGTTTTCGAATCTCCTCCCAAAGCCTGTCTTCATAATCGGAGGGTAGGAATTCTGCCTTGAGTTCGACCACTAGTTTATCCCAAGACGCTACTAAGTTTCGGTTAGCCCGAAACCATATCAATGCACGGCAGTCGAATAAGTCAACAGCCGCTCTGAATAATTGGGGTTTTGTGAGTCCCCTCGCTAGCCGAAGCTCCTCAACTCGTTCCAAGAAAGCGTTCACGGACCCTGACGCATCTCCGCTAAACTTCAGCCCCCATTTTGAAACCTCTGCAAGACTAGGTGCTCTTGTTTCCTGTCGCACCACCGTGATCGGCCTGTCCTCCTCAAGATCTTGTTCGTCATCACTCCCTTCCTCCGTCTTAGAAACAAAGGACCCCATTGCCATGATGAACCGATTCCTGAGTTCCTTGATTCCCTCTATCTGTTCTGGCATCGTGGCCGCATACGTCCGAAACGACGAAAAGCAAACTCTACCTTGACACGAATCTTCAGATATTCAGACGCGATCCTGTCTCCCGATACCTTAGTCACCAACTCTTCAACCTCCGCCGCTTTCACTACAAGCTCCGCATGATCCGTCTCATACTCGAACGAGTAAGCTGCCTCCACGTACGAGGTGTCCAGCGCTGATTCTGCCTTGAGGGTTGCCTTAGTGTCTTTCGCATGCCCTCCACATTATCCGCTGGGAATCCACGGATGGCAAGCTCTTATATGAGCTCATCCTTGCTCAGTCGATCTACTAGTATTTTCATCACGATTTGCTTTACTACTACACTTCTACACACAAATTCCCGCTAAAGTGTCTATACTGTCCCCTACGATAGACCTAATATTGTAATCGAAGAAAAATTTCCTCCACGATGGTTTTCTCCACGCACTATCGTCCGCCCCTCAATCTTTCCCAATACGGTTCCTGCCGCTACACCTAAAAATTCCCACACGCACCTCTAAATTCAACTTTACCCTCACTTCACACTCTTCACACGCTGCATTCACCCTACACTTTCACTCTGTTGCAGAATTCAAACCTGGAAATAATATATCTACCTCGGTATCTTCAGAACTCAAGAAATATATATATATATATATATATATATATATATATATATATATATATATATATATATATATATATATATATAATTCAATGTTGATATTTTCTCAATATAAATATACTGATTATTTGCTTATCAAAATATATTCAACTACGATCCGCTCTGTTAACACTCTATGTAATCAATCTTTGCGGCGCAAATATTCAAACGCTCCGCGGACTTTTTAAAGCCTTCCCACAATGTGGGACTGAGAAGCTACAATTTTCTTACGTACCGTTAATACCCGTAATCCCGTTATTAGGCCCCACGTTTGGCGCCAATTTGTTACCGAAATATTTCCGGAAACGTCGATCTCCTAATGAGAACAGGGGTGGTCAATCCGGATGGCTATCGCTCACAAGGAACGGGGTGGGTTTGGCGCCACTCGCTTCGCTGCCGGAATTGACCCTACGTCCGTCGCCCTGAAGCGAGAATCTGACGACAGAGCTAACACATTTTACCGTCCGCGATTTGAATATTGACTGACTCACGAATTTCTTCGGATTTTGCGTCTCATCGCTTGGTCGCCCTTCAACGCGGAAGATTATTTCATTTTCACTTCTGTATGTATAATAACACGTACGATTTATTATTAACCACTAGTTTTCTTTGATACAATCGTCGCTATGCCGCTCTACTCGGTCGGGTAGTATGCCCTTACTCTATACACGCTCTTTTGTTTTTTAATTTATGTACATTTTTCACTTAAAACTATCTAACCTGATTATCCTTTATACCGATGTTGCTGGCCACGCTGATCGTTCACTCGTTGGGGCCCATTCGAATTTGCTTCTCTAGTGAGTATTAGCACTACTATCCCAGGATCGCTCTATTCTATCGTACACTATTCTTCTCCACGCCTTTTATTAATCTCGATTCACTAAATTATCGTTTATTCCTCGTTCAGATGCTCCAGTACTGGTATTTTTCGTAATATATTGATTCTCCACAAATCGCTAATTATCAATATCCACATCTGCTACAAACGCTCGATCGGTTCGGTCATGGAAAAAAAGAGATACAAGGTTTTTCTATGATAACACCAACTATTCTTCAACACGTCTGTCCTCCTTACCGGTCACAAT